>CM063515.1:49021640-49763515 GCA_032199755.1 Ambrosia artemisiifolia | reverse complement strand
CATGTATATGTCGGTTCATTGATTTTCTTCATAGCGACTTTGCCATTAAAGAACTTGGTGCTTGGGTATTGAGGTAACCTATACCCACAACACTGTTGTATCTTTTGGTTGATGTTGATGACGTCATTATATGCGGTAACCATGATCCTTCTATATGTTAGGTTCATTGATTGTCGTCATAAAGAATGTGATGTTATCTTCTTACACATGTTAGATTGCTTGACTCGAAACCGGTCGCTATTTCTCTTCGTATACATGACGTTTTTGTAAGTTCCACGATCCTACATGTTAATTAACATGGGAGGATATGGGCCTAGCCAAGGAGCCATCCGGCTCGGCCCATTTCTATCGAGGGAACATTTTTTTTTTATAAATAGAAAACTCGTTTAATGCTTAGAATCAATTTAAAACTTAAATACCATAGGACACCATAACATTTATAAAGATCGTTGTTTCATGAATCATCGGTTATATATTAGCCTATTACGATATGTAATTTCACTCATTCTAATGCTATTATTTTGATATTTCTTACGTTTAATACGATACCATTGATCGCAGATAAAATCTTGTTTAAATTGTTTAATTCATTAAAGCTTAAGGGACATATTTTTAATGACTCAGATAGGGTACGTAAATCCTCATGGGCGCCTCTGCTAATTAAGCATCGCTTGCTAGTGCTTTACAATATCTCACATTTTCTCATCTGACTATTCTTATGCCGTCAACGTCGATTTCTTCATGCATCAACCGTAGCCAATTTTGATACTTAAAACACATTTATCGATATGTCAAGGGAACAATTTCACATGGTTTAACCTTCTCTCATCCTCCCATGTCCTCCTTGGATAGATACTCGAACGCAAATTGGACTCTTTTTATTGTATTACGACTCTCACATATGGTTATTTTTTTATTTTCATAATGGAAACTTGTTTCTTGGAGTGCAAAAAGTAACATATTATGGCTTTTCAATTTTTGAGTTCGAATATCAGGCAATGACAAACACATTACCTAGACCATTTGGATTACACAACTACTTCACCGTGAAGTAGAGAGTAGGTTCACCTTGACAGGCAATGACAAACACATTCCTCAAGTTGAACCTACTCTCTTATATGACAACATACATTTCCGCACGAATTTGGCCTCTCATCAACGAGTAAGGCATATTTATATTCCGACCAAATTTCATATTTGCGGATATATTTACTAAGCCACTTCCAAGACCTCTCTTTGAAACATCATGTGTCAAGACTCATGTCACTCTTCCACTTGATCGCTAGAGGGGGTATTTGAGAAAAGGGTTAACACCATCACATTGGTTATAAAATTCTTGTATATCTCCTAGTTTGTTAAATTATTTTGTTATCTTGTAATCATGATCTATATATACTCAATAATATACTTGTGATGGATTCTATAATTATTATACATTCGTGTTCTCTAGTACTATGTGCTATAAATATTTTAGTACTGTAACATCAGTAAATACAACAAATATTATTATGAAAGAGCAAAGGCTTTAAAACATATATGGATATTCTTTAGACTCTAATCTTATACATTTCCATTGCGAGTCAGAACCATTAATAAAAAGTAACAACAATAATCGTACTCACTTATCTCATCAATAACAATAACAATACCTTCGTAGGGTCTAAGAGGGTGAAATGTAAGCAAACTTTACATCGGCTCAAAAAACCAACAGAAAATAATAATAGAACCAAATATATCTAAATAATTTCTACTATTTTCCATTAATACACAATAACATTTTGTTACGGTTTTATTAGAATTACTCACCACACACATTATTTGCGTGAAAAATCTCAATATCCCAAATTAAATAAAGAGAAGGGGAAGATGGGGGAGATGAAATGAAGCTAATTGACATAATAATAATAAGGCATGCCATAGCTGTAATAGTAGTGCTGGTATGGATCAACTTGCACTGTGGGCTTTGGTTCAGGTTTCTTTGCCTCAACTGGACCAACGCTCAGCAGCTCTGTGTATCCAACCTTTTTTCTTAGTAACGTCGTCAGTTCAACCGAGTCTATTCCTTCACCGGTCACCGCTATCTGGTCTTTATCTGACCCAACGAAAGACGCGGATACAACTCCGGATAAACCAACCGCGATCCGCAGAGCTTTACGGGTTTTCTTGTCATCGGTCGTGCTCACCTTCACCACAATCTTTTGCTGCATTGTTGTGAGTTTTGTATGTAAACTGTTGAAAGTAGAAAGAGAAGGTTAATTAAGAGTATGGTGGTTGTAGAGTTAGAGTGGTTGAGAGGGTATTTATAGACGACCCACATGAAGAAGACGAAGACTACGACGAAGATCACGTCAACGTAGTGGGAGGAAAGAAGCTTCCTACCTTTGCCTAATAATTAGTGACATATTTAATATAAGTTAGTGGGAAACCCGCACGTTACGGTGGGACAGTTAAACCGAACAAAAAGTAGACGACAAAATGTTGAATCATGCACATGCAAGACGGCGAGTTAACATGCCATACTAAAAAAAGGTTAAAAACATCAAAGAAAAAGCTAAATAGGTCGAAACCGTGACAAATCCACCTAAAAAAAGGAAATAAAAAAAACTAAAAAAATTTTTAATGGCTTGTTCGCCTCTGCTTAAATGACTTGTACATTATCACACGCATTTTTGTTTTACATGAAGCATACATTGAAACGTATATAAAAATAAAACCAGTAAAGGAACTTCTCCTTTCTCTTTATTCTAAACACAAGATAATATTATCAAAAACAATAAGTTTGACCTATTTCATATAAAATGATTTAAGTACAAATATAAAAGCACACGGTTTTATGAATAATAAAACTTTACGTTGTTTTGTAGGGTAAGCTCGATTTAGATCTCAATATGTTAAATTATTCGTGCAGTAGATATTTCCTAAAAGACTCGAATGCCTAAAGGTTTAGTAACATTGTCATGAATAATAACATATTTTTTTAACTTTTTTGTATATAAAAGATCATAATAAAACACGTAGCATTATGAAAATTATTTTTCCATGTTTTCTATTTAATATGTTCAAAGTAACTGTAAAAAAAATGTCATGAACTTTCATATACATGACTCTTGACTTCATTTAGATTAAAAATGATGCTTTAAAGACAAATTTGCCCTTAAAATGTAGTTATTATGTGCATTGCGTGTTGTATTATAAGTAAATTAACTTGTACCTATTAAATTTTAACAAGTCCTTGGCAAATGTTTTATAATATAGTATAGATAAATTTACAAAATAAAAGTTTTAAAAAACTAAAGTATTCATATCGATTTTACTTTTATAACTTTGGTTGAGTGTAGAGATTTTTTTTTTTTTTTGAAGATTCACTTTCATTAAAAGGAAACGCCACGACCCGGTCCTCAAAGCGAGAACCGACGTTACAAATTACAACATGTACATGGACGATTTACGCCACTCATCCCAAACTAAATCTTTGTACATAGACTTGTGGCATAAGCAAAAGAACGACAAGGATTTAACATTAGCAATAATGACTCTAGTCGATGTCGCTTTACCTTTAAAAATCTTCTCGTTCCTTGCCAACCATATACACCAACACGTGACAAAGATAATGCCCTGGATAATCTGTTTACACCACTTGTCGCCTCCTACATTCTTGTGAAGCTCCAGAAGGTCACGAACATTAAAAGCGATAATCTTCTCTCTTCTCCTTAATGGTCCTTATTTCTTCTCAATCTTAAGCAAAATTCATCCTCACAAACAAACCCATCGAAAAACAAAATCAGTGTTTTAAACCTCCTATTGCGCCGCCGACCACCACCATTTGCGCCGTTGTGTACCACTGTTTGCTACAAAAACGGGTTAGCATTTTTTCAACGGGAAGATTAAACACTTCATAAACTCCGGCGGTTAAGCATGAAGGGTGATCAGACACCATCATAATCATCGACGATTAGAAGTTATAAAATTATAGTTGTTGTGGATTAAAAGATTTCAACAGTGTTTTGTTTTTTATAAAATTGTAACATCAGAAATGTTTTTACAAGGATTTTGTTAGTTCGTTGTTCTATATTAATTAAACATAAGAAGTGTTTTATAAATGTTTATGTATAGTAGGTGGAGTTGTGGATTAAAACATTTTAAAGTGTTTTGTTTGTTATAAGACTGTAACATCATAAGTGTTTTATACAAGGCTTTGTTAGTTCATTATTCGATATGAATTAAACATAAGAAGAATTTTATAAATGTTTATGTATATTAGGTGTAGTTATTGTTGTGGATTAAAACATTTCAATTGTGTTTTGTTTGTTATAAGATTGTAACATCAGAAGTGTTTTATATAAAGGCTTTGTTAGTTCATAGTTCGATATGGATTAAACATTAGAGGTGATTTATAAAATGTTCATGTATATTAGGTGTAGTTGTTCTTGTGGATTAAAACATTTCAACAGTGTTTTTGTTTATTACAAAATTCTAACATCAGAAGTGTTATATCTAAGGCTTTGTTAGTTCAGTGTTCGATATGGACTAAACATCATAAGTGTTATATTAAAGAACCGAAAAAAATATGGGATGATGATCTTCAGTTGTTTTGGGATGATAGTATGAATCAAGCGAAAAAAAATGGATGATGATCTTCAGTTATTTTGGGATGATAGTATGAAATTGAATAAATTGATATAATATTATGAATCATACGAAAACAATGAATATTAAGTGGGTTATAAATCTTCATAATTAGCCATAAATATTTGCTAAAAAAGTGGGACTAGGAGATTTAAAAAATGATACATAAAGTCTATAATGCCCTTAATCTCAATATTTGATCTAATGGCCATAATTTTTTCCTATACTTCCTACACAAAACTATTTTCCTACGTGATCCTCTACCTATATATATGTAACATCCGGCCTCTCTTACCACCAATATTGTCTGCTTTGCCCCCGATGGGTTGCCCATCTAGGAGTTCACGGCTTTGTTTTTGGTTGCCCTGGTGGAGACTTCCCAGGAGGTCACCCATCCTAGTACTACTCCCATCTGAGCACGCTTAACTGTGGAGTTCTCCTCTCATCCAATAACATTAAGCCCAAAACGCGTTGGTGATTTAAGAGGCTTTGGATTACTTATGAACCAAGGATCTCTCCTGACCACGGCCGATGTGGGATTTGCCTAGGGTGTCATACAATGGTCCATGTTAATCTTCTCAGAAATCAGTACTGTTACAATCACCCCCCCCCCCCCCTTAGGGACTCATCGTCCTCGATGAGGTTTGCCCCACCATCCCGAACGACACAGGAGTGGCTTTGATACCATTTGTAACATCTGGCCTCTCTTACCACCAATATTGTCCGCTTTACCCCCGATGGGTTGCCCATCCAGGAGTTCCGGCTTTGTTTTTGGTTGCCCTGGTGGAGACTTCCCAGGAGGTCACCCATCCTAGTACTACTCCCATCTGAGCACGCTTAACTGTGGAGTTCTCCTCTCATCCACTAACATTAAGCCCAAAACGCGTTGGTGATTTAAGAGGCTTTGGATTACTTATGAACCAAGGATCTCTCCTGGCCACGGCCGATGTGGGATTTGCCTAGGGTGTCATATAATGGTCCATGTTAATCTTCTCAGAAATCAGTACTGTTACAATATATATATATATATATATACTAGTAGGAAACCCGCGCGATGCGGCGGCGGCGAAAATTTAGAATGTGTCACTTGTTTTTTATTAGTTTATCAATCATCTTGTGATATATTGTATAGTATATTTGTTAGTCTTTTATTCGTAATATTTATGTAGTATATATATGACATGAGCCACACGGCTCAATTTCTAGGGCAATCATATATTAATTCATAAGACCTCTTAAATCATTTTATTTAGAAAGGAAGATTATTTGTAATTATTTGAAATATAAATTCTATCAGCTTCTAATGTATAGTTCTTTAATGCTACAAGACGAAAGATGGTGACAGTATAACGATTTTTTTCGGTATGTTGTCAAAATGTGTCAGTTAAAAACTATTCAAGTAAAAATTACCAAATAATATATAATTAGGTTTGTGTCAATTGTAAATATATATTGACAATCTATAGTTGATACGCTTGATCAAAAAACTTAAAAAGTGAATGCTTTGTATGCCCAACGACACTACTTGATCAAAGTCTTTGTTTCCCCAAACAACTATAATCAACTTTAGAATCAATCCATTTGTTTAAACCGATATTTAAGAAAGCGAATTAATTTCCAAAAGAAAGAAACGTTAAAATATCTTACAATAATTAATAGGAATGATAATTTTAAATAGAAATCATCACAGAAGCGACTTGCTAGTGTTAATTGATTAGCAAACCCATTAAATAGAACCCAGTCTTGAACCAAAGATAGAACCATATTCCTTAGATAATTGCTAGAATATTTGACAAATTTATGATGAAAAATGAAACATCAACTCAACATTTTTGTTAGGGACTTTCACAAATATTGGATTTAACTCAATCTACGGGAACTAAAACTTCTCCCAAATCCAGCTAGTGCATTGACTTCTCTGACGAAACATCTCCTAGCAGACTTAGTATGGGACAAACATTTTAAGAAAATTCATACATAGAAAATGATTTAAATATTAACACAAAATCTGTACAATTACAACAAAAAACAAAATATTTAAAGTTCCACTTTAGATTAAGTTAGAATAAGAAATTTGAACTATTTGACCCATTTGAAATAAATCGACACGTTTATAAGTGAATAAGCTGTTTGTGCCACTCAACAATAAACCCTACCAACAATTGAAGATCTTACTCTCTTCCACATCCTTATCATCCACATTACACGCTATTTTATCTTTGTCACTTTCACACATATACACAAGCATGTATGCATTTGGATACTTCATAAATATAAACAGGAAGTTATTGAACCCAGGATTTGCTAGAGACAACTGCTCCACAAGAATAAATATAAGTCAGAAAAAAAAAAATTACAAACAAAAACGGTTATCTACAAATTGACTTTGGCCTCTTGACTTTAAATTTTGCTGCAAAAAAAAAAAAAAAAAACACTTTATTTTGTTACTTGGAAATTTCAATAACTAACAACATGTACAACACCAGCTTAAGCATTGGAGGAAGTTTCAGTTAGAAATTCCATAAATACAATTCGAAATAGACGTATATTATCCAAAGTCCCCTAGGAAATGAACCGCAAACCTTTTCAGGCTATCCAGGCACAGATTCAGGCCAATGGTATGCAATTACAGAAACAATATAATTGCAATGATAATCTAAAATTGTAATAAAAATGGACGATAATTTGCATTCGCATAAGCATTATTAACCCCCCCCCCCCCCCCCCCACACACCCACACACACAAGATCCCAAACGTTTTCCTAGAACGATGACGATAATTCCCAGCAAACAAATAACAAGATTGATTAGTAAAAAAGACTATATGCATAAGAAAATTAGTGGTAATGTTTAGATAACTAATATATTCCCATACCACTTTTGCACACACTGGGATCTTGATGAGAATACCTTATCTTGATTCACTTGCTATTGTAAGGGGTGAAATTTAGCACCTCTATAGCCCTTGCACGAATACCAACATCTATCAAGATAAACATAAACCTACTACTACGAAGCAAAATAAAAGTTAAGAGAACATAACAAATTCCTATCAAAATCACCGAAGCAAAATAAATAGTAAAAACGGCTTCTAAGAATCTAAGAACAACATAAATTGTTTTTTTAAATTGCCATAGCAATCTAAGCTTTCTGAATTTAAGAACAAGAACAAAAACTGAATATAAAAAGCACGTCTTTTACTAATCCAAGAACAAAAATTGGATTTCATAGTTCATACCTCCTGTTGCAACACAAGCTTCTGCCTAGGCTACAGCTCTGACTCCTCCTTGGATAAGGTAAATCTTGTATGTCTTACCTCCTGTTGCAACTGATTACAAAAACCTCAATGAAATAATTTTTTTTAATACAATGATTTGTGTGATAAGATGCACTAAATATACTCAAGCTGACTTTACACCAACTTCTTTTGTTTTAACCATTTGACTTTTATAAATTAAATATAACCACAATCTATCCATGGACGCTTATTGCACTCAATAGGGACTTGAAACACAATATCAACATATACAGAGAGCATACAATACATGAAGAAGTGCTAACCTGCATATTCTTTTGGTCATCTGAAACCATCAGGCTAAGAGTGATTCATCAATAAGAAACTCGGTTGCAAAGCAGTCCAGGGAGCCAAAATCCTTGGCCAATAAAGTCAACTCAGATCCTCTTTCTTTCCAACTTAGGAAATACATGCTTTTGTGGATATTTAACCTGAACAAGAGCATAATCAAGTCTTATTGTCTAAAACTGTTTGAACTTTGAACCATACCTTAAAATGGGATGTAAAAGTATGACATAAACTGTTGCACAGAAATACCCATTGAAAGATAAAGACAAAAAATGGCAAACAATAAACAATTATGGAATGAATACCTGATTCAATACATAGTACACATAGAATGACCATGACTTAAAGAGGCTTTAGTTGAAACCTTTATCTTGCAGCAAACAGAAAGCAAAACGCAGCAACCCCCGAACTCATTACCGTCAATAATAGATCCTAGAATCACTTAAAATACTGGTAGACATAAACCATAATGAAACCAAACCACTTACCACTGATTACGGGTCACTTCCTCCACCAAAACAACTCAAGTCAAGAGCTTTCAAGTGGAAACCAGCCAACTTCATAAGGAGAGACCTGATAAAAAGCAACATGCCTGTTATATTACACGGGATTCATGGATTTACCGCAATCTTTAGACGTTCCTATTGACCGTCTTTTTCCATCCGTTTGTTGACTTGCTAAAAAGCAACATGCCTGTTATATTACTGCTGAATATAAACACATAAGTCAGCAAGCTATTACATATTCTTGTTATTTAATTGCTTAAATATACAGCTTCTTTATTTACCAACTATTCAAATCTCTGTTAATCAGAAAACAATATCTAAAACAAATCCTGCATTCCATGATTATCACATAGACCCGTTTGAGGTGATTTTTTAAGAATGTTGTCAACTTCTTTCTTTTGTTCAAACCAAAGGTAAAACCATGTTTTTAACAATTTCTTTTCACACACAAGCAAAAATATCTAGTTATCTTGACCCCCAATTTAATCATAAAATTTCACTAAAAACTCATATGAAGGCTTCTGGTAGAGTTTATTTAGAATGAAAGTAATTACACCATCCATTACCGTTGGACCATACATAACCTCAAACATCATCCTTTCAAAATCGAAACAGAAAAGCAAGCTGCAAAGAAACTGTGAGAAATCAAACTTTCTACGCCAGTTAAGGACAAACATGGTAATATAAACAGTAGAGTAAACCATAATAATCTAACAGATTATAAAGGTAACATCATCATGAGACGAAACAGAGGTCAATTGAAGCGTTTATAACCACTATCGTCGCAACGACACAAAGAGAAGCAACATACCTGACCGCTGCGACACAAAGAGCTCAACTCAACGTTGAACATACCTGACCTGAGCAATTCAGAATAGGAAGTGAGACATATGCACATCATTTGATATTATAGTAATCTACATATAGCATAAAAAAAACCAACCTGACCTTAAATTTTAAAAAGAATCTCAAATGAGCATTAAAAGCAGAATTAATTAGTGTATGAGAGAAAGGCCAACCTGGAAATCCTCTTTTAGCCGTAGCTTTAACCAAGAACATATAGCTGACACTGAATCTGGGTTTTCAGATGAGAACCCAAGCGGAATCAAAACCAAAATAAAAATCATTCACAAAATATCTGATTATTTAAATAGCCGTTAAATAATCAGCCAAGTGTTGTTGGATGTGAACCCGATCCATACTTTAAATAGAGATTGACCTTTGCCCATACTGCTCATGTCAAGAGCCAATGGCTCGTTTCCCTCTGGTGCATTGAAAGAAGCCTGAATACCATTTCAAAAAGGTTAGCGAAGGTTAAATAGCAAGTCACCCTAAAAACAGCTTATTGGACATGCTAATATAGTAATATTGAACTTTAAGTTATTATTAACCTTTGAAACACGAACACAAAGCAATTCACCAAGTCAACATCGTATAGTGAAAATTACCAAAATGAGCATGTTTGACCAACTAATTACCAAAGTAGACAAAAGCACCGACTAAGTCATGTTTAGCCAGCGCTTTTGTCTAGTTTGGTAAAGCGCGTGTCAACACTCAACAATGCCTATATTAGTAATCCCTTTACATTCAAATCAATTTAAAAAAAAAACACATAAATACAAACAAAAGAAGAATATAATCGAAGGAATCGATTAGGCTGGTGAATACCTCACTGTATTCTTTCCTTTTAGCCTTTGGTTGCTTCAATGGCTTTATACTTTATTAACAGCCACCATCATCGCCAAAAACATTACCAGTAACGTCATCAGATCTGATTAACTCCACCATAGTTCCCAAGAGTTTACATTACCATAAACCGAGTATGAATCAACTGACAAGGTTATGAAAACCAAATTGAGGTTGGGGTGTGTCAGAACTTACCGGTGGTCTTTAGGAACTCTTTAAGCTACCAGACTTCTACCAAGTTGCCGGACACCACTACCACAGCCTATGGAAACCTTAAACTCGCAAAACACTTTCATCAATCATTTGAATCGAGTTATACCATAAAAAAAAACAGGTCAGAGGTAGGTTAGATCTTACCAGTGGTCATCAGAAAACCAAGCTCATAATTAGAACCCCATAGACGTTGCTTGACGCCTCGTCGTAACCCTATCCCTCGGTTGTTATCAGCCAAGTGTTGTTGGAATCTTCGTAGAAAGTTGAAATCTTCGTAGATCTGGTAAAATCTTCGTAGATCTGGTAAAATCTTCGTAGATCTGTGCTTGATGTTCTTAGAATTGAGAGAGAGTGAGTGAAGGGGGCGGAGAAGCTGAAAGTGAGAATGATATTGAAACCCTAATCCTAGTCATGTGTGTATCCCGTGTTTTTTTCTCCATAAGCATATAGGCTTGTACATAAAGCTTTATAACTTGTACATTTTAAAAGTTTAAGAGTTTTTGTGCTTGGAGTGATTGTACAATATGGTTTAAGGTGTTGTAACGTGGCAAATGACCATTCCTGCCCTTCCTATATGTTTATTAATATAGTATAGATATATATATATATATATATATATATATATATTCATAGATGTAGTCAGTTTGGTAAGAATCTATTGCTTTTTGTATTTTTTTAGTGTTGCTAGGAACATTGATTACAAAGTTTGCTAAACCGGTTAGATGTAGCCTATGATTCTTATACACCAGGTAAATCTCTAGCTGATAAGTGATAATTAATCACCCTACCATGCACATCTTTTAAATCAATCATCATGACATATCATTTGATACCAATTTGATTGTTTTTTTCTAGGTTCACATCACAGGTTTATAATATCTTTAGGAAGTGACAAAGTTATACAGAGACATCACTCGAGCATGTTGTGCACTGTAACACCCCGGTCCTAGGGCCCAAAACTTTTCGCATCTAAAAGTATTACAACAGACAATAAAATACTACGAAGCTGAACCGGTGAGTTAGAAAATTATTTTTAACGAGAGAAAATAATATTATACGCGTGGCGAAATCGAACCGATAACGAACCCACCTAGTACCCTATTGATTACTCACTAGGGAGGACACTCGTCCTCCCCTCCAAGTGAAAAAACCTACTTAAAACCATTTGATGGTTTGTGGAAACCATCAAACCCCCACCATTATAAAACCCAAACCACCCCCTGCCCACCTTTTCCGCTAGAAGAAACCACACACCACACACACACACACACCGACACTTTATAAAAGAAGAAAAGGAGTAGTTCCGGACACCTTCTCCGGCGGAGCTCCGGCCACACCCATCCGATTACACTCCTAAATAAAACACACCTCACACCCATCCCTATATTTCTAGAGAGAGAGAGAGAGAGAGAGAGAGAGAGATCCGATGAAGGGAGAGTAACAGAGGAGAGAGAGAATTGCAGAGAGAGAGATTAGGGGAAAAGAAGATGGAAACCGACCATGGCCTCTGGCCTGTCGGACTAGCTTCGGTGGCAAAGAAAAGGGCAAAGGCAACGGCGATGATTATTGATGACGAGGGGATTGAGTAGAGATTCTGATTGAGGATTAGAGGATGAGGAGTTCAGTAGTGGTTATGGTTAGGGTTCGTGTATAGGGAGGGGAAGGGTTTGAGTCAACGACAATATGTTAATGATGGTGGGTTATCAGGTGATTACCGGCAGTGCTGGTGGTGACAATTGGTGTTACATGTGATGGTGACGCATCAGAACTCGGGTAAGAACCTCGACCCGTTTGGTGAAATCTGATAATATTCTTGCTTTCATATTCGTTACTAGTTGTTACTTGATTGAACCAGTGTTTGGAATAGGATGTACCATAAGTGTAAGAAGGCAGAGATGGTTTAACTGTTGGTAACGATGGTGAAGCATGGTGGTTGTTATTATGGTATAGGATGGTTATGGATTAAGAACAGAAGCAACTTTTGGTCCACTCGGTCAACAGAAGTCAAAGAACAAGAAAAAGGGGTTTCATAGTAAGATGTTGTGTTGTAACATGATTTATGTGACCAAATGGTAGATTAATAAAGTGATGGTCAAACATGATAAAAGGCTGGTCAACATCTCGGTCATATACTAGTCAATTCAGTCAAACCATATGGGAAGAGAGGTATAAATATTTAACTAAGAATTAGTTGATTTATTGGATAATCTTAATTGTATATATTAGGCGAAATGCACGTGTGGGACTCGACTAATACATTCGACCGACCCGACCATATAAACTAAATAACGGATTGTTATTAATATATATAATGGATAAACTAATAATAATATGTGTCAAGACGATTATTGTATACGCATAGTTTGGATATATGGGCGACTAAGAGAGAGAATGTTAGCTAGACGACCAAGGTATTAAACCAACGAACTGAATATAATATATAGACATATTGATATTATTGTATGTGATAATTTGATACATGGGACGTTAGCAAACCAACTAATAATATTGTAACTTAATCGTACAACCTTGATTACAATTCTAATAGTGGTATAAGACATAAGAATAACATATGGAATATTAACTATCATACCTTAACTCGGATTAGGTGTATATCAAGCATAAAGTATAATATGGACATAATGGCGATTGAGATAAGTAACATAAGGACGACATAAAATGGCACTTGGACATTATACAAACCACGGACTATAGGGACTTAAGTAACCAAATCTATGAATATACTTTTGATTCAACATTGGAACTTGAAGGACTAAAATAAACATATTAACATATACCGTAGTTAATGAGTTATTGCGTGAAACTTGAGTGACGCACATGAATAGAACGCAAAGTAATAAGCTTAGTATATAGAGTTTCGGGTCGATGATTATACACTATCTCAATAGATAAATAAGACTAGGAACTGATGATTACTACAGCTAAATCATAAACAAGTAAACGTCCTAATTGCACACACGTGTAACCGCGAGATTGGTTACACGCACTAATGTTTATAAATATTGAGTAGGATCTTGCAAGTGATTGATAGATGGAATCTTGACTCGGAATGCCATATGACTATGTGACGTGACGTGATACGCTGCCAAGGTGAGTTCCGTGTACCATTCCCCTTATTGTGTTTTACTGTTTTGGGGTGTACATTTGCTTGTGTGTCTAAGCTGTTTGATGTGACAAGATACTTGCAGCCGGATAACGCAGACACTCATTAACTCTAGGTGAGCCACTTAATATATGGGTAGTACTAATTTGAGGAACCCACCACATAAGGTGGACTCGGGACTTAGGGACCCGGAAAACCCTCCACTAAGGTTTTAAGACCGTTGCGGCATATATTTTGCTAGGGTCTATAATGGCAGAAGATATATTCCGTGTTGGAGTTGAGGTGTCACTTGTACATCACTATGTGTAAACTTGTTTATGAAATGATAAAACTGTTTTGGATCCGCTTAACTACTTACACAAACTCACCAGCATAATTGCTGACCCAAACTCTTTTAAGCATGTGTTCAGGTACTGCAGATGGATGGATGGCAAATGCGAGATATATGCTTGCTAATAACGGATTAGAGATTATTTGGTTAGAAGATTCATGCTTTATGTGTTGCGGTTTGGAGCATCTAGAGACATATACGGACAGAGATTGGATCAACTACTGGATTACACCTCCTCAACTGCTTCGACGACTGCCGCGATTCATCCCTGCATCAGACTTCAGTTTTATTTTTATATTGTATTTGTATTAGTATTATTTTGCGACTAAAAGCTGTACAAACAATAAATATTAGTCATCGTTGCTTCCGTTGCGCAAGTTTGTTATCAATCTGTTATTTCGTCCAGCCTCTCCTGGTCGGGTTGTGACAGATTGGTTTCAAAGCAACGGTTGTAGTGAAATAGGATATCTCCAGATATCCTATACCACACCAGGACAACTTAGAGAACTTAACGTTTAAGGCTCTAAGACTACCTAGCTAGGGAATGCCATCAAATTACTAAGACCGACCAGAGTAAGAAACGAAATAAGTCGAAACTCGAGTACCTGAACACACTAGAATGCTTACAAAGACTTAGAACCAGTTTGACTAGTATGCGAACTTTGTTTGATATGTGAATGATGACTACGAAGGAGATTACTAGAATAATTCCATGAGGTAAATTGACGATTACACTTGACGTCATGTAATTGTGAATTTACAGGCAAGAAAAAGTTCTAAGAAATCGGAAGAGTCACCAAAATTTTGTGTGGTAACCATGATAGCCATGAATTTAAGTGAGGAAATGGACTATGTGAGTTGTAAACAAAAATGTGACATATTTATGTGGCCTTAGCAAAGGACTTGAACTAGTCATGCATGGTAGGATTTGGTGTGTTAGGGTAGTATATACATATACATCTATGACTATTATAGTACTAAACTTCATAACTTTTATATATATATATATATATATACGAATTATGAATCCAAATGAATGTTATTGATTTAACACATATGACCAAGTTATGAGGTAACAATGAGACCCAGGTACGTCTAAAAAACTTGACACATCGACTTGAAAGGACCCAAAATATCACTGTTTTACAGATGATTCAGGAATATCAATTGGAGAGGCGGTAACCTAGATTCAAGAATGTATCAAATACATGACCATCCAACGTCCTCGCTAACCACAGAAAATTAGGATTAAACGCTACATGAGGTATTCCTAAAGTTTGATACATGTTCTGTTACTTTGATGCCCTATATGGTCACTAGATTAGTGTCAGAAATCTTCGGATTAGCTCTATAACCTTTAGCATAGTGATGAGATATCCATAAGAAGCATGTTAGAATTATATACGGCAGGCTCTAACGGGGGGAGTTAACCCAAATACGACAACAACTATACATAAGACGGGTAACGTATAGGTCGATACTACTAAGACTTGACTAAGGTCGCTATAGTTTACAATTTATTTTTCAAGTTAAATCCTAAGGAATGTTACAAAATTACTCCCATGTCTAAGATCACCTTTTAAAGTATAGAAGACCATGTTGTTTATACCCAGTCTTAGCATAATACTACACCTCATATCCTATAACACCAAAATATTGTAAGAAAACACTCATTATGTGAGTATACACCAAAGTTCATGGACAAGGAATTTTAGAAAATAGTCCCCACGTAAGCATAAAAGCTAGCGAGAGTGATTTGTCTTAAAGAGCATAAGACTACATTATGGTGTTTAACTTACACAAAACAAGATTATTAAGGACTAGTAACTAGTGGAGCACACATATAGGAATTCTGAAGTAACACAACCATAAGAGCCATAATATTGCACAGTCTTTCCACCCTCTAACATCTAAAAAATGTGAAAATCCCATCCAGGTTTAGGTAAGATTTCCAGTACATTTTCGAGGTATCAAAGGTGTGTTGGGTTAGCTGCAGTACACTTTATATATAAGCACCAATGGCACTTCGAAAATGAGATTGAGAATCAAACCAAGAACAAACTGTAATCTATTAAACGTTTAAACCATTTGTTTGAAAACTAAACGTAGCAGGAGGTTTTGTGTGGACCCACTATAACTATGATTGGGATTATGAAAGAATAATGTACACCCAAGCACGTAGATGCAAACATTGAATCTGAGTATGGAAAATACTAGATGTGTGGCAATGAGTAACTCAAAATTAATTCTGAGGACGGAATTGCATTAACGAGGGAGAATGTAACACCCCGGTCCTAGGGCCCGAAATTTTTCGCGTCTAAAAGTATTATAACGGACAATAAAATAATACAAAGCTGAACCGGTGAGTTACAAAATTATTTTTAACGAGAGAAAATAATATTATACGCGTGGCGAGATCGAACCGATAACGATAACGAACCCACCCGGTACCCTATTGATTACTCACTAGGGAGGACACTTGTCCTCCCCTCCAAGTGACAACACCTACATAAAACCATTTGATGGTTTGTGGAAACCATTAAACCCCCACCATTATAAAACCTAAACCACCCTCTACCCACCCATTCTGCTCGAAGAAACCATAGACCACACACACACACACCAACACTTTATAAAAGAAGAAAAGGAGTAGCTCCGGCCACCATCTCCGGCGGAGCTCCGGCCACACCCATCCGATTACACTCCCAAAGCAAACACACCTCACACCCATCCCCATATTTCTAGAAAGAAAGAGACCCGATGAAGAGAGAGTAACATAGGAGAGAGAGAATTGCAGAGAGAGAGATTGGGGTAAAAGAAGATGGGAACCGACAATGGCCTCTAGCCTGTCGGACTTGCTCCGGCGGCAAAGAAAAGGGCAAAGGCGATGGCGGTGATTATTGATGACGAGGGGATTGAGTAGAGATTCTGATTGAGGATTAGAGGATGAGAAGTTCAGCAGTGGTTATGGTTAGGGTTTGTATATGGGGAGGGGATGGGTTT
Source organism: Ambrosia artemisiifolia (assembly GCA_032199755.1). Taxonomy (NCBI): domain Eukaryota; kingdom Viridiplantae; phylum Streptophyta; class Magnoliopsida; order Asterales; family Asteraceae; genus Ambrosia; species Ambrosia artemisiifolia. Next base: position 49,746,443 of record CM063515.1, on the reverse strand, counting down.
GAGTCGATGACAGTATGTTGATGATGGTGGGTTATCAGGTGGTGAACGGCAGTGCTGGTGGTGACGAATGGTGTTACATGTGATGGTGACGCATCAGAACTCGGGTAAGAACCTCGAACCGTTCGGTGAATTCTGATAATATTCTTGCTTTCATTTTCGTTACTAGTTGTTACTTGATTGAACCAGCGTTTGGATTAGGATGTACCATAAGTGGAAGAAGAGAGAGATGGTTTAATTGTTGGTAGCGATGGTGAAACATGGTGGATGTTATGATGGTATAGGATGGTTATGGATCAAGAACAGAAGCAACTTTTGGTCGCTCGGTCAACAGAAGTCATGGAACAAGAAAAGGGGGTCTCGTAGTAAGAGGTTATGTTGTAAGAGGATTTATGTGAGCAAATGGTAGATTAATAAAGTGATGGTCAAACATGATAAAAGACTGGTGAACATCTCGGTCATATACTAGTCAATTCAGTCAAACCATATGGGAAGAGAGGTATAAATATTTAACTAAGACTTAGTTGATTTATTGGATAATCTTAATTATATATATTAGGCGAGATGCATGTCTGGGACTCAACTAATACATTGGAGCGATCCGACCACATAAACTAAATAACGGATTGTTATTAATATATATAATGGATGAACTAATAATAATATGTGTCAAGACGATTATTGTATACGCATACATTGGCGATATGGGCGACTAAGAGATAGAATGTTAGCTAGACGACCGAGGTATTGAACATACGAACTAAATATAATATATAGACATACTGATATTATTGTATGTGATAATTTGAGACATGGGACGTTAGCAAACCAACTAATAATATTGTAACTTAATCGTACAACCTTGATTACAATTCTAATAGTGGTATAAGACATAAGAATAACATATCCAACATTAACTATCATACCTTGACTCGGATTAGGTGTATATCAAGCATAAAGTATAATATGGACATAATGGCGATTGAGATAAGTAACATAAGGACTACATAAAAGGGCACTTGGACATTATACAAACCACGGACTATAGGGACTTAAGTGTCCAAATGTATGAATATACTTTTGATTCGACATTGGAACTTGAAGGATTAAAATAAACATATGAACATATACCTTAGTTAATGAGTTATTGTTTGAACAATGAGTGACGCACATGAATAGAACACAAAGTAATAAGCATAGCATATAGAGTCTCGGATCGATGATTATACACTACCTCAATAGATAAATAAGACTAGGAACTGATAATTACTACAGCTAAACTATAAACAAGTAAAGGTCCTAATTATCCAAATGTGTAACCGCGAGATTGGTTACATGCACTAATGTTTATTAATATTGAGTAGCATCTTGCCAGTGATTGATAGATGGAATCTTGACTCGGAATGCCATATGACTATGTGACGTGACGTGATACGCTGCCAAAGTGAGTTCCGTGTACCATTCCCCGTTTTGTATTTTACTGTTTTTGGGTGAACATTTGCTTGTGTGTCTAAACTGTTTGATTTGATAAGATACTGGCTGCCGGATAACACTGACACTCATTAACTCTAGGTGAGCCACTTAATATATTGGTAGTACTACTTGAGGAATCCCCCATGCCAGGTGGACTCGGACTTAGGGACCCGGGAAACCCTCCACTAAGGTTTTAAGACCGTTTGCGGCATATATTTTGCCAGGGTCTATAATGGCAGAAGATAGATTCCATGTTAGGGTTGAGGTGTCGCTTGTACATCACTATGTGTAAACTTGTTTATGAAATGATAAAACTGTTTTGGATCCTCTTAACTACTTACACGGACTCACCAACATAATTGCTGACCCAAACTCTTTTAAGCATATGTTCAGGTACTGCAGATGGATGGATGGCAAGCGCGACGTATATGCTTGCTAATAGCGGATTAGAGATTATCTGGTTAGAAGATTCAGGCATTAAGTGTTGCGGTTTAGAGCATATAGAGACATATATGGACAGAGATTGGATCGACTACCGGATTACACCTCCTCAACTGCTTCGACGACCGCCGCGATTCGTCCCTGCATTAGACTTCAGTTATATTTTTATATTATATTTGTATTATTTTGCGACTAAAAGTTGTACAAACAATAAATATTAGTCATCGTTGCTTCCGTTGTGCAAGTTTGTTATCAATCTGTTATTTCGTCCAGCCCCTCCTGGTCGGGTTGTGACATGCACACGTAGAATTAGAAGTTGGTTTTATGAGTTATCGAGTGTTGATCGCTTTAAAACAAATTCCTGAAAAAACGACCTATTCCTTTTATGTTACACACATTTTCTTATTTCATATTAGATTTGTCTATCTCGGGAAACACCCGGGTAATAATCTAGTTTAATTTATATAGCTTAATAAAAATAATTTTAAAGTTTTGATCCTAACTAATATACATTAAATGATTATTAGAATATTTAAAACTATATATAAAGGAAAGCACGAGGATGACATGGCATTCATTGATGTTATTCTGCCTCGTTAAGTGTGCCATGAGGCATATTGTGAGAATTAAAAAAAATATTTTTTCTCTCTCATGTGTATGGTACATGCACTTTGCCCCACGATAACATTTTTATACGACATTTTTTTTTGAAAAAAAAAATACAACAAATTAACGAGCGTTTTATTATATTTCCAAGGAGTACTATAGAATTATAAAAAAAAAAAAAAACTCGACTTTTTTATGTGGTGATTAATGAAATAGATACTTAAATTATATATGATTAGAGAAAATCGTCTAAACACACGAAAAGTTACTATCATACAATCTTTTTAGTCGATAACAGTTAGATTATGTTTATTTATCTTTAAATAGGATCTTCACTGCTTAGTTATTGATTGTTTTATTCAGTAAAAATTGAACATGTATATCAATCATTAACATATGCTCATTTTAAACATCAGAATCACCTACCATCATCATCATGACATATCCTTTGACACCAATTAGGTTTTTCCTTTCGGGTTCACATCGTAACTTTAGTGTGTATTGAACAGGTATGTAAATCATTAACATATGCTCACTTTAAACATCAGAATCACCTATCATCATCATCATCATCATAACATATCATTTGATACCAATTTGGTTTTTTTCCGGGTGTAAGGGGTCCTGATTTAACTGAGTATGGGACTCCGAAGGAGTTCTTGGTGAATTTCGTTAGCCATTCAAAAAGAAAAAATATTTGTCTATCCCGAAACGCTCTCGGAAAATAAACTAGCAATTATGTTTAGTTATTATGTATTTTTAATTAGATATGGACGCGTAAATCCCAAATCGCCAAATCCCAATTATCTTTAGGCAACTTCCAAGTCGTGTGAACCCGACATTTAATCACCAACAAAATAATAAAGTACAGTAACCACTATATTTGTTTTAGTTTATAGTAATCACTAGCTATATCTGTACTAGATATAATAGTGATTAATTTTTTCACAACACAACAAAAAAGAGTGTATACTATAATCATTGTAATAGATTTATTTATATGTTTCTAAAGAATCTCTAGGAAATAGGCATGTGCAAGTAAGAAATAAATACATGATTTCAAAGATTTTAGAAAATGAGAGCGCACATGGGTCACGGCAAACGACGACTTGGTCATGTTAATTACGTTAATAATATTTCTATGCCTTAATTAAGCCACAAAGTAAAGTATTTAAAATAAAACCTAATCTTGAACCACGTCTTTTTCGCTATTCCACTATATAAGTAAACTTATACCTAAAGCTAGAATGTAAATCGCATGCGTCGGATTGGCAGATTGAATTGTTCAACCAAATGTTGGCATACATTTTTACTCATAAAAAAACAACCCATACTCATACGCTCATACAATCGTGTAATCCTAACATGATTTCTAGTTAATAATATATCTATGCCTTAATTAAGCCACAGAGTAAAGTATTTAAAATGAAACCTAATCTTGAACCACATCTTTTTCGCTATTCCACTATATAAGTAAACTTATACCTAAAGCTAGAATGTAAATCGCATGCGTCGGATTGGCATATTGAATTGTTCAACCAAATGTTGGCATACATTTTTACTCATAAAAAAACAACCCATACTCATACGCTCATACAATCGTGTAATCCTAACATGATTTCTAGTTAATAATATATCTATGCCTTAATTAAGCCACAGAGTAAAGTATTTAAAATGAAACCTAATCTTGAACCACATCTATTTCGCTATTCCACTATATAAGTAAACTTATGCCTAAAGCTAGAATGTAAATCGCATGCATCGGATTGGCAGATTGAATTGTTCAACCAAAAGTTGGCATACATTTTTACTCATAAAAAACAACTCATACTCATACGCTCATACAATCATGTAATCCTAACATGATTTGGTTAACTCATTTATCTAAACATGTCTAACTTGTTTAAAAGTAGTAATCAAACTATGGTACACTAATCAGGTTGATGGGTTGTAAATATAGGTTAAATCGGTTTAAAATGGTGTTCTTCAAGGGACAATGTCCAATCCTTAAGAAGAACAATTTTTTTAATAAGATTATGTGTAATGAAATAACTAACAAGAGTAATAACTATCTCATGTGGGTAAAGTCATAATAACTAAACTAGATATATAATAGGTAGGTGTAGTTGTTTAAGTAATAACAGAAAAAAAAAAAAGTTTAAGCAAAAATAAATATCTGTGTGCTTCTGATTGGTGGAATGATGGTGTACCCCATCATCTTAAGGCTTCACAAACTACACATGGTATAGTAGCTAGCCGTCGAAAGACATGTCAGGTGATTTGGTGAGACTTGATAGTTATCTTTATCTATGCTATATTAATTATAACTAGTATTTTTACCGAGTCGCGCGTTGCGGCGGCGTACCCGAGTCGTTCTAGATTAAATTTACATCAAAACTCGTTCTAGGTTAAATTTACGTCAAAACGTAGAGTACTTGAAATTTATACTGTAAAGAAACGTATTAAGAAACATATTACATCATCAATAATAACTACTGTAATAAACATAAACATAAACATTAAATATACATTTTAACTCGATAATAATAAAGCCCTCTTGACTATTTCATTGTGATTGCAAAGACCACAACAGCAAATGTCAAGATTGTCTAGATTGAGCTAAATATCATATACTATAAAAGGTCAATAACATTATGCAGTAACAAATACAAACCACTTCCATGAGTTCCAATTTCTCACCTGCAAGGTCAATTATTTCTTATTTAGAACATTAATTGAATCTTTAGGCCAAAAAATAAAGGGAAATTACTGCGTAAAACACAAAACAACTTTAATACGAAGCAACCGAACATTGAAAGAAGAGGGGAGACGAACACGTGTTAATCATAGCAGTAAACACGACAACGTGCATCACCCTAGAAACACTACACTCGAAGTATTGTGCGCGTATTTTTTTTTTTGAACGATCAACAAATTTATTCACCAAAGCTAGCGGGATACTAGCATTACACCATACAAAGCATGAAAGACAATACAAGTTTGATATCACCAACCTATTCTAGAAAGATCAAACGAACACCATATATCCCACTCTAAAGAATGTTGCTTAGCCCTAGCCTTTACCCAAAACAAACTAAGAGATTTTATATCGCCAAGGATCCTTTGAAGTGAAACTTGCCTTTGATTGAAAATTGCTTCGTTCCTATGTTTCCAAATACACCAAATCGTCGTCAAGCATACCGCATAAAACGCCTTATTTTTCTTAGTCGAACCATGTATATGTGAGTAGAGCTCCAATAAGTCTTTAAAATGGAATGCATAAATCGTACCCACTTTACACCATTGCACCACTAGTTGCCATAGAGCTTGAGAGAATCCGCACTCAAGGTCATTTAAAAGAAATTTCCTAACAACACACAACCATACCTGTATCTTTGTGTACTCTCTGCATTTGTTGTCTTGCTGTTGAATTTCCCCCTCTAATAGTAATACACCATGTCTTCTAGGGTTTCGAACACCCTCTAATTCTTAGTCCTCCAATAATGCTTCTACACATCAACAACCTAAAAATATCTCATCTATTTTGTGGGTTTGCACAAATCAATCCTCAAACCTTCGTAGATATCAACTCCCGAATTAGGAATCAAATCAAAGACAAAGGTTATCCGTATTCGGTACCTTTTATCAACGATAGCGGTAACACCTCCTCTTCCTCCTCATCAAACGATCACTACTACAAAAGTGATTTGTTGATGCTGCATGTTAGTTTTTTTTGGTGCGGGTATACATTCTACCGCACCTTTTGTTCCATGCTGATTTAATGATGGCTTTTGTTTTTATTAGTTGGTGCCACAAGTTTAGTAATTGTACATGCCCATTTAATGATTCTATATATAACATATTGATAATGCGGGTCACATTTAAAAATAGTAATTTAAAATTCCAACAAAGTCATGCCTATTTATATTTATAATATATTTAAAATTAAAAGTCACACAACGATATAAATATATATATATATATAAGGTTAGAGGTGGGAAGGTTTACCTCTTTGGAGGGTTTCTGCCCGGGTTTGGTCTCAGATTCGATTCCCACGTTCCGCCATAAAAATAACCGTTGGGTTTGAAAGGAGAAACCCGTGTGGTTCCTATGGAAAATAATAGATCATGCATGTCTTAATTGATCATATTAGGCTTTAATGAATCACAATGAACAACAGTAGATAATAGATGTCTTAATACATATTGAACCTTAGAGGACCATAACGGACAATAATAGATCAAATTAAACTTCGGGTAATATTGGGCTTTAATGGATCCCAATGGGTAGTAATAGATCAAATATGTTTTAATGGACCATAATGGGCCTTAATGGATCATAATGGGCGTTAGTACATCATAATATGTATTAAATGACAATACGTATCCTTGATATAACAAAATGGATGATAGTTGATCATATATGTCTTAATGAATCATATTGGGCCTTAATGGATCACAATGGACAGTAGTGGATCATATTTGTCTTAATGGCTCATATTGGGCCTTAATCGATCATAAAAGACAATAGTAGATAATACATATGTAAATGGACCATATTGGGCCTTAATGGAGTACAATGGACAATACTAGATCATAAATTTTTATCTTAATGGACCATAATGGAGAATAATAGATAATGCATGTCTTAATTGATCATATTAGGTTTTAATGAATCACAATGAACAATAGTAGATAATAGATGTCTTAATATATCATATTGGACCTTAGAGGACCACAATGGACAATAATAGATCAAATTAAACTTAATGGGCAATATTGGGCCTTAATGGATCCCAATGGGTAGTAATAGATCAAATATGTCTCAATGGACCATAATGGGCCTTAATGGATCATAATGGGCGTTAGCACATCATAATATGTATTAAATGACAATACGTGTCCTTGATATAACAAAATGGACGATTGTTGATCATATATGTCTTATTGAATCATACTGGGCCTTAATGGATCACAATGGACAGTAGCAGATCATATTTCTCTTAATGGCTCATATTGGGCCTTAATCGATCACAAAAGACAATAGTAGATAATACATGTGTAAATGGACCATATTGGGCCTTAATGGAGTACAATGGACAATACTAGATCATAAATGTTTATCTTAATGGACCATAATGGAGAATAATAGATCATGCATTCTTAATTGATCATATTAGGCTTTAATGAATCACAATGAACAACAGTCGACAATAGATGTCTTAATAGATCATATTGGACCTTAATAGACCATAATGAGCCTTAATGGATCATAATGGGTATTAGTACATCATAATAATGTATTAAATGATCATATATGTCCTTAATGGATCACAATGGACGATATTTGATCATACCCGCCTTTTGATTCTAAACCCCATCTATTAGTCTAAACCCCGTCTATTAGTCTAAACCTTGTCTTTAAAGAGAACCTCGTCTTTTGTTGTTAGAATTTTATATATAAACTCCCAAAAAAAAGTTCCATTAACCCTTCGGGACTGCTTTTTGAATGTTCTTAATGGATTACAATATTGGGCCTTAAGCTCCATTAACCGAACTGACATCAGTAAAAATGTGTCAAAATAGACTATCAAAAGATTAATAATTATACTCAATACTTATTTAGTATAAATAATGTTATATTATGGTTTCGAAGCTGGGCTAGCCCAGTTGGCCACTCCAATGAGGATTCGGAAACACAACCGAAGGTCGTGGGTTCGATTCCGAGGGGGGGGGGAGGGTTTACCCACTTCGTGGGGTTCCCGCCCGGGGTTACCGAGTCGAATCGCTGTGAACACTGTAAGTCCTACGGGCAAACCCACACCTGTGGGGTTCCGGATTCGAACTCGCGTCGCTTGGTTGTCTGTCGTTTGGTTCTACCGCTGAGACAAACCTTCCAAAAAAAATATTATGGTTTCGAAAGTGAACGGACCGTTAAATAAAGGAAAATCTTATAACGCGAGTGTCGAACACATGTGTATGATAACGGAAAATATAACTTTAATTATTCGGTATTGTTGTGTTTTTAAAAGCGAATATAACCGAATAAATTTTGGGATTAATTATCAAGCTGAAAATAAAACCGACACACGCGATGAAAAATGGGTTCGATACGCGGTGCACACACCCAACCCACCTACCCAAACCCTAGGTATATAAGCTCCTAACCTTTCTCTTCCTCCTCATTTGTGCAGCCATCATACCCTTACTCTCATCTTCCTCTCATCTGCACACTCTCGAAACCCGTCTCCCTCTATGCTATTAGAAATGGCCGGCCACCAGCATCTTGGGTGGTGGCGGCGCAGTTGTTTTAGGCACGAGCGAGCTGTGTTGGTGGGTATTGGGTCTGGCTAAGTAGATGTAGACCGATTGTGGTGGTCTCAGGTGGCTGGATCGGGTTTGGTTGACGGCTGGCTCTAGGTGGGCGTTCACGGCTGAGGTATAGGTGGTCTCAAATGGTACGATTTGGTGCTTCGGTGGTGCTTTATAGCCTCAGTTTATGTGTGTTTTCTTTTATTGTATTTGTTAGCTAACTGTTTTGTTTGGTGTGTATAGGATCAGGGGGATAACTTCTATCACCATTAATCCACATGATATGAGGTTCTTATTCTAAGACTTGTGCATTTTATATTACATATTCAACTTGCTGTTTAAAAAAATAGATGTTGAATTGCAAGAGCCATGTTATTATCGAGTAATTGTATTTAAATTTGGTGGAAGTTGATTTTATGAATAAAAATGACTGACTTATCATTATTTCATCTACCAAATGAACAATATTTATTTGATACTTAAAAACCATTAGTCACACTAGCCTTAAATAACATGGATCTTAACTTTCTTAATCTTATAGATTGGGTTATTATGTTTTGTTTTCCACATTTAGCGTGCAATTTGTGTACAAAATAAGTTTGCTACATAATTTTGGTTCAAAGATAAAATGGCAATGGGTTTTTCTTTTGACTTTTCCTACAAATGTTAATTCTTTGGTTTGATTGACTATGAATGGTCTCTGCTTGGGAAGACTTGGTTTTCTATATATATGTATCGATTGGAATTAGAAACGAATTAGCGTGGGAGCAATGGTTGTGCATTACTATCAAACTTAGCACGTCCTGGTTTGCTTCTCCTCACTTTGTCTTTAGTTGCCTTTTTAATGCAATGCATATAGGATTCAATGACAAATTTCGTTTGTAATCATATTTTATAATATTTATCTAAAATATATTTTTGCAGGAACCGCTAACCGGGTCAACCAATAAGTGATAGACCAGACGAGGCTATGGTAATATCGAAGGGGCGAAGGTACACGAACATAGTTGCCTTTGCCGCCATTTTCCTCAATCGTCGATGGTCTATCTGTTGGACATATGGTATGTCCGATGTAATTAAAAGTCGAGATCAACGTAACCCGACCCGGTACGATCCGAAGAGTTACACGTTGGTACACGAATCAGATAAGTTCACGCGTTGGTGAATTATTATTTATGAAATAATAATTGTTTTAGTCTTGAGGGACTTAATATTAATAAGATTAATATTAAGGAGTATTAAGATATTTAGCAAGGGGGCTTAATGTAAGTTGTTGTCTTATAAAAGGAGGGTTAAGGAGTAAACCCTAATTACACCTTTTATCATAACAACTAATCCCTTGCCTCCTCTCTAAGAAACCTGCGGCCGCCGCCTTCTTTCTTTTGGTCCGGCTATCAACCACCACAAACCACCACCTTCGTTCTTGCAAGTGTTGCTTTCGGTTGGTTCGTGCACGGTGTGAACTTCCTACTAGCGAGGATTCGTTGTAACCCGCGTGTTACAATTCCGGTGTAGTCGTCAAAGGTTGATTACTAAACCCCCTATGGTTGTTTTATTATTTATTTGTTTATACGCGTTTAACTGAGATCCTAACTGGGAATATTTAATTAATCGGATTAATAAAATTAAATATATATTTATACATATAAATCGGCTAATATTATATAATGTATATAATCGATTTATCTAATAAATATAAACCGCTTCCGCTGTGTATACGATACCATGATTCCCAACAGTGGTATCAGAGCCACGGTTACGCGCGTATAGATGGTAAAGTTATAATTTTGATCTTTGTTTTATTTGTCAAAAATTATTATTATTTTTTTTTTGACAAAAGATCAAAAGCTTTTTGTTGTTCATGGATTGTGATGTGAATCGAGCCCTAGGTATTTGACCCTTGTCATGGTTGTGTTTGTGATGGTTTTATTTTTTTATTGGTTTGTATTTTATTACGGATATTGGATCCGGTGTAATAGATAGGATTAGAATAGATTTGTTTTATTTGTATTTCAAATTTATTTGTAATCCTACAAGTACAAGATCAAGACGAAGATAAAAAGGCGAACAGGTTCCATGAAGATAGAGATCTCGGGTCAAGTGGGAGCTATATCAAAATAGTTTTAAAACCCTTTTGACTAGTTCGTTTCGTTTCTGGCTAAAACGAAACGGACGACCTATTAGGGGCTCGATTCGTGCAGATTTATTATTATGTTTTGTGGTTGTGGTTTATTTATTGTAAATAATTTAGATAACCCAAAATAAATAAAATTTTCACAATCATGACAACGGTTTTATTAAAACAAGTTTTATAAAAACCGAAAAGCATATTTAATAAAAGGAGTTTTATTAATATTAAAACAAGTCCATTCGCGATAATACGACCAACGTAGTTTAAATAGGGTATTTAAAACTATACAGTGTCGAGTGTTGAAAGGAGTTTCAATTATCACGAATAATATAAAATTGGATTTTATAAACTATTGTGTGACTCACATCATGCTAACGAGTCATTCAATATATTTATGGTAAATATTAAAATTAAATCCCAATTTTAAATTGATGTTTCATGCCACCCTTAACGAGTTAACACTCCATTCTATATCGGACCCAAATGTTAGTGCCGACCCTGCATCTGGGCGTTGATCATGAGTGAAGGTAATCATCGCGGTTCCTGTGTAACATAGGCCGGTGTTACAGTTAACAGTAAAGGACCAAACATCGCTTGTTTGACAAGTGGGCATAGTTGGGGTTAAACATATATCGTTTTTAGCGATAACCTCAAAAAGGAGAGTTGTGTAGTGGACACAATTAACAATTGTTGTTTACCTGCCTAATCATGCCAGTGGACAGTGCTAAGCCAGTTCATTGTGTATTGATGAATCGGGATCTCATCCTTTTTAGTTTTGTTTTGGGTCATAATACAATTAGGATATGTAAAACATGAAATGCTAATAAATTAATTTTGAACTTTGTAGATGTCAAACGAAAACAATTCCGCCTCCCAATTCTCTCTCAAGTCCATCTTAGAGAAGGACAAACTGAACCACTCCAACTTCATGGACTGGCACCGCAACTTGAAAATCGTTCTCAAGGCGGAGAACAAACTGTATGTTCTTGAAACGCCAATCCCTGATGAACCCATCAACCAACAAACTAATGCTTACAGAAACTATGCTAAGCATTTTGATGACTCTTTGAAAGTCTCATGTCTGATGTTGGCATCCATGATCCCTGAACTTCAAAGGACCATGGAGGACATGGAAGCGTACGACATGAACCGGCATCTGGTGGAAATGTTCCAACAAAATGCTCGTCATGAGAGGTTTGATGTGATGCGATCACTTATAACCACTCGTATGCAAGAGGGTACATCAGTTAGCACTCATGTGCTAAAGATGAAGGCTTATGTTGATCACCTAGCTCGTCTGGAATCTCCCTTGAGTGATGAGCTAGCTGGGGATATTATCCTCAACTCATTGCCCAAGTCATATGATCAGTTCACTATGAACTACAATATGAATGGGATGGAGAAGACACTTGCAGAGTTGCATCAGATGCTCAAAACTGCTGAGGTAAACATACCTAGCAAAACTGCACCAGTGCTAATGATCAGGGAGGGTCAAGTTAAGAAACCTAACACCAAGAAGAAGGGCAATCAGGGCAAAGGGAAGGGAAAGGGCAAAGTTGTTGCCAACAAGAAACCTCTGAAAGATGCCAAATGTTTTCATTGTGATGAAACTGGGCACTGGAAGAGGAACTGTGCTAAGTATTTAGCTGAACTGAAGCAAGCCAAAGCTTCTGGAGGAGAGTCCTCAGGTATATATGTTATTGAAATCTTTGCTTTTTCTAGCAAAACATGGGTGTTTGACACAGGATGTGGTTTCCACATTTGTAATGTTTTGCAGGGACTAAGAAAGGTTAGAAAGCTGAAACAGGGCGACTTGGAGGTCCATGTTGGCAATGGACAAAGAGTTGCTGTGAAGGCAATAGGAGAATATGTTCTTTTACTTCCTTCTGGTTTAGAACTTGTTTTGAACAATGTTTATTACATTCCTAGTGTGACTAGAAATATTGTTTCATTTTATGCTTTGCGTGGACAAGGTTTTAATTATCGTTTTAATGGTGAATTTATTTCTGCTTATTTTAACGATGTATTTTACTTTGATGCAAAACCCAACAATGGGATCTATGAGATAGAAATCCAAAACGATAACATATTATGCAATATCTCCCATAAACGTAATAAGTTGGACTTTAATGATACGTATATGTGGCATTGTAGACTTGGTCACATAAGTGAGAATCGTGTTAAACAACTCAAAAACGCAGGAATCTTAGATTCCAAGGGTTCAGAGTCGTTTGGAAAATGCGAATCATGCTTGAGTGGAAAGTTAACAAAAGCACCTTTTTCAAATGTTGGAGAAAGAGCTAATGATCTGTTAGGACTTGTACATACAGATGTATGTGGTCCATTCAGAACAATGTCAAGACATGGAGAAAGATACTTTGTTACATTTACTGATGATTTCAGTAGATATGGTTATGTTTATCTTATGAAGCATAAACATGAAACTCTTGAAAAGTTCAAGGAGTACCAAAACGAAGTAGAAAATCAGCTAAATAGAACTATTAAAATGCTTCGATCAGATCGAGGCGGTGAATATCTTAGTCAGGAATTCATCGACCATCTAAAGGATTGTGGAATAGTTTCACAACTCACTCCACCTGGAACACCGCAACATAATGGTGTGTCTGAGCGGAGAAATCGAACTCTATTAGATATGATTCGATCAATGATGTGTCGAACAAACCTTCCAAAATCCTTTTGGAGTTATGCTTTGGAAACTGCCGCAAGACTTGTAAATATAGCTCCAACGAAGAAGGTTGATAAAACGCCTTATGAGATATGGCATGGAAAGAAACCTCATGTATCCTACCTTAAAGTCTGGGGATGTAATGCTTATGTCACTCTAGAATCTTCGGATAAACTAGATCCCAGAGGTGAAAAAGTGGTTTTCGTCGGATACGGTAAGAAGATCGGTTACCTGTTCTACCACCCCACTGAAAATAAGATTTTCACCAAACGCAGAGGCACTTTCTTAGAGGAAGAGCTTATGGCGCGAGGGATTGGAGATAACCATGTGGATCTTGAAGAAATTCGAGAACCACAAGTGACTGAACCAGTTGTTCAGACAGAACCAGAAGTAACTGATCCATTTGTTGAAGTTGAGCCTGAGAGGACTCAAGAAACAACAGAAACACCAAGTGTTCGAAGAAGTATTAGGGATCGTCGTGCACCTGTAAGGTATGACGATATCTTCATGATTGATGAAGCTGAGCCTGCTACTTACAAAGCTGCAATCTTGGATTCGGAATCCAAGAAATGGCAAGAAGCCATGAATGCAGAGATGCAATCCATGTATGATAACCAAGTCTGGGATTTGGTTGATCTTCCTGCCGAGTGTCGGACTGTAGGAAACAAATGGATCTTCAAGAAGAAGACTGACATGGATGGGAATGTGCAAACCTACAAAGCAAGGCTTGTAGCGAAAGGTTTTACTCAGACTCAAGGAATTGATTATGAGGAAACTTTCTCGCCAGTAGCCATGCTTAAGTCTATTAGAATTCTACTTGCCATTGCTGCATATTATGACTATGAGATATGGCAAATGGATGTCAAAACCGCGTTCCTTAATGGACACTTATTGGAAGATGTCTATATGGTTCAACCTGAAGGTTTTGTCGATCCAAAGAATCCTAATAAGGTGTGCAAGCTGAATAAATCCATCTATGGATTAAAGCAAGCATCTCGCAGCTGGAATCTCCGTTTTGATCAGAAAATCAAAGAGTTTGGTTTTATCAAGAACGAAGATGAACCGTGTGTTTACAAGAAATCTAGTGGGAGCTATATCACTTTTCTTATACTGTATGTAGATGACATACTAATCATTGGAAACAATATCCCTATGCTTAAAGATGTTAAGACCTGGTTGGGTAAATGTTTCGCAATGAAAGATCTTGGTGAAGCCGCTTATATTCTGGGAATAAAGATCTATAGAGATAGATCAAAGCGGTTATTGGGTTTGAGTCAAAGTACATATATTGATAAGGTCATACGACGCTTTTCAATGCAAGACTCAAAAAGGGGGCTCTTGCCCATGGCACATGGAACCATTCTTAGTAGCAAACAGTGTGCAAACATTGAAGAGGAAAAGAAGAAAATGGAAAGAGTTCCATATGCTTCTGCTATTGGTTCTATTATGTATGCCATGTTATGTACTAGACCTGATGTCTCGTATGCTCTTAGCATGACAAGTAGATATCAACAGAATCCAGGAGAGAGTCACTGGGCTGCAGTGAAGAACATTCTTAAGTACTTGAGAAGGACTAAGGATATGTTCTTAATATATGGAGGACTGGATGAGGAGCTGTCAGTTAAGTGTTATACTGATGCAAGCTTCCAGACTGATCGTGATGACTCAAGATCACAAACGGGATATGTTTTCATTCTGAATGGTGGGGCTATTACTTGGAAGAGCTCTAAGCAAAGTGTGGTTGCTCAATCCACCTGTGAATCAGAATACATTGCTGCATCGGATGCTGCAAAGGAGGCTGCCTGGATGAAGAAGTTCATTACTGATCTCGATGTTGTGCCTAGCATAAAGAAACCAATCGAGATACTGTGTGACAACACTGGTGCCATTGCTCTTGCAAAGGAACCAAGGTCACATCAGACCGCAAGGCATATACTCATGAAGTTCCACTATATTAGAGAGATAGTAGAACGCGGAGACGTCGTGATGAACAAAGTTCATACAGATCTAAATCTGGCTGACCCCTTTACTAAGCCTTTACCTCAAACTAGACATGAGGAGCATGCTGGAAATATAGGGCTTAGAATTGTTAGACAATGGGCATGATCTGTTATTAGTATTGGTGTTTTATTTTGAACTATGACAGTTATATTGAATATTTATTTGATTTAATGGGTTAAATGCAAATTTAAATATTTATTAACTGTGTTCATTATTTGTATGTTTAAATCCTTGAATAAGAGTATTCTAAAATGTCCGTAGTCGATCAAATTACATGGGAATGAATTTGAATGTAAGACTATTGTGAATTGAGATGGTTGTATTCATGAAATGAATAGCTCAAGGGTTTGAGAATCATAATTCACAGATATTATTAGGGAATAATATTGGATGTAACTCGCTTCAAAACGATCTCCATGGATCTATGTCATGAGATGTTTTGATATTGATATGTTCAATCTGTCCTTTTTCCTAAGGCACATATTAAACTACATTGATCAAGGACTATCTTTGATGTTATCTTACACTATCCTGAAACATGGGTATGAATAAGGGTAACGTTGGGAGAAATCTGAGATTAAGTGGGAGTTGTATGACGCTGATGGAATTCTGTACTTCTATATGATTAGAAGTCTAGACATTCTGGCGCCCTCGTAAAACTCAAACTGGTATAAACGCGTGGCCACGCTCGGACTAAGGTAGTTCGCTAGACCATTTTGAATTAGAGACGAGAATAGAGAATAGTTGATCACTATATAAGAATGAATGATCCATGTCTCATGATCAACGGATGTCTATACAGAAGGGACTTATTGATATAATTATCAGGGCTATAGTATTTGGTTAAGTAAAGCGTTACTTGAACTCAAAGAACTAGTTGACGACTGTAAAGTGTCATACTGGTTTGGGTGCAATGCGATGCAGCTAGGCGTCCAACTCTGCGCACGTTGACTCATTTAATTAAAATCGTCCAAGTGGGAGATTGTTGGACATATGGTATGTCCGATGTAATTAAAAGTCGAGATCAACGTAACCCGACCCGGTACGATCCGAAGAGTTACACGTTGGTACACGAATCAGATAAGTTCACGCGTTGGTGAATTATTATTTATGAAATAATAATTGTTTTAGTCTTGAGGGACTTAATATTAATAAGATTAATATTAAGGAGTATTAAGATATTTAGCAAGGGGGCTTAATGTAAGTTGTTGTCTTATAAAAGGAGGGTTAAGGAGTAAACCCTAATTACACCTTTTATCATAACAACTAATCCCTTGCCTCCTCTCTAAGAAACCTGCGGCCGCCGCCTTCTTTCTTTTGGTCCGGCTATCAACCACCACAAACCACCACCTTCGTTCTTGCAAGTGTTGCTTTCGGTTGGTTCGTGCACGGTGTGAACTTCCTACTAGCGAGGATTCGTTGTAACCCGCGTGTTACAATTCCGGTGTAGTCGTCAAAGGTTGATTACTAAACCCCCTATGGTTGTTTTATTATTTATTTGTTTATACGCGTTTAACTGAGATCCTAACTGGGAATATTTAATTAATCGGATTAATAAAATTAAATATATATTTATACATATAAATCGGCTAATATTATATAATGTATATAATCGATTTATCTAATAAATATAAACCGCTTCCGCTGTGTATACGATACCATGATTCCCAACACTATCATCACCATCACCGAGTATTGCCTTCGCCATCATTTATAAACTGTTTTTGTTTACGCAGTGGGAATCGAATTGTAAGGATAGGTGGAGTCTTGGAAGACGAAGACCAGCAAATTCAGCAGTGTCAGAAGGAAATAAAGGGAGCCTGGGTGAGCTATTGAAGGTTGAGAAGGTGGAGATTTAGGCAGCTGGCTTCAAAAGTAATTGATGATATTTTAATGTTTACAGGTTAGTGACCTTTGAATATTTTAATGTTTACACTTTATTATTTGCAGTGCTTTGTATATGATGCAACATACAACAAGACCAGCCAAAACATTTCGTTTCTTGATTTGTAAACTAAGCACTTGATTTTGCTTTCTTTGTTTGTAGGTGGAATAAAGGGGAGCAGTCCTCTGCAGTTGATTATAGCCTACAAGTATAAAGTGGGCTGTGTTTATTTGTTCAGGGGTCGGCAACTGGGTCGACCAATAAATGATAGGCCAGAGGAGGCTATGATAATAATGGAGGAGCAAAGGTGCACGAACATGGTTGCCTTCACCGTCATTTTTCCTCAATCGCCGATGCCATCATTTATAAACAGTTTTTGTTTACACAGTCATAGGTCGATGCAAGTCTTAAATAGAGAATCAAATCAAGAGTAGAGGGAGAGAGTGCTGGAAGGCGAAGACCGGCAAATTCAGCAGTATTCGGTGAGTTTTAAAGCACTTGAATATTCAACTTGGAGAACTTTAAATGGGGTTCATATAAAAAAAAGTGTGGCTCTGCCTCTCAAATTATGGATTTGTACAACTTAATGACCATATGTTTATGTGATTCAAACAGCGTTTGATGAGTCTTAACTGCAAACGCATTTCAGTTTTTTTTTGTGATCTGATTAGTAATATATGGAATAGTTGTTGTGCTATTTATAGGGTACTTCAAATGTCGTACGCGTCATGTTTTACTATTTTTAATGCAGGTTGATTCTGTGTATGCAGGTGCGAAATTGTAGCTACAATATTAGACAACATAGAAACCATCATTGTCACAGTTTTTTGACCGTGCGGCGAACCAACTACTGTAAGTGACGTGTAAGAAGGGTCAAGAAAGAAGCTCCGTTACGTTTGCGGCAGGGTATCAAGAACCGGGCAGATTCAAATACCTCAAAAGCCACACAGAAACGAGCGCCAACTCCAGCAACCCAACAACATTGACAACTCCACAGCCAGTAACACCCACAACAAAGTCATATTACATCCTTCGCAAAAACAACACTGCTGCAACCGTTAGGTATGTCACTCCTAGATACAAACGTAACTAACTTCAAACAACCCACTAATTGCAGGCTCTGAAAAGTCAACATCTAGGATTGGGAACCCTTCTAAAGAAATCAAACTACTACAAGTAACACGTACAGATTACAGAAATGGTCAAGAAAGAACCTCCGCTACGAGGATATCAAGAACCGGGAGAATGACAAGTGCGCCCCGTCAAACACACTAGTTAATATTAGGTGGCCTTTTTGTATGTTATTTCTAACTTTTGCCATATATATATATATAAATATTTGCTTCTTTTGGTGGTAAACTGGAAATGTATATAAATATGTGGTAAACTGGAAAGAATAAAAAGATTACTGGAAATTTCAAATTTGATTTTTTTTTTCCCTGAAATTCTTTGGTGATGCGGTTTAGGGTTCCAGGTGTCATCATGCCACTTGTTGCTGTTGTAGTGAGGATGTTATTTGTTGGTGCAGTTGAGAATTTAATGAGGGTGGTTCAATTCAGCAGCATCATCAAAGAACCCTTTTGTTGATGCCATATGTACTGATGCTGTTCAAATATAGCATCTTCAAATCTTTTACACTGCACCTTTTAAGCAATTATGTACTAGTGGATAATGAAACCCACGCATTCCCCTTCCCTTTCGCTTCTGGAAACCCTAGAATGAAAGAGACCAGAGGCGCAATACATCGTTTGTAGATGATGCGACACGGCTTGGAAGACGAACGCCCAAAAAATGCTAGGCGGTAACGGTGGAGCAGAAGGGTAGCGAGAGAGAAAGGATGTAAGCATCGGTGGCATCATTCAGTGGATGGCAACAGGGTTTAATAGAGGAAGATGGGGTCATCACACCACGGGGTAACTTGATCTAAAGGTGAAGATTTGTTCGTTGTTGGAGATCAAAGAGACACAAAAGTGAGAAAATACAATGGGTGGAAGTATGAGGGGTGCTATGAGGAGCAGGGTTGGCGAGACGCGTGGATTAATATATAAAAAAAGGCCTTACCAAAAAGGTACTAAAATACACCTCTTACAGGATTCGAACTCGAGCACCCCACCAAACACAACAACACCCAAACCAACTATACCACATCATCCTTGCTTAATATTATCAAACACACAACTATTTAAAAGCTTTTCTAAATAAGAGTAGGCACTATTTATGAGCATTCAAACATAAATATATAGGATAATGTATTTGGGAAAAATTCTAACCTAATTCAAATAATTACAACATTTTATGCTTATGGTATAAGAGAATTCACACTAAATACTTCATCTCCACAGCCACAAGCGCCACCTCATCAATCTAGCATATGTCAATAGGGTGACGTATCAGCACCTTGTACCACCCATGCTTTTCATAGCTGATGGGCTTCGCCTCCTTTACCTTTAAATCCACGCGCCTACGTGCCATCTTCATTGGAATGATACCCTCAGCTATCCAAGAGAACTTGGGTTTCCACTCACGAAAACTTTTAATACCCTGAAGCGCTTGGGGCTTAGGATCGTGGCATTGGTGGAAAGAAAACTAGCTTTTCAGAACCTTTAAGTGAATAAAACACATTAAACATGTCCATGTGTGAGGTGATACCCTGCGCCCGGCACCCAAACTAAAAAAAAAGAAGCCTAGACAAACCACCAGGGTGCAACTAGTTAATATGAATATGGTAATACTCCAAAGTAGATGCCAAAAAGGCGGTAATAGGGAGTCTGAAGTTTCACATGGTGAAATACACAACATATAAACCTATCCTCCCTGGAAGCAGCTTCGCGATTACGGAACCAGCAGCAAGCACCTCAGCCTCACGCTCTGGCGCTATCCAAGTTTCCACGCAAAGTGCTTCAAGCTCTGCACCAGTCATCTTCGAGGAGATCTCACTTGCAAGCGGTGTGGTCGCCTTCTTCTTCTTGCATTTCTGTTGAAATGGATCAGATGCGGATGTCGTAGTTATTAGAAAATATTAGAAAGAAATGTAAGAAACTGGAAAAGGATGAAGATCTAAGAGGAAAGAGATGACAACTGCCGAAAGTTGATAGAAAAAATTCAAAAATTCAAAGGGTGAAATGTTGGAATGAAGGGGTGAGTACCTTTTATAGGTTGAGATATTAATGTCCTCGAAAAACACAGATGGCAACTTGCACGACCTACCAATAGCTAAGCAACATGTAGGAGAGATAAACCCTTGGACGGCTGAACCGACAGGCGGGCCCACCTGCTGTGTCTAAAAAAGAACCTGACACATGACGCTTTGCCTCACCAACCCGTCCTTTCAACTGCTGCATCCGAGTACTTTGGCAGCAACATTAGATGCGGACGTGCGCCGAAGCACCGAATGTAAAAGCAACCGCCTAAGGGGCAAAAACTAAAATTTGAGAACAAACAATACTCCTCGTGTGTAAAAAGAACAGTAAAAAGCAAAACCCATTAAGTCCAGCGTCCCGCGTGCGCGCACAAGCCCACATCACTTACATCAGGAAAAGAAGAACAAAAGGAACATTCTAGAAAGTCGCATGCGCCACCTAGTACGTGCCAGGTAATGGTAGACAAAGAAAGTGACATCTAGCTAATCAGAGGAGGGAATTCCCTGCTACACTATCTCCTGGCAGGTACAAAAGGCATGAAAGGACAACAAGGACGATTGAAAAGGACAACCAGTCAATGACAGAAGGACAACGCTCTAATCTCTAATGGTCGTCAGCTGTGTTGGGCCCCCACGAGACAGTTGTTATGTAACACCCCAAAACCATTTGTTCGTCTAATTATGCCATTAGGCGTGATTAGCAAAATAATGAAACGAGACTTAAACAATAAAAATGAGGGTTATGTTCCAATATTGAAATAACCTAGTTAATGTTATTAGTTATATAAAAAGAGCAAATGATATAGGAAAAAAAACTAACTTGACTAGTTAGTCTTATAAGGAAATGACCTTGTGGGTTAGTTGATGGGCTATAGTTGCCAATGTGATGAAGTTGATTATTATTAAAAAAAATGTAAAACAATAAACACATGTGTGTGTTACGAAAAAAAATCAGAGAACACACTCCTTCAACAAGCAAACCCTAAACACAAGAACATGCTTGAATCCAAGCCAAATCAAGGGGTTTTTCAGTGCATTAGCAAGAAACGAGTTATCTAAGGCCTATAGAACATCAAGGTACCTTTTATTTGGTAGAATCTGATGTTATAATTCGTTTTTTATTTTGATGAAAATCTTGGGTTTGATAAAACGTGAGATATCTTGTTGTTAGGGGTTTCTCTAGCTTTAGGGAGCCTCAATTATGTCTAATTTAGTTATGAATCACATATTATATGTGTAATTGATTATGCTCATACTTAACATAAAGTGGGTTTTGGCTCAATTAGGTTAAGTTCATGAAATTGAGGAGTTATGTGTAATGTTTGATCATCCCTAATGGTTTAGAGGTGATTTGTTTAATTGCACTTGCTTAGTTGCACTTGATGCTGATGTTGGTTCTTATTAGTAACCAAATTGTGGTTAATTGATGATTGGTAAAGGTAGAATAATAATTAGTCATGATCTTAGTTTTGGGAAACTTAAGCATATAAGGTGTTTGATGAAATGCTTGAAAGAGTAACCAATTGTGTCAAACTTGTTAAACTTGTGTGCTTGCTAGTGATGCATAAACATGAACATTTATGAATCATATGGTGTCATATGCCATGAACGCACCTAGGTGTAATAATCATGAAATAGGTGTCAAGAATGAAAGCTAGGGAAGTTGAACTTGAAAGGACCCTAAACATGATTTTCGTAGCTTTTATATAGATTTTGATTAATCTTAAGGAAAATCATATAAAATCAACCGTTTATCCGATTTGGGTGTTCTATACCTTTTCGGAAAGCTTATCGAGTAGATTCTTGTTGTTTTCAATCATATGATGTTAATATAGTTGTTAAACGGGTCGAAAAGGTGAATTAGAACAGCTGGGCAGAAGCTTTGAAAGCTGTAAAAATAAAAATATAGTTGATGACCTGATCTTAATATATTCATATAAAATCATAGAAAAATCGTTAGGATGTGTTCTTTATATGCCTGGAAAGGTCATTGAACGAAGCACAATCCATCTTTGAACATGTTCAACACTTCAACTAATTTGGACTTTAAATGGGTCAAAATGGTCAATTACAGCAGCTGAAAAGGAAATCGCTGCACATAATATAGTTGCTGACCTGATCTTAAAATATTCATATAAAATCATAGAAAAATCGTTAGGAGGTGTTCTTTATACGCCTGGAAAGGTATTTGAGCGAAGCATAATCCATCTTTGAACATGTTCAACTAATTTGGATTTTAAAAGGGTCAAATACAGCAGTTGTATAGAAAATCGCTGCACATTATTAATGTTATTAATCAAAAAGAGGCATAAGATCATATACATACTTGCTTTGGGTATGAAGTGTTGATTCTTAGGACATAGAGAAACTTATGTGATATACTTAAAGCGTTCAAAACCATTTATTACCTAGTTTTTTTATATGTAACTTCACTAACGGGTCAAACGGTTAGTGAATGGAAATATTCATGAAACAAAAACTAGTTGTTTATTCTATAGCATGCTTTGATGAAGAAGTGTGTGTGAATTCATAAGGTGTGATAGTCATGTTAATGGTTGACTAATCTAATCATCTTGTGAATACAATGTGGTAGTTTGACTCTGACAAGCTTAGGTAGGAGCTTGGAGAGGAACGGGTCGAACAAATACAAGTACAAGCATGAAGTTCGCAAGGATACAAGGTAAGTGTTGCTTACGTTATTATACTAAATATCGTGACTTATGCATTGCGTGTTAATCGTTTAGACTTAGTTGTGGGAGAAAGGTAGGACCCCGAGTGGTAAAAATCGCTAAGCGGGTCTAAACATATGAATTTATGGATAAACTACCTTATGACAATCAATAAGGTGACATGTGCACCCAAGAAATGAAATATATTAAACGGGGTAAATCTTGAAGAGTTAGGCTATAACTTGATTATGACGATTAAAGAGTCGATATATGGAAACAAGGCAAAACACCTTAAGTGGGTTCATTCATGTTAGACTAAAATAGAAATAGTGTATGGTAAGTAACAAAGTTAGTGTTGCATCCGAAGTATGCAAATCATGAACGGGTCAAGTGGCGATGTTCTCACCATTGGGACCCGGTACCTAACGCTTGTATATCAAGCATTGAGTTTCAAAATATATAAATGGGTCAAATGGTGATGTGTCACCATTCGGATCCCAAATTCTAATGTGTGTCGAGGAAGTCATCCACAGGTGAGCATTTGGGAATGGGGCACATGATGCCAAGTATTATGGACAAGAGTTATCAAGGTTTGGAACGGAACTATGCTATCTGGTAAGTCAGTAGTTAAATAAATGCCTTGGGCGAAGTAGTACGAGCATGAAAACCACCAACATGAAGTGTGGGTGCCAAATCGGTAAGTCGTTTTCATAATTATGTCATATGCGCGCTAATGCGCCTAAAAATTACTAATAGTGAGGAAATATTGGAATTGATGGAAAACTAAGTCCATAAGGACTTACAGCCTTTCGAACAAGTTAATGGGTTAAAAACATTGGGATGACAATATGAATCTTATGCTTTTAGAATTGTCAAAAAGGGCTTTGGCCCAGTGAACGACCGTTGACTCAGGGTGAACGGCCGTTTAGACCTTCTGATCAGCTTGTTGCTGTTCGTGGCCCAGTGAACGACCGTTCACTCTGGGTGAACGGCCGTTCAGGCCTTCTGAGTCAATTTGTTAAAAAATTTATTTTTGGCCGTTTGGTCTGGATCGTTCCATATTGATGTGTAACGATACTCCTTCTATAGTAAATGCATTATTGGTAATCCCACTAACCATTATTTGTGTAATGGTGCTAGGTAAACATGTGATGGAAATCCCGGAGGAAGGATCGAGTCGCGAGAAGAACCGAACACACCCGAACACTCATCAGGCTTCCGCAAAAGATTCAAGATACTCCCGTTAAGAATTGTGAAACCTACTCTATTTTTAATAGCTAAAAATGTAAAACCTATGGAAATAAAAAAAAATGTATTGATCGTAACGGTTTAAGTTTCTCATAATTTTAAAAGTTTTAATCGGGAGTGGTTTTACGTAAGGTCAAAACCCTTAAGATTAGTCGTTAACCGCATGATTTCGGGTTAGGGTCTTACATGTTATTCCCAAGACAACCAATCAGGAAATGATTCCTAGTACTATAAATACCTCCCTCTTCTAGTGAGAGTGGATTATTCAATCCTTACGTGAGAAACCCTAGAATAGTCACTCTAAATTAGGAAGGAAAGATTATAGTCAAAATACTTGTAATCATCTTTATTCGTGTCTTGTATAATTGTCTAGTCCATTATCAATAAAATATCTCATTACATGCACCAATTGGGTTTGTCCCGATTGCTTAGTGTTATGTGCCTTATGTCTAAGGCTTGATACAAAACCACTATTGAGTCGGGGGGGGGGGGGGGGTCTCACTGGAAGCAACCTCTCTATTCCCACGGGGTAGAGGTAAGGTTGTTTACATCGTACCCTCCTCAGATCCTACCTTAGTTTTTTTCTATTGGTGGGACTAACCGAATATGATGATGATGATTACATTGCTCGCATTTAAGGGTGTTTAACTAGTGTTTCTTCAATTAGCATCTGGTCAATGATGCTGATTCTTTTATGATGTTGATTCTGATTCTGTAATCTATTAATTGGAGCCAAAGCTTTGCTATCCGTAAAACTAATCGCTTTAGTCGACTATTACTTTTGGTTTTCTAGCATACCCGACATCGTTTCAGGCTGGTACTAGGTTCGCTTACAAGGTCCACTCGATCTGTTGGATAAGCATCATCAATTTGTGCTTTTCTCATTGAAAATGATGGCAGATTAAGCCCGTCTCTGGATTACCCTTGCGGCATTTACCATCAAGTAAAGATTAATCATTAACTTATAGCTTATTATATATATAACATATTTATAATAAGCTATAAGTTAGTGATTAATCTTTACTTAACTTTAACCAAACATTTGGTTCTTCATAAGATTTGCTTAGCAACAGTGTTAAGCAACTATTGATTCACAAGGCGATGTTTCATTGGTTTAGATACATATTTTTTTTTAATAAACAATGTCTTTTTCCTTTTTATTTAACTAAACTTTCAGCATTGATACTTACACCGAGCTCGATTAACTTATAAGAGCTCGAGCTCAGCTCGGTTCGATCTTTGTTTTTAAAGCTCGAGTTCGGCTCATTTGTAGTTTCTCAAACTTGAGCTCGGCTCGTTTAGTGTTATTAGTTAATATATTAAATAAAAATAATATAAATAATAGGCTCGTTTAGGTTCGATAGCTTAATAAGTCAAAAGTTCGGCTCGGTTCGGTTATTATACAACTTTAAATGTGGGGTAAATATGATAAAATATTAATACAACTAATATTATACTAAGGCTCAACGAGCCTGACGAGCTTCGTATATTAAGCTCGAGCTTGGCTCAGGCTTGATAAAGCTCGGCTTGTTTGGCGCTTTTTATCCAGCCGATCTTGAGTAGCTCGCTAGCTTCTCGGCTCATTTACACCCCTACTTACACCCCCTCGATCAACATTCTAAAAACTTTGTAAAATCATTTCGACTCTCTCGAGTTTTATGTGCTTATTTTGACTCCTTGGGTAATGACTCAAGTTAAATATAATATGTTTCCGTGCTTATTTTTATGTCTGTTTTTTGTTAGTGTGCGTTGTGGTGTGAATTTTGTTCGGAAACGAGTCAAGTCAAATACTTAACAGTATAAATTCGAATTACGTTAAGTTTTAATGTCGCAGCAACGTGCGACGGGTCAAATTACTAGTTACAAAAATAATAGTTTGGATCCTATCAAATTTATAGACATCACAATATTATTTTACACAATATAACATTTATTTACTTTTTCTGACTGTTTAAATTAAATAAATATATATGGGACGCGTAGATCCAAAGTCCAAAAGTCCACGCCGTGTGTACTCAAACTTTTGTCGCCGATAGCTTTTAAAATAGTTTGATAGAAAGAATTTGTTTGGTTAGTGGGACCTCCACCCTTTTACCAAAAGTTTTGATTACGATGTTCACAGGTAGCTCAGTTGGTAAATGGATCAAAGATATCTTTTAGATGTTACAGGTTCGATTCCCAGGAAGGACATAATGACAAATGATGGATGACTCATGGCCTATGGTCATGAGTTCGAGTCCTAATCTCGCCTGGGTTTTACCAATCCTTCACCGTTGTGCCTACGGGCGGGTGAGAGGTTGGGTTTTTCCCGGTTTCGAGAACTGCATGGGCGGGCCTAACTACGCCAGCCGCCCAAGGTAGTGTGGAGACTCCCCAAGATAGTCGGGCAGAAATGTTTGTTGGTCGTTTAAAAAACGACTATAATGATATCTTTTTAGTAACTAAAAGTGAAAACATTCTCTAATTCTCTAACAATCTCTATTTATAGACGTAAAATACACCCTATTTATGATTTATTAAAAATAACTATTTGCACCAAATATCTATATCTATAATCTATAACTATATATAAAAGAATTGAACTTTGCTGATGTGACATTTAATGGTGGACTCAACCCTCTTTTGATTGTGTCACGTGACATAATGACGTGCAAGAATTTGTTTTTTTTTTTAATTTTCGTTTTATTATATTAAATTTTTTTTAAACCCTAATCCTTCTTCTCTCCATTCTTTATCTCTTCCATCTTTCTCTTCTCTCTATTACCCCTCTCATCACAAACCCTAAAACAAAACTTTCACCTCACCTCTCTCTCCCCCTCCTCTTCCTCTCCAGTCGCCACCACCTTTACCACCACTCTCCGCCGCCACTCCTCCTCTTCCTCTTCTTTTATGTAGCAGCCAAGATTTTCGGCAAGGTTGATCAGGTCCATTTCAGATTATTATTATTATTATTATTATAATTATTATTATTATTATTATTATTATTATTATTATTATTATTATTATTATTTACTAGATTCAGGCACCGATAGTATAAATAATGTCTTCATAATTTTTTGAGCCCTAATATCCATTATGTATCTACAATCTCTGTAACATCCATGCCCCTCACACTTTTAGTTATTTACATTCCGATCCTTGTACTTTATCATGTATCATGTTCAAACCCTTGTAATCAATTTAAAAGATTTCTTCGTTAATAAAATCGAATATTTTCATACGGTTAGGGATGGCAATGGGTCGGGTTTGGGACGGGTTTTGGTAATCCCAAACCCATACCCGATTAGGTACGCTTGTCCCAGACCCGTCCCAAAACCTGTCGGGTTTGTATCAGGTAATTACCCATTGGGTATCGGGTATACCCGCGGGTTTCGGGTAAACCCATTAACTTTTAGAACTTACCCATTGGGTATATCAAACTAAAACCCGCCGGGTATCTATTGGGTGACTATATAGTATACACTAATTTTTTTGGTGTTTTTTAGCATAAGATGACAATCTAGTTAGACAAATAGATATATTATGCATAGATATTTAAAAAATATATAAGAAATTGTATCGGGTATCTAATCGGGTAAACGGGTATACTTTATCGGGTAATTGGGGCGGGTAAACGGGTATATCATCAAATCCCAGACCCGTCCCAAACCCGCGAAAAAAATAAAAACTAATCCCATACCCGGACCCATACCCGATTATCCGACCCCATACCCGTCCCAAATGTGTCGGGTTTCGGGTTTACCCATCGGGTTCGGGTTTGATTGCCATCCCTACATACGGTTTAATATATTATTGGAAACCGCTCTTTAGCAAAAGGGGCGCGTAGGATCCACGCGCTAGCTTTCCACTCTTTATTAAAGTAAGAATCGAGGGATATTAAACCCGTGAACAAGTAGCAAGTTAATGGACGGTGATTTTATTGAAAATCTCGAGTTTCGGTCCGTAATACAGCCCGGTAAACAAAGAAACCAAGTCCGGGGGCTAAAATGAAAATTTTGATTTTTCTTATGCCCCGCGGACCGCGGAGGAATTACAAATCCTTACGCGGTCCGCGGCAGGTTTAAATATCAGATTTTTTATTTACTTGCCCCGCGGACCGCGGAGCAATTACTTATTCTCCCGCGGTCCGCGACGCAGTGTCTGCACAGCAAAACCCATTTAATTAAAAACGCGATTTCTACCTTGATTGATTGATGCTTTCGGTGCTAATTGCGCTCAGTGGAAGACCAAACACTACCCTACCCATTCCAGTACTCACTTGTCGTTCATGAAGCATGATTGTTGACCAATCATTCAAATTTTTCTTTAAAACCCATTTGAAACTTCAATCTAATCTCACACCTTCAATACTCGTTTTTGTTGCAATTAAACTCGCACACATAATCCTCTCATCTAGTCTAACATTTCTGCAAAAGAAATTTGGGTTTTCATCACGTATCTTGGACGAATTGGAAGCATATTTTTCGGATTCTTATTCGGTTTTCTTTCTTCTTTTTAAGCCATCAAAACCGTAAGTTTTTCCAATTCCTTTTGCAAATTACTTCAATATTATCTGTAGATCAAAAGCCCTCTATTTGTTGTATCAATTATAGTCTCTAAGGATTCCAATTGAAAACCTAGGGTTTAGGATGTTCTTGATTATTTGGGAATTTATAATTAAAAGTTTACAAACTTTAAAATTCTATATCTCGTTATCTATTTCTCCAAAAATTATGAAATTTGACATGTGAGTTCATATAACTGATTAGAAATTCTAGAAATTATTTCGGGATTTTTAGACACTGTTTATTATTTTTAATTAAATAATAATACTTTAAATATAATTAAATCATATAAAATCATAGGAAACGTATTAAATCATGAAAATTGGTAGAGATACTTCCCATTACAGTAGGATAGTTATCATATCATTTTCCCTCTGTTTTAACACCGTTTCATATGTTATTTCATTTTTGTTGATTAATTATATTTTAAACAAGTAATATTCACAATAATATAAATATTGCCTTAAAATTTATAAGAAAATTATTTGGACATCATCTAGGTCAGTAGATCACGTTCCATAAACAATTTAAATTTTAAAATGTATTTTTGAATTATTTACGAATTTATATAAATTAAACGGTATATAAATTCTATAAAATTGTAAATAATGAATTTTAATGTCAAAATTGGTGGAAATATCTTTTAATATATTAGGATAATTATCATATCACTTGCCTACTGATTTAGAACATTTTTGTATATTAAACAATTTTTATCACTCAATATATGTTTAATCGAACAAGAAATTATAATAAATAGATTTTAAGCACAAAAATTCTATAAAGATTATTTTTGGGACATTTCAATCAGTAGATTAAAAATTCTCAGAAATAATAAATTTTAGAAGTGTTTTGAATTTATTTACCATTTTGTATTAAATATAATATTACACGCAATTACAATATTTAAACTATTTCTATAAAAATACATTTTATAACATTTTATAAAAATATAATTTCATAAAATGTTCATATAAATGTTTTCCAAGTTTCAAGATTGTCTAAGAAGTTTTATAATAATTTTTAGACAAAACAAAGTTGTATAAATATTATTTCACAATAACTTTAATTATAAACTCAAAAATCCCAAATATAGATTTAACATCCTACGTGCCTTAGATTAGGAATCCTAGACTTAATCAAACCTCAAACACTTATACTAGATCGTTTACTACTTAGGTTGAGTCTTCGGGATTCGCCTCACTAACACTCGCTACAGTACCAAACTTACCAACTAGCGAATGTGAGTATATCTTTTCCCCTTTTTCATGTTTTACACTTTTGGGGTGACTCATGTACAATTATTACTACACTCACTTATTCAAGTTTATCATATTATCATAATCGCAATTCTTGTATGTGTTTTACTTGTTGATTCGCTGATAGCTTGTACCTATGACCTTAATCATTAACCCGTTGGGCCTAGCATAGCAATAAATAGTACTTAACTATTGTTATGTGTAAACACATCATGTCGCATACTATTTTGGCGAATACTATACATAAATATCCCTTTATTCTTGGATATCATTTATCAAAGGTTTGATTTTGGGTGGCATTTGTACAGCTTGAACAAAAAAATTGTAGACAGTTTAACACGTGAATTGCGAAACAGTTTTTACATCATACGTACCAAACAGATGTACTCACCAATGCATTATATGTGTTGACAGATTCTATTTTTGTACATGTTTCAGGTGAAGTTTGAATCATCACATTTAGGCATGGACTTAGAGCCTAAATCAATAAATCATTTCATATTTTGTATTTTCAATTTAAGACAATTCGTATTTCAATTTTCAATGTAATGAACATGATGCTTTAAATTATATTATCACTTTTAGTCCACGAGCTATTGAACAATCGTCACTACGTGATACCCCGATGTTTCCGCCATCGGTTGGGGTGTTACAGATTGGTATCAGAGCCGTGGTTATAGGGATCTAGGTTATTAGAAATCCTTTCAAACCTAGACTATAACTAAGCTATCCTTTATATACATATTTTTTTCCTTATCCATATTATTAGAATTTCTAACATTCTTTTTTCTTACTCAACAATCCTGGTGACAACATATTCAAGATGAAGACATCCATATTTCTCATAAAACGAAACGAAACCATCAAGTTAGGAGTGATATCCATATCTTGAGGATTAGTTTCATTCATTGTATTTTATGAACATCTTGGAATAATTACTTTTCGAGATAGGAGACGTCCAAATCTCAAGGAAATTATTTCTCCAAAAGAAACTTTGTCTCTAAGCTAGGAGTGATATCCTCACCTTAGTGACTAGTTTCACTCTACCATATGTTTTGTTTTTGAAATACATCTTTGGGATAGGAGTGAAATCCATACCTTGAAGATCTATTTCTACCTCTCAATTCTCACTGAATATTTGAGAATTTTACTAGTGATGGGGCACGTGCAATCTGGAAGGGTGAGCGCCTGTATTCTGAGTTTTCTGTCTAGGCCTGGTAATTCGTATAAATCCCAATCAGACGAGGGACCCGTTTACCTACCTGGGAACTCTCGGGATGAGCATTCACTTATAGGCTAAAGTACGCCCCCACAAGTCACTAGTAAGAATTTCAAATGTTTCGGTTAGTCAAAGTTTCCTCGGAAACACTCCTAAATTGATTCATTTTATTGATATTTATGTCGTTACAATTATGTTTCTCATTATCTTGTCTTCATCTCACATGTTATACATTAATCAAATGGTCTTCAAAATCTTTATACAAAAATCTTGACTTATCTTATCTTATCTTTGTAGATGTCTGGACGTGATATGCGTAAGAGACTTTCGAAACGTGGGGCTAAGGAACGCGCTGAGCGTAGACACACTGCTCGACTAACTGAAGGTCTAGAAACTATGCTTCCTGCTGTCGTTAACGCTATCCTCCCAACCCTCGCCGCAGGAGGAGTCTCATTTGAGGGTGGAAATGGTGGAACCTCAAACACCAAATGCACTTTCAAACACTTCAATTCCTGCAACCCAACTAAGTTCGCCGGCACTGAAGGAGCGTCTGGGCTCCTCGATTGGTTCGAAAGTATGGAGAATACTTTCATCAATAGCGACTGTCCTGACGACTTACGAGTTCGTCATGCCACCAGTGTTCTAACAAAACGAGCACTAACCTGGTGGAACAGCGAAAAGCAAAACCGAGGAGCAACTGTTGCTTTAGCTATGCCATGGGACGATCTCAAAACCCTCATGACCAAAAAGTTCTATCCCCGCAGTGAAATGAAGAAATTGGAGGACGAGTTCTACTTTCTTAAACAGGACAGCGGGAACAACATCAACTACAATACCCGTTTTCATGAACTCAGTCTTCTAGTCCCTCGCATGGTCACACCTGTTTCAATAGCCATCGAGAAGTACATTGATGGTTTACCATCCCAAATTCATGACGCAGTTAAGGGAAGCAAACCTGAAACCGTTGATGAAGCCATTCAGCTCGCAGCCGCCCTTACCGACAAACATGTCAAGGATGGCACTCTGACTCGAAGGAGTGTTAAGCGAACCCATGAAGCCACCACCTCTACTGTTACCACCGAACCCTCCAAATCAACCCCTGCTTCAACTTCAACTAACTCCAACAAGAGGCGCAAGGGTAAAAACCAGAACTATGCTGTTGTCACACCCCTTAACCAAGTACCTGTTGCTAGAAACCCACCAGTCAACACTCAAACCCAGCCTACTCCCAAACCTTATATCGGACCATACCCGCTATGTACTGCTTGTAACTACCACCATCCAACCCATGTGCCCTGCCGGAAATGTACTTCTTGTGGCAGGAACGGTCATGAAGCCGCTTACTGCCGGATGACTTTCAGAACTGGGAACTTTCAACAGAACGCTACCCAGAACCAAAGACTCACCGTTCGTGTTTGTCATGCTTGTGGTGACCCCAGTCACATGCGTTATGCATGCCCTCATCTTCTAGCCAACCCACAAGTTCAGCAAGCACCACCTGTGCCAGCAATCCAGCCAGCCCCAGCTCAAGTTCGTGGCCGAGCCTTCAACATCAACGCTAATCAGGCTCAAGCTGCAAATGACGTGGTTAACGGTACGTTTCTACTCAATAACTTGTATGCTTCGATTCTGTTTGATACCGGTGCAGATAAAAGTTTTGTCTCTCTAGAATTTGAACCATTGCTTGCCCGTACTCGAACCCGTTTGGCTCATCCTTTTACGGTCGAAGTTGCTGACGGAAAACCCATTACAATCGACTCCGTCATCCGCAACTGCACTTTGAACCTTAACGATCTTAACTTCTCCATCGATCTCATACCCATGAAATTAGGTAGCTTTGATGTCATCGTTGGTATGGACTGGCTTTCTAAAAACCATGCCGAAGTAGTTTGCTTCGAAAAATTCATACGAATTCCACTTCCATCCGGTGATTGCCTACGGGTATACGGAGAAAAGCTATCTAAAGGTTTGAAACTCATGTCTTGTACTCAAGCCAACAAGTATCTTCGAAAGAAATATGTATCCTTTTTGGCTCATGTTGTGGAAAAGAAGGAAAAAGGTAAGAGTATCCAAGACATCCCTGTTGTTTGTGACTTCCCTGATGTTTTTCCCGACGATTTACCCGGTCTTCCTCCTATTCGCCCTGTCGAATTCAGAATTGACCTTGTACCTGGTGCTACCCCTGTTGCCAAAGCCCCCTACCGTCTTACACCTTCGGAAATGCAAGAACTTGCCAGTCAGCTTCAAGAACTGACTGACAAGGGTTTCATTCGCCCGAGTTACTCACCATGGGGTGCTCCCGTCTTGTTTGTCAAAAAGAAAGATGGATCTTTTCGCATGTGTATTGATTACCGAGAACTCAACAAACTTACCATCAAAAACCGGTACCCTTTACCTCGTATCGACGACCTTTTTGATCAACTCCAAGGTGCCACTTGTTTTTCAAAGATTGACCTTCGTTCGGGATACCACCAACTTCGAGTCCATGAAGACGATATTTCCAAAACTGCTTTTCGCACCCGCTACGGACACTATGAGTTCATGGTTATGCCTTTTGGCTTAACTAATGCACCCGCCGTCTTCATGGATCTCATGAACCGCATATGTAAACCCTTCCTAGACAAATTCATAATTGTTTTCATCGATAACATTCTCATCTACTCTAGAACCAAAACCGCCCATGAACAACACCTTCGTCAAACTCTAAGCCTCTTACGTGATGAACAAGTGTATGCCAAATTCTCCAAATGTGAATTTTGGCTTAAGGAAGTTCAATTCCTAGGACACGTAGTAAACGATCAAGGAATACACGTAGACCCTGCTAAGATTGAGGCTGTCAAGAGTTGGATCGCACCTAAAACTCCCACTGAAGTTCGTTCATTTCTTGGTCTTGCCGGTTACTATCGGCGATTCATTGCCAACTTCTCGAAAATCGCGGTTCCACTCACTCTTTTAACTCATAAAGATAAAACTTACGAGTGGGGACCCGAGCAAGAAGAAGCCTTCCAAACCCTTAAACAAAAACTCTGCAAAGCTCCTGTTCTTTCTCTTCCCGATGGTGTGGAAGATTTTGTGGTATACTGCGATGCCTCGGGACAAGGTCTTGGATGTGTGCTCATGCAACGAAGTAAAGTCATTGCTTATGCTTCGCGACAACTCAAGATTCACGAGAAAAATTATACCACCCATGACCTTGAACTTGGTGCTGTCGTATTCGCGTTGAAAATATGGAGACACTATCTCTATGGTACCAAATGCGTGATTTACACCGATCACAAAAGCCTACAACATATCTTCAACCAAAAAGATCTCAACATACGTCAACGTCGTTGGGTTGAACTTATAAACGATTACGACTGTGAAATTCGCTACCATCCAGGCAAAGCAAACGTTGTTGCCGATGCCTTAAGTCGTAAAGAACACATCCAGCTTAATTGCATCCAAACCCACGACCTTAAGCTCCGTATTTATGAGGCTCAGTTTGTTTCGGAAGTAGAAGGCAACATGTATGAAGAAATGTCTTGTGGTGCCGAACACCAATTAGAAAGGAAACATGGCCTGTTGTATCTTTCTAATCGTCTTTGGATTCCTGATCGCGATAACCTTCGAACTTTTATCATGGACGAGGCTCATAAATCTCGTTACTCCATTCACCCTGGTGCCGACAAAATGTATCAGGATCTTCGACCCATGTATTGGTGGCCCGGTATGAAAAAGGACATAGCACACTACGTGGCTAAGTGCCTTACTTGTGCCAAGGTTAAAGCCGAGCACCAACGTCCATCTGGTTTGCTTGTACAACCAGAGATTCCAATGTGGAAATGGGAAAACATCGCTATGGACTTTATCACCAAATTACCACGTACAACACGTGGTCATGACAGTATTTGGGTCATTGTCGATCGTTTAACCAAGACTGCACATTTCCTACCCATTCGTGAGACATACTCAGCTGAGAAATTGGCTAAGACATATGTCGACGAAGTCATCTGTCGTCATGGAACCCCTTTGAGTATCATTTC
This sequence comes from Ambrosia artemisiifolia, assembly GCA_032199755.1. Taxonomy (NCBI): domain Eukaryota; kingdom Viridiplantae; phylum Streptophyta; class Magnoliopsida; order Asterales; family Asteraceae; genus Ambrosia; species Ambrosia artemisiifolia. The sequence continues at coordinate 49,710,812 of CM063515.1, read as the reverse complement.
TGATCGTGACGGTCGTTTCACATCTCGTGTCTGGCAAACTTTTAATGATGCACTGGGAACTAAACTAAATCTTAGCACAGCATACCATCCACAAACAGATGGGCAAACCGAGCGTACCATTCAGACATTAGAAGATATGCTTCGAGCTTGTGTTATTGATTTTGGTGGAAACTGGGATACCCACTTACCTTTGGTTGAGTTTTCTTATAATAACAGCTATCACTCTAGTATACAGATGGCACCTTTTGAGGCTCTTTACGGTCGCAAGTGTCGCTCTCCTATAAGCTGGAGTGAGGTTGGTGACGCTCAAATCACTGGTCCCGAACTAGTCCAAGAAACAACAGACAAGGTTGCTTTGATTCGTAAAACCTTGTTAGCAGCTCAGAGTAGACAGAAAAGCTACGCGGATCAACGGCGCAAACCCTTAGAATTTGAAATTGGGGACATGGTACTTCTCAAGGTTTCACCTTGGAAAGGTATGTTTCGATTTGGGAAGAAGGGAAAACTTGCACCAAGATATGTAGGCCCATTTAAAATTATCGAAAGGTATGGGAAAGTGGCTTACAAATTAGATCTGCCAGCTGAGCTAAATAACGTTCATTCTACCTTCCATGTCTCAAATCTTAAAAAGTGCTTAGCTGATGAAAATCTTCATGTTCCTCTTGAGGACATTCAGATTGATAAGACAATGCACTTTGTTGAGAAACCAGTTGAAATCATGGATCGTGAAATCAAATCTCTCAAGCGTAGCCGTATTCCGATTGTCAAAGTTCGTTGGGAGTCTAAAAGAGGCCCAGAGTTCACTTGGGAACGAGAGGACCAAATGAAGACTAAATACCCACACCTCTTCTCGGAATCCTCAGATTCGGAATAATTTCGGGACGAAATTTCCAAAAGTAGGGGAGACTGTAACATCCATGCCCCTCACACTTTTAGTTATTTACATTCCGATCCTTGTACTTTATCATGTATCATGTTCAAACCCTTGTAATCAATTTAAAAGATTTCTTCGTTAATAAAATCGAATATTTTCATACGGTTTAATATATTATTGGAAACCGCTCTTTAGCAAAAGGGGCGCGTAGGATCCACGCGCTAGCTTTCCACTCCTTATTAAAGTAAGAATCGAGGGATATTAAACCCGTGAACAAGTAGCAAGTTAATGGACGGTGATTTTATTGAAAATCTCGAGTTTCGGTCCGTAATACAGCCCGGTAAACAAAGAAACCAAGTCCGGGGGCTAAAATGAAAATTTTGATTTTTCTTATGCCCCGCGGACCGCGGAGGAATTACAAATCCTTACGCGGTCCGCGGCAGGTTTAAATATCAGATTTTTTATTTACTTGCCCCGCGGACCGCGGAGCAATTACTTATTCTCCCGCGGTCCGCGACGCAGTGTCTGCACAGCAAAACCCATTTTAATTAAAAACGCGATTTCTACCTTGATTGATTGATGCTTTCGGTGCTAATTGCGCTCAGTGGAAGACCAAACACTACCCTACCCATTCCACTACTCACTTGTCGTTCATGAAGCATGATTGTTGACCAATCATTCAAATTTTTCTTTAAAACCCATTTGAAACTTCAATCTAATCTCACACCTTCAATACTCGTTTTTGTTGCAATTAAACTCGCACACATAATCCTCTCATCTAGTCTAACATTTATGCAAAAGAAATTTGGGTTTTCATCACGTATCTTGGACGAATTGGAAGCATATTTTTCGGATTCTTATTCGGTTTTCTTTCTTCTTTTTAAGCCATCAAAACCGTAAGTTTTTCCAATTCCTTTTGCAAATTACTTCAATATTATCTGTAGATCAAAAGCCCTCTATTTGTTGTATCAATTATAGTCTCTAAGGATTCCAATTGAAAACCTAGGGTTTAGGATGTTCTTGATTATTTGGGAATTTATAATTAAAAGTTTACAAACTTTAAAATTCTATATCTCGTTATCTATTTCTCCAAAAATTATGAAATTTGACATGTGAGTTCATACAACTGATTAGAAATTCTAGAAATTATTTCGGGATTTTTAGACACTGTTTATTATTTTTAATTAAATAATAATACTTTAAATATAATTAAATCATATAAAATGATAGGAAACGTATTAAATCATGAAAATTGGTAGAGATACTTCCCATTACAGTAGGATAGTTATCATATCATTTTCCCTCTGTTTTAACACCGTTTCATATGTTATTTCATTTTTGTTGATTAATTATATTTTAAACAAGTAATATTCACAATAATATAAATATTGCCTTAAAATTTATAAGAAAATTATTTGGACATCATCTAGGTCAGTAGATAACGTTCCATAAACAATTTAAATTTTAAAATGTGTATTTGAATTATTTACGAATTTATATAAATTAAACGGTATATAAATTCAATAAAATTGTAAATAATGAATTTTAATGTCAAAATTGGTGGAAATATCTTTTAATATATTAGGATAATTATCATATCACTTGCCTACTGATTTAGAATATTTTTGTATATTAAACAATTTTTATCACTCAATATATGTTTAATCGAACAAGAAATTATAATAAATAGATTTTAAGCACAAAAATTCTATAAAGATTATTTTTGGGACATTTCAATCAGTAGATTAAAAATTCTCAGAAATAATAAATTTTAGAAGTGTTTTGAATTTATTTACCATTTTGTATTAAATATAATATTACACGCAATTACAATATTTAAACTATTTCTATAAAAATACATTTTATAACATTTTATAAAAATATAATTTCATAAAATGTTCATATAAATGTTTTCCAAGTTTCAAGATTGTCTAAGAAGTTTTATAATAATTTTTAGACAAAACAAAGTTGTATAAATATTATTTCACAATAACTTTAATTATAAACTCAAAAATCCCAAATATAGATTTAACATCCTACGTGCCTTAGATTAGGAATCCTAGACTTAATCAAACCTCAAACACTTATACTAGATCGTTTACTACTTAGGTTGAGTCTTCGGGATTCGCCTCACTAACACTCGCTACAGTACCAAACTTACCAACTAGCGAATGTGAGTATATCTTTTCCCCTTTTTCATGTTTTACACTTTTGGGGTGACTCATGTACAATTATTACTACACTCACTTATTCAAGTTTATCATATTATCATAATCGCAATTCTTGTATGTGTTTTACTTGTTGATTCGCTGATAGCTTGTACCTATGACCTTAATCATTAACCCGTTGGGCCTAGCATAGCAATAAATAGTACTTAACTATTGTTATGTGTAAACACATCATGTCGCATACTATTTTGGCGAATACTATACATAAATATCCCTTTATTCTTGGATATCATTTATCAAAGGTTTGATTTTGGGTGGCATTTGTACAGCTTGAACAAAAAAATTGTAGACAGTTTAACACGTGAATTGCGAAACAGTTTTTACATCATACGTACCAAACAGATGTACTCACCAATGCATTATATGTGTTGACAGATTCTATTTTTGTACATGTTTCAGGTGAAGTTTGAATCATCACATTTAGGCATGGACTTAGAGCCTAAATCAATAAATCATTTCATATTTTGTATTTTCAATTTAAGACAATTCGTATTTCAATTTTCAATGTAATGAACATGATGCTTTAAATTATATTATCACTTTTAGTCCACGAGCTATTGAACAATCGTCACTACGTGATACCCCGATGTTTCCGCCATCGGTTGGGGTGTTACAATCTCAAACGGCTGCCTCTCTATTTCTTCCATTACGACAACGGGGTATCATCCTCACTTTTTCCTTTCTTTTTTTATTAATAGTGTTGTGTTTCTTTTGCTTTTTTTATTGTTATTTATCATTGCCTGTATGAATTAACCTCAATCTAAATTGCAAACATATTTGATGTTGATTAATAGTGTTGTGTTTCTTTTAGAGTTATACATTGTTTTAGGTTATGTATTGAATATTGATATTAGAGTTATGCATTTTTTAGCATTTATGATAGGTGTTAATATTAGAGTTATACATTCTTTTAGGTTAGGTATCAATATTAGTATTGTGAGACTTGGTACATAGATTTGATAAGTTTTTTAATGGTTACAACTTCCAACTTAAGTGATTGTTTAGTTGATTAGGTTAGGAATTATAGGAGTCATTAGAATGTAAGAGATTAGAGAGATGTGATGAGTTTGTGACTCTAATGAGAGACTAGAGAGATGTTATGAGTTTTTTTAATAGTTACAGCTTACATAAGTGATTCTTTAGATGATTACTGATTAGGTTTTATGTTAGGGAATATGAGTTATTACTGATTAGAATACTATGGACATGCAATGATTGAGAGATTTTGTGGTTAGTTAACTTGAGCCATTTGCAATAGGTTATCACGTCAAATTAGATTTTTCAACCCCGGAAGGGCTAGTTTATTAAATAAACCAATAGCGATATTTAGGTGAGTGATCATTTATCAGATAAATAATTATATAACGTCCAAACATCCAATCAATTACATGAAAGATATGCTTAGAAACGTATAATAAAAAATATTTGTGAGTTCAAAGGTCTTATCAGCTCAAATAAGTACTAATATTTGAAAACACGTGCACATAATAGAAACATGAAGTGTACGAAAGTAGTTTTAGGGTTGAAAATCCTAAAAAAATAACGTTCTATGAGCCTATAACTAAATCAAGACTTTGTTTTTATGCACTACTCATTGTTCTTGGACACAATGTTTATAGTTTAGAATATTATGCACCATGTGGTACAAGTATCGAATTGACGCTATCAACTCAAGTTGGGTCTACTCAAGCCTCAATAGTACTATTCACATATTTCTTTGTTTAATCACTCTGAATTAATAGTTACAGTAAACTGTGAGGTCCATCTTGCTCTAAGTAGCCTTTACCACACAATTTAAGCAAGCATATCTTTCCCCTAAATTATAAATTAGTAAAAAGAGGTCGTGAAACTCGACTCAACAAGCATGCAAATCACAAGCAATAGTCTACCAATCCCAAGTCCACAAAAAACAGTTCACATATACGTGTCCTGATTTAATAGGACACTAGGCCTATAGTGCGTGTTTACTAAGCAAGTTGTACACCAAACTCCCAACACCACTATGTGTTTCCCCGTTTAATAAAAACCTTAGCCCTAGGCTTGTTGGTGATGGAATACACCCATTATAATTTTCATTTAACTTATATTATATTAAATAATCCTTGTTATCTTTATTCAAGTTAGTCGAGTTCATCGCCCTGAATCCAAATCATTTACCCGTATTACCAAAGCCAAGCTCGAGTCAAGCTTAGCCTTGTTTAAGCAAATCCAAGAGAGCTCAAGCCTAGCTTTTAGCTCGTTTAAAATTGTTTTCAAATTTCCTCGAGCTGAGCCGAACTTGAGCACTTGGGTGTTACTTTTAAGCCGAGCTCAATCTTAAAATAGTAGGCTTGAAACGAGCGAAGATCAAGCTCGAGCTTCATAAAAACATGATGAGCCGAGCTTAAGCCTAATCTGGCTCGGCCCGGATCGACTCATTTATACCGCTACTCGAACTCAACGTGTAAATATACATTCGTGTCGAAATATGAGTAGAAGCAACACTCCAAAATATGATACTAGAATAAGTTTTAGTATTTGATGTAAATACAAAAAAAAAAAAAAAAAAAAAAAATAGAGTCATCGTCGCTAGAAGAAGGTCCCCCCTTTCAAACTTGCGAGACACGGTTATGAAATTGACTTAAAAGTCTTTATATAATGCTTACATGTAAACAAGTCATGTGATGAGACTTTAAATCTATAACTAAGAACAAACTACGGTACTTGTCCCTGTACTATTTAAGTTCCACGCTTTTGCACCCAAGAATTAAGCAATAAGACCAAACGGTATGGGGGCGGCCGAGCCCGTCGTGGCCTGGCCAACACCGTCCCCGGCGCTAGAGGGTCGGCCAAAACGGCTAGTTCCAGACGACTTGGACTGACCGAGGTGATTGGTGGGTTTGAAAATGTGTGGGGCCATGCATTTATGTTTGACCGTTAGTTTAAAAAAAATTACCATTTTTTTCCACTATAAAAACCCAATTTACCTTCCCATTTTTACAAACCATCTTCTTTCTACTCTTCTTTATACTCTTTTTTTTTTTTTATATAAAATCCAACAAAAAACAAAACCCCCGTCTCATCAAATGGCGACTTCGACTAACAAGTTAATTCGCCTTCTTTTTGGAACAATGTTTCGGTGGAATATAACCGTTTAACCGCAACAGATCACCGCCCCGCGGATCTACTCGTTAGTAAGTGGCGGAGTATACAAATAAGGTGTACGAGGTGGAACACTTTGTTTCAAGCCACAATGGAGGCGAACTCTCGTCTTACTGAACGAGCGGCAATCCAACTCACACAACAAGACTATTAGGCTGCTCACGGGGTCAAATTCGCCATCACCCATCTTCTCTCATGGAAATTGTTGCGTTTTTTTCATGTCGATTGGTAGATGGTTTTAAGCTTTCAGTTTTTTTTTAAATGTTCTAGGCTTCAGCTTCTTTTTTTTATGTTTCGGTTTTTTATTGTGTCGATTTTTTTTGGTTTGGTGTCTACTTCGTTGTAAGGTTTTTTTTAATGTTATGTGACTTTTTATTTCATTTAGTTGAATTATTTACTTATTAAATAAAAAATAAATTGTAGCCAATAGGAGTGAAGGACTACCCAATGAGGACTGCCACCACACTCTTGGGTAGTTCTCAAAATGTCTAAAATCATGTGGGACCCACTTTACCACATAGTCTAAATCCCATATGGTACTTATAGAGGGCATCATCCCCTGGCAATGACATGTCATACCATATGGCATTAAGTGATTTTAAGAAAAAAAAAAAATTTAAGAAAAAAATTGAATTTTTCTCTTTCATTTTCCTCCCATAATTTTCAAACGTTAATATCTTTTATATACAAGAATTTTTAAAGAAAAAAATTACACCAAATTAACGAGCGTTGTATTATCTTTCCAACGAGTACCATAGTGTTACATAAAAAACGGAGAAAAAAACCGACTATTTTTTATGGGGTTTTGTTCATACTGGAAAAAAATTGTTCAGGTAATTCATTAATCATGTGTAGGCAAGTCACTAATTATGTCCAAACCAGTAAATATGAATTTTATTTTCAACATGTGTTAGTATTGGAGTTGTACATTGTTTTAGGTTAGATATTAACATTAGAGTTATATATTGTTAAGGTTAGGTGTTAATATTGGAGATACATTGTTAATTGTTTTAGTGTAGGTGTTACCCAAAGTTTTCCTGCATGTAACTGTATAGCGCATTAGTCTATTTCATATATAAAATTAATATGTTATATTAGATTTTTCAACCTCAAGACGATCTCGGAGTATAATCTAGTTAATAATAAAAAAAATTGACTTTTACATATAAGTTTTGTTTACATTTTATAGACCAGCTGACCTTTACCTTTTGTTGATATTATATGTTAATTTACTTAAAATTACATATAACAAGATTTTTATAGACAAAATTACATATAATATCTTTAATTTACAATAAAGATATGTAATTTTCTTTAATTTACATTGTGTACTTTATGTATGACATAAATTATGAAACGTGTTTTTTTTTTCATTTTTTTTTTCAAAATATCTTTATTTCTTGCATATTGTGTCTTTTATCACTAACTGAGTTAAAAGATTCGGTTAACTTTATTAAACTCAAGGGTAAAATAGTCAATTCACGTTCCTTAATCAAATAATATATCAACATTAATTTAAGAGTTAATTGTCAATTTAGTCCCCGAGGTTTGTCAAATATCGCTACTTTCTTCCAAAATCTTTTTTTTGGTCAATTTAGTCCATGTGGTTTCATTTTTTGTCATTTTAGTCCCTAAGGTTTATAAAAAATTGTCACTTTCATCCAAATCTTGTTAGTCCACAGGGACTAAAATGACAAAAAAATGAAACCACAGGGACTAAATGACAAAAAAAAGATTTGGATGAACCTGACAATTTTTGACAAACCACAGGAACTAAATTCGCAACTAACTCTTAATTCAACAAAACTATGTTAATGGTGTGGACTGAAATTGAAACAAACCCATAAACTAACTGTAAGAGTAATAAAAAAAAGTATTGGATTAATAGTGTTATTTTATACAAAACACAAAGACAAAAATTGAGGTTTACTCTTATATTTATTAAAATTTATAATAAGAAAATCAATTATACATTAAATGAAAGAGTTAGTAAAAATGAAAGAAAACGATTAACTTATATTTTAAATCATGTGCCATATCATTAGTGTAAATAGTAATTTTCACGTTACAAATAATATGACCCTTTTAAATTAGTAAAGTACATAGATATTCGTTGTTTTGAATTTGACCCCTAGTTCTTTTAAAAGTACACAAATAATCTTTTTTTGCACTTTGTAATATTTAGAACCAATTAGTGGTTTATGTGGTTTACACTTTATAATATAATTAGTCCCAAACTTGGATCAAGATTTATTGGTTAGGAACCAATCTCATTACAAATTACAAATCTCAAGGAACCTTTGGTGTATATTTGGAAATCTATTTGGTGTATATTTGGAAATCTATGTACCAAATCCAAAATTTTAGAAGCATAAGAACAATATGTACTTTGCTATTTTTAAATATCTAAAGCCATTTTAATGACATGGCACTTAAAGAGACATTTTCCTCATTGAGTGTGTCATGTGTCATCCTATGTGGCATTGAGATATTTTAGGAAAAAAATAATTTAAAAACAAAATTAGATTTTTCTCTCTTATATTTCCTCCCATAATTTTTAAACGTTAATATTTTTTATATACGAGATTTTTTAAAGAAGAAAATTACACCAAATTAACGAGCGTTTTATTATCTTTCTAACGAGTACCATAGTGCTATAAAAAAAGGAGAAAAAAACGACTATTTTTTGTTGGGTTTTGTTAAAACAGGTAAATAAAACACAAAGCGTTCAGGTAAATCATTAATCATGTATAGGCAAGTCACTAATTATGTTCAAATCAGTAAATATGAATTCTATTTTCAACATGCGTTAGTATTGGAGTTATACATTGTTTTAGGTTAGATATTAATATTAGAGTCATACATTGTTTAAGGTTAGGCGTTAACATTGGAGATATATTTTTAATTGTTTTAGTTTAACTGCTACCCGAATCTTTCATGCATGTAACTGTAAAGCGCATCATTCTATTTCATATGTAAAATTAATATGTCATATTAGATTTTTCAACCCCGGGACATTCCCGGGGTATAATCTAGTTATTTTGATAAGTGAAATATGTTTTATAATAGTGATCTCAAAATATATTTTTAAATATCTCATTTCACAAACATTTATAAAATCTTTACATATCAAACAACCGTGAAAAGTGAAGAGTATTTGTACTTCTTATTTGATTATCCTAATTACGACCTAGTTCTTTCAACATATGTCTCGACATAAATTTTCTTCCTCATACAAGTGTTATAGGTTTTCTGCGGAATCAATACCTGGTTGTGACGCGCAAATTTACTTCTGCTAGTGTACGTATTATGTTTGGATTTTTTCCCTTTTCCACTACATGTTATAATTTCATTTTTTAGAACAACTTCGCAAATAATAAATTAATAAAGTACTTATTATACTATGTATAACTAGTGGTATTTATATTCGCGCGTTGCGCGATTGTTGTTGGATGTGATGTTACAAAATTGTCTTTTGGTAAAAGTTAGAAGCTGTTAAATAATGTTGTAAACAAAAGAAGGTAGAGGGTAATACTAAGCAAGTAGTTTGGATATTATTTTGATCAAAATGTGGACATTTATAGTCCAGGGTTATGGCTACCTAGTGTTCAGCTGGAAGTGCACAAAATGGAAACTTTATCACTGATTTCAGTCTGTCTTATTTTGCCAATGTTGCTCCTTTTTTCTTGTTCATAAGCCTGCAATTTAGAGTGTGTATTTAGTTAACGTATATACATGTTTTATTATTGTATATTTTTTTTTTGTATGTGTTACCACATACCATGGAGTTGTAGTTGCCTTTTCACAGTTGTTGCGAGGGTAGTTTTTGGAGCTGGTGTTACTGGGTGTGGAGTCTTGATTGCATCAACGTTGCCAGATGTACTGCTTGTTCCTGTTCACTTGATATGGAAGATGCTTTGTTGACGACACATTTCAGAGTCGGAGTCTTCTTGTCTCTCTGTGTCTTGATTGTCATTAATGATGGGGTCCTCTGTCATGCTAGTTTTTGACATTGTCATTCTTAACAGGTGTTTGCCTGCGTAAACAAATATCACTGCACTTGTTTCTCTGTTGTTGTCGTACACAGTGGTTGTTTTTCGATACCTATTTCATTGTTAATGGTATCAGTTTCTTTGACTTGGTTGTTTTTTTTAATATTCTCCTAACAAAACGCCTCTTAAAATATCCACTAAGCAGCAATGCAAGATAGCGTTTCCAACTATAAGTTGTATCCTATTGCATGCTCTTAGTGTGTAAGTACTAAGTGTTGAGTTTTGCAAAACAGAACATTTATAAGTTATGCAAGTCTAGTTGCTGTCTACATTGACAATAGCGATCTGAATAAGCCTAATGGGCAAATATTTTAGGCTTATTTAGTTGATAGTAGTACATCGACTTTTGATAGAGCTAACGGTTAATATCTCTAACTCCTTTAATATATGATCTATTAAGGGGTTAATCTACATGGGGTCTGGTACAGTCCTAAAAGGCAAACACTCGTGACATGAAAGTGATACCATAATGTTATTTGACCAGTTGATGATAAACCTGAATTCCCTTTTATAAGTTAAAACTTAACAGGACGCCTTAAGTCAGCCTGAATGCCTAAACCTCATCAATGACATCACTTCTTTTACAACTCTAACCCTAACCTTTTGTGATAGGGCGACACTAATGTTGGTGAGCAAGAACTATGAACTTTTGTAAGTATCGTGTAATTGATTCTACATTTTTACAGTTGTTATGGCTAACAATGGCTTGAATGCCACCTCCTTTGTTTTAGCAATTTTATGGTGATGGAAGACTTCAGTAAGTAAGTTAGCCTCTATTGGTAAGTATGTTAGCATTTTTATAAGTAAACACTACTGTATTCTTTCTGTAAGAATACCTCTGTCCACTAATAAAAAGTCCCTTTCATTGTTCCGGTAGTCTGGTCCAACCGTATGCATCAATTGATGGTGCTGCTTCCTTAGCCATTAGGTCAAATATGCCTGTAAATCCAATTGAAAAAACCTGTAAATCCAATTGAAAAAAGAAATATTAAATAATAATTGATGTAGCTCTTGAAACAGCAACATACAGTTGTCCGTGAGTAAAAACTGGGTCTGGTAAGTAAAGGCCAACTTTTTAAGAGATTAACCTTGACTTTTGTTAATCTTCATTGCATAGCAAACTTTAACGGGGAATTGTCGTCTAGTAAACACGACAATTTTGCGCTTACAAAGTGTGTAAGCTATTTTTTAAACGACGACATATATACATATACAGACACACACATTTTGTGAGAGGGCATAGGCCTTGCTCAGAGCCTGGGCGCAAAGCGGAAAAAAATCGCACACTTGAGACAAGCAAGGTGTAAAAATTCAAAAATATATATAATAGATATGTGTAACTAATATTACTCACTGAACTATTACAAAACTAAAATAATAAGTAGCAATTAAAACTTTCTAACCAATTAAAAAAAACCTTTCAAAAACGAACACAGAACCATTTTTTTTCATTCTATGATTAAAATTAGAAGAAATAATCATATTAAGATAGCTTTAAAGCCAGAAAAAGAAGTAAAAGGAGTTAAACCTGCACTCCATTCTAATTACAGAATAGTAAATTTCATAAAACTGGAAAAATGACGAACCTGCAGTAACATAGAAAAGTTGGTCCTTGTCAATAATTAATTCATCATCTTCTACGTTTTTTTTTCTTCTTCTTCATCTCCTCACCAAGTTTCATATTTTTACACAAAAAGGTCTCAAAGGTTGGTTTGTTAGACCTTTTCAGACAACTTTTGCCGGAAATCCACCGGAGACTCGTCATGATCGCGTCTAGACTGCCACAAGATGTTTTTTCTACATTGCGCCTCGCCTGAGCTCCTTTGACTTGGTGCCCCCAAGAAAAACGGGCCTCGTCCGGGGATGCGGTTCGCCCACCCCTGGATTTGGACCTGAAACAGGGTAACAGAAAAGGCCTAAGATGGGGCCGCTGTTTCGAGTTGTAGCAAAAAGATGTGATGGCGTACAACATTGTTCAAAATAGCAAAATATGAACGCCCATAAGATTGAAACCCAATTGGTTAATTTACCTCGCATAGATTTGAAGCATAAATTCTAAGTTTAAAAAAAATACCCCACATCTAGTTACTACCGAAGAAATGGTTACGAAGCATAAAAACAACTCACAGCTAATCCGCTTCAATTTCCTCAAACTTTGAGACAAAAAAACCAAGGCCTTTCCTATGGAAACTTTAGTTGATTTATATGGACAGTTTACTCAAAGCACACATTATATCCAAATATCAAATCACTAATAATTTCACAAACACATCAAGTTGCATAACACAAAACCGGTTTTGTAATGTCAAAAGCACTTGCCATCAATTCCATAAAAAGACTTCAAGGAACCAACACTATTCATGAAGCCTCACAAATCATATGTACATGTCGTATTCAATCTAACAAAATGTTTATTTAAAAAATGGTTCGAGTTTCGCACCTGCTGAAGCTTAACCATCTTGAGTAGTTATGTGTTCCTTCCATTTTCCTGCAACATAAAAGCCTAGATGTTACTGGGTTTTACTCATAAAGGTCAACAGGTTTACCGATTGGTAGTTCAATGATAAAATTTGTAGGTGGATGTTTCCTGAATTTAACTGGGTTTGATTACTTGCTGTTGCATTTCAGCTGATCCAGAAGATGTGGATCAAAATCCTAACATAATGAACCATCAAAAGAACAGATGTCGCAGCATTCCTTAACCTGTAACCAACAGAATTACAATCAATAATGATATTACCAGCTTAAAAATTATTATTCAGCCAACTAATAGATTACGTGAACCAAAACCTTACCATCAAATCAGAGTAAAAAAGATTTTTGATTGTGGGCTTGTTCGTACCGTTATTAGGGTTCAAGAAACCTTAATCGCACCGTCGGAGGTGGCGGGTGGAACTGGAAAGGAATAGCGGTACGCTGGTGAGCCTGATCGGTCATGTCACTGGGGTTTTCGGCCACTTGCGCCCTCCTTCCCGGACATCTCTCTCGCAAATCCCCTCTCTCCGCTACACCTTCTCCCTCTAAACTTTATGGAAATGAAAAGTGAAACATGGGTTATATGGGTTCTCTACATGTGGATAAACACAACACACGCAGGAACACCATGGATAAACACGTGTATAGTAACTGGCGATAAAAGCCCCCCGAAAGTTACAGGTGAGCCCATCATAACCAGCTATTAATATAATAACAATTAATTCACTGTTCAAAAACCACACCAGTTGATGAACAAACAAAGGGTTCAGATCTCCAAAAGAACTGCTCAAATCCTTCAATCCATATTATATGTGGTGTAAATGACCAGGCTCAAAGTGTGTAAAAGAGACAGACAACCATGGCTGCAATGGAGGTTGCACGTGAGCACTTGCCATCCTCTGAATTTGCCACACCAAGGGTTGAGTATCACTCCATCCAAATTGCATATACACATTCATCAAAGCCTCATTTCCTAAATCACAGTTAACACATGGAAGCGTTTCAGAAGGGAACAACAAAACCAACGGCTACATCATCAAATCAGGTATAATCGTTCCCAGATGAAAGCATCTTATAATATCAACTAAAAAAAATTATTCAAGGGCATTTTCTTCACGGTTTTTGATATTGATCCCCGTCAAAGCCTACCTCACATGATGCATACTTGACTTGAAATTTGTTGGATAAGGGATAATTTTCCTAAACTTCAGAGATCTCTACAGCAAGTGCATTCGAAGACCAGTAAATTGTATAAAAGGATTAAACTTATCCGTCTATTCTGTTACAAAGAAAGCACAAATGTGATCTAATAAGATAAACATCCCTTATGAAAAATCAAAACAGTATTTTAAAAAATTGAAAACAACAGTTAATAACAATCATTAATGAAGGAATGTATTTGTAACCATTACTAAAATCCCTAATGAAAGCACAATAATACATCAAATCCTAATTCGACGCCTAATATGGTAAAACTGGATCAAAATCAACAAATAGTTCCATCAATATGGATAGAGTTTGTTTCGAAATACCTGACGGATCGAAACACCATCGCCCCCTTGTATGAGCAAATTAAACCTAATCACGGAGTAATGTGGTCATCTACAAAGATCCAGAACTATCGTCGCCATCAACCTTGTCATAGATCCGGTCATGAAACCCAAATGACAAACTGATTTTGTCTTAAGTTGTCTCTTTTGCTTACAATCGGTACCCACATAACCGATAAGAATATGTCCCTTTGTAATTTCCAATCCATCATCAATACAGCCACTTTTAATACTATACCAACAATTATTGTTACACCTTCAACCTCTACCATAAGTCTTCCATCACAGTCGAACCACTCTCGCCAGTTGATGACCTCCAACCCATCACCATTACTATGTCCACCATTTTGAATGACCAAATCAATGAGCGGACCAGGAACAAAATAAAGGAGATCTCATAACTTACTGGACTTGACGATACCCGTGACTAATCACCATCAGAACTCTAGGTTCGTCTCCGGCGTCGTGGCTTCTTTTACACGCAGCTATTTCCTAGGTTGCATCCGACATAGTCACCACCGTTCCTCTATTGAGCGAACCACTACTACCATGACCTTCCTCATCCCTCGACTTGTGGCTGGAGATGCCCTACGCGCCGCCGTGTGCGGCGTCTCTCAGCCACTGCTCCGCCTATGCTCCTTCAAGAGCCCCGACATCTTTCTCTCTCTACGGTACACTCTATTTTCTTTCTCTAAATCAAAACAAAAGATCTTTGATTGCAGATACTGACTTTAGATGAAAGCGCAGAGACAGAATTGAGATGAAAGATGAATAAAGCTTTGAAATTGAAAAAGGGTTTAACAACCTAAAAAGAAAATACGTGGCAGGAAAACAAAAGAGACATGATGCGGTGTCAAAAATGATTAACCACGACCGTCAATAAACAAAAATAATAAAAACGACTACAGGACTCGAACCTAGCCACCTCTGATAATAGAACAACAACTTAACCAACTGAACTGGAAATGTTTTTGTTATCATACTTAGACCTAACAATATAAATACAATAATAAATTGCCCTAAATCAAAAATCACTATTCAAATGCATTGTGTTATTAATATAGTATAATTCACAACGGGAGATGAACAGTTGATGGCAATGACATAATTCACGCTGTGTTCAGGGACATTTATGTCATCTTACACCCAATGATCTTTTTGGTTTTCTCCTCCTTTTTACCTACCCATCCTTCCGGTTTTCCCCAATTCAAGAAACCCGACCATTAGCAATAGAGAGAGAAAGTAGAGAGAGGAAAACATCATCGGCAGAGGAGGAATCGGTGACCGCAGCGCGTGGATTATTGCAGCAACAAGAAGCAAGCCATACGAACATCTTGGTGGTGGTTATCTACTCGGAAGAAGGGCGGTGGTGGTTGAAATCCGACGAAGGCAGAGGTGTTGATGGGGGTTGAAGAAGGAGCATGTGGCGCGGTTGTAGAAGGCGGTGTCGGCTTCTTTACGTATGTGTCTTGATAGCCAATTTCAAGTTGTTTTGTTTCCTTAAATTTCTCATCAGATTTCTCATGTTTTTTCCCTTCTTCTGGTTCTTAGATGATGGGTTTTGTTTGAAAGATTATGTGTGTATGTTTTAGATTATGTGTATATGTTTTACTTTTATTTCTAAGTAACTTTGATTCTCTTTAATTGAGTCTATTTCTGGTCATCATCAATAATTCATTCATATTTGTTTTTGCAGGTATACATTCTTTTATTTTACCTCATTCCACTCTTAAAAAGTTATTATCCGGTGGATGTAAGATTACAATCTCTTATGATCTTTGTTTTTGTCGTTTTGAATTGTTTACAGTTGAGGTTTGCGATTGTTCATGTAACCCAGCTTACTGTTAGTTACCTTTAAGAATGTATTTTAATTGTTTACATTCAACTAGATTACTAACATTTGTTAGCTTATAGTTGAAATCTAAATGGGTAATTGCTGGCTTGAAGATTAAGATTATAGTCAACATAAACATTTGATATTGTTGGACATTTGAGGAAACCGGCCATCACCTCTGTCGTAGAGGAGGACAACTTCAATCTCCAAATTTGATTTGCTCTGCCCGCCAGTAAATTATTGTAAGTATCACTTGTCATGTTCCGATTGAGGTGAATAATTTTTTTTAGCCTTCAGGTGTAGTCACATGTTGATTTTAATTTGTTTGTAAATTTGAAAATGACATACATGTATGTATCATGTATTTGTTTGGGCTTATTATGTTTATATATCTATCATGATAATTTACAGGCTTATGATGTACAAATTCCATTTGCTTTGAAGGTTGCTGAAGTTATTGTTTAAGCATGACAAGGGATAGTTTATAAGATAAACCATATAGGTTTTTTTTTTCAAAGTTTTTTTTTTTTTTTTTTGTTAAGATAAACAAAAAGGTTTGGAATCTTTTGACATGAGTACTCTGAAGCCAGATTAAAACGGATTTGGTTATTAATCAAATTCGATAGAGTTGAGGTTGTTGTTGAGGTTGAGGGGCGATTGCATACCAAATGTTTGTGAAAACGCCTGTGTGGTGGATGGAGACTTGGAGGGTGGTACTACTCAGTTGGGAGTTTGGGAGTTTTCACTTTGATTAAATGTTTTCGTGTAGTACTTTGGGAGTTTTCGCTTTATTAGTTTCTTTTAGTTTGTGTATATAATGATATTCTTTGTCCTAGGTTTCAGCTATGGTTTTTAACCGCTTTAACGTTGATTCGAATTACTTTGATTGTTTGTCTGTGGTAAGATCTTCATTGGACGTTGTTGGTTAATTTTATGTTTTCTTAATGAATTCGAATCAACTTCTACTATTGTTGATTTCCGTTACATGTTTCTTTTTGCAGTCACGGTTCCAATTTGCTGGATTTAGTCCGGATACTACTGATGCTGCTTTTAAGTGAGCATGCTCTGTTTTCTTATCAGTGTTCATTCTGCTTTTTTTTTTCAGTTGAGTCTTTATAGAGCCTGGCTATTTTCCTTTCATTTTGCATAAATGTTGAAGACTACATAAGTATTATCTTTTTATCAAACTAGGCATAATCAGCTAATTTAAATTTAAAAATAAATCTAATTAAAATATATAGTTTACTTTGAAAAAAGAACAGAGTTATATTATAGCTTGGTTTTCCCCGAACAAAATATATCATACTACATGACATTACGAAAAATCTACAATTTCCCATACTTGGTTGCTATTGAATCTGTAGCGCTTAACAGTACTAAATATAAATATAAATGTTTTGTGGCAGTTTTTTTAAGCTTTTCTGAAGATTAGAATATTAGAATGGAGACTTCCTTTTAGTTGCATTGGTTTTTAGAGATTATAATACAGATGATATTGCCTCAGTCTCAGTTTAGTAACCATATTGTTGAGATATTTGGAAATTAGTGAATGTTAGAAGTAGCCCTAAAAGTGTATTTTTTTAAATTTGTTATCTGTTTCTGTCGTCGTTAATCTTTTTTGTTAGATTTTTTGTATTTGTCTTGATCACTTCTAAATTTATTGTCACCACTAGGATTCTCATGTCAACCGGATTACAAAATGCTTTCTCGTGGGCGTTATAAGGTGCAAATTGGATTTGGAAAAATAGAAAGTCGTTGAAGACATGTGTGGTCATAGGCCATTGGCATATTTGGTTCGTGGCTCGGGGAGACATGCTATCCGAGCAATGAGTTAGACCCTTGTCTTAAAAACAAAAATGTAAGTGAGATGGTTTTAAATCAACTTTGATTTTGTGGCTAACAAGGCAACATAAATTTTTACAGGTTTTGGTTTGTTTGACGACGAATTTGAAGTGCTTGAAGATGTTATGATCAAAGCTGAAGATAAGCCTTTATAAAGGTTTATACAGTAGATAATCCAAATGGATAAAACATTTCAACAATTTACTTGGTGCATATTTTAACAAAAATATCTTGACTGTTACTCCAATGTATTAAATGAAAAGGTCATAATTTAGAAAACTATTGGACCAAAACAAAATTACAGTTCGCAACTAATGGTTTGAGCTTATCGTTTCTCTTTTTCATCAAAGAATATTTTCTCTGATAATTCTACTTTGGACAGGCATAGTATGTTATAGTTAATTCATATTGCATGCTTGCAGGAACTTGCATAGAAGTAGATTGTCATTCACAAAAAAGAATTGAATTATGCCTTCAATTACACCTTTAGTTTATGCTACGATATGGTAATAGCCGAATCGAGTTGGTGCGAATCTAGACAGTCTGAATCCCGCCGCAACGCGCGGGGGAGTCTTACTAGTTATTATAAAATGCAAAGGTTGACCTTCTGGCATCGCCCAGTTGGTCATGCGATGAAGGGAGGAAGGTCTGGTTACGGGTTCGAATCCTGGAGCTTGTGTACTCCACAAGTTGATGCACGTTCGAATATGAGCTGATCCAGTTTTCATCCGGCTGTTACTTCAGCGAGGAAACTCGTGTGGAGGCAGTACGGTTTCCGAACGAAAGCCGTAGTCCTCACCGTACTAGCGTGGGCCCGATTCATGTTGGAAAATCAGGCCCCAAACGATTGTATTGTTGGAAAATCAGGCCCCAAACGAAACACAAAGAATACTTTTATTATTGAGGACACTTTTACAATGAATTTAACCATCTATTTATACTAAACTAAACCCTAAATCTACTAGGACTCAAACACCAATAAACCTAATCCTAGTATAACTCAAATACCAATTAAATAAATATTAAACCCAAACTAGATAACCATATCCTAATACTAATACTTATCTAAAACTATTAGCATTATCTTGAACCCCATTTGACTCCAAATAGGATTACTCCTTCATTCACCCCCTTAATCCTAATTTGGATCCATTTGCTTACAACCGCACCGTTACTCCAAGTTCTTCCGGATAATCTCGACCTTTCCTGGACCCCCTGACCTCTACCTCGGCCACGTCCTAAGTCTTCCCTCAACTCGACTTATCCCGGACATTCTGGGCTCCACCTCGGCCCCGTCCAAAGCCGTATAACACCGCCACTACCGCCGACTGTTGTTTTTCACCGCACGGAACCCGTTTTGCGCGCAACACTTCCGTGAGAGCCTTCTTCTACCAATCAAGAAAACAAAACCACCCGTTTATCGTTTTCTATCATCCGCTAAACGAACTAAATCACAGCCACCTGCTTGATTTTTTCTGCCCGTTTTTCCCGCAACATGGTTAATCTCTCCTTCTGGTGAAACACACAACTTTCTGTCGGATTATTTTTACACAAAAACTTCCCTAATCGATCTGCACCCGCTGCTATCGACCCCCAACACGACGAACCACCGTTATTCTGTCTTCTTTGGTCACCAAACGAATTCCGTAGCTTACCGCTCTTTCGTTTCTCCCGCGACACACCTGTTAGTTTCCTGGATTGATGGAACCGCTCTTCCATTAAAACCCACATTCTAGTTGTTTCTTCGACTGTTACTTTAGAAACAAACAAAAAAATTCCACTTGACCTTTGCAACTTAGCCGCAACATTCCATTGGCCAATCAAATTTTCTCTCTTTTGACTTAACCTTGATGTCACCGACTTATCCCCATAATTGTCAACCATATCATGACAACACATCAGCAGCCATGCACGGCTCCGTCGATTTCTTTAATTGCCAACCTTCTTTTTCCATAGTCCACCGTTGCAGCAGCCCCGCGAGGGGCGGCTCCCCTTTTCAATAAACGACTCTCAAACCCGCTTTTTTTATTCAAGCTCTGATACCAATTGTTGGAAAATCAGGCCCCAAACGAAACACAAAGAATACTTTTATTATTGAGGACACTTTTACAATGAATTTAACCATCTATTTATACTAAACTAAAACCTAAATCTACTAGGACTCAAACACCAATAAACCTAATCCTAGTATAACTCAAATACCAATTAAATAAATATTAAACCCAAACTAGATAACCATATCCTAATACTAATACTTATCTAAAACTATTAGCATTATCTTGAACCCCATTTGACTCCAAATAGGATTACTCCTTTGGTTCATCAGTGGAACATGGTGTGATGTTTCGAAATTAGATGAATTAAAAAATTATTAAATCCAACAGTGGCGCATGGATAGTTTTAAAGGAATATGGGTTAATATTCACGTGGAAATCAAATATGCGTAGGTGGATTTTTTAGTTTTTTGGTCAACGAAATAAGAAGGGAAGCCGCATGAAGCAGCAGGTTTCGTGGTGATCGAGAAGCAGGAAGCTACAGGTGATCAGTTCAGATAGGTTCCGTAGTGATGAACTTCACGCACTAACAACTTTCAATCAAGGTAAGATCAAGACCTAGTCCTTCCCGCCAAGGATAAGAATGGAAAAACCGGTGTAGGTTGTTCTTTTTGGCAGATGTATCTGATCGGAATTTGCGGATAGACGGACAGAAGAAGATTCGTCAAAGCGGGGTGCTTTGAATCTTGTCATGTCTAGCAAGGAAAGAAAAAACGGAAAAAGCGGGGAGCTTGTTTTTTTCTTTGATCGGTGGTCAAGAACGGGGTAGTTCTGGTGACCCGGGAAGAGGGAGATATGAATCTTGGTCAAAGAATTGAAGTTGTCGGTAACAGTGCGGATTTGAAGAAGCGAGTCGAATTCAAGATTAAGAGGGAGAATGAAGACGCTAATCTTGAATTAAGAGATAAAATCAAGACGGGTTATAGATAATTCTTGGTGAATTATTTATTGTGTCTTTTATATTTAATTAGGGATAATTATTGGTTTAACTAGATAGGTTTATCTAGTTGGTTTATTTTATTATTTAAATAGAGTTTGAGTTGGGTTAGAATTAGAATAAGTTTAGTATAAATAGATGGTTAAATCTATTGTATTTGGTGTGCTTTGGTTGATAATAAAAAGAGTCGAACTCCAAATAGGATTACTCCTTCAATTCAGACAACGTAGTCTGAATACGTGGGTGATGTTACGGTCTGTCCCTCAAGTCTTTATACTTTTACAAGTCCAAATCAATAACATAGAATCATAGGATATTCAACCAGCTTGAATTAGTAATAAAACTATTTTATTGTCAACTACACAACAACCTCACCTTATAGTATTTTGATCTCTATTTTCAAATCAATCACAAAATTATCCATTTTGCTTTCATCATAAAGATTTCCAAAATGTTCTCAGATCAAATAATACTACTATTTTTCATCACAACAAAATTGAGAGATGAAATTGATATAAACTTGAACAATATTTATATAACAAAAAAAAGGTTGACATGATGAAGCTAATTCACAATTATTTTGAAACAAAATTTCTGCACTATGTTTTTAGTTTATGAACTCTCAATACGGATATACACTATAGTAGGGCACGCCATAGTTATAATAGTAGTATGGGTACGGATCAAATTGCATCGTCGCCTCACCTGGCTTTGGATCTTTCTTTTCGTCTTTCATTGCATCCGCTGGACCAACGCTTACCAGCTCCGTGTATCCAATCTTTTTTCTTAATAAGGTTGTTAGTTCAATTGAGTCGATACCTACACCAGTCACCGCGATCTGTTCTTTATCTGATCCAACGAAAGACGCGGATTCAACTCCTGGTTGTCACAATAAAAAGTCAGAGAATATGTTAGTTAGAGTTTATTGTTATATTGTTACTATAGTTAGAAGATATTATTTTACTGTTATATTTTCTTTTTTGAACTGCCAACTAAACAACGCCGGGTACTTCGTACGCGGCCCCCAGTGGTAAAGACAGGGGCACAGTCCAGCCCACCCCGGACGCACGAAGCCCCTAGCCCGCCCGACAGCCCGCTTCCGGGGAAAACCCGACCCACATACTCGCCTGAAGGCAGGGCAGTAGTGAACCGGTAAAACCTAGCGAGATCAGGACTCGAACTCATGACCATAGGCCATGAGTCATCCATCATTTCTCATTATGTCCTTCGAGGGAATTGAGAGACCTCCAAAAGAGATCCCTGTTCCATTCACCAACTGAGCTACCCGTGAAGGACTATTTTACTGTTATATAAGTAACGTAGTTAATATATTCTCTCTAATATCATGAAACGGGTGATCTTACCGGAGACACCAACTGCGATCTGCAATGCTTTTTGAATTTTCTTTTCGCCGTTTATGCCAACCTTCACCACAATCTTTTGCTGCAAAAACATTTCATCATACAAAGTCAGGTAAACTGATTAAAATATTGCAAAAATGTAATGGACATGAATCACTAATATGATCAGTACCTTCTCCATTGCTCTAAGTTTATAGGTATCTGATGACGTTGAGTTTACTGTTTATGTGTTTCTGATTGCTTCTCTCTCTCTAGAAAGTAGAAAGAGAAGGTTGATTAAGGAGGAGGTGAGTGTAGAGTGAGAATGTTGGGGAGGGTATTTATAGGCGACATGATTCTGTGGACTGTAGATGATTGCTTAATGAAGAAGATGAGGGTCGTTAAAGAAAAACGAGGACGACGAAGTCAAGCAGTAGGAGGGAAGCTTCGCAACTTGGCATATATTTTATAAAATATTCATTCACTAGATTATACCCGGGAGCGTCCCGGGGTTGAGAAATTTAATATGACACATCAATGTATAATTCTAATATTAATACCTAACCTAAAACAATGTACAACTCCAATGGTAACACACCCTAAAGGCTAAAAACTTGTACAACTCTAATATACTAATATTGATACCTAACCTAAAACAATGTATAACTCTAATATTAACATCTATCATTAAAGCTAAAAAAAGGCATAACTTTAATATTAATTTTCACTACCTAACCTAAAACAATGTGTAAATCTAATATTAACACCTATCATAAAGATTAAAAATGCATAAAGGTAACAGTAGAACCAACTTTGCATTAATCAATAACTAAACTAATCTTATATAACCAACAAATAAACTTCCCTAACAGTAACATTATCCGAATTACCAATCCCATTGACCTTCTCAATACCATCCATACTAACCCCAAACCAACTCGCTAACAACTCGACACTATCCTGACAGCTCAGCCCAGAACTGTTAGTGCATGATGTCCATAGGCTAGTATATTAGTTGTTTGGCGCGTTTCGGGGTGTTTGGAAGTGTTTAAAAGCGTTTTGGGTGTGATTGGAACCTTCAGGCGATTAGGCTTTATTGGCATGCGATTAGGACTGTACTCGCATGTTATTACATGCGAGTGGGAGCCAATCATGTGTTATGTATAGGCGATTAGGCCCAATCGCCTATACTACATGGTGGATAGCTGTCCCAATCGCCTGTACTGGTCTGTACGAGTACAAGAGGTATAAATAGGCCCAGTCATTACCCTAATCATTAGTTCTTGCCATACACACTCTCCAAACACCCTCCCCTGGTCTGAGAAGTCTGATTTGATCATTGTAACACTCGAGCTCTGTTTTAATGATAAATCTTTAATCTTTTGACCCGTTTGTGTGTGTTAATTACTCGCATATCATTGTTTCTTGGTTGTTTTTGTTATTAGTTCATATTCAGAGGTTTCCGCACTCTGAGTATAAATCTCGTAATTGTCGGTTGACCCGTTCGTCGATCCTACAAGAACCCTTTATTCGACACTGACGGATCGACTCCTACTTTTGCACACATCTCATGAAACTGTGATCTAAAAGCAGGATTCTTCCTGATATCATTTTGCGGTCATCATAACATAGTATCAACAACCATAACTTCACAACTGTAGTTAACTTATATATTTCCATTACAATCCGCCTCTCATATTATATAACCAGACAATATTAACCTAATTAATAATAATAATAACCTTGTGTTTGCGAGCAAAGTCTTCTAACTGAGAACGAATGTTGAAAGCTGTTCTTTCATAATAAGATAGGTTCGTAATTTAGCGACATTTTCTCCGAGTAATCGGTATTGATCTTGATGTATTATTGATTTAGATGAGTAATAATAATAATAAAAATTATATAATGATATGTAAATTAATGTATGGAAGTAAAAAAGGAAGGGATATTATTGCGAACCGTTGTATGATATATTAATATGCAAACTCCGATGATGATGGAAATGTTTTTATGTGTTTTAGACATGGATGTGCATTTTTTTGGCGCGTATAAGTGTGTGGTTTTGTGTTTGTTTGTATTATATTAATATGTGCATAGTGTAAAATTATTAAATTTACACTACACGCATATGTGCCGAAAGTCACAAACCTAAATTTTTTTACCTATCGCTAAATTTTGGGTAGGTGCTCCGGTTGGGGTTGGGTCAAACAATAAGAACGCTAAATATTAACACTAAAAAGTAAAAAAGAAAACAAATTTTTAACGAACAAAGACCAAAACACTAACCTGTATATTTGTTGCCACAATCGCACAATTGCACCCAGGCCCCTGTCGAATTGCTCTACTCAATCGCTTAGCCAAGCACCCACTTTCTTCTTTCTCCCTATCCCTGCGTGAGCTTCACAGTTCTGAGGTCTGGTTAAGGTTTATTTTGGTGGGGTTTTTCAAAACATACCTTTTCATCAATGCCCATCTTCTTCTTTTTCAATAAAGCTTCCATATTTTGAATATTTTATTTTTGCTTGATCCACATCAATGGGTGGCTGTTTCAGCAAAAAAAAAAAAAATTAAACCATCACACCCCTAATCATTCCAATGGCTTGCATCGGATGAGTCTACCTACTTTACTGGCCAGTTCCTCCATCCTAATGGTACTCTATTATTGGTTTCTTTTTTTTCGTTTTTTTTTTATGCTCTTGTTGATCTTTATATATATTCAGTTGGAACTTTATTCATTGATTGTTTACGTTTGGATTCAGGTGGGACGATCGTGAATGGGTAATTGATGCTTGGCACTTTAGGATTTAACCAGGCAAAGACTATCAGAGGTGTGTTTAAATATATGCTGTAAATATTATAAAATAAAAGAGAAGTTCCCATGTGTAGAATAAAGGATGTGTGTACCATATATCGCCCTGAGTTTGGTATTTTGTATTGTTTTACTGTATTTTCATCAAGATCTTATGATAAACCAATGAAAAGTGTACGTCTTGGTTTCTTGTGATTTCATGGAATTCAATTGATTTATTACTCCGATGATGATGATTGTATGGATGAGGTTTAGGGTTTGAGATGGGGGAGAGGTCTGATGGAGTTTTTTTTTATAATTTAAATACCAATTGCCACATGGGATGACACATGGAACACTTAAGGAGGAGAATGCTTCTTTGAGTGCCATGTCATCAAAATGGCTTTGGTTTATTATATGTATAGATAATATTTATGAAGGTTAATATGTTAGAGGTTGGATAAGAATATTATAAGATATGTTAACTAGATGGTAAAATAGAGATCAAAGAGTTATAACACTGATATTTGATGTTTACCAACGAAAAGAATATTTGAAATCTTTATTATATTTGATGTTTTCCTTGCATTGGACGGGTGTTTGGGATTGAGTTTCAAAATAACTTATTGACTTATTGGCTTTTTCAAAAAGTCAATAAGTCAATAAGCAGTTTGTGTAACTCAAAAGTAATTTCTGTTTTGACTTTTGGCTTTTGGTTTTTAAGGGTGGAAAAACTGTTTTTGAAAAGTCAGAAATCCTGGTTTTTGGCTTTTGACTTTTAGAAAAAAATTACAAATCTACCACTCATACAAGCAATATTCACAATAAGTTAAGCGAAACACTTAAAAAATAACAATCTATTGACTTTTTAACGTTTCTCATCTCGAAAGCATACCAAACACTTTTTCTAAAACTCTCTTTTCAAAAAGTCATAAGCCAATAAGCACGTCTGACCAAAAGCACTTTTGCATTTCCAAACTCAATCCCAAACACCCTCTTAATATTTAGATATGCCTAAATAGATGGGATCGTTTTACAAGATGACACTTACTGAGTTTTATTTGAAGGTGGAAAACAAAGCAAACGAGGAAGGTAGAAAAGCAACTAGAATGCCTTTTTTCACAAAATCCTGAAGATTACTATGGTGCTACCAATATCACATCACAAACTTCAACCGTACCCGACCACAAACTGCATTTGTGTCATCCACAATGCTAGATCCTTTTGGATTTCAAACCCTGCCCCATCCACAACCTCCTATCATACAAATGAATCAACCTTGTCCATTTGGATACCCTCCTACTCCACCTCAATAACAACCCACAGTCATTCCAATTCCACAAACACGTACTCATTCAGTTTTTGTTTCTTCAAACACACAACAATGTCCACCTCAAACCTTGGTAAGCTAACCATAGAAATAGCACAAGAACATGTTGCTCTTCTATCGGCCTTTATGACTTCATATAATGATTTGGTGGTGGGGAAACTTGGTAACATCAATTTGTCAAAGGAAGATTACGGTCAAATTGATAAAGATGGGATGGAACTAATGGACATCCAGTGGGCGTTTAGTAGTGTGGTTAGGCGAGAAGAGAACTTCATGAATAAGACAGGGAGAACTTATTTGAAATCAATATCCATTCAACACCAACAAACCCAACCTACAAACCAACCAACACCTGCCAAGACCTCAACCTGCTCAAGCACCAGTTGTGAACCAAGAGCGACCAATTGTTCTACCGAACAACCAACAACGAGTAGCTCCTGTTGATAACAACACAAGTAGGGCTTTGGTGGTACAAGCTGATGAGGGGATTGACTTGAATCTATAATTGGTCTACCGAACTTCCATCGACTACTCAAAGTATTTTCCTAAAGTTGGAACTTCTACACATTATGCTTTCGTGGCTAACATTCACGGGCATCAGGTTAGTTCTTCTTCTACTCCAGCTATTTGTAAGAAGTGCATTGAGCTAGAAGGCGAAATTGAAACGTTAAAAGAAGATAACATTAATTTGGTATGTGATCTATTGTTCTAAAGAAAAATGAAAAAGAATTCAAAAACACAGTCCAACTTTTGAAAAAGGATGTATGTGAACTTTTGAAAACAGTGTTAAACAAACAAGATGCCATAAACACTTACATAAATGATTTAGAACAAACAAAGAAAGCTTTAGCATCAACTTAATGTAACCATGAGATAATTAAGAAGACATTGGAAAGCTATTCCAACTCAAGATATGTTCTAGATCATATCATTGACAGATAAAATCACAGAAAAGTCAGGAAATAAGGTTTGTTACAATATAGTTCTTCCTCATTTGTGTGACAATTAATCCAAGTCACCGGAAAAGACGGAACTCACTTAGTTCAAGGTCAAAACACCTCTTGTTGCTCACCCAACTGAAATCAAAGAATCATAAATAGTTAGAGATGAAAACTATTGTTTCATTAAGACTAACAAAGAAGAATCTGATGAAGAGAATCAAAAACCTAGTTTAGGATTGAAAACCAGGATCCCACTTGAAAACCATATTGTGTGTGATCTTGATCCTGAATAAGAGGATGATATGTCTAATAGGATTGTAAGCTTTGACAAGATAAGTTACGTGAAGCAGAATAATTATGTCTACTTAGCGTGTCCCAGATTTATGATTAGAAATTTTCAGTATTTTTCAACGATAATGCTTGCTTCGTACTAAACCGGGATTAATGATTCCTGAGGAGTGGATAATGATGTCAGCTCTGAGGGTAAACAATTTATGTGTTATGGATATGAGCCAAGCAATTATGAAGTTTGCCTAGGTTACCTGCTTTTTGTCAAAAGCGACTAAGAAAGAATCAATCATGTGGCACAAACACATGGATCACATCCACCTGCGCAAAATGAATCAATTAATGAAAAATGGGTTGGTAGATGGTGAAGACCAAGCAACTGCATCCAGTACTAATAACTCATATCTAGAAACATAAGATTGAGCCACCTAAAACGATGAAAGAAGTACCATTGAATCCAATGGAAGAAAACTTCACTGATAAGTTTATGTACATTGTTTTTGGTGGTGAAATTCTCAGGACATAATTTACTTGTATTCCGAGTGTACATCTTCAGTATATCGAAGATGATACTAAGTCCGGGATACAATTGTCTATTATCTTATGTGTACATCCTGAGGATAAGCTAACGGTTTGCTTTGTTTAAATAATATTCGCAGGTATCAAATGAACCAGCATTATGGATGACCAAGTCTTACATGATCTTCGGAGAATTGGTTGCCTACCGTTTGAAGGTCGTGTGAATGTGGGAAGACTTGCAACGGCTAGTGGACTTAGTTAGGAATATCCCGGATATTTTGGGATGTTAGTTGTTATCTCTTTACTATAAAAAAGGGTGCGTGGCACGATCATAGGACACAACACTTTCTTTTCTTTCACTCTTACTATTTTCTCAGCTGCATTATACTCACACACTTACTCTTGTAATCGTAGTCGATCATTCACCACATTTCCAAAGTTGTACTTATAATATTCCTATTTAATAATAATAACAAAGGAGGGGCATTAGTCTCCTCCCGAGGTTTTGTGCTGGCGATCTAGATTGATCAAGGGCTTTCCTCATAGATCGAGTGTTCTTGTCTTGTTTTGTTTCATTTCCATTAGCTTTATCAAGTTCTTCTATCACAGTTCCATTCTGATGATACAACTGTCTATTTTTTTTTTTACTTTGACATCCTGATCATAGTTGTTAGATTTGTTCTTTTGCATCTTAAATTAAATCGTTCTCTGAATTTAAATGATTTCACACAAAATAAACATTTTTAGTACACTACCTCATATTTCTGATTTGGAATACAAATTTTTTTCTACTTGATAATTTTTTACCAAAACAATTTGGCGCCCACCATGGGGCAAGTGGTGCTATTTTTAATAAAAACTTTATTAAAATCTTCTCAACCAATTTATTTCAAAAATCTTAACAACTATGGCCTCAAACCCAAAGTTTGTATCCTCATCCATGCCATCATCAACCTCTGTTCCAAAGGTACCTTTGCCACCCCTACATGCATTCTCAAGGGCCTCAGATCCAATAACCAGGAATGCTCCTTAAACTAGTTTCAGATCTGGAGTCGGTGCATCTGGCTCAACTTCTCCTGTTTTGGTTTCAAGTGATGAGATACTGTCCATGTTTACTATAGTCAATGATCAAATGAAGAGACAAGAAGAGACTAACGAAATCTTGATGAAGGAGATCAAATCTATCAAGACATCCTCAAAGAGGCCAGTAGAGGATGTGGTGACACCCTTAATCCCAAAGTGTTGGACTTGAACTCAATTGCTGCTGTGGACAGCCATCAGGGAGATTTTCTTCCCATGCAATCTAGTATTACAATCCCTGAAGCAACCCCAGCAGTGAGGATGACAATACCTAGAGAACCGTGATGTATAGCAGAATCATCCCGGGGATATAACACTGGTAACAATGTGAATACCAACACTTTTACTACTAATTATTTTGATTATATGTGGGATACAAGCATCAACCCTCAGTTGGCTAAGGAACTCCAGAAGATAAAAGACATGGTATCGAGTGTACCTGGGATAGTGCAACCTATCCCTGAAGTATCCTCAGCTTGTCACGGGATATCTCGATTTGCACCTCCCATCTGTGATGCTGAAATCCCTAAGATATTTCAAACACCAAGCATGAAGTTGTATGATGGATCCACAGATCCTGAAGAGCACGTGGCCCAATATAGGGAGAGGATGGAGATAAATCCCATCCCAGCTCATTTGAAGGAAGCATGCTTGTGTAAAGGTTTTAGGTCCACTCTTACTCGTCCAGCTCTGAAATGGCTGCTAAGTGTTCCCCCTTACTCTACCACTTCATTCGCTCATTTAATTAACATGTTTAACAATCAATTCTCTTGTAGTCGAACCTTTGAACGTTTGATAAGAGATCTGTACAGGGTAACACAAACATTAGGTGAATCACCCCGGAATACATCACAAAGTTTGTAAAGGAATCACTTGACATCCCAAACCTGGATGTTACAACTGCGGTTCAAGCCTTCAAGATGGGACTACATAAGGATTCACCATTCTAACAAGAATTGGTGATGAACCCTTTTAGGAACCTAGACGAAGTGAAGAACATGGCTTTAAGTTTAATCCGTCTTGAGGATGACAAAAAGATTCAAGAGAGGATAAAAGCATCCTCAAGATATAGTAATCCAAATCGGAAGTCCACACCCACATATGAACCATATAAATCTAAACCTTACTCTAAATCTGATAACAAAAAGGTTCATGTGGTTGAGGATGATGATGAGGATTGTACTAAATTATCAGATTATTGTTTTTCTGTGGATGTAATAGATCTTATGGCACAGACGCATGGATCACATCTACCTGCGCAAAATGAATCATTTAAAGAAAAATGGATTGGTGGATGGTGAAGACCAAGGAACTGCATCCAGTACAAATAACTCCTATATAGAAACATAAGATTGAGCCACCTAAAATGATGAAAGATGTACCGTTGAATCCAATGGAAGAAAACTTCATTAATAAGTTTATGTTCTGGTATTATGATTTCTGTAGAGTTGAGCCTATTATTGTGCTGAAGAATGAAGGGACATTGTTTTTGGTAGTGAAATTCTCAGGATATAATTTACTTGTATTCTAAGTGTACATCTTTAGGATATCGAATATGATACTGAGTCTGGGATATGACTGTGTATTATCTTATGTGTGCATCCTGAGGATAAGCTAACAATTTGCTTTGTTTAAATAATATTCACAAGTATCAAATGAACGAGTATTATGGATTACCAAGTCTTATATGATCTTCGGAGAATTGGTTGCGTACCGTTTGACGGCCGTGTGAACGTGGGAAGACTTGCAACAGCTAGTGGACTTAGTTAGGAATATTCCGGATATTTTGGGATGTTAGTTGTTATCTCTTTACTATAAAAAAGGGGTGTGTGGAACGATCATAGGACACAACACTTTCTTTTCTTTCACTCCTACTATTTTCTCAACTGCATTATACTCACACACTTACTCTTGTAATCGTAGTCGATCGTTCACCACATTTCCAAAGTTGTACTTATAATATTCTTATTTAATAATAATAACAAATGAGGTGCATTAGTGTCATCCCGAGGTTTTGCGCCCGCGATCTAGATTGATCAAGGGCTTTCCTCATATATCAAGTGTTCTTGTGTTGTTTTGTTTCATTTTCGTTATCTTTATCATGTTCTTCTATCACATTTCCATCATGAGGATACAACTATCTATTTTGTTCTTTTTTACTTTGACATCCTGAATAGATGTTAGATTTGTTATTTTGCATCTTAAAATGAATCATTCTCGGAATATAATTGATTTCACACAAAATAAGTATTTTAAGCACACCACCTCACATTTCCGATTTGGAATACAAAATTGTTTTCTACTTGATAATTTTTCACCAAAATAAGTAGGAAGCTTAGAGTGCTGGATGCAATGCGGTTAATAAGTTGTTAAAAGACTAACATAAAAACTTTATCTGTTAATGAAATCCAATTGAATGTGGTCTACACTAATCAGTCGATAAAATCCCAGCGAGTGGCACGTTTTCACTTTGTGAATGACGTGCACTCGGGCTGTGACTGGTCAAAGATGAAGAGGGTCAGAGTTTAAAGTTGTTGGTTTGAAGATTGGTTGCTTATGTTTTGAAGTACATTTTAGAAAGCTAAGTACAATGGGGAGTCTGTAAATGCACCTTCGATTGTGTCCCTAGCTTGTCACTACTCTAGATATGTTTTTATATGTATTTATGTTGTTAGGACAACTTTCTGATGTATTCGTAAATGTTTTTTTATTGATCCTTATCAAGGGTCAGGCGTAGAAGCCCATACGGCTAGATGATCCCAGGCGTTTGGCAGAAGGTCTATAAATAGAACCTTAATGCTCCTTATTTGTAACTTTTTCACAATTGAGTGAATTAGGTCGAAGTGTTGTCCGTTATCGTGTGGTCATTATTTTATCATTTATAACGTATTCACGTAACTAACAACAATCCTAATCGTTGAATTCCGCATTTGATTAGGATACGTGCAAGTTACCTTGTGATAAATCGGTCCTAAAATTAGTGGAAAAACAAAGCTAAAGTATTGGGAAATAAGAAATCATCGAAACATACCTATGTGTTTGCTGATCTACATGAAACCAGAGCATGCACACGTATAGGAGTTTTCTAGAGCTAGTCAGAACGCTAGCTACTATCGTCGAACTTGCTGCTTGGGTTTTGATTTGGCTCCTTCCCGGTGGACTTCATCCACCGGTACCGCCTTTCTTGTTACAAAGCCAGAGAAAAAGAGAAAAAGAGAAACGCGTAACCATCGCTTACGTCTTGGTTGTTGATCACTACCTCCACCGCCACTGTCATCACCAAGAACCTAGGACAATTTGTCTCTCTCATATCTCCGATGGTGAAGGGTCGTGGAACCATAGCTGGCGACTCCAAGTCGTTGCTCTGGCTTCGACCTTTGTCTTCAATTTTGTGTCTCTCTCACATCCACACCGGCTGAAAAAGATAAGTAGGAAGGAACAAGTGGTGAAAGAGAAAGGAATCAGACAATGGAAGTGTATGACCTCTATTATACATAGAGTGCTTGTACACCTTACGTGAATGCTTTAAAAATGTGTACAAACTTAACAGTAACTTCTCCTCACTATAATGGTTCTTTTTAAACTATTTAAAGAAAATAAAACGAAACAGCCCTAAAGGTGGTGTTAATGACACGAGATGACGATACTTAATTAGAGCATTTGCATTAGGTTTACAATATTCTGTGATTGAGCTTTTCGTATTTTAAAAGCTAGTTTGAGGGGTTGTGAGTGGAGGATAAAGAAAATATTACTGTTCGTCTGTATGTTTCGGGGGACACTGTTCCCCACTATTTGTTTTTTAATATTTTTTGAAAGTGGTTGTGAGTGGAAAAGAGAGATAAAAGGTAATGAAAAAGGTGTAACAAATATTATTTAATTAAGAAAGAGAAAGAAAATTTAGCAATTTTTAATGTAATTTGATGGATGAAAATAGTGAAATTGATGTGAATACTCTTATATTAAATTTTCATGATATCTAAAATAATGATTCTAATATATTTTTTTTCTTTTTAGATTCAAGTTAAGGTTTGCTCCCTATGGACTATGGTTTAATTATTTTAATCATTTTACTCCAATTGTTTAAAATGGAATTTTTGATCTCTAGGGTTTATCGAACCATCTCCACCGCAAGGTTTGCGATTATAGCTTTCATAAGGGTTTAAGGCTTTGCTATGATATGGCTTTCATGGTGCGATTAGGCCTTCTTTGGTTCCATATTTCGTCACTACAAATGGTATTGATTTTTTGCCGGAGATGGTTATCAGAGGTTTAGTTAGAGGGAAAATCTTATTATTTTGTATCATTAACCCCTCTATTTACTACAAATCTTCTTAATATGCATAGCTTACTATCTAATAATTTAACTTAGCAATGGTAAAGCCATTAAAACACTTAGGTATTGTGAGAGATCTTGGGTTCAAGTCTCACACATCATAGGATTAAAGAAGTTAACCTTTCTAAAACAAATCTAAGTATTTGAAGTCGAATAATGCACATAAGTTACTAAATTTAATATATTATGTTGTAATATTATAAATACGAAGGATTGAAATAGGAGACGCAGTGAAAATAATATTAAAGTTACAAAAAAAATTATGTCATGTGTGGCAATTATTTAAGACTTATAGCAAATATTATTAAAAACGACCTATTGACTTTGTGTTTATTAAAAAGCAACTAAACTTTGAGCCTATCAAATTAACATACGTTATAACATATTAATTAGTAATTAGACTCTTTAATTAATATATACAAGACGCGTAGATCCCAAGTCCAAAAGTCGTCTATCATCTTATCGGCAATAACTTAATTTATTTATATTTATTTTTTGGCCGATATCGGCAAAAGTTATTAACTACTAGCTTGAAACTTTCCTTTATCATCTTTTATCAACATCGTACTATGTTTTATGGGCTGCGAGCAAGCAGACGCGAGACGCAACCTAATCTACATGGCTCGCAAACATCACAGCAGTTAGCTGTGAGGGTAGGAGCGAGCGAGCCCACGCTATCATGCTCGCATGGGTAAGGACATTTATATATATAAAAAACCAATTCTTAGCCATTTACACCCAAATCAATTAACAAAATCACATATATTCAAATCTTCAAACCTTCAAACTACAAAGTGAAATGGAAAACATGTCGTGGGAAGGATGTTACTCGCTGGCTCTAGGGTTCATATCGGAAGATGGGTTTGGTATGAACACGGAAATTGAACAAAACCTTAGCCAAATGTCACCCTTGTCTCCGGATTTTGTTATTCCGGATACGCAACCACAAGATGTATCCCAAAAAAGAGAGGGCAAAAGAAGGCGGGGATAGGTGGCGTGGCGAGAGGTGGTGGGAGAGGTGGCACGGCGAGAGGTGGAAAACCGCTCGAACAAGAAACACGTCCAAAACGGCAAGCGACACCGTGGACGAAAGATGGGAAAATAGCGATGTGTCGTGCGTGCACTACTACAATTCTATGCAAAAGTCGCGGTTATAATTATCAAAAGACGCGGGGAATGCCATCCGCGACTTTAGACCACCTCAAAATACAAAAAAACAAATTAAATATACAAAAAAATAAATAGAACCGCGACTTTTGATTCATTTCTATTAAAACCGCGACTTTTGATTCATTTTCTTGAACCGCGACTTCTATTTCTATTAAAACCGCGACTTTTACTTCTATTCGTTACCCTAATTTTAACCATTCTTCACTCAACAGCCGTCACAATTCAATTCACCCTCTTCCCTGTTCCTGTTCGAGTATTCCTTTATTTCAACCATATTAACAACTTTTAAGGTTAGTAATTTTTTATATTTAATCATGTTAGTGTTTCTTTTTCTTATGTGATAATAATATTATGTGTTTAAATTCTATATTTTTATTAAAATTTATATTTATTTTTGCAACTTTTATCACTAGATTATAATCAAACTTAATTTTATATATATAATTACAAATATATATGTGTGCATGTATATATCTCACTTTAGGTTAACCCTTAGAATATACGTCATACCCGTTCAAAATTTATCTAATAGAGATAAATTTTGAATTGTCCCCGTTCGGGACTACTTTTTGAATATTCTATCTCATTTAGGATATGTATACATTTTAACGAGGCTGCATTTAAGAAAAAAAATCGGTTGGTATTTCCTCTATTCCCACGAGTTTGCGGTTTTACGCATGCTTGGGGAGTTAGGGGGAAATGCTGCCGATTTTTTCTTAAATGTCGTTTCGTTAAAAGTATACATGTGAGATAGAATATTCAAAAAGTGGGTTAGGAACCACCACCTTAGACCACCGTTTTACATCATATGCATATGTTCATATCATTTATTTGTACATTTTGATTTTCAGATGAATCGTGATGACTGGATGTATAAACGAAGTCGTACTGATGCAGTTTATATGGCGGGTGTTCGGAATTTTATTAACGTCGCAGAAGCTCATAGGGTGAATGCAGGAGATCATTTAATTTTTTGTCCTTGTGCATCGTGTACAAATTTCCAGAAACTTGATATTGAAGATATAAAGTTTCATTTGTTAAGATATGGTTTTATGCCTAGATATACTTGTTGGTCAAAGCACGGGGAATCGCTTGCTAACCGTGGCACGTCGTCACTCAATGCAGACAATGATACAAGTAATAATAACGAACACAATATTGATCACGAAAATGACGTTTTGAATGATGACAATGATAACTTATTGAATGATGACAATGATAACTTAAACGATATGTATAATGATTTAGAGACTAACATTGGTGATGACGAGCAAGAAAAATTAAGACAATTACTTGAAGATGATTTAAAACCACTGTATGATGGTTGTGAGAAGTATTCAAAACTTCGTGCTGTTTTAAGATTGTCTACCTTAAAGTCAATACACGGATGGACTGATAAGAGTTTCACAGATCTATTGGTGCTATTAAATGACATGCTTCCTGAAGGTAACGAGTTACCACTTTCGTTATACCAAGCAAAAAAAATGATGTACCCAATGGGGTTAGAAGTTAAAAGAATACATGCATGTCCAAATGATTGTATGTTGTATACAAAAGAGTTTGAAAATGATCATACGTGTTCTAAGTGTGGTGCGTCTAGATATAAACGTAAAAGTGAAACAGATGAAGTTGATGATGACGTGTCAAAAAATGGACCACCGGCTAAAATGTTGTGGTATCTCCCTATTATACCTAGACTGAAACGGTTATTTGCAAATAAGAAAGAAGCAAAATTGTTACGTTGGCATTCAGATGACCGTATAAATGATGGAAAATTAAGACATGTGGCTGATTCACCTCAATGGAGAACTATTGATAATAGGTATCCAGAATTTGGTAGCGATATCAGAAACATACGGTTTGGACTTAGCTCGGACGGGATCAACCCTTTTGGAAACATGAGTAGTCGTCATAGTACGTGGCCGGTTCTTCTTTGCATCTACAACCTTCCACCGTGGTTATGTATGAAAAAAAAAATACATAATGATGTCGTTGTTGATTCAAGACCCGAAACAACCCGGTAATGACATTGATGTTTATTTATCTCCATTGATAGATGACCTTAAAACTCTATGGAGTCCGGGTGTCAAAGTATACGATTCTTATAAGAAAGAATATTTTGATTTGCGTGCCATGATTTTTTGCACCATAAGTGATTTTCCAGCATATGGCAACTTATCAGGATACAGTACGAAAGGTAAACTAGCGTGTCCTGTTTGTGAAGATGACACGAGTTCGATGCGGTTAAATAATTGCAAAAAAACTGTTTACATGGGACATCGAAGATTCCTTCCGGATAATCATGATTTTCGGGATAGAACGGTGGAGTTTGATGGAAAAATTGAGCATAGAAATGTAAGGAAAGAATTTGATGCATTTTCACGTGTTAGAAATTTAAAAGTCGTATTAGGGAAAATAGGGAAAAGAAAGAAAAGAAGTCGGTCTTCACGAGATAGAAAGGAAAGAACCCGTCCTGAACCAGTAGGCATTTGGAAAAAAAAGTCTATCTTTTGGGACTTGCCTTACTGGAAGCATTTACAAGTTAGACACTGCCTGGATGTTATGCATATCGAGAAAAATGTATGTGAAAGCCTACTTGGCTTATTGTTAAACATTTCCGGGAAAACTAAAGATGGGATCAAAGTCCGTAAAGACATGCAAGAAATGGGAATACGTGAAGGGCTCCATCCTGTTGTGCAACCAAAGGGTTTTTTTCTGCCACCAGCGTGCTATACAATGTCAACAAAGGAAAAAAAAACGTTTTGTGAGTGTTTACACAACATTAAAGTTCCTTCCAGCTATTCTGCAAACATTAAAAGGTTGGTGTCATTGAAAGACTATAAGCTGCTTGGTATGAAGTCTCATGATTGTCATGTTTTGATGACACATATGATTCCTATTGCAATCCGTGGATCTTTGCCAGATAAAATCCGACATACTATCACAAAACTGTGTTTGTTTTTCAACACGATTCATTCAAAAGTGATTGATCCACAGTCACTAGAAAGTTTGCAAAAAGAAATTGTTGTCACACTTTGTGAACTTGAGATGTATTTCCCACCGTCCTTTTTTGATGTGATGGTTCACCTGGTAATCCATATCGTGAGAGAAATTCAAGCATGTGGTCCTGTATTTCTCCGCTACATGTATCCTTTTGAAAGATATATGGGTTTTTTAAAAGCTTATGTACGAAACCGTGGTAGGCCCGAGGGCAGTATCATTGAAGGATATACTTCCGAAGAAGTGAATGAGTTCTGCATAGGTTATTTGGATTGTGACAAAAGTATTGGTTTTCCCTTGGCCGTTTGCGACTATCATCAAAAGCCTTCTCCCGATGTTTCTTATCATTATCCAAATTCTTGACCGCATCCACAATCTCATTAATGTCATCAAAACGAAGGTTCAGAATAAATTTCCGATCCCGATCACACACAGCCCACTTAAAACGATTGGTTTGCTGCTCATGAGTACCAGCAGTTGGGCCCAGAAAACTCACTAGGCGGCAGAAATGAGCTTTAAATTCCATGATTGGTTCATCGTCATCCTGCATGATCGTAGAATACTCCCTCAAGTACTCGCTGCGGTCAGCATCAGTAAAGTATTGCTGATAGAACAGTGTACGAAAGTCATTCCATGGCAATGTAGCAGCATAGTTATCACCTCCCCGGGCATTCTTAAGAGTTTTCCACCAACGATGAGCATCGTCCTCCAGCTTATAGCTAGCAAGCCTAACTTTGAAAACATCGTCAACTCCCAAAACCTCAAACTTCTCAATATGGGCAATCCAATTCTCCGCTTCCACCGGAGTATCAGCAGTACTAAAAGACTTTGGCTTTTGCTTTTGAAAACGCTCCAGCCAGACATGAATGCCATCAGGAGGATTGGCATTAGCATTAGCATTAGCATTAGCATTAGCATTGGCATTGGCATTTTCATTGGCATTGGCCTGCTGCAGCTGTTGGATCAAGTTAGGAACCAAACCAGCAATCGCTGCGTTGACAGCGTTCGCGACGAGAGTCTCAAGAGGAACATCACCAGAAGCCTCGGCATCATCATTAGAGTTGTTCATACGTCTAGGAGCCATTCTGAAAGGAAGTTATACGTGTGAGCAGAGAAAAGCACTTATATTATGCGGGAATGACAAGAATGAATCCTAACCCAACGTCTACCCATTACCTCACAAGTTTATTTATTTAAGTTTAAGTTTTCTACAGGAAAGAGCCTGGCTCTGATACCATAATTGTCACACCCCAACCCAGACAGGTTGAAATGTCACTATTACAGATATCAAAACCAAACACAATCCATTTAAAAAGAAAAAGGAATCGAAAAGACAACCAAGAGTCTCAAATCAAACCGAACAAAATCCTAAGTCTTAATTTCATTTATTACCGAATTTAAACGAAAAATGAAAAGTCTTGAACTTCCTTTATCTCTCACTCATCCCTGATTCCCCAGATTACCTGCGAACACATAAGACAAACACAACAAACAAAATACGGCTGAGCCAAAAATTGCCTAGTAACAGAGAAATCAACAATTCATGAAAAGAACGGACGAAGGGAAAGAAATATGAAATCTCAACAACTATATTTTAGACTCGAACCCAAACCCATACGGAAACAAATGTTGAACACAATTTATGAAGTAACCCGACACCCATTCGGGACAAGTTCAAACGTAACAGAGCATATCGAAACTAAATCAGAAACATATCAGAACATATACGGATATCAAACTGCGTGACTATAGATAACAATAATTTAAGTCACATCAAACGGAAACCACCCATGAGCCTAAACAAACTTACAAACTGGTACACAGATAGCTAGTCTATGCACCTATGAGATGGTGAGTGTGGCGTACACCCATTATTCCAATCTCCACAAAACAAACTCAAACTCAAAGCTAAGATCGATCTATACGCCTCTAGGGGCCAAGTGTTACACTAACACAGTCTAGAAACGCCGTGAACTTCTATTACGCACTGTCACGATAAGTGCCATGTCGTTGACGCCCAAATGACAAGTCAAAACACACTGCTCGGGTGATTGAGTACAAAGGATAAGGTCATGCAATAACTTAAAGATAACAAAAATAATATTAACGGGAACATGCAACAATGATCACAAATTAATAGGTATATTGCATGCTACAACGAATTTGACAAACTTATAATACGAATCTAAGATGGAACGAACAGACAAAATCCGCACTACAAAGTGACGGACATGATGAAAAAAAATACTATAATGTCAAGAAAGAGAATCCGTACCTTAGTTAGCAAAGCAAAGGCAAAAGCAAAAATAAATCGTCTTCCACGGCACGCGAACCTAGCTATATCCCGTTATTTCCATATTAGTTCTATGATAAATTAACTACAATAATCGGCTCATTCGTTGCAATCTCCCGACGACCAAATACCCGAATCAAACTCTTTATACTTTAATAACAACAACAATTTTTATAAAAATTTGTTACGAATTAAATTATCAAACTTGAAAACAGCTTGCTACCTTCATTTTTAAAAAAAATGTGATCATAAAATACTAAGTTTTTAAGGTCACAAAAGTTAAATTAATTTAAATAAAAATAAGTTTGAACACCTTTATTTACACAATTCACTTGCAAAATATAAACACACACAACACCATCTGCACACCCACACATGAAGAATAAATATAACACCACACATGCACTCACACACACATACCTTTTCTTTTCTTTTAAATATAATATGTAGAACAACATAAATACCACTCACACAAACACACCATCATCACCATCATCTTGAACACTCACACATACATTGAAATAACATTCATACATACTTGTTGTACGTATATACACAAAGACTAACGCACACACGCATGCAGTGTAATACACACACATCGAACATCAACCGAAACATACACGCATGCGCAAATACACACATATATACGTATTTAAACCGCGGTCGCCGGAAAATCAAAACGATACCAAGCCGATATCTAAGTTCGAACAGAAAGTTTTGGTTCGCTTACTTGGATCAAAAGCCGAATTAGCGAGGCAAAGCTAGAACCACAACCGAGTACGACGGTCACGATCAGAAAATAGCTGATTGCGGATTGGAGGAGGGTTCGAACGAAGAAATCTTGGCGACAATTATCGGATCTATGGCGGTGTACCTCCGGTGGTAGAGAAGGTTTAGATTAGAGGAATGGTAGGAGGGTTCTAACTAAGAGATCAATGGTTTAAAAAAAAGAGTTTAGAGGTATGTGATAACAACTAATCGATGCCACAAGATTCGGCATGTTCGTTCAATTTTGAAACGTGGATATTGCGACTCATTATCTAAACGAGAAATACGGACTTGACGGAAACGAAATTGAATATGTGGATTTTGAAAGTCAAACTCATTTCCAGTCATTTGATACATTTGGAACATAATAATCAATTTATGTATATTTTAATAACCACATGTATAATTAACTAAGTTATCACATTTCAAGTAACATATTTTATTTGTTTATTATTATTATTATTATTATTATTATTATTATTATTATACATACAATTTATGAATACTACAACTCTATCCCCCTAAAAAAAAATTTTGTCCTCAAAATTGTTATGCACGATGAACAAGCAAATTCATATATAACAGATTTCAAATATCACAAACTATAATTACATGTCACATACTAAAGGGATTTACGAATTCTTGACATGATAAACGAGAACTAAACAAATCAAACCTTGAATAAGATAATACAAAATTCACACATATTGAAAACCAGAGTATGTAAACGGATTCAGATAGCTAGAATAGATGGCAACTCTCCCGAAATGATGTGAAATATAATGGACATGATTCGATTTGGACAATCTCTGTAAACATAATTTAGTAAGAGTGGCATATCTCAAAGGCCAAATCAACTAGAGGGTACTCTAAGGCAATTAGTGACTTCAAATACTTAGCAAACAAAAGTGTTACCACATAATGGGTGCACGAGTATCAAATAGAGCACATATATCATGTTCATCAAAATATGCACTTAACCAAAACCATACCTGGGGCATTAGCGGCGTTTCCCCCTGTGTTAGCTCTAGGATTGACCTGAGGCAGTCCCTAACCATATGTCCTGCATCTCCACAGTTGAAACAAAGTCCTGCAGCTCGACGACAAACCCCTTTATGAGGTTTCCCACAAGTGGCACAAGGGGGGTCGCGGTTTGGTGGCGGGTTCTGCTGGTTCTGAGGCTGAGCTTGATTTGGAACTTGATTTTGTTGCCCTGGCCTCTGATTCTTACTATTGTAATTCCTATCCAAACGGTGCCTACGACCTCGGAATTGATCAATGCCATCACGAGTAGAAGAATTATCCTGATTGTTTTCCCTTGGCCGTTTGCGACTATCATCAAAAGCCTTCTCCCGATGTTTCTTATCATTATCCAAATTCTTGACCGCATCCACAATCTCATTAATGTCATCAAAACGAAGGTTCAGAATAAATTTCCGATCCCGATCACACACAGCCCACTTAAAACGATTGGTTTGCTGCTCATGAGTACCAGCAGTTGGGCCCAGAAAACTCACTAGGTGGCAGAAATGAGCTTTAAATTCCATGATTGGTTCATCGTCATCCTGCATGATCGTAGAATACTCCCTCAAGTACTCGCTGCGGTCAGCATCAGTAAAGTATTGCTGATAGAACAGTGTACGAAAGTCATTCCATGGCAATGTAGCAGCATAGTTATCACCTCCCCGGGCATTCTTAAGAGTTTTCCACCAACGATGAGCATCGTCCTCCAGCTTATAGCTAGCAAGCCTAACTTTGAAAACATCGTCAACTCCCAAAACCTCAAACAACTTCTCAATATGGGCAATCCAATTCTCCGCTTCCACCGGAGTATCAGCAGTACTAAAAGACTTTGGCTTTTGCTTTTGAAAACGCTCCAGCCAGACATGAATGCCATCAGGAGGATTGGAATTAGCATTGGCATTGGCATTTTCATTGACATTAGCATTGGCATTGGCCTGCTGCAGCTGTTGGATCAAGTTAGGAACCAAACCAGCAATCGCTGCGTTGACAGCGTTCGCGACGAGAGTCTCAAGAGGAACATCACCAGAAGCCTCGGCATCATCATTAGAGTTGTTCATACGTCTAGGAGCCATTCTGAAAGGAAGTTATACGTGTGAGCAAAGAAAAGCACTTATATTATGCGGGAATGACAAGGATGAATCCTAACCCAACGTCTACCCATTACCTCACAAGTTTATTTATTTAAGTTTAAGTTTTCTACAGGAAAGAGCCTGGCTCTGATACCATAATTGTCACACCCCAACCCGGACAGGTTGAAATGTCATTATTACAGATATCAAAACCAAACACAATCCATTTAAAAAGAAAAAGGAATCGAAAAGACAACCAAGAGTCTCAAATCAAACCAAACAAAATCCTAAGTCTTAATTTCATTTATTACCGAATTTAAACGAAAAATGAAAAGTCTTGAACTTCCTTTATCTCTCACTCATCCC
This sequence comes from Ambrosia artemisiifolia, assembly GCA_032199755.1. Classification (NCBI taxonomy): domain Eukaryota; kingdom Viridiplantae; phylum Streptophyta; class Magnoliopsida; order Asterales; family Asteraceae; genus Ambrosia; species Ambrosia artemisiifolia. The sequence continues at coordinate 49,667,516 of CM063515.1, read as the reverse complement.
TGATTCCCCAGATTACCTGCGAACACATAAGACAAACACAACAAACAAAATACGGCTGAGCCAAAAATTGCCTAGTAACAGAGAAATCAACAATTCATGAAAAAAACGGACGAAGGGAAAGAAATATGAAATCTCAACAACTATATTTTAGACTCGAACCCAAACCCATACGGAAACAAATGTTGAACACAATTTATGAAGTAACCCGACACCCATTCGGGACAAGTTCAAACGTAACAGAGCATATCGAAACTAAATCAGAAACATATCAGAACATATACGGATATCAAACTGCGTGACTATAGATAACAATAATTTAAGTCACATCAAACGGAAACCACCCATGAGCCTAAACAAACTTACAAACTGGTACACAGATAGCTAGTCTATGCACCTATGAGATGGTGAGTGTGGCGTACACCCATTATTCCAATCTCCACAAAACAAACTCAAACTCAAAGCTAAGATCGATCTATACGCCTCTAGGGGCCAAGTGTTACACTAACACAATCTAGAAACGCCGTGAACTTCTATTACGCACTGTCACGATAAGTGCCATGTCGTTGACGCCCAAACGACAAGTCAAAACAAACTGCTCGGGTGATTGAGTACAAAGGATAAGGTCATGCAATAACTTAAAGATAACAAAAATAATATTAACGGGAACATGCAACAATGATCACAAATTAATAGGTATATTGCATGCTACAACGAATTTGACAAACTTATAATACGAATCTAAGACAACGAACGAACAGACAAAATCCGCACTACAAAGTGACGGACATGATGAAAAAAAATACTATAATGTCAAGATAGAGAATCCGTACCTTAGTTAGCAAAGCAAAGGCAAAAGCAAAAATAAATCGTCTTCCACGGCACGCGAACCTAGCAAGGTGTGTTCAAGCTCTCTAATGTTGTTCGGGGTAATGGTAGTTAGTTTGGTTAGTGGTGGTTGTTTTGTGGTTTGATGACAATATTTTTGGTGGGTAACTTTTGACTGAACATGATCGATCGTTGGTAGTCACATACATTTCCACGTTTACTGCTCATGTGGTAAATCGTGATTTTTGGGTTTATATATATGTTGATAAACAATAATTTTTTGGGTTATGTTTTATAGTCAACTACATATGATTGTGCCTATGATGTATGGTTAGTTGTCGTATATTGTAATGTTTTTGGGTTGTTTAGCAAGTAAGTTACCAATGTTTGAATAAGTTAGTAATTGTATTACATTACAATCATATAGATTTGAATGTTCATTTTAATGTTTTACATTTTCATATAAAAAACTTTATTTTCTAACATTGGTGGTCAAACTGTTTTTAAGAAAAAGGTTTTTTGAACATTAATTTTGTAAATTTTTGGTAGGTTTAGTAGTCCTGTATGATTGTGCATATGATGTTTGGTTTGTAGTGATATATGTTTATGCTAATGCTATTGTGTTGTTTACCAAGTAATTTATGAATTGTTGACTTTTTAGGTAGTCATATTACAATTACAATCATATTGATTTTTATAAAAAAAAAAATTCATCATACATGCTATGACTAAGTTTCAAACATTTTTATATCAGAAACGTTTTTTAACAATCATTTGACATTTATATTTCTAAAATGTGATATTCTTTTTTTGTATTTGTTAAGTTTAGCAACATTGACTTTTTCAAGTCAATCATATTACTTGATTGACTCATTTGCCATTTATTTAATTCGGTACTAATTACAGTTTTTACAACCTTGTAATTTATGAATTGTCAATAACATTAATTACTTTGATAGTAACAAGTTTAAGTTTTCTCAATCATTGTTAACAAAATCAAATTAAGAGTGTTAGTAGTAAGTAACAATCAATATAAATGTTTGATGAAAATGTTTTTGGTAGATTTGAATTATTTAAAATATAACTTGAATGACTTGGTTTTTAAAAAATTAAAAACGAACCCTCATTTTAACTAAAACCTTTTTTGTAACATTCAAGCATTTAAAATCATTTTAAGTGTCATAATCTTTAAGTTTTTTTATTTTTTTATATCAATGTTTGACTATGTCATTTAAACTGTATTACAGTTTTACAATTGTTTTAAATCTGTTAGTTTAAAAAATTCATAATAAACAATTTTATTCAAAAACTAAATACAATTATAGAAAGTTGAAAATGTACCATACCCAAAATCGTAGCTATTTAAACAAAACTTAAAAACTTAAACTTTTAACTTAATAATGGAAACATGTAACAATGGTAATTATGATTTTTATTTTATAATCAACATTAAACGAAATTTAAGTTAATAATGGAAACACTTAAATGTAAATTAATTTTCATTTCAATTTTATATTTACCTTGTCATAATTCAGTAATCTTTACTAAAAATAAAAAAGTTAAAATTTCTTATTACATGTTTAAGTTACACTATAAATACAGATTAGATTGATCAATTTGATTAAATTTTCTCTCAATCTATTTATCCTCACTTTATCAGGTATCTGTATCAATACTTTATCTAATTCGAAATTCCAATATTAATTCAATTATGTTTAGAGCATGCAATCGTACCTAATACCTACATACCATAAACTTGCAGCATTATGGATCCAAACAACATTACTTTTTTAATGACATCACTTGGCGCATCGAAAGATACCGGGAGAAATTCTTTCTCTTGATATGGTTCTCATGGATGAACAGGTTATGTTTTTAACATATTCGTTTTTTTATTTGTTTTTTTGTACACATTTTTTTGTTACGGAAATTGGTTGTTAATTACGTTTTTTTTCATTTTTAAACAGGGGTCGAAAATGCAAGCTATTGTATGGAGTAGATATATGAAGAAGCATGAAAAATTCTTACGTGAAAATGAAACTTATTATATTTATAACTCACAGCTTGCTGAAAACAAATCTACTAAACATTTTTCTAAAGATGACATGCTCTCTTTTACTTTTGAAACCAATATTTCAAAGTGTAGTAGGTTTGATGGAAGCCAATACGGTTTTAATTTTTCATCTTTTGAGTCAATTAAAGGTGGAAACCTGTCTGTAGAACAAAGAATTGGTTTGTTTTAATGACACTAAAAATTGTATTTTAATACTTTTCTATATTGATTATGTATTCATATAAATTGTTTAATTTTTTTTAAGATTTCATAGGCTATGTTGAAGAATGGACTCTACCAGAACCAACAGAAACTAAAGCTGGTTTGAAAAACAAGATGAACCTTGCCTTGATCAATCTAGAGTATGTATTTCATATCTACTATGAATATGTTGGTATAAAACCCTTTATAATTTCCTTTTAACATACATTCTGTTTATATGTAGTGGCATCAAAATGACCTGTTCTTTGTGGGAAGAGTATAGCGATCAGATGTTTGAATACATCAAGCAGAATGAAGACGGAGTTCATGTAGTCCTTATTGTTCAATTTGGTAGCTTTAGCAATTATAAAGGTTTGTCATATATTACCTTTTTAGAAATTCCGATTACATATTTTTCTATACCGGTATTTGTTTTACCTGTTTTAATATATATTTTTTTTACAAAGGCAATGTAAGTGTTCAAAATGGATTCTTTATCACTCGCCTCTTTATTAATGAAGACATTGAAGACATTAGTTCTTTCAAGAAAAGGTACCATAGTTATCTTTTTTTGTGTTTTATTTATATGTTTTCATTTGTTTAAAGATATATAAATATTTTATTTTTTTCGAATTACAATTATATTGAAAAGTTTATCTCCAACGAATCATGTTCTGCTCAACGATCGATGGGATCGTCTGGTAGCATGAATATGGCTGATGAATTTTTGAATAAAACACCTTTGAGCAGTATTCGTGAGCTTCCATTGATAACAGAGGTTCGTGTAATAATCAGTTTTTTTTCCAAATACGTTTCTTTCCAAATACATTTCAGCGGTATTCGTGACATGATTACTTTTTGTTTTGTAGGTTAACAAACAAGTCATTGTTGTTGGAACAATCAAGGGGGTGGATCCTAACGAAGATTGGTATTACCATGGGTGCGAGTTCTGTAACCACAAGGTTGAGCTTACCTGATGATGAAGAGGTGAAAGACGTAACTTCATTTAAACAAGTCTTGGTTTGCACGAATAAAGGTTGTCCCAAACAAATCGTGTCTGCTGATCCAGTGTAAGAATTGTATTTGATATACATAACTTATAATTCTATGATATTATTTGTAGATTTTTTTTTGGTTTTAGGGTTGATGTTTACGTTTATTAATTTTTTGAGTTATAGGGCTGATTTTTTATTCTTCGTGTTTTAGGTTTAGAATTCCAATAAGGGTGCAGGATTGTACTGGAATAACATTGCTTACATTGTTTGATCGAGAAGCGAAAAAAATGTTGGGAATGTCAGCGATGCAGCTACTTGAGAAAACCAAACAGGTAACTTATTTTTTTCAGCCCTAAACAATATATGTTATTGTACTTCGTATTACTTATATCATTTTTATCTAGGTTTCTATTGAAGACAAAGTAACTCCTGTTGAGTTTTATGAATTTGAAGAGAAGAAGTTTGCTTTCAAAATTAAAGTAGGGCAATTCAACTATGATAAGCATCTTGATGGTTACGGTATACGTAAGCTTACAAATGATTCGGAAATTGTAGCTTCTCTTGAAGAACGGTTCCTTGACATTCAGGTTATGATTATCACTTAAATATTTCGTTATAATTACTGTTATGAATCATTATTATTGTTGTTGTTATTTAGTTATTGTTTAAACGTTTTACGTTAATCGTTTCATTATTACATTTTATTGTTTTTTAGATCAATCAACCTGTGCTTGAAAATATCGATCTAGGTGAATCTTCAACACAGAATGTAGTGTCTGTGAAGGTTAGTAGTTGAGTTAGTCAATCATGTATTCAAATTAGATTTTAATGTAGTTTATTCTAACAATTTAGACATGGCTTTTAATATTGTAGGATTCTGTTGGAGATAACACTACTCCAGAATCATCTTCTAGAGTTAGTTTGATTCGTGATGAAGCGGAAGTGAAGCGTAGCCTGGACAAAGTTTACGAAACGGAAGATGATGCAAGTGAATCAACAACTAAAGTCCTAAAGTCTGAAAAGAAAACCTACGCTAACAAATCACCTGAGAACACAGTCTTGATTCCTAAGGTTGAAAAATAGGATCAATGACCCGTTTTTTGAACATTGCTTTATTGTCAGGATTTTTATTTCATGTGTGTTGACATTTTGTTTTCATTTATGTTTGCTTTGGTTTTGAGACAATTTTCATCTAAATAAATTGTGTGTTTACATTTGATGTTTGTTTTTTATGGTTGATAGTTTATAATGACAACATTCATATTGTTGTACATTACAATGTGAAAACCATGTTTTATGTTAATCACACAAATTCCGAAATATTAACCACACAATATCCGAAAAATCATAAAATAAAGTTAAAATTATAACTTTCTAACTTAGGAAATATATATTTATGACTTTTTTCCAAAATGGTAAGTAATCAAATGAATTTATTACATTAAAATTACCAAGTTTAGTAACTTTTACAATTTTAAATTTAAAAATTTTAGACTTTCCCAACTTTAGTAGGTTCATTTAAATATATGTATACTACTTACAACCAAATTTAGTAAGTTTAAAAAATTCGAAATCCTGTATTTTCGAAAATGGCTTGTGTAACGACACCAGATTACGAATCACCAGACTTGCAAAGCGTGTTATTGAAGCCGAAATCATATCAGGTTGAAACATTAGTACCAAAACTCTTATTCCTAGAATAAATATGATATCATCTGATAACAAGATTACAGTCAAGTTCCAAAGGCGCCAATTCCCAATAAGCGTATGTTTCGCAATGACCATCAACAAAAGCCAAGGACAGTCTCCATCGAAGGTTGGATTATATTTAAGAGACCCTGTATTCTTACATGGCCAGCTTTATGGTGCATTGTCAAGAGTTAAAAGCAGGACTGTCGTGAAGTTACTTATACTTGATGCTAATGAGAAGGTCAAGAATAAAACAAAAAATGTGGTGTATAAAGAAATATTTTAGTGATATTTGAATAGAATGTGTATTGGTTTCTTTTACATTTTAATAAAATATTTCTGCTATACTTTTTATATGTTTTACCGCTCAAAATAAGTCTACGTTGGTGAACCACGTGTTAACGCGGGCAAAGATCTAGTACAAATTAAAAGATAACTAGATCTTAATTACCCCGCGCTACGCGCCGAAACCTTGATATTTGGTAGTGATCAGTTAACCTCCACGACAATAACTACACAACAACCGCCTATCCCGACAAACAAAATCGACAAAGAAATGTGAAAAAGAAATAAACAAACCGACCCAGATGTCCGATTATTATTGTCGTTGCAAAAGAAATAGACGCAGATTTCGCAACGGCTACAAACAGAGTTAAGTACTGACACGGGGTGTACTCGCCAAGGGGGAGTAAACGAAAATTCAAGTAAAAGATAAAAGGGAAAAAAAAAATAAAAGACGAAAGAGAAAAAAAAATTCAGTATAGGACAAACAACTTACTATTGCAAAACATTTGCTAATTATTTATATATATATATATATAGGTTTAGGATCCTGTACAAAGTACATTTTTCGTGAGAAGTGTGAGAAGGACTAAGAATTGACATGTAGACATCATGTTTTGGATTTAGGAATGATGTTTTAGGTTGTTTTAACTTGAAAAACACCAAACACAACAATCTAAAACACAATACAATGTATTATAGTCATTAAATTTAAAAAACAGCTAAAACACACTACTTAACGCTTAAAACACACTGCTAATGTTCTTAGCATGGTGTTTTAAGTTTTAAGCCTAAAAAACATTGTTTTCGGTTTGTAATTGTTATGTTTGTTATTTTTATAGGCAAAACAATCCAAAACATCACGACTAAGTTCAAAAAATGATGCCTAAGTATCAATTTTTAATACTTCTCACACTTCTCACAAAAAAAGCACTTTGTACACGATCTTATATATATATATATATATATATATATATATATATATATATAATTTGCGAACCTTTTCGGTGTTAGATTTATTAGTAATTAACCCATATTGTGGTAAAAAAAAATTAAACCTATTAACAATATGGGGAGAATAATAAGAAAGTGAGGGAATGTTTTCTTATTTATTAGATGTATCTTATGAAGTGGAAATAAATTTTAATAATTCAAACTTTATCTCATTAACAGACAATAATCTGTACTTAAGATTAATTTTTGTTAATTGAGAACTAATCAAGTTAGTTAATGCAGACCTAGATGCTAACATGGCAAGCTACATGGATGTTGATATGGACGTTGACATGACATGACATGACATGTTCTGTCAGCGTCCAGTAATTGGGTTAGTTCTCAATTAGGAAAAGCTCACTAGAGGAAAAAAACTTTGAAAGTTGAGACTGTTGTAAGAAATTTCTTAAGTACATATATTGTCGGTGAACGAGACAAAGTTTGAAGTATTAAAATCGAATTCCCCTCTTATTAAATATAAATGTCTCTCTACATAGCTCTTTACATAAATATAAGAGTAATAAAAAATAGGAGTTAAATACATAGAGAGTCATCATATAAATGCATGTATATGGAGAGTCACTAATTGATATATTCATAACACTCTCCCTTGGCTATCCATATGATGAAATAGTATATTATTCTTGTAATATTCGTGATGCTATCTCATAAAAAAGAACTTGCTAACAAAACCCAATGAAATAAACCGTAGCTAAGGAAAAAATATTGCAACTCGTATTTTCTCCCCCTGATACTTTTGGATATGGTGTTTTGCCTAATTAGAAACCTTACTAAGAAAACCTGATTAAACAAAACTTAGTGAACGGAAAAAGAATGCAACGTGTATAATGTTGCCCCTCATTTTATATGTATCTTTGAATGGCAGTGTCGAACTTCTATGAGAGTTACTCAAAGTTTTCATAGCCAATGAATTGCTGCTTGATCATCTTGATGTACAATTGTTCAAACTAAGCAGCGATATATGATCTTCATGTCAGACTTCTAGCGCCTTCTCTCGTATATATGTACCATAAATAAATGCACGTGTTATGTTACATTCCGTGCATCAACAATACTAACCTAACTCTTTTTACGGGTTGTGATGTGGTTTAGAGTGTATATAAATTTTAATATAGTTTGTTAGCTTTTTACTATAGTTTAAGTCTTGAATTTATAAACACGATAAATACTATCACTGTATGTTACATAAGAGAGCAAGTGCAACCATTGTTTCGTAATATAGTGATGGTAAGATACCGTGATCGTCCAAGGACATTTGAGGCTTTTAGTACCGGGTTATCTTCAACGTCTCGTCAATCTAAAAACATAGATTAATTTTTGGCTCATAAAAGAAGAACAAAAAAGAGTTGTTATGTAAACAGTGATAAGAAAATTCGTGTTTTGGGTACTTACACCTTCCTGATGCTTTGTTAAATAAAATTTACCAAGGATCGCAAGAGCTCGTTTTTTAGGTGGAAGTTGTATTCTGTTAATGTCATTAACGTTATGGAGGTCTTTAGTAGGGATCCTCACACAATTGACCATATTGACTTGAATTAGTAAGGAAACGACCTTGTGACGATCCATGACTCGCTTTAGTTAACACGCCATCAAGGGGCTTATCTTCTTCAAACACCCAAGATGATTTGCTTAGAGAAACAGTATTATTTGTATGATGGGTGGATCAAAATAGTTAAAGATCTTAAGTTAGATATTTTTGATTTTGTGTTTCTTGAAATGAGAGACCTGTCCACACTTGAAATTAAGGTGTTTTTAAACAATTGTACTACTCTTTATCGGCCAAATCTCCAAGTTGAACAAGCAGTTGAAGGTGAAATTTCCGATGATGGTCAGTTTGATATGCAGGTTAAAAAAACGTTTATATGTTTTGTATATAATGTAACATTTATTTTCAATTACTATTACATCAAACTAATGTTATATTCTAATTTATTTCTTTTAAATGGTTGAATAGGTAGATGATTTGGATGGAAATATTACTTCTGAAGTTTATCAGTATGATGTTGTGATTAGTAAATATTATATAAGGATAGATATTACTTTATGTTTTATATTTTTCATGATCTAGCTAAAATTAATTAACTACTAATGTTGTCAACATACATCAACTTTTCAGTGAATTCGTTCTACAATACCCAGGTTAGCTAAGCTTACATCCCCACATCAGATTTTCGTTCAAGTGAATGGTGGTGAAGTAAATGAGTGTAAACTTTATGTTGAACACTATAAGAATTTAAAAAGGAATTACTTAAATTTTAATAATGAAATTTGAATTTAATTTTAATAATACAACTAAAAGTCTTATATTCTCACTTCATAGGTTTGTGGTTAGTGGATGGATAAACTTTATAAAATCCAAAGGTTTGAAAATGGATGACTTGTGTAATTTCAAGTTTGATGAATTAGAAGGATTTTTGGTCATAACCAAACATTGATCGTTTGGTAGGCAGTGGTAATATTTTGATGTTGATATAATGTTTTCATATCGGTGGTGTTTGATTGTAATTATTAGGTTAACTATATTAACTTCCTAACTGTTTATTTTTGGTAGTTCTGAATATACTTATGTTAGGTTAGTAAGCTTAATCATTTTTTATGTAAATATATACCAAGATGTTTGATATTTTAAGTATGTTATCACTGTTAGTATGTTATAATTATCGTATTTATTTTTATATTTATATTTTTCTTTTTTAATGTAATTTACAATTTAGAAATTTAACTGGTTTTGAGTTACCATCTCTATATAAGTAATGGATATAGTTTAGACTTTTGTTAGAATAAACCCGTAAAATTGGACGAATATGTTAATGGTATTCTTTAACTTAGATGATGATTATGAAGTAGAGCTTAGTAACAAATGCTTAAAGCAACATTTGTTTGAAGGAAACTGTTGAAGGAATATCTGTTTGAATCAATAAGACCACCCGTAATGGTGGGTTAATTGGGCGCTAAAGGGGGATTTTAGCGACCCATTCACATAGCTACACCACCCCCTTTGTGTTAAACGGGCATTAATGTGGGCTATGCCAAAATTTTTCGCGTACGCCAAATTTTTAATTGGCCAATCCAATGCTGCCACGTGGCATTCTTTAAAAAAAATAGGTAATGGTCGAAATTTTCAACGGATAAAAAAGTAGCCGTTGGGCTTTTTATAAAAAAGAAAATTAATTTACTTTAACCCTATATAATAACCTCCAACCTTTTTAATTTTTCACTACCATTTCACTCACCTTCACCCATTTTTTATACAATCCTACCATTTTTTTAAACCATCAATCAAAAAATCAACCATTTTGCCAACCTTTCAGTGTACCATCTCGCTCGGGCAACCCAAACGCTATTCGCCCAAATACCACCCAAACTCAACAACCGTATCCGTATAACTTTCAAGATTTGGACACGAGCAACATGGGGTTTTCGCAGTTACTAAACATGCCCCTACAATTCTTCCAAGATCCCATGGGATACGCTAATATGAATATTAGCGTTGGGGGTATGTTGGGGTCTCAACAAGAACCCGAGCAAGTACCAGAGATGCAAGCTGAGCGACCACCCGAGACCTCCCAACCAAAAAAACGGTCGCACAAAAAAAGGGAGAGCCGGCCAAACCAAAAACAAGAAAGACGTATCAACCATGGACCAAAGACGAGGAGCTCGCGCTCGCCCGAGCGTGGTTAGACATTTCGGAGGATCCCGAAGTTGGTATGTTTTTTTTTTAAACCGTAACTTTGTATATTTTAAAAAATTCGTAACTTTTTTTTTAAATATCGTAACTTGTATACTAATATATGTTATTATATATATTTTTTTGTAGCGAACTACTAAAATTTACCTCTCTTTTGGATAAGGATTCGCGAGACGTTTTTCAACGCGATGGGTAGAGGAGAATATCGGGGTAAAGACTCGGTTTCGGGAAAGTCGACGGACACCAATCAAGAATGCCATGGGTTTCAAGAATATTATCAACGTTTGCATGATAATTGGGGTAGCGGTCGTGGCGATGTTGATATTTTGACGAGAGCGTTGGAGGAGTACAACGCCGATCGTGGGACATTCCCGTACATGAGGTGTTGGGAGCTTCTAAAGGGAAGTACTAAATGGGCAAACGTACAAAGCATGACGGGGGGTAGGCGCAAAGCCAAACGGTCAAAAACCTCTTCTTCGATTGATCCAGACAACCCACTTCGGATGGTCGGACCATGGGTTTAAATGAAGAGGGTGATGAAGAAGAAGAAGAAGAGTTGCCTCGACCGCCAGGAAGAAGAAGCGTGCAAAAGGGTGGACGTGCGGAGTCGTCTTTGACGACAGTCGTCGAGTTGAAAGACGACTTTGAAAAAATGAATCGACGTCTTCAAGATATACGAGACCTTGGAGCGAAGCGGTTGGAGACCACGCAAGAGAGAGCCGCCAAAAACAAGAAGTTCGTCGAGATTAAAGAGGCGCGCCAAATGGAGAAGGACATCGAGTTCCTATCGAAATCGTCCGAGGGACTCACAGAAGAGGCGCTATATTTGTTTAACCTTCGCAAGCAACAAATCCGAGCAAAATATAATATTAATTTTTAGATTGTATTTTTTTAGGATGATCGATATGTTGTAATATTTTCCGTATTTTTTTTTAATTTTAGGTTATTTAGGGAATTAATGTAATTTTTTATGTTTTTTGTAGTTAAATATTTAAATTAAATACTAGTTTGTTTATTTAAATTTTAAAAAAATAATATAAAATGGCATGTGGCCCACATGCCATATGTCAAAAAATGCTCCACTCCAAATTTCACTCACCATTACACCCCTTGCCCCTTTAATGCCCCTTTCACCCACCAAATTGGCCACACGTGCCACATGTCATAAAATGTCCCTTTAGCCCACCATTACACATAGTCTAACTATTTGTAGTAACAGATTTTTTAGAAAGATCTCCTTGACAGACTTTCGGCATTTGAACAGACGTTACTCTCCCCGTGTTATCAGAAGTATGTTTCATCATCTGTTTCTTTTTAATACCATGTGTAATTACAACAGAGCTTTTCATGTATCTGTTTATTTATCATCAGCTGTTTCGTTAATCAGTGGCTACGTTGTCCATCAATGGTTTCCAATCAGCTATTTCATTCACATCAGTTTTTACGAAAGGCAGAATCAAAACCATCAAAGAATGGATCTTCAGCTTTAGTTGGATGTAGTCTTCCCGTGTTTTCACACGGGATTTCACCTAGTATATATTAATATTTCAAAGCATGAAATCCTACATGGCATTCAAAGAGGTCATCCCCCCTTGAGTGTGTCATGTGGCATCCTCCTTATTTCAATCCAAAAATCTCTTTCTCTCATGCTTCTCTCACAATTTTAAAACGTTAATAACTTTTATATACGATATGGTTTTTTTAAATTACACTAAATTAATGATCTTTTATTATGTTCTCAACGATTACCATGGTGCTATATAAAAAACGAAAAAAAAATGATTTTTTTTGTCGGTTTTTGTTCATAAAGGAAAAAAAAACACGATGTGTTCAAGTAATTCATTAATAATGTCTTGGAAAGTCATTAATCATGTTAAAATTAGGAATTATATTTTCATCAAAAGCAGAATAGGTTAAAACCACTCCTTTAAAAAAAAGTCACGCCTTCAAGACTACCGCCTTAATCATGCCCTACAATGGTTGTTTCTAGCTCTGCTCCTAATCCAAACATACATGTTATTTTTAATGTACATTTTCATTCTTATTCACATGATTAAAATTGTTGTTTTCTTATATTATAGTATATTAGTTTCTATGTTACATCATAACACCTATTTTATCACATTATATTAGATTTATCTATCTCACAAAGCTTCCGGGATATAATCTAGTATATAATAAAAGAAAAGGTATGTCACTTGGAATTAGGTGAGACCTTCACACCCCTTAATTTCTTTTTAAAAGTCTTTTTTTCTCTCGTATGCATGGCAGATGCAATTCCCTCTACAATTTTTAAACATTAGTAACTTTTATACACGACATTTAAAAAAAATACACCAAAATTAACGAGCGTTTTATTATTTTTCCACTTAGTACCATAGTGCTAGACAAAAAAGAAGAAAAAAATGACTTTTTAGTGGGTTTTTGTTCATGCAGCAAAAAAAAATGTTTTTCTTTTCTCCATGAACAAAAACCCACTATGTGTTCAGGTAATTCAATAATTAGGTATAGGAACGTCAATAATCATGTGAAGATAGTTTGGTAATTCAATAATTTTGAACCTATTATTACATATAAGAACCCTTAACTACATATATACTCACACATGTAGTCAGTTTGGTAATTTTTTTTTGTATTTTGATTTGTGTTGTTAGGAACATTGATTACAAAGGTTGCTAAGTCGGTTAGATGTAGTCTATTATTTTTAGACACTAGGTAAATTTATAGCTAATAAGTGATAATTAATCACAGCTTTAGAATGTCTTGAGAAAGTGATAAAGTTGTCTAGGGATTTCACTTGAGTAAGATGTGCACACGTAGAATTAAAAGTATGTTTTTATAAGGTATCGAGTGTTGATCCTTAAAAAAAGTCTTAAAAAATGACCTATTCCTTTTACGGTACATACATTTTGTCACTCCATATTAGATTTGCATATCCCTTAAAGCAACCGGAGATAAACTAGTATGATAAAACTAAAAGAACATAACTATATGTGTGTTGTTAATTAAACAAATTAATTACATAATGTATCTATATATGTATTGTATGTATGTGTATTATTACGTGTAATATGACTAATATCTATGTATGCACCAAGTAAATATACATGAAAATTTGGCCAATATTCTCAGGTGTTTACAACATTATATATAGATACAATTTGCAACGTCGGTCTCCTCACATGATTACTGTAGCTGCAATGTATAGATATAAGTGATATATCTACAGCCTTGACTTTTCTCTTGCTCCCACCGCCTACCTCTACCCCTCCAACTCATCTCATCCCCTCTCCTCTCTCTCTCTCTCTAAAACAGGTGGTGACCGCCGCGTCCGCCTTCACTGTCGGTTGTTTGTGCCATCATTGCAGGGGCCGACAACCACCATCGCTAATTCAGTTCAACGGTAGTGGATGCACAAAGAACGTGAAAGATATAATAGACGGTGTCACGCTCTGTGCACGTGCAGCTTTTTTAGGCCACATCGACGCGCTTCGTGAGCTCGGTCACTGTTTAAAAGACGGTTACGGCGTTACCAAAAACGTGACTGAAGGCAACCGTTTTTTACTCGAGGCTAACGCGCGTGAGCTTGCAGCAATATGTTTAATGCCGTCACCGTCGTTAATGCCAGGCCTTAGGTTAAATATAGCGCCATTACTACATCCTCTTGACACGTCAGCAAGCGGTTGTTTGTTGATGGTTCAGAAATGTCATCCGTCGAATAGGCTTTTGACGGGTTGGAATGCGGGTCGGGTTGTGGATAGGGATTATCGGGTTTGTTGTTATGTGGGTTGTGGAAGGGTAGAGACGAGGATGCATGAGTTTAGGAGGTGTTTGGTGTGTGGGGTGATGAATTATTGTTCACGCGGTTGTCAGGCGCGTGACTGGACGATGGGGCAATGGGCATAATAAGAAGTGTCAGCCAATGGTGAGGTTACCGGAAATTAACGGCGGTGACGGTGGTGGGATATGAGTTATGAAAGAAGTGGTGGGGGAATAATCAAATAAGTCTAAAGAGTAAAAAAAGGTTTTATTGAGGGTAGTTATGGAATTTGGCAGTTAGTAAGGATATACATCAAGCTTTTGTTGGAGTTTGTTGTCTGCAACAACCATTATATGGACCCCCAAATTGCACATATTGGGTGTTGATACAACCTTAATTCAAATCTGTTCACATTTATGGCTTTGCTATAAGGATCCACAGGTTTCGTGCCAACGACAGGGCGTATCCACTTCAGATCAATCCTAGGAATGGGACTGTACTCAATGGGTTAGGCCATGAGACGACGGTGATTGTACGTTTTGACCCGTCATATGTCGCCGCTGCAACGTGCAGTAACACGTTCGCCCCCGCCGCAGCAACGCGCGGCGGGTATAAAACTAGTTATCGAATAAAACCAACTTATAAAGCAACACTTTTTTTTAACAAGTGCAATCCACTCTCTTCAACTACCCTTACCACCTTGATTTACTTTTTTAATTAAAGTATTGTTTTTTTTAACGGCTAACAAATGATGTCCCAACTACTCGGAGTATCTAAAAATTGGTTACTGTAAGGCCCACAAATTGTATAGGTTTACGCCAGTCTTTATCAAACGCGTTTATATTTATTGGACTTAATTTTATGATTGGACTTTGGTTAGGCCATGTGGGCCAATGGGTTAGAGGCTCCTATATATTGTATTGTATTGTATAGTTCATTTGTAGGAAGACCTCTCACATTTTGTAATCATGTAGCCCTCTTTCGAGAGCCTTGTACTAGACGAGTTCTCTCGTGTGCAAGGTTCCTAGATATTGTAACAGACGTTCCTAGAGAATGTGTGCGATCGAAGCAGCGACACAATGTGTTTTTTAATTTATTTTCATTTTGTTCTTGAGGTTTAATCTTCTTTTCCGCATTGGATTAAATCATTGGGTGATATCTTGGGTTGTTTGGGACTTACAATTGGTATCAGAGCCTAAGAAGTCTTTCGAAGGCTCGGTTTTGATATCACTCGAAGAACAAGAAAAAGGATTTGCATAGTGTCGGGGGATGTATGTTCCGTCAAAAGAGAGGTTCTCCAGTTTAGTTTTATCTTATGGAATCTTGATTTCATTTGGTAGATTGGAATATATGTGTTTATTTGGCTTTGAATGGATTGAGTTTGAGTTTGAGCCGTGTGTTGATAGTGGGTTGGTTCGATGATGGCCGATTGTGGTTAGAAGGATTGATTATGCTGGGGTATAAACTTTCGGATTGAAGATTATTGGCCTTTCGGATCGATATTCAAACTCTATGATTAAATTCTTTATTGATTAATTTGGTTGTCCGAAGGTTTGCTAGATTGATTATGTTTAAAGATTATGTGCATGTTCATCCATTGTTCGTAACTGTTCTTGAGAATTTAAGTTTTTTTGGTCCTTCATAATTGATATTGGATGTTTGTGGGGTTTGATCGAAATTGGATATGGGGAATGGTTGTGGGTCAAGGATTTGGATCATGGTTAGATCCGATTTGGTGATGTAATTCGGAGATTATGTTTCCTTTTTACGGGGAGATATTTAAGGGATAATATCTATATTATCTTATTAAGGAGTAGTGATGTATCATATTGTAATTTTATTATTGGTACAAGTTAACAAGCAACATGTACAACATATTTAAGCAAAAAAATTAAGGGTATTATTGGCAGAGTTGTGACAATTAAGACACTTAAGAGGGTAGATTAGTAAATTTAGCATAATCCAATACCTCACATCCTAAAATCTTATCCCAATTATGCTCTTATGTCCAACTTTTAAAACACAAAATACAACCTAACCTATGATGCATCTTAAATGTGAGACCTTTCAACCCCTCATCTATATTATTATATATACTTAATTATAATAAATTTCTTGAATGCTAATAGTCTTTTCATAACCCCAAACAAAATCTTAGAGCTAATTTCATGCTTTGAAACATTGTTTTGTCCAAAAACTTTATGTCTTCATTAGATGAGAAGAGAAAAAAATCAATGAGAAGTTAAGACGCTTGCAAGATATGGTTCCCGGATGCTACAAGGTATAAAGATATGAGTTAATCTTTATATACATATATACATTTTTTTCTACTTGTTCATATGTTCTTTGACAATTACAAAAATTTATCTTCATAATATATCACTGTTTTGCTCCATTTAAATTTAGTTATTTGTTATAGACAATGGGAATGTCAGTGATGTTGGATGTAATTATCAACTATGTTGGATCGTTGCATAATCAAATTGAGGTAATTTAATTGTGCAACTAACAATTAGAACAATAAACAAACAATATTCAGAATTATTGATGAGAAAATATTTTTCAAAATTAATTAGTACAATTTTTTCTCTTCTTTGTGCATTTTTAGTTTCTCTCCATAAAGCTTTCAGAAGCCAGCATGTTCTATGACCTATTGACCTCAACTCTACTAAATTGGATGATATGGCCCCTATGAAGGTGACATATGGCTTTCCTAGCTATCCTTGTTAAGAAGTTATGTATCTTGAATCATATATATTGTTAACTAAATAAAACGGACAAAATTATAAATATAACATTCTAGATTTGCTAGTACGTTTCTAATTTATTATAAATATTACTACACTAACTGCATGGAATGAAAACTGAAGTTGCATGGAACAAATATACATGAAGGACAGATGATGGAGAGGATGGTTGGAGAAGGGTATGGAGACTTTCTTCAATTTCAATCAACATGGTCTCCTTGAACGCCATGAAATAGTTAACTCTATAAATCTGTATATGCATGCTCAAATATAACTTTATACGTAAACTACATTTATTCTAAGACTTTTAAGGTATTTGTTGATCTATTTAATGTTCTTGTTAAATGTTGTATGAAGTGTGGTTCACAATATTATTTTTGCTTTCGGCAATTGTATATTGTTTAAGTTCTAATTCTAATTAATAAAATAAATTAAACACTAGCATAAAGAGAAAACAAAAACTTAACTATGTGTTAATTATTATGTTATTTGTGTTAAGAAATAAGAAATCGCCATAAATTCACGCTGACGCTAATGAATCGACCCGAATCTTTATTTTCTATACTATACTAGCCGATTACCCCGGGAAGGTCCCGGGGTTGAAAATTTTAATATGATTTAATAAAAAATGATAAAAAAAAAAAGAAAACTCAAATCACGAAAAGAGTAAATAACTTAAACATAATCAATCTTAGTTAAAAAACATTTATTTAAAAATTAAAAAAATAAAAAGCATAAACCATATTAAACATAATAAAGTATTAAAAGGATAACCTTCAACATATAATCATCTTCACATAAATTAAAATATGTTACAATTTGATTAATGAATAACCTGAACACTTTGTGTTTTTTTCTGTATGAATATAACCCCACAAAAAATAGTCGTTTTTTTTTCGTTTTTATATAGCACTATGGTACTCGTTGGAAAGATAATAAAACGCTCGTTAATTTGGTGTAATTTTTTTATTTAAAAAATCTCGAATATAAAAGATATTTATGTTTAAAAATTATGGGAGGAAGATAAGAAAGAAAAATTTAAATTTGTTTTTAAATTCTTTTTTCCCAAAATAACTCAATTTAATTTTAGTAATTGAGAATTAAGAGATAGAGAGATAAATTTAGAAAAATACTCAAAAACACAAAAAACACTCAATTATTAAGCCACGTGGCACTCTCAATGGGCATATATGCTCTCTTTTATATATATACTAGCTGATTACCCGGGAGGGTCCCGGGGTTGAAAAATATAATCATTCTAATAATACTAATACTAATAGTAATAATTATTACTCTTGTAATTAAATAAATAAAAAAATAACCTTGCTATAAGGTGATACCATGTGTTGCAGTGTTACACGATTCTTTCTCCTAGCTTCTCTTGATGAAGTATACCTATCCATCTTTAGAAGAGTAAAATTCCAATGATAGCATGACGATTGGGCTGAATTTCAACATCGTAGATAAGAAGCTGATTTAAAAGAAAAAACATGATTAATGAATAACCTGAACACTTTGTGTTTTTTTTTCTGTATGAACGAAACCCCCCAAAAAATAGTCTTTTTTTTCTCCGCTTTTTATATAGCACTATGGTACTCGTTGGAAAGATAATAAAACGCTCGTTAATTTGGTGTAATTTTTTTTCTTTAAAAAATCTCGTATATAAAAGATATTAACGTTTAACAATTATGTGAGGAAATATGAGAGAGAGAAATTTAAATTTGTTTTTAAATTCTTTTTTCCTAAAATAACTCAATCTCTTTTAGGGTTTTATCTTTTTCTTTTTTTTTATTAAAAAAATTGAAATAATTCAAAATCACTAAAATCTTTCAATTATGATGCCACGTGGCAGTTTCATAGAGAGGTTGGAGCCACCATTGCACGCCACGTCAGCAACGTTCAATTCCTTTATATATATTAATAGATTAATAGATATAGATGTCATAATAAAATATCTAATATGACAACATAATTAATAACTTGCCAATACATGATTAATAAATAAATAATAATAATATTATTATTATTATTTATTTTGAACAAATCCTTGCCATAAGTTATCATATTCAAATATAAAAAAAACGAATTCGGAAGTTTGTAATCGATTATTCTAAAAAGAACTAACATAAAATAAGAAAAAAAATTATTTATTGAAATAGTATTATAATAACCATACATATATTTTAGTTACATACTATAAAGTTTTTAGTTTATGATGGTGCACGTATATTGCAAATATCGAACGCATTAGTCTAAGGGTTATGTGATGCGTTAAAAAATTCATGGGTATATGATCGGGTATGTAGTTCGGGTATTTGGGTATGTGGTTTCGGGTAATCGGGTCGGATATCACCAATAATCGTTTTTTTCTCCGTTTTTTATATAACACTATGGTACTCGTTGGAAAGATAACAAAACGCTCGTTAATTTGGTGTAGTGTTTTTCTTTAAAAAATCTCGTATCTAAAAGATATTAGCGTTTAAAAGTTATAGGGGGAAACATGAGATAAAAAATAATAAAGGTTTAATATTTATTTTAGTAGATTAGATTTTAGTATATTTTTTATCCATATGTTATTTTATTTTCTTTTAAATAAATTATAATTTTGGGTTTTTTTTATTAATGATTAAAAATAGATTACAATAATAAATTTAATACTATCACCTCAAGGTGCCACATGGCACATTCAATGAGGGGTTGAGGCCTCCATTGAATGCCACTTCATACAAACTCAATTCTTTTATTATAAATTATAGATTATAAAGCATCAGTGAAGGATACCGCAAAATTTAAGTAAATACAACCTTTATTGTTTATAGTACAATGCTTATTGAAGTCATTTAGGGGCTAAAATTGTTTTTCTACCTAAATATTAAATTGTTGAAGAAATTAATTTAAACATAATTAAAAAATTGATAAGGAAATTAACAATAATGTGGTGACTATTTACATTCATAACCTTCATGTCTTTCATAACTCGATATTTATATTATTTACACATGTTGGTTATAAATGCAAAGAATATATGGTGGTTAAATCTTGGGTAACAACCTATTTTTGACAAATAGGTTAAATAGATATTTATTTAAAAACTAAAAGCCACTTAACTTGTTTGTTTAATTAAAAGTTACTCATAAAGTTTTATAAAACATATAAAACCAATATTACAGGTAATGACAATATGATATTTATCGGTAATGACAACATGACATAATATTTTGTCGTATTCTCAACTATGTTTAGTAGTTGTTACCTAAATTAATAGTTTGTTTATATTTATTTTTCTACAAGTCCAAGAACCATCTTAAAAATAAAATCTATTAACAATATATTTACTAGATCTAGCACGCCTTTAAAATCAAATACTACACAATATATCATGAGATGATCGATAAACTAACAGTAACATGTATCGCGCTACAAATTGTCTCTCCGCAGTAACGCGCGGGGTTCCCCACTAGTTATTCACAATTTAAAAACAATATCTTTTTTTATGGGATGCATTAATGGTGATAAATTTTAAAACGTGGAGCCTAAGAATGTGGCGCCGGTTATTTTAATTTGAACAAGGAGTGGATTGTTTGCAAAAGGACTATGATTTTTGGGCTGTGGTTTTAATTGAGCTGCTCCTTATTTTTTATCGGAACAAAAATATCACTAGGTGCCAAGTTTTTTATATTGGGCCGTGGGTTTATCAACCATCTTGAGCCATATTGGATCAGATTTGTGGTTGACTTGTTTCAAGTCTGGCCGTGATTGATGTTGATTACCAATTGGATTTTTCGGGTCCATTCGTTAGAGAATATTGGGCCGCAAAAGCTTGTTCAGTGCTCGAACAGTGAAAGAGAAGACCCAATATTGAAGATCAAGTTGAAGATTTTTTTTTAACTGAGCCATGATAAAGACAGTATAAACGTAGGGGGATATTGTAAGACCCACAAATTGTATAAGTTTACGCTTGTCTTTATCAAACGCGTATATATTTATTGGACTTAGTTTTATGATTGGGCTTCGGTCAGGCAATGTGGGCCAATGGGTTAGAGGCTCCTATATATTGTATTGTATAGTTCATTTGTAGGAAGACCTCTCACATTTTGTAATCATGTAGCCCTCTTTTGAGAGCCTTGTACCAGACGAGTTCTCTCGTGTGCAAGGTTCCTAGAGATTGTACCAGACGTTCCTAGAGAACGTGTGCCATCTCCTCAGTGATCGTATCAGATGGTTCTTTGAAACTGTGTGCTATCGAAGCAGCCACACAATGTCTTTTTTAATATATTTTCATTTTGTTCTTGAGGTTTAATCTTATTTTCCGCATTGGATGAAATCATTGGGTGATATCTTGGGTTATTTGGGACTTATAGTTACAAAATCACCCTATACGTCTCTGGGTGAAGACATCTCTTAGGTGCCCGCCCACAGGTAGCGATGGGTAACCAGAACCAACCAGGCCACCAGTTCCGAGGAAAACCTAACACCCCACCCGCTCGAAGGCATGACGGTGGAAAATCAGTAAAACCCAGGGGTTCAAGGATCGAACCTGACAACTCAAGTAGGCAGGCTCTACCCATCATTTTCCATGGCACTCCACCAAAAGGTTGGGGGCATTAAAATATTGCTAAAAGTATTATTATATAACTAGTATTAAGCCCCAGCGTGTGCGGCGGGGGTGTAAACCATACCAAGTAGCACTAATGCCACACCACCACCAGCGACCACTAACACCAAAAAGTTTGTAAAAGTCAAATAAATAAAAAAAGGAAAAATAACACCGAATGAAAAGAAGACGTAAAATCGTAGAACCACGCACGCTTGTTACGATATGTTAATGCCAAAGGCGTAAAATCGATGACTTTTAATAACTATAGTTAATGTGAAATAACTAAGTCGGTCTAGGACCCGCGCATTGCGACGAACATGTTATAACTCGCAAAATTTAGAATGGAACTTAAAACGACAAAATTGCGTAAGATGAAAATTATGTGGGACCAAAGTTGAAAGAAAAAAAGTGTTAGGGTTAAATTGTAAAAGATGAAAATCTTTGCGTTCAAAATAAAAAAAATGAGAAGTTTTGGGATAGAAGTGGAAAATCAAAATTGTTTGTTAAATTGTAAATGATGAAAGTATTTGCGTTAATAGTAAAAAAGATAAACATTTGGGCTAAAAGTGTATCATCAAATTTTTTTGAAAAACCCCTAAACATAGGGTACAACCCCTCATTACACAAATGCTTTGATTATTAGTATTATTTAAATAGGGGAAAGATCCGGTACAAATAGCTTTTTTGGTAAGAACTGTGAGAATCAAAGGAGGGTATTTTTTTTTAATTTTATTTTTTAAATTTTTTTCCTCATATTGTTAAACATGTATTATAGTATTGAAAACTAAAAAAAAAATAAAAAATAAAAAATTTGATATAGAGTAATTACGTGTAGAGTAATTACATAATTACTCTAGTGTAAACTAATGTATTTACCTTAATGACGTAATTACACTAAAAAAAAAATTTTTTTAATTTTTTTTTGTATTATTCATCTAGAAAGAATGTTTAAGCACATGGGAAATGAGGTTTAAAATTTGTGTGGAAAGGGTAAATAAGGTGCCCGTTAGGTTTTTGTGTATCTGTGTGTTATCTGATAAAAAAACAGATTAATTGATTAAACCACATGCACACGTTTTTAAAAACTGATTGGATGGTCAATCCAAATCACTGGATAGGGGTACCTACTGATCTTAATTATGCCTAGTGGCTTCCATGTCTTGTGTCGATCAATAATTGCCAACAGGGAGGGGCCGACGTAAGTTATGGGTAGATGTTACTTGTTCTTTATAAATTGTGTTAGACTTGGGGGAGTGGTCATGGGTAGTGCCATATAGGTAAAGTGGGTTTTGTCTTTCACTTAGGAAAAAAGGAGTTAGTGATGGATCGCAAAGGAAAAAACACAAACCAAGCAAAGTACACAATCAAATAAAAAAAAAATCAAAATACACCATTCAAAAGCCTGAGAATATTTATGGGGCAAAGGGCAACGCCCGATTGAGGTGGTGGAGGCTATGGCGCTTTAGGGCTCCCCTTTCCCCAAAAAAAAAAAAAACTAAATTAAATAACTTTGCACGCCCCACTCCGAGGGGTCTTAAGGACTTAAAGTAAAAAATTCAATATTTATCCACATAAGAGCATCTACGATGTTCGTTATCTCGTCTCAATAGTTTTCTTAAACAACACATTTATTCATAATATTTGTTTAGCTTTTTAACTTCTCCCATGTCTTTCTCGTACCTTGCCCTGTTCAATTAAATGATATTTTTTTGCTTTTTGTTATTATTTCTTTTTCTTTCACTCACAAAAACTATGTTGTGAATGAGTACTGAATCTCTATATTTAGGGAGTCGATATATCTTTCTTAAAACTGTTTCTTCCTTTAGAGATTCTGATAGAACAATAATGGAGTATTGGATTTAAATTATTCCAATTATCAGTCATTGGTCGCCATCGGTCGCAACTAACAAAATATGAGCTGACGGTCTCACATTTTAACATATTGTCCATCAACGGATCATCACTGTCTTGGATTCAACTATTCATTTCAGATTCAACTGATTTATCTGACCTGACAGTTCATGTTTATTGTGTGACTCAGGTGTATTTGCAGAGCTTTGTTATTTAATTGACTCAGCTAGATTTCTAAAAAGCATTGATTCAACAGATCCAAACGAAATAATTGAATGTGTCGGGCTAGCTAGAGTTTCTGGTTTTACGAACTTAGTGGTTTTTGTAAAATCATTTGTTTCTTGTTCAGCTGTTTTTGTGAATTCAAAAAATTAGCTTTCACAAATTAGTTTTTGGTATGGCACTCAGTTGGGTAACGATTTTATTATTTCTCTGTGAGTTACCCCTATACACCTATGGTTCAGTTATCTTTATGGGAACACTCTTTGCCGATTCAACCACCAACCCTTTCCCATACTTCATGTTGGCTTCCTTTTATATCTACTCCTCAGCAATTGAAATAATAGTATAATTGTGATTATATGGAGGAGAGATCTCTGCATACCCCTGACCAAAACCCTTGTTTAATTGGGCATTGATCATTTTTTAAACTACATCGTTGGATCCATCGAATTTCTTAAACCTGAATCAATATTTGGCAGATTTTGATTTCAGTGAATCCAACACAGCAATTAATTCGTTGATCTTTCTTATATCATACAATAGCACACAACACTTATTACACAGATTATTTTTATACTGTTTAATATCTTTCTCCACGGCCTCTACTTTATCTTTATAAGCAAAATTTATTTTTTTAAGTTTTAATAACATCATTTTCCCTAAGTAGCTCAGAGTTGTGGCTTTTGTAAATGAGGCCTTTCCATATACGCACTAGTACAACGAACAAAAAATACCTTGTCAGGAAATGCATGAATCATGATTGATACTTGGTTACTACACAGGAACCAGATACTGAATATATATTGGTCCAGCAAGAGCAGGTGCAGAAGTCGTAGCATGTATGTCTCTTGGCTGAACAACAGCAACATTTTCAACCTCTGCCTATCATCTTGATCATACTTGTTAATTATTGAGATTAAATTTGCAAGTGTTGTTTTACTTAAGTACTCGGTGTTCTAAATTTTAAACATAATTGTATACCAATGACGTGAACGTGGCATAACATTCAGAAGTGTATTGTTCGCTTCATCAACTAACACCTCAATTCCAACAGAGTTTATTTCAGAAATTAGTTGCAGAAATTTGTTGATTTGTGATTCATCAGTTTCATCTAAGAGATGTTTAAATCCTTTGAATTTCTTATTAAGCAAATCTTGTTGAGCAAACATTTTAAACCCGTAAACTGTGAACTCTTTTAAAGTTGTAAACTCTTTTGAACCAATGAACTCTAGTGAACCCATAAATTGTACGACCTGAGAACACTAAACAATCCGAGAACCGTGCCTTGAAAATCCCGAGATAGTGAACATATGATGCCCTGTGAACAAACTTGAGTTGCTGTGAACAAAGATATCATCTCGAGAACCAAAATAATTTGCAAGAGCTAATAAGCCAAGCTAGAAACACCTAAATTTGAGAACCAAAAATCGAGAACTATTACAATCCCGAAAAGTAATAGAAACCCGAGAAAGCTACAAAATTCGAGAACTACATGTGAACTCGAGAACTGATCTTGAAACCTGAGGACGCTAAAAAGTCCGAGAACTATATGTGAACCCGAGAACTGACCCGAAGATGCTACAGAGTCCGAGAACTATATGTGAACCCGAGAACTGATATTGAAACCCGAGAACTTGAAAAGCTGTAACACCCGTAAAATTTCGAATTGTGTTTTGTTTTGTAGAGTTGTGTAATTACCTTGAATTCCTAATTTGCTTTTCGTTAAGGGTGTTTCTTGGCACATTTTAAAACCCATTTGAGGTAGCTTTGGGGACAAGATACAAGGGAATCAAAGGGGAAGGACCATTTGTGAAAACATTAACAAACCCTGCTCCTCTTTTCTTCCTCCTAACTCACGCTCCAAACTCCTTTCCCCTACATCTCTTTTTTTTTTCTTCAAAAAATAGAAGCAGCTCCAAGGCACCACAACATTCAACAAGGTTAGTATCATAAACCCTAGGCAAATCGTGGATGATTATTGTGTTTAGAATAGTTTGTTGAAAAATTTTTGCAATTAGGGATTGTAAATTCGGCTCCCATCAATTGGAGATCAATTGAAAGATAACTTTTGAGGATTTTGCCTCTAAATCATCCTACAAGGTTAGTCTATCAAGTCTCTAACCGAATCCATGGTCAATTATTGTGTAAAATTGATTAATTGAATGATTGAACAATTAGGGTTTTGAAATCGACCCTTATTACTTGAAGGCCGATTTGATGGATTGAATTCGGGGTTTTGATTCCAATCCATCTTATCGTATGTTTGTAAAACATATTCGAAAATGGGATCCATTAGTTAAGGTTTGGTTGGTCAATTGTGATTATTGCGATTCTAGGGTTCTAAGGTTTTCAAAATTGGGGATTTTGTGTTCTTTGGGTTAGATAACCAATTATATGATCAATTCAGCCCATAAAACCTTATTAAAACCTGTTTTAATGTGTTTTATGATTTAACATGGTCGGGGAATTCATCTATTAGTAATGGTAAAATCGGGGTTTTCGGTATGTAAGAAAAGGGACGATTTTGTGCAATGTGTTATTCTTGTGCACACATTACCCAAATCTGATCCCAAATGTTTCTAATTATGAAATATGATTTAAAATGTGGTTTAATTGAATAATAGGACTGAAATGGGTGAATGACACATTACTTTGCGAAACAAGGGCTGCGGTTCAACAATTTTAGGAATTTTCACAATATAAGTAAAGGGTCATCATTTGTGTCAATAAATCAGGTTTTAGATCATTAAAATGACTTTTGGAATTGTTACAAATGAACTTTTGATTTATAGGGGTTGAATTGGTTAGTTACACCTTTGGCACGGTTCTAATTCAGGTAATGTGAATATCTAAACTGAAATGGGTGTAGCCTCACATCCGATTGCCTCCCAAACATATTAGCTAATGTTTTAAGATTATAGACAATGTTTGGGGGCTGAGGTGAAATGGTTTTATACTAGCGATTGTAATTGATTTACTACACCTTTCTGGGGATTTCAATGTTACCCAGTTGAAGTCTTATAGGCTTAGTATGTGATATAAATTGCTATTTGGCAGGTGCTTAATTGTGTGTATCATCCCAATATCAATTAGCTTGTTGAGTATTTGTCCTCGCATTAAGCTGAATTCATGAGGCACTTTTTACTATTTTTAAACTTTTGGGCTAATTTGCATGCCATGAACACGTATTTAAAATCTTGTTAAATTAGGTCTTGTCATGATTGTTCAATGGTTGAGTTATATGTTTGTTATTATATATATATATATATATATATATATAATAGATTGTGTTTGATGGTTACCTGATATTATAAACTGAGCTATGATAGTTATATGATATGACTACTCTGATTTTTTTATTATATTTTTGAGTTGAGTAGGCGGAATACGCTTATGTAGACTTGGTGTTATAAGCTGAGCTATGACAAAAGTGGGATATGCCTGCTCGAATTTGTAGTTATGGTTTGTGTCAAATAGGCGGAATGCGCTTATTGTATTTTGTAATTGAAGTCTTGAGATAAATAGGCGGATTGCGATTATCCTAGACTTTGATTTGATTTTACTTTGTCAATAGGCGGGATGTGCTTATTAAATTTGGTAATTGAAGTCTTGAGATAGGCGGATTGTGCCTATCCGAGACTTTGATTATTGCTTGGGGGAAAACAAATTAGCGGATTGTGTTTACTGTTGACTTTGAGGTTGAATTACTTTGTTAAGCCTTATTTTGACGATATATTTAAAATTATAAAACTTGAATTCACATAGCTCATCTGACTTTGCGTGCATATTAGATTGATTTCAGGTTTGTTGATGAACCAAGGGACGCCTTGGCATGCAGTATGAGCTACTCGGCTGTAGTTGACATTTCGAATAAGAGGACGTCTAAATGATTTTGTCTGAACGTTATTTATATTATTTCTAAAATTAATTTGCTTTATGAATATTGTTTTCACCCGTTTCGGGAAACATATGTTTGGAAACTTAAAAACTTATTTTGACATTCCGCTGCGTATCTTCTGGAATAAAAATAAGACTCATTTTAAGTTATTAATATGGTTTTAGTTTTTGAGGGCCAACTGTTTGACACCGGTTTACGAGTCTTACAAAAGCTTATTAAAGAACTTTTAATCGTAAACCTTCACCTGAGAATCACTTTTTCTTGCTCAGACCATATGCAAAAAGTAGATCTCGTAAAATTAATTAGTTCACATGGGTGCTTGCTAGCTTAAAATAATTGACCTATCTAGTAGCCACCTTAGCTAACCTGCTTAACTAATTCACGAGGTTTTTTTTACCTAGTTGTGTGCTAGCTTAATTATTGTATTTTGTAAACTTTCAATTTCGATGGTAAGAGAAATTAATCAAGTAGCTTTTGGGTGTTTTATAAGTACCTTGCTATTTTTTTTTCAAACGATAACGACTTTATATATAATATAAAGACCCGGCAAAGAGCTAGCTTCAAATACACCACAAAAGCCAAACGGCTAACGCCAAAAAGCTAAAACAAATTACAACATGTAAGTAATATTAAAGTCATGCCACTTCTCCCAAGCCGGAAAAGTCACCTTCGATCGATTGCGAATCCAAACATATACGTCCTCTTTGATATGCTCCACAGTCGTAGTAGTCGAGTAGAAAACACCATCAAAAGACTTTTGATTGCTCACAAGCCAGATCCTCCAAACAGTGGCAATGACAATCGCATAAACCACCTTCTTCCATCTCTTTCCTCCCGAGCTGCTATTTCAAACCACACCTTCATTAATTCTTTTCAACGTGAATTGACAGTGTTGTATTTCTAACCACACAAATTTGACATGCTTGACAGCTTGGTTCCATAGTTTTCGGATTATACTGTCTCAACAGTTCTTTTCTTTACCACCTATAATTTTTCCAACTTCTCAAAAATCAAATATTCGAATTTTAAATATCCTCCTATGAACACGAAGAACAATAACACTTTTTCTTCATGTTTTTTTTCAACAACAATAAACAATTTAGAGATAAATAGCCTTGAATCTGAGATACTAATTCACGAGAGATAAATAGATGATCACTTTGTCTTTCTTGACATCCTTCGGAGCTAACTTGCTTGATATAAATCTCTGTGTGGGCACGTGCCAAATACTCGGTTAAAAAATCATCATCATCATAGTCAGTTAATTCCACAAATAACAAATGCTAAGGGGGGACGGGGCGCCACCCGAATTGTTCACGGGTACCCACTACCAGCACGGTAACACCGCCGCCACCCGTGCTGGTAGTGGTCCCGTGAACCGTTTTGCTGGTTCTGTTTACCGTGCTGGTAACACTGATTATTAAATGCAACGGTCGAAATTAAGTATTTATTTTAATACTTTTTTACCGTTGGAATTTATTTTATATGAAACGGTACATTTTTTGACCGTTATTTTGAAATGGTATAAAAATGTACACTGATTATTAAATGCAACGGTCGAAATTAAGTATTTATTTTAATACTTTTTTACCGTTGGAATTTATTTTATATGAAACGGTACATTTTTTGACCGTTATTTTGAAATGGTATAAAAATGTACATGGTTTAAATAAACAAAACACAAATAAACAACTAGATCTTAACTAAACTACTTTCACACAAACAACACAAATGGATCCAAAGAAATCAAAGAGTGTTTCGAAGGGTGGGAGGGGAACCTCGAAATCTAAAGTCGGGGGTTCTAGTAGTTGAGCTAGAGGTTCGGGTTTGGGTTCGAGCTCGGGTACGGTTGAAGCCTATAGGCCCGTGATGAATTTTCCACAAATCCAACCCCAACCACAACAGTTCTAAACTCAATTCCAACAATTCTCATGTAACGACCCTGGCAGTCAGTGCCGGGTCGTCGGGTCGGGTTATCGGAGCTACGCAGCGGAACTCAGGATATTGACAGTCTTGACTCTTCCAGGATCCACGTCATCATATCTGTTGGGTTACCTGAACACATGCCAAAAATAGTTTCTGTCAACATAAAGTTGGTGAGGTCGTGTATTTTATAAAGTGAATGGCCAGTTCATTCATTTATAATTCTTTTATATAAACATGCTTTACAATTCTAATTCTGGAGGGGAAAATATCTTGCTATTATATTCTATTAAATTATACCGATTATATGTCAATCTATTATATTCTATTAGTTGCCATTCCTATCGATGGTACCACTCTGCTTGTGGTAAATATAATTATTCCTACCCTCTACTCGGGTAAGACTGGTTCTTGTCCTCTAGTCGGACAAGAAAGGAAATGGCGATATACCGGTCAGTACTGTCCTAGTCGTTTCTATTATCCCCTTTCTATCACTTCTATTAGTAATCATTTTATTATGTAAAGCATTTCTAGGTTTTCTAATAAATGACATGTATTTCCCCGAAAACATTAATAAAACAATAAAAGTGGGGAGTTCACGATACTCACAGGTTTGGGTATAATCTTCTATAGTCTCTTTTATTACAATTATATGTCATATATATATCGATACGTTTTACGCGTGGGACTTGTTAGATTGTAATACTTAGGATATATATCATATATACAATTTATATATATAGAATTCGGTATATATTAGATAGTCCTAAACTCGGGGTTTATTATTGACACGACACGGACATCCTAAAATCTAGCTGGCCATTACAGCTTGGCACTCGTAGCTAATAAAGCTGGCCATTACAGCTTGGCACACGAACCTAGAGAACTCTAGACACGAACTTACCCGGATGCTGGTTCGGCTGAGCATATTATTATTAACCCGAGTCGAGTATATCGTTTTATATATCAAATCAAATATATATAAACGTATATATTTTATATATAATTATTATTCTCTTATTATTATTATCAAGTCCGTACGTTATTCGTATTATATATATATATATATATATATATTCGTATAATTCTAATAATCCTCGTCTAGCTATTGGACCGGGTTCTATTCCGGGTGTTGACCGAGTCACTGAGTTGACTCGGTAACGACTTGTATCCTCCAACTCTTTTATCGGTTCCTCATAACAAATAACAATTAAAATCTTTAGTTAATAATAGATTATAACATAATATTTGATAACCAATAGAACGATTAGAGATGTATTTACCGGGGATATGACCGGATCTCGTCGGAATATAATCGGGAGCTGACCGGAGATTTACCAGAAAACATAATACCAACCGGAATACAACGGGAATCAGCCGAAGGCCCCAATTCACCAGATTATAATACACGAACATACCCACATCAACAACTATGGTTCGGTCTGATTACAACTGTCCGGTGACATACCAGTCACCTGAACAGAAGAAACGAGAGTCACAGATAGCTCCCGTAGATTTACGACACAACCCGGTTATGATTCCCGAGCAGACAGGTGGTTACAGATTCGATGACAGTGGGTTTCTGATGACAGTCACCGGTTCCGGTGACTGTCCGGTTTGTTAACTGAAACAGAAAGGAAAGGTCACAGGTTGTTCAGATTATAAACGAAGGGGACTTATGGTGTGATTCGGGATTTATAGTGGAAACAGGGTGGGTTCTGTGCGGTTGGCAAAAGGGTTACCGGTGATGGTGATAAGGGCCCGATGACAGTCACCATAGTCGGTGACTGTCCGGCTTCTATTAACAGAAACAGGGATGAACCCGGTTGTTTATCGGTTGGAACAGATGGTTAACACGGGATCCAGATGAGGTTATTGGTTCGATGGTTTGATGTTTTCCGGTTGTTAATAGAAGCAAGAGGGTTATTATCAGGTTAAGGGTTTGGTTGACTAGTGGGTTACCGGTTCGATTCAGAACAGATTAAAGGGTTACGGGTTGGGATTGATCTGAGGGTTATCAATAGTTATAAGGGTAGCCGGAGATGGTGGAGGGCTGCCGGAGAAGAAGACGACGCCGGCAGCAGCGGCGGCGGCGGCGGTTGTCCGGTGAGGGTTTCTGTTGGCTGCCATAAACACACATAAGTGTGTGTGTTATCGTGAATAGGCAGGCAAAGAGAGAGAGAAGCAAGGTTTATAAAAGAAGATAAAATAAAGGGGTGTTTGGCAACAAGGATAATAACTGAAACTCGGGTGTTTGGTAACGGTTATAACAACAAGATAAGGAACATTTGGTAACGATTGAATAGCAGATAAGGAGCGTTTAGTCAAGATAATAAAAATTCAATAATTATTATCTATATAATCGGTTGAAACGTTTGGTCGCGAGATTCGAACTGGAATATTTTAATAAGTAATCGGGTGGTCGGGTACGATCCGACCCGTTTAAGAGACCCGTAACACCTCGAGGTGTTACACTCTCCCCCCCTTAGGAAATTTCGTCCCCGAAATTTGAGTGATCTTGTCCTTTATACCCTTAATTTTTAAGGATATTTCAATTCTAAACCTGAATACTCGTCACGAGTCATGATCAGTACTCATGGTTTGCAAGGAAATCGATCTTTATATCAATTCCGAGACTACATAATTTAGAGATGTCAATCTGTAATAATACATCTTGATCATACTTCTAATTACGTTTTAACCTTTCTTGCTATAGTCATGTTAATTCAGATACATGGATTATCTGTAACTTCTGATATGACTATTAAAGGTTCTCCGTATAGATTGATATTTTTCTTTATACTGTGAATATTCTTTTAATCTTGTCCCTCATTAGAATGAGAAACAGACTGAATATTATTCTTATATAAAGACGACACAACATATTCTGAGATTCTAATCGTTTTTCTTCAAAGAGATTTACAAATCTCCAGCAAACATCGCTAGAGTCTCAAATCGATACTATTTATTCATCGCTTGATATTCGGATTCATTTACAATGATGGATTCTAGATAGTTCTTAAGA
This sequence comes from Ambrosia artemisiifolia, assembly GCA_032199755.1. Lineage (NCBI taxonomy): Eukaryota > Viridiplantae > Streptophyta > Magnoliopsida > Asterales > Asteraceae > Ambrosia > Ambrosia artemisiifolia. The sequence continues at coordinate 49,634,746 of CM063515.1, read as the reverse complement.
GATAGATACGGAAGTCCCATCCATTCATTGTCATCTTGACTCGAATGGGATCCGAGCTACTACCTCTTTTATTCGAACCTTAGAATTTGCCATCTTTGTAATTCCGATTCTTAAAGAGTAGGAATGATTTCTTAAATCATTAGACGTATCTTATCCGGAGTCTAAAGGTGCCGGAAAAGACTAATTGAACTTGTTGAATTACATGGTTTCAACAATTCCTTTTTATTATCTTGACCTACTGGAATCGGTCATTGAGATTTCTCTTAAATCATTGATAATAGTATTACTGACTATTTCATTGATGATTGACTGCATTGCATCTCATTACATATTATTTGACTTTTCTTATGGTATTATTGTGAATGAGGTCTTTCACAATTCTACAGTCAATATATGTAACTTTATCTTTATAGTCTCGGAATCTACTGGTAACAGTCGTTGTTACGATTCTTTGACTTTAAAATTCTAAGAACAATGCATCATTCATTCTTTCTCAAAATCATGATTATCATTCAGGCTTAATGGATGAGTACTTATTGCGTTAAGTATTTATGCAATTATTCCTTCTTGATATCACTATTTTGGAATTTGTTAACGCTCTTGATAAAATATTCTTTATAAAATTTCTAGTCGTTTTTGTACGACTTATATTTTTATCTGATAATTTCTTTTAATGTTTATATTTTTATAATATTTTCTTCTGGCATATCGGATGCCTTCTAAATAATATTTGGCACTTCAAATGCCTTCTCGTGATACCTGGCATTTCTTATGCCTTTCTAAATTATAATTCTTTTTATCCTTTTATTTATATTCTATTAATATCCAAGCGAATACTGATAATATTTATAGTACACACTATAAATTCCATCACTTCTATAATATATATTTGCTTGGAATAATTCTTTCTTATTTATATATTCGATCAAAGTCTATACTTTCAGTGTCCGAAAACACATTCTGATAAACTTATATATAGGCAATTTATCATATCTTCTTAATCCAACTTATTATAAGCGAGGCTTATTTCATTTGGATCTTCGTATAGATAGTTCTTGCCAGAACAGTGATTTCTTATAATAACTCTCACAAGCCGTTATTCGGAATAGGAAATCCGTCCTTCTTTGGCCAGAGAGTTTTACTGGAAAAATGAGCATAATTCTATTCATTTTTCGTTTTCATTTCGATTATACCATGCAAATCTCTACGCGATTCCGCTTGGTATCAATCGTATTTCAATATATTCGTTATAAATTATTTTCTTTTGATACTTCATTGGATTCTACCATTTTCGGTTTCTGAATCCATATAGATTTATATCTATTATATTTTAAGGATTTAACAATTCTTTCATTACTTCTTATTCATGAATTTCAACTTGGTAACACTTGACCGTTTTACCAATTTGATTGTATTATAACTCGCACGAGTCTTTATACGAAGTGACTACATAGATTTGTTCATAGCATCATATATCCTTATAAAGAATCCTGTGACTTGGTGGCAAATGTCCGGATATACCTTCTGTAAGGGTCCGGATATCATTTGCCCCGGAGATTGCACAGAGGACATACAACTATTTTTGGTTGGCAATTCAGAAATCAATATACTGATTTCTATGATTCGTAGAAATTAACCAATCGATGGTTTTTATTCTGCGAACATATTCTTAGTCGTATTTCACGAAGAAATTTCAACTAGATTGCCAGTTCTGTGGTCGTATTCTCCACATATAATACGCTAATAGTTCGAATTTATATTTCTTCTTATTATTTCCTATTATTTCTTTTAATATGTTCATGACACAGACAAACTGTGATCTTGATAAACTCCTACTCGAATGTTCCTGTGCCTGTGACATTCATAATTATGTCGCGATCATAATTACTATTTCACCTCACCTAACATTCCAGTATTTGTTTATCTTAATCATAATTGGTATGTGTCCTTCACATATTATTCTGATATTCTGTTCTTTATTTTCTCTTGGGTTCGGAATTATATATTCTGGAAGGAAACATGTTGATCTAAGTCTAACGAAATAGACTGTCAATCATTCAAGAATTTGTTCGCGCTAAAAGATGTCCAATATAACTATCCAATCTTTTTAATATTCCCGACTTGCTCAAGTCATAGGATTAAGATGGTACTTATATTGTCGCATAATCGAGCGAGTAAGAATTCGGTTTCTTTTGATAGATTCCAAATTATTTTTGTCACGAGAACTCGAAATAATAATATTTTTGTTCAAAATATTATCTTAATTCTCGGAAGAAAAGACCGAAGATGTCATCTGGCTAAGGTTTCTCTATATATATCCAAAGAGAAATTTATAGAACGTGGTAAATACTTATTATTCATATCGAGATAAAATATCAAGGGAGTTGTAGGATCGAATATAGATATAGAATCGTGCCGAAAATACTCTTGACATATTTATACGGATACAGATTCGATTGAAGATCTTTACGAAAATGGTACTGAATATGGAGTGAAATATGTTCGGACAAAATGATACGATCATGGTTCTATAGGATTTTCATATTTTTGAAATAAAAGCTTTTAGGGAGGATTAATAATAATAATAATACTGGTTTAGTATAAAAATAAAAATGACCGGGAATGAATTCAGTAAACTTCGAAGTCATACCGAAAAGATTTAAAACAACTTGAATTGTCGAGGAATCTGTCCGATTTCTAATTAAATAATTGGAGGAAATTCTTTAGAAACATAATACTCGTATGTCTCTATCATATCTGATTTTATCGAAATTTCGGAATTTAAAATAATATTTCTGGAAACTCGATCATAGGAATGTTCAAGTCGGAGCGTAATATTTGTATTCTATTTATAAATATTTGGAATAATCGTAAGGTTAACGATCGGAATTTCGATAGGAATAGTCATTAAGACTTGGAATATTTCCATTAATTCATACGGAATTTCTGGAATATACAACGAATGATTTTTGTAATATTTAATATTTATTTAGATATATATACTTTTATAACCTTCGTCATTTCTTATTTATATCTCGATTTATTTTCTGATTTCTTTTAATATATATCTGGTTTCTGTTCTGTATTGTTTCTCAATTATTATAGCCTTAATATCCTGCAAGATTTCCTAGAAATTATATGTGCCTGTAAATTCACAATTGTGTACATAATTGTCAATTTACCCCACATAATCATTCTAGTAATATCCTGTAGTGGATTCGTTTTAATTTCTAATATACTATTATGGTTCTCACCAACTTTATAATGGTTTGGCATTTAGGTACCCAAAATTTTATCCTCTAATATTCTTTTACCTTATACATATTTCTAATCAAAATTTCTTTTAAAAGACATTTCTGGTAGATCCTGGATTAATAAAGACTTCAAGACTGTCACTAAGCGCCGCTCTGATACCAACCTGTAACAACCCTGGTAGTCGGTGCCGGGTCGTCGGGTCGGGTTATCGGAGCTACGCAGCGGAACTCAGGATATTGACAGTCTTGACTCTTCCAGGATCCACGTCATCATATCTGTTGGGTTACCTGAATACATGCCAAAAATAGTTTCTGTCAACATAAAGTTGGTGAGGTCGTGTATTTTATAAAGTGAATGGCCAGTTCATTTATTTATAATTCTTTTATATAAACATGCTTTACAATTCTAATTCTGGAGGGGAAAATATCTTGCTATTATATTCTATTAAATTATACCGATTATATGTCAATCTATTATATTCTATTAGTTGCCATTCCTATCGATGGTACCACTCTGCTTGTGGTAAATATAATTATTCCTACCCTCTACTCGGGTAAGACTGGTTCTTGTCCTCTAGTCGGACAAGAAAGGAAATGGCGATATACCGGTCAGTACTGTCCTAGTCGTTTCTATTATCCCCTTTCTATCACTTCTATTAGTAATCATTTTATTATGTAAAGCATTTCTAGGTTTTCTAATAAATGACATGTATTTCCCCGAAAACATTAATAAAACAATAAAAGTGGGGAGTTCACGATACTCACAGGTTTGCGTATAATCTTCTATAGTCTCTTTTATTACAATTATATGTCATATATATATCGATACGTTTTACGCGTGGGACTTGTTAGATTGTAATACTTAGGATATATATCATATATACAATTTATATATATAGAATTCGGTATATATTAGATAGTCCTAAACTCGGGGTTTATTATTGACACGACACGGACATCCTAAAATCTAGCTGGCCATTACAGCTTGGCACTCGTAGCTAATAAAGCTGGCCATTACAGCTTGGCACACGAACCTAGAGAACTCTAGACACGAACTTACCCGGATGCTGGTTCGGCTGAGCATATTATTATTAACCCGAGTCGAGTATATCGTTTTATATATCAAATCAAATATATATAAACGTATATATTTTATATATAATTATTATTCTCTTATTATTATTATCAAGTCCGTACGTTATTCGTATTATATATATATATATATTCGTATAATTCTAATAATCCTCGTCTAGCTATTGGACCGGGTTCTATTCCGGGTGTTGACCGAGTCACTGAGTTGACTCGGTAACGACTTGTATCCTCCAACTCTTTTATCGGTTCCTCATAACAAATAACAATTAAAATCTTTAGTTAATAATAGATTATAACATAATATTTGATAACCAATAGAACGATTAGAGATGTATTTACCGGGGATATGACCGGATCTCGTCGGAATATAATCGGGAGCTGACCGGAGATTTACCAGAAAACATAATACCAACCGGAATACAACGGGAATCAGCCGAAGGCCCCAATTCACCAGATTATAATACACGAACATACCCACATCAACAACTATGGTTCGGTCTGATTATAACTGTCCGGTGACATACCAGTCACCTGAACAGAAGAAACGAGAGTCACAGATAGCTCCCGTAGATTTACGACACAAACCGGTTATGATTCCCGAGCAGACAGGTGGTTACAGATTCGATGACAGTGGGTTTCTGATGACAGTCACCGGTTCCGGTGACTGTCCGGTTTGTTAACTGAAACAGAAAGGAAAGGTCACAGGTTGTTCAGATTATAAACGAAGGGGACTTATGGTGTGATTCGGGATTTATAGTGGAAACAAGGTGGGTTCTGTGCGGTTGGCAAAAGGGTTACCGGTGATGGTGATAAGGGCCCGATGACAGTCACCATAGTCGGTGACTGTCCGGCTTCTATTAACAGAAACAGGGATGAACCCGGTTGTTTATCGGTTGGAACAGATGGTTAACACGGGATCCAGATAAGGTTATTAGTTCGATGGTTTGATGTTTTCCGGTTGTTAACAGAAGCAAGAGGGTTATTATCAGGTTAAGGGTTTGGTTGACTAGTGGGTTACCGATTCGATTCAGAACAGATTAAAGGGTTACGGGTTGGGATTGATCTGAGGGTTATCAATAGTTATAAGGGTAGCCGGAGATGGAGGAGGGCTGCCGGAGAAGAAGACGGCGCCGGCAGCAGCGGCGGCGGCGGTTGTCCGGTGAGGGTTTCTGTTGGCTGCCATAAACACACATAAGTGTGTGTGTTATCGTGAATAGGCAGGCAAAGAGAGAGAGAAGCAAGGTTTATAAAAGAAGATAAAATAAAGGGGTGTTTGGCAACGAGGATAATAACTGAAACTCGGGTGTTTGGTAACGGTTATAACAACAAGATAAGGAACATTTGGTAACGATTGAATAGCAGATAAGGAGCGTTTAGTCAAGATAATAAAAATTTAATAATTATTATCTATATAATCAGTTGAAACGTTTGGTCGCGAGATTCGAACTGGAATATTTTAATAAGTAATCGGGTGGTCGGGTACGATCCGACCCGTTTAAGAGACCCGTAACACCTCGAGGTGTTACATCTCACAAACTCAACCCCAACCACAACCGTTCTACATACAACCCCAACCACAACCGTATCCACATTTTTTTACGTCGGCTCAAATAACAACATCCCAACTAGACAACTTCAAGCTCCGCATAGACGTCGATGACGAGGAAGAAACTGTGCCAGAGACACAGTTGCAGGATCATGGAGATGAAGAATTAGGTGATGAAGCGGAGGAAATCCTTGTAGAGGATCAAGTTGTAGAAGTTGATGCGGGGGAAAAAAGAAATTTGGGAAGCTAACAAAAGCTGTGAAGTGGAATACAGCACAAGAGGTTGCTTTGGCAAAAGCTTTGTGCTATGTGTCGGAGAACAGGGAGAAGAGTAACCAAAGAAGCAAAGGGAGTTTTTGGAGGGCGGTCCAAAGACACTACACACAACTGTTGGGAGGATCCACCCCTACAGTTGATCAAATTACTTCTAAATGTACCGCCATGAACCCACAAATGAATGCGTTCAATGGCCTTCATCAACAAGCGGTAACGATTATGATATATTTAAGTTACGGTTTTATTTAATTATATAAATTTTCTAAAATATATTTTTACTTGTTTGAATATTGGAGCGCCTACGAGGGAGTAGATGTAGTGATCTTAACGTCATGCAAACGGCGTTGAACGATTACAGAAAAACTCATCCTTCTGGTTTCAACCATCAACCGGCTTGGTAGATTGTAAAAGATCACGACACGTGAAGAAAGCAAATGTTGATGGGTGAAGAACCGTTCGATGGTCATTTCGACAAGAGATGGAAGTCTTCGGAAGGTGGCAACTATCAGGCGACTGCCTTTCCACACCGGAAGACTCCATCCCCACTATCCACATGCCGGATCTCAACGAAGATACCAACCCAACGCGGCCCGAACGAAAAAATAAGAAAGTCGCCGCCGCCGAGTCTTCAAGCAAATCATCCTGGGTTGACGAATTTGGCTCATACCGGGAAATGAAAGAAGACAAACTGAACCTGTTGGTCACCCTACAATCTCAATAAGGAAAAAAAACAATGACGTTTTTAGAGGAACAACGCGAATTGTTGTGAAAAAGGAAGTATGACCATGACTTGAATATGTATTCAAAACCGCACGACCACCTCAAAGGTAAATCTTTAGCGTTGGTTTGAAACGTAAAGAAGAAATAGCGGCAAAATACGATTAGGAGCGTTATTGGGTTGAAGGCGACGAGTAAATTTAGGTGTTTGTATGTTTTTTTTAAATGATGTTTCTTGTATTTTTTTAAAAATTTAATGGAACGGTTATTTTTTTTAGTTTTTTTACAAACGGTTCTTTTAAATCTAATGGTCATTCTTTTAAAACGGTAAATAACAAAAGGAAAACTAAAAAATAAAGATTTTAATGAAGTGAATCAGTTAAGTGTTGCCTCCAAAAAAATGTTTCAGTGAAGTGATGTGGCAGTGCTTAATTGGTTAAAATCAGTGAAGTGAAAAACTTCTACTAGAAGTGCTCGTCCCACCCTAAGGTATGGTCTAAGGAGGGTAAGATGTAGATAGTCTTACCTCTACCTCGTGAAAATAAAGAGACTGCTTCAAGCGACACTCCCGGCTTAATAGTGGTTTTGTATCAAGTCGTAAGCATAAGGCCATAGCACTTAGTAATCAGGACAAACCCGATTGGTGCATGTACCCCCTGTCTTTTAGCTATTAGTGTCACCACCTGATGCATGATTAACCGTCTGTCATTTTTAACGTTATTTTCACGAAATTAGTAAAATAACGTTAAAATTAGTGAAACTTTAATTTTGCCCCCTAACGGCTACACATATATACATTATATGCGCACAATCGTAATGCATGGCTGTTCAGCCGTTAAAAAAAACCTAGAATCTTATGGTATCAAAACAGCCTTTGAATAGCATTCACCTAAATCAATGCAATTCTTCATGTTCTTCAAAATTTCAACCGAGAGCATATCTTCCAACACCCAAAAATCGATAAAACCAAATTATAAAACTTAAAGTAAACACTAACCGATTTTCACAACCGTAAACTTTCTTGAATCCTTTGATATCAACCAAGCCTTTGAAAAGCTTTTTAGGCTCTGATACTAATTGTAAGTCCCAAATCCGATGGATCTTCTTAAAAGATCAATTAACACAATTAAAAGGCGGAATCAATTGATTGTGGTGATCAAGAACAAGAACAAAATATCACACTAGCACACAATTGTATTACTAGAAAATATTGTCTGGTATAAGAGAGAATAAGCAATATGGAACCTCTCTAGTTCTCTCTCACTGGCTCCCCCTTCGAGCGCTAACCTAATAATGAACTTAACAAAACATTACATACTAGGTATACTGGATCAGCCACATGGCCTAGTCTGTCACACCCCGCCAAGGCGGAAACACGGGGATGTGATTCGAAAGGTTTTCAAGTACAAGGTTCGAGCAACACACAAGATTTAATTTAAATAGATACCATCGAAGGATGGATGATGTCATAAATTATTAAAATAACACAACATTGTTTGAAATTAAGTAATTGTCTGAAAACACCTAACTTTAAACACCATAATAACGTATGACTGACACAACCAAATCCATGACGGTACCACCCAGTGCAAGCTCAAACCTAACCCTCAAGTCTCCGCTCCGCATGGTTAGTTACCTAGAAAACATGCATAAAAGATTTGTCAACATAATGTCGGTGAGTTCACAGGTTTTAATGTACTATATAAAGTGCTCATGTAATTCGTGTACGACCAATCATAGGCTAGCAAAGCGAATGATTACTGTGCAAACCATGAGTCCCATAACCAAACCTCCTAACTGTCGTGCCTCGCACATTGTACAATAAAGACAACGTGTGTATAGTAGAATACTAACACTCTTTCGTATGTAACCAGTTAGAGCGACTAACCAAGAGTGGGAATGTCAATCCAATAGATCTATTAAAGTGTTCCATGGCTTTTGATAGCTAATGGTTATAGTGTAAATGTAAGTACGAGGACTGATGAGCTCATGAACCGAATGTCTCATGTTCCACATGGTAGTCATGATAGAAATACACACAAAATGAATTGTACTAGAAATGTAACATTTTTATCCCCCAAAATGGAAAACTGTAAAAAAATGGGGTCGTGAAACTCACCTGGTGATTGTAGATGTGCTCCAGTAAAGCTGAAAGGTAGAATGACTACTATCCCAACAATTGGTACCCTATGATTGTCAAGAATATAGTGAGTTGTACGTTCTTGTCGTTTATCATACAAGTTGTTCACCCGACATGTGAACCCTTGTGTAAGTTTTAATGTGGGCCATAGTTCGTGCACGTGACAATGATTTTGAACGGTTTTGTGAATCCGGGTGTTTTATTGTGAAAACATATCTATTGTAAACAAAATGGGCACTATATGTCGTCATGGGCTACAAATTGTTCCCAATCTAACACGTGTGGTCGTTTTATGGCAAAACGAGTGTTTTAACATAGGTTTATGCCTTTTAAAAACAAAATATAGTACTAACATACGTTATGGATTTCTTAACACATGTTATCATGAGGTAGCCGAAACCTTTTCATACATTGTATCGAAAATCCGATTGTTTATCTAACAAGACTTATTCCTGTTCGATAATGCACGATTAGATGATCACAAGTGTGTACTAGTGTGTTGTTAAGGAAATCGAGTATTATCATTATCTAATTGTGGTGTAGTGTCGAGTGTATATACATAAGTATGTTTTACATATATTTCGACTTCTAGACACATTTAATGGACCAAGTGTGGACTAAAACATTTGTGATAATGTGTGTATATGTTCTAGGCCGATTAATGTCACTTACGTGTTGTCAATTGATATGGTGTGATCCATAGATGTTTCAAACAATTATAAGTGAAACAATGCTTATAAAAACTCATCGACTTAGTGTGTGAGTGGCCGATTACAAGACGATCAATGGTCGAAGGGTTGGGAAAAATATAGAAAGGGTCGATTGTTTTAAGTTATAAATAATGATAATAGTGATTGGTTAATGTACCTAGTGATGTAAGGTGATGGTCGAATGCTTGAGCCTTCGGCCTCCTATATGGGCTTCCAATCCTTTGATTATTGTGGATTAAAGGAAGATTGGTTAATGGTGTTTCGGAAGGGGTGATCAGCCGAGTACTTTAGCCAAGAGAAAGATATTGTTGGTGTGTGAAATTGAGGGTGCTCACGGGGCCTTTATATAGGTGTTCAAGGGAGGTGGTGACAAAAACAAATGTGGTAATCCTATCCTCTTTGGTCGAAGCATTGATTAGGAAAGTTAATCACCATTTAGTGCAAGGCAATGGGTTGGAAAGTTTAATCAAGAAAGAGGGGTGTTGACTTGTTTAGGAGGTTGGATTATATTGGCTTTTTGTCCAAATGAGTGTAAAGTATTACATCATCCTTGCCATAACCGATTTTCATCATGTGTAAGTATGGATATTGTGATCAATCTTTGTCATGTGATCTTGGGTGGAATCGGTCGAAATATATATTGGTGTAGAGGTGATAGTGACTTAACCAAGAACATGAGTGTGTCATCACTTGATTGATGTTCATTGTTCCATGTATACTTAGTTATCAATTGCAAGGTAGAGGTGCATGCATGGTGTGCTTCGGCCGAAGATCAAGGAGGTTAGGGAGATAGTTTTGGCGAGTCAACTTCCTACAAGGTAGGTGATAGAATGATAAGTGTTCTATATACATGAAACATTAGTTGTTTTGGTTGTTTGTATGTGAAAAAGACTTGTCATGAGACAATGATTTGCCATTCATATTTTAGTTTTAATCGTGTGTGTGTGCATATATATATATATATATATATATATATATATATATATATATATATATATATACGATGTTGATAGATGATGGTTTGTCTCTATTCTTTCACACTTTGGCCGATTAGGGAAGATCATGACAAGAGTGGTCGTGTATCATGAGTTGAGGTTTGTTTATGAAGAATGTAAGGTCTTATTTTGGTATAATCTAGACTTTGCATGCATGGTTCCATATTTTCTTTCCTTTTCCTTCATCCAATCGATTTTGTGCATGTGTGGGTGTATTTGTTTGGTCTCGGCCGAAAGAGGGAAAATAGAAAGAGGTGAGTTGTTTATGGAAGCTATTTTACCATAGTTATACCTTCCATTTTGGTGTAAGCTTTGATAGGGACACATGAATGCAAGACTAGTTTTGTTGCCTTCCTTAGTGTATTATCGTGTATGTATGTATGGGTAGGGTATGTCTTTTGATCACAAACAAATGGATACATATGTTATGTGTGTGCACCTATGATGTGGATGTGTAAATACATGTATGATTAAGTCTTGTTTTGTTGTGTTCTTATGTATAGCCGAAATTTATATAAATATGTACCCATAAGCTATATTTTTCGAAGATCGTTAATCATCCATTGTGTAGGCCTTGATTTCGGGTGACAATATATATATATATATATATATATATATATATATATATATATACACATGTATAGTCTAGGGTGATAATAACATGTGTTGTTGTGCGATATTAACTCAAGTTAGTATGCATTTGTGTCCTAGATAGTTGTTCCAAGTTTTTCGTTTGTTATTTCTATAGAACACATCGAGAATAATTTCCCATTTAGGTGTCGTCATGTGTATTGTTGTTTTGTTCTTATGTGGTAATCGAGTATCCGGTTTCTCTCTGTTAAGCATGTGATTGGCTTGACTGCTCAACACCAATTATCTTCTATAGTCCGGGTGTTCTATGCATAAACGAGTAATTTATTGAATTTCCACAATAACTCAGGCTTACTAGACTGGGGGGGGGGGGGGGGGTTATAGTGTGTGCAAAATGTCTAATTATGCACATGAAATGACAGTAATAAGTAAAATGTGTACGGATGTTGACCTGGATCATTGACTAGTGTCACATAGCCCAAGCCCAACTGAGAACCTATGTAATCTTAGCCTAAACACCAAATACTATCGAGAAATGATGTGTTCTCGGTCCCAAATACAGATTATCAATATGTATTTGATAACGTCAGTCTCACTAATATAGTAATATAGACCTAACATTCAAGCTGCTTTAAAAGTTACTTTGACCCAAGTGACCAAAAAAAGCGTACCTTTAAAACCGACATGTGTTTTTACCATTTTCTTTTAACAATCTTGATTTCCTGGCACTAGAGGTTGTGGAGTTATTTAGCCAAGTCCAGCGGATCATACATAGAGGCTATAACCCAAAAATCTATGAATTTAGTTCTTTAAAGATTTAGTTGTGTTATCCAAACAGGGTTAGAAACACACGTGTGCCTGTATGCCTTTGGTTTCGATGTATTTTCTTTTGAGGATGAAATTTGCCAAATTCATTTATTCAAATTCAATTCATTCAATTCAAATTCATATATATTTATTGATGAGGAAATTGAATAGTAAAAAGTGGCACAATTGTAATTATGACGGTTTTTAAGGGGTATTTTTTTTTGTCTTTTTTGCTTCACAATCGTACAATTGTAATTCTAAGGTTTTTGAAGGGGTAGTTTGGTCTTTAGGGTGGTTTCCTTATAACATACTTCTTCCCTTTTTAAATCCGCACCCAAAACTCTTGTCTCTTTGTTTTTCTCACTCTAGAAACCACCACCACATAGCGGTGTTGGTGGGTTTGCTGTGATGTTTTCCTTAAAGCCCGTCTTTACACTTTTCCCTCTCTAACTTGTTGAACAGTGAAATGTGATGGGTTTGGGGGGTCATCCGTACGTGCCTTCGGTGGCCTATTGAGACCACCGTAGGTGGTGTCTTTTCACTATAATGACCGATGGTGGTGGTGTCATGTTTATTTTTGTTGAACGGTGGTCTGAGGCGTTGCCAGTGGCCAATTCAGGCCACCTTTTGTGGCATCTTTACACTATGGTGATGAGTTTTGGCGTTGGTATTTGTTATGTGGTGGTGCTGAGTTGTCACACTTAGTTGGGCACCGCTTGGCCTTGCGTTACCGCCGCCTCATCTCTGATGTAATGGTTGAGTCTGTCACTGCCTCCGTCGCATGGCAGTAGTGGTGGGTGGTTGTTTATTGATTAATAGTATGAGGTGGATGGTGATATTTCTGGATGACAATGGACTCAACGGGCAATTTAGTTTCGGTTGCTCATATGTTTTATATTATTTATATATTATATATCTATTAATTTAAAACTTTAATTTACTATTCATTAATAGTGACTTCCATTATTTTATATTTTTTTCCTTTTCTCACACCTTTATTTATAATATATATGATCTGTTTCATTTATAACAAGTACTGTTGGTGGTGGAGTGGTTTGTGGTGAACTTCTTATTCCAAAGTCACAGGGTCAATTCCTGGGGGAGGCAATTCATTTTATATATATATTTTTTCCTTTTCCCACATCTTTATTTATAATATATATGGCTTGTTCAATTTAGAACCACAAGTAGTGTTAGTGGTGGAGTGCTCTGTGGTGAACTTCTTATTCCTAAGGTCGCAGGGTCGATTCCTAGGGAGGCAATTCATTTTTTTTTACTTTAACAGCTTTACTTAATAATAAATACAATTGGTTTCATATTTAAACATCAATTGTATTAGTGGTGTAGTGGTTTGAGGTCCACTTTGCTAAATAGAAGATAACAAGTTCGATCCTCGCAAGTTGAATTTTTTTTTTTCATTTCAACAACCATATTTAATGTGAAGTATAATCTATTTTATATTAAAACACAAATGAGTTTGGTGGTGTAGTGGTATGAGATGCATTTTCTCAATACGAGGTCTTGGGTTCAAGACTAGGCGGTCACGGTTAATTTTTTTTTCAGCAGCCTTATTTGACGTTCTTAATCAGTTTTGCGCATACAGTAACCGGGTAAAGAAAAAGTTCAAGATGAAGCAGAAATCACCGCGGTGTGCCGCAACGCGCGCGATAGAAATCCTAGTTTAGATAATTGAAAAAAATACCAAACGTAGATTCTTTTTATATTCTAATACTATGCTCTGACTTATTTATCGGAATTCAGACCTGTTTAAGTTGGTTTTTGGATGATTGTTTCCATTTTTGTTGCCTTGCCACACAACTTTACTTTAGCCAAACAGCCTATTCCTTTTATGATATACAGATATACACATTTTGTCATTTCATATTAGATTTTTTATTTGAGTAAGCTCCTAAGGGATAAACTAGCTTTCAAATATTTGTTTGTCACCGTGCACCAGATTTTAGTACAGGTGAAGAAACACCGACCCAATAACACTCAATAGACTGTAATAACGATGGTAAGAATGAATAAATACGAAGAGATTGTATTAATATGTGTTTGCTTGATTACAAGGACTGTTAATGAGTATTATAAGGAGAATATTTTCACCAATCTTTCTAACAAAACATAGACTAGTGTCGTTTGTGTATTTGCTGTGTGAGAAACCGACCCCTTCTTTCATGGAGTGAAGGGGTATTGATAGTGAGTATGGGTCGGCTCTAGGTCTTGGCAATGATTGACAGCTCATTCGCGCGGGTCCCACAGATGAGGCTGTTGAGGAATTCCCGTTGTTCTTCTCTGATTGGCTGGACATGCTCCCACTCATGTTGTCTGTCCTTGCTGGTGTCAGGAGATCGTGGAGTAGGGAATGAACGCATGTGATTGGCAGATGTTCTTTTCTTCCTCTCCACGTGTTTGTCTCGTACTAGGTGTCACGCGAGGCTATTTAGAGTCTTCCATTGGGTATTTACTCAATGTTCCCTCATGCACAAGTACCTACGCGGGAGTTACGTACGCGTGTATGTACACATATCTCTTCAAGTCCCCCAGTCTATTGTCCTCTGTGTTTGCGCGGTGGGCGATAAACTTCTTGTAGTGTATTTTTTGTTTGTTTGAGTGGATAGCGGTTGATGCGACTATCGACAATAAATACGTGCTACTTTTTCTTTGTCATGAGTGCGAAGTGACGTTTTGAGCAGTCCAAACGTCCTTGTCAGTTACCTTTTTCAGAGGAGGCGGTACGATTTTATCTCTCTTTCACGTGGCACGTCTTTATTGGCTGGGCCTGCGGCTTTCGTACCCGGGTTTAGAGGAGCATTTATTGCCCTTCCTATATAAGCTAGAGGAGCCCCTGATTTTCATCTTTACTTCTCTCCAGCTCACTTCTAACTAAACCTTTTATTTTTCGAGAGATAAATTGTTTCCCACATTTGCGGTTTAATGGCTTTTTCCTCAGATATCACTGGTAAGAAGCAATACGAGGTAATCGCAGAATGGACATATGTTGAATTCAATCATTTCTGCAATCATTACGGCATCTTGGCCGCATGTGAGCCCGCGATTCCCAGCCCCGGGGAGGTTATTACGAAGCCTCCAGCGGGTAAGATAGGCTTGTACCGGGCGTTCTTTACCACCTGTAACTTCCGCGTTCCTGTTACAACCTTCTTTAAAGTGGTTCTCGATCATTATCACTTGCATGTCAGCAAAGTGCATTCGGGGGGCACGAGCAAGATTTGTTGGTTTGAGGTCTGCTGCAAGGCCTAATGGATTGAGCCGACCATTGAGCGGTTTAATGTGTTTTATGTGTTGAAGATTGCTGATAGTTGGTTTTCCTTCAACTATCGGTCTGGGGCAGGGGTTGTACAACACTGCCCTACCTGTATAGCATATGAGGGGCAGGGGTGGTACAACACTCTCGTGTCTCATCCCGCCAAGATGGTTCCTATCAACGAAATTGCTTTAGTGGCCGTCGGGATGAGTCAACATTATGAGAATGAAGGGGAGAGGGAGAACCCTGTACTGCGTGATGGAGACGTTGGTAAGTCTTGTTCTGCGTATATGGTGTTTGATGATCTACTTTTTCGTCTTGTTTTATTTACATGTTTTGATTTTGCGCAGTGTGCAACATTTATGCGGTAGTGTTGCATGGGCCTGGAATGTAGTGGCACTTTGAGCCCGTGGCTGAGGGTAAGCAGTTTATTTTGGATGAAACTGCTGACTTATTTGTGAAACCTGTTTTTCCGCCGGAGGCCGTTCGCCAAGTGCGCGCCCACCGCTACTTACTTCTGGTTAGTGGTTTATTCTTTCCGTGATTGCATTTACTGTCTATAATGTTGACTTTCGTGCACTTTCTTTCAGGTCCTTCTGATGTTGTTAATGTTGAGGATGTGGGCGAGTGTGATGATAATGACGAAGATGATGAAGGTGATGGTTGCCACATGGAGGGTTTTGTGGAGCCTAACCCTCGCCCCCATGAACATGGCTCTATGCAGTTGAGTGATGCTTTTGTCTCCACGAGTGAGCTGGCATTCGTGGAGCTTAATATGGATACTTCTGGGCCGCGTCTGGATGCGGTCCCTAAGGTGAAGCACAAGGCTCCCCATGAGGATAAATTTTTGGATTTAGACATTGATGCCTTTGGCCTTACTTCCCCCTGAAGAAGAAGGTGCGACTGGAAGATAACGTGGCTGATGCGTAGCAGGCGATGCTTGGTAAGCGTTCGTTGTGTTTATTTGCTTTACTTTTAGGTTCCTTATTTATAATTTTTTTTTTTTGACATATAATTGGGGACATTTCATTAAAACAAAATACGAAAGTTACATCATAATAGAAGGTAGACGGGCAACAAGCTGCGCCGCCACCCCTTTCTGAATTGCAAACCCTAGTCTACTAAAGACAAATCCTTGTCCCCCTGGAGATGAACTATTGCTGTGGACGACCCGTTGGACCCTGGTCAACGGGTAACTTGGTGAAGAGAGGTGATAGGGGTGCCAAGGAGGCACCCGGAATCCGTGGTTCATTAAGCAAATAACCGGTGTACACTAAGTTGGTGACCTTCATGGAAGGCGTGACTGTCGCCGCTACCCCTCTGCTCACACTAAAGGGTTTGGTGCGCAGGAGACTAAGGCTCCTGCGAAGAATATTATGTTGGCCACCACTGCCCCGGTGTCATCTTTCGGTGGAGGGGCTTTTACTTTGGAGGGCGACACTCCACTCGACTCCATCCGACCTCATATCCTGAATTGGGATTTGACTGAGGGGAGTCGGTTACTAACCCCGTTGTGTGTAGTGACTTTCTCGCCGAAGTCGTTCCTCCCGCAGAGACAACATTCCAGGAGTCTCACCCATAGATGGATCTGATGACAGAACATGTTACCGCATAGGCCAATTGTTGGGTCTGCTGACCTGGAGAAGAACAGATGATTGAAAAGCCAAAAAATACTAAGTGTTGATCCTCTAAATAAAACATTTGTTATAAAGAGGCTTTCCCCAAAAGACTGTTGATTCCTAACTGCTGCTGCTTCAAACAACTGATAAAGACAACTGCTGTTGATGAAAGGTCTGATGAACAAACGTCTGAAGAATAAAGGTCTGATAAAGAAACAACTGCTGATCAAAGAACTGAAGAACAAAGGTCTGTTGAACCAACAGCACTTTGGTTCAACAGATGATAGAAGACATCAGAGTTTTACTTTACAGAGTTTTGTATTATCAGTGTTTTCAATGTAACAGTAGTTATAGTTAGCAGATGTTAGAAGTTGTTAGTCAGTTAGAGGTCACTGTCTTAGGTGACATCAGCACTGATCATCAGAGGTTTGAGTCTGTCTATAAATAGAACAGTACTTGCACTGTTCTATTCATCACTCGTCATTCTCTTTCAGACAAACATTCTCTGAGTGATCAGGCTGAGGGGGAGTTTACTTGTACAATTGTAATCTTTCAATTAATGAAAGCTTTCGATTAAAAACAATTATTCTCCATGTTTTGATTTATAGTTTATTCCGCTGCACTTTCCATTTATATTTCATTTCATTTACTCATACTTAATCAAACAAATCGAAACAACTAGAACTCAGATCCTAACAATTGGTATCAGAGCTTGGTCAATTAAATTCGATCTAATCAATCAATTTAATACAAACAGATCAGCTCATAATTATTGATATCGTTTGTTTGTCGGATTTAAAACAGAGTAATAGTTTATTTTCGTTTCAACAGTTAGTAAACAGACTTTGTTTTTGAAAAATCAAGAGAATGACTTCACTCAATCAAGATCCACACAACACTGGCACAAGTAACAAGCCTCCGATGCTTGTCAGGTCAGAATACAACATCTGGCAGCGTCGGGTGGCTCATGTGTTAGCACAACAGAACACAGGGTGCTGGAAATCGGTAGTATTTGGACCACATGTTCCAATGGTACCGAGTGCCGAGGATCCAAAGATCCAAGTACCAAAGAGTGTTGAGAACTACTCAGAGCAAGATTTTCAAAAAATCGAGCTAGATGCCAAGGCTTTCAGCATAGTAGCCATGGCACTGCCGAATGATATCTATGTCGGACTCTTGCACTGCAATAGTGCTAAAGAATTGTGGGATGCTCTTAAAGAGCAGTTCGGGGGAACTGAAGATGTGATTGAAAACAACCGTGAAATACTTAACCAACAATATGAAACGTTTAGTCACATAAAAGGGGAGTCGTTAACACAACAGTTTGAAAGGTTTAATTGTCTTATTAGTGAACTAAAACTGGTTGGTCTAACTTTTCCTAATTCAACACTGAATCATAGGTTTCTTAGATCACTTCAGGACAAATGGGACACTATAGCTATAGTCATGAGAAACTCTATCGGATTCAAAGACCTGACCCTGACCCAGCTTCATGGTAAGCTCCTGACTTATGAAAGGGAGCTTAACCAGAAAAAGAAGCTCCAGGACTCTGGCAAAGTGTCAGATGACTATGTATTTGGGAATACTGCACTGTTGGGTCAGGAGGAGGGTTCTGGAAGTTGTAAGGATCAGAGTTATGATCATTACATTGACATAACCACTGGTTTTAACAATGATCCTTACTCATCACCAAACAACTATGCTTTTACAGCTAGTGGTGATATCCAGGCTTCTGATAATTCATCTTTTGTGTACAATGACCTGCAATATATTGACCCTTTGGACTTAGAAGAAATGGACATCTTACATCAGCTTGCCCTGCTCAGTATTAGAACCAATAACTTCTATAAGAAAACTGGCAGGAGGTACCCAGGTTTACATGGTGGGTCAAAGGTGGGGTTGGATAAATCAAAGATAAAGTGTTACAAGTGTCATAGAATGGGTCACTTTGCTAGGGAATGTAGGAGTCAAAATGGAGTTCCTATGATTACCTATCCAAACCAAAGACCACAGACCAACACTTATCAAACCATCCCTGTACCTAATGTGCAAAACACTGCTCACTTTGCACAAACCCAAACCACTGTTCCTGTGCACTATGTCCAAACCACTGTTCCTCAGTATCACTATGTCCAAACACCTGTTGCTCAGGCACCAGTGCCAATGACTGCTGCCCCATCCTCTGCTCCTGTAGAGACCAGTCAACCAAGTCAACAGAGTTTCTTTACTCAAGGCTTTGTTGATTGGAGCAGTCTACCAGATGAGATAACAGATGATAACAATGCTCTAGTTGCCAACTCTGAAAATAACTTTTGTTTTATGGCACTAGAGACAATTGTTGAAGAGACTGATTCTGAGGGTGTGGTGTCTTTGTCTGAAAATGTGACTGATGGTGTTGTTGGTGAAGTTGTTTCAGCTGAAGAATCTGAAGTGGAGGTTGTGAATCTCTCAGACCCCTGGGGTAGTGATGATTGTGACTGCCAGTGTAACTGTGCCTTGATGGCTGCTGCTAAGGTATCTCCTCAAATCTTAAATGATTTATGCTCAGACAAATGTATTGTGGCATTTGCTAAGATAAAAAAGGTGAATGAAAACTTTAGAAAGAAAATTTTGGAAGATGAAATTCAGTTTGAAAAACTCACTAAAGAGTTAAAATCAAAAATAACTGAAAAAGAATCTGAAATCAGCAGTTTAAAACATGAAGCAAGCATAACCAAAGACCAGCTTCAGACTATGCTAACAAAATATCATAGTTGTAAAAAGGAGCTTGAGTCCACCCAAGTTGAATGTCAGAAATGGGTGGAATCATCTAAAGGTTTTGAGATGATTGTCAACCAACAATCTAAAAGTCATGTGAAATTTGGGTTTGGTTATCAAGAAACCACTGACAAAAAGGAACCACAGTTGGTTGAAGTCATTCCTACCAATTCAAAAGGTCAAGAAATCAAGGTTACTGAACCCAATGGCAAGAAAATCATTCTTGAAAAGTTGGAAGGTACACCCTCATTTGATGAAATTGAGAAATATCAATTCAAACCAACATGGACAGATGAGTGTGAAGTCCTTGAAAATTTCAGACCAATGACCTTTAAAACCCCTGATGGTAAAATGGCACCACAGGCCAAAGTTATCCCTTTGAAAGATCTTCCAACAGATGATCAAAAATCTGTTGAAAAGAAGAAAGAAAAACGGAAAGCCAAAAACAACTTGTTTTGTGATTTTTGTGAAAAGAAGAACCATGTCACCAAAAACTGTTTTCTTTTAAAAGCATATGATATCAACAAAACAACAAGTTTAAATGATTCTAAAACAAATGAATGTTCAATCTGTAAGAAAGAGAATCACAAAACAAAAGAGTGCATGTATCTAAAAAATTTTGATGAAAAGATAAAAGAGTACAAGGCTAAAACTCTTGAAAGTCAAGTGGTGAGTACTCCAAAAGGAAAACCCAAATAGACTTTTGAACCAGTCCAAACAGCTGTTACCAAAGGTCTGAACAAAAACTCTGCTCCCAGAGATGTTCAGGTAACAGATGTTCCACCAGTTACCAGATTACCAAGAGGATATGGACAACCCACTTGTCATCGTCTGCCACATGTTTATGAAGAGCCCAAAAGGCCTTCAAAACCAAAAGTGAACAGACATCCTCATGGTTTTCAGCATCTGACAGGAAATGATCAAACATCTGTTGGACCAAGTGTTGACATTCAAGCACTAGCAAATGGTCAATTACAGCTATTGAACTTAGTCCAAAAGCTAGTTCAAACCACTGATCATTCTCCTCAACTTAAGGCTGAGACATCTAAGAACCCATCCAAAGCCAATTTGGCTTTGGACACTCACCAAAACTAAAGTCTTTATTGATGTGCAGGGAGCTTCTGCTTGCTTAGATAGTTTATGGTATGTAGATAGTAGAGGCTCCAGGCACATGACTGGATGTAGAGCCCTTCTTCTGGACTTTCTTGCACATGGAGGGGGTGATATATCCTTTGGTAATGATTCTAAAGGTAAAGTGTTGGGTTCTGGTACTGTCAAAGCAGGGAGGCTTAAGTTTGAAAATGTTAATCTGATAGACAATCTAAAATTTAATCTACTTAGTGTGTCTCAAATGAGTGACAAAGGATATGGGTCATTCTTCACTAAGCAAACATGTAAGATTGTTGGCCCAGAGGCTGTTGAAAAGATTAACACCATCATTGCTGAGAGCAAAGCACAACTTGTTGCTCATAGAAGTGGCAATGTGTATGTAGTTGATATGTTGAAGGATAACCCTATGGCAAATGTCTGTCTGTTCTCTGCTGCCTCTACCAAAGAGACAGAATTGTGGCATAGGAGACTTGGTCACACCAACCTTCAAACTATCAACTCACTCTCCAAACAAAACCTTGTCAGAGGTTTACCATCAAAAGAATTTAAATGTGATGAGCATTGTGTTTCCTGTCTAAAAGGAAAACAACATAAAAGCTCTTACAAATGAATTGATGAGTCCAAAACTAGTCAGTGCTTACAATTGTTGCACATGGACTTGTTTGGCCCAGTTAAAATCATGAGTCTAAGAAGAAAGAGATTTTGTCTTGTCATAGTTGATGATTTTTCTAGGTTTACATGGACTTACTTTTTACACTCTAAGGATGAGACTGCTGGTATTTTGAAGGACTTTGTCACCAAAGTTGAAAAACAATATGACTTGCCAGTAAAAGTCTTTAGAAGTGACAATGGAACAGAGTTTAAAAATAAGGAGTTGGATGATTTCTGTGTGTCAAAAGGGATTGTAAGGCAGTACAGTATCCCAAGAACACCAGAGCAGAATGGGGTGGTTGAAAGAAAGAACAGGACTCTCATTGAGGCTGCAAGAACAATGCTAGCAGATTCTGGTTTGCCTCTGTCCTTTTGGGCAGAAGCTGTAAACACTGCTTGCTATGTTCAAAACAAAGTTTTAATCAACCCTAGACGTCAAAAGACTGCTTATGAAATTCTGTTTAAAATCAAACCACTGATATCATTTTTCAAAGTCTTTGGCTGCCCATGTTTCATTTTAAATCTTAAAGATTCCATTTCAAAATTTGCAGCCAAAGTAGATTGTGGATATTTTCTGGGGTATTCTTCTACTGCCAAGGCCTATAAAGTGTTTAACACAAGGACCAAGACAATAGAAGAAACTCTGAATGTGAAGTTCAATGAACTTTCATCTTTAAAAATCCCAGCAAACCCTGCTGAGTTGTTTGATTTGGATAAATTCAAATTTGAAGATATTACTGTCAAAACTAACCCTGCAGGTACTCCACAATCTCCACAACAAGACTACAGAATAGATGTTGTGATTCCAGATCACTACAAAGTCTTTAGAAGCATATGTTGACAAAAGTCAGTCCAACCTTACACCACTTGGACCCATTCCTCCACCTCCATTTCAAACATCTGTTGACACTACAGAAGTGCAAACAGATGTTATGTCAACAGAGTCACCAAACCTCTGTCCTTCACCACAAAATGCCATCATACCATATCAGGGAGATCTAATCTACCTAAGAGCTCATCCACCAGATCAAATCATTGGCAACATCAGAGAAGGTGTGCTTACAAGGAGCCAATCTTCAAATATCTGTCTTTTTGCAGGATTTCTATCTCTTACACAACCTGTCAAGTACCAAGAGGCACTGAAAGACAACAGTTGGGTGGAAGCCATGCAAGAAGAACTCCTTCAGTTCAAAAGACAACAAGTATGGGAACTTGTACCACTGCCTAAGGATGTTTGTCCAATTGGCACAAAGTGGGTCTTCAAAAACAAAACTGATGAAAGGGGTATAGTTGTCAAGAACAAGGCCAGGTTAGTGGTTCAAGGCTTCAGACAAGAAGAAGGAATAGACTATGATGAAACCTTTGCTCCTGTAGCAAGGTTAGAAGCTATCAGACTGTTCCTAGCCTTTGCTGTCAACCATAACATCAAGGTGTATCAGATGGACATCAAGTGTGCCTTCCTATATGGCAAAATTCACGAGGAGGTCTATGTATGTCAACCACCTGGTTTTGAAGACACATTCCATCCTGATCATGTCTACAAGCTTAACAAAGCATTGTATGGACTAAAACAAGCACCAAGAGCCTGGTATGAAACTCTCTCCACTTTTCTCTTATCCATTGGTTTCACAAGAGGTAAAATTGATAAAACCTTGTTTTTAAAATGGAAAGGAAAAGATTTAATGATTGTTCAAATATATGTGGATGACGTCATTTTTGGATCCACATGTAACAAAATGTGTGAAGAGTTTAGGGAACTCATGACAGCAGAGTTTGAAATGAGTGCTATGGGTGAACTTCAGTGCTTCCTTGGTCTCCAAGTGAAACAAATGCAAAATGGCACATTCATTCATCAAAACAAATATGTGAAAAACTTGTTAACAAAATTTGAGATGAATGATTGTAAGCCATGTAGTACACCCATGAGCACTGTCAAGCCACTCACTGATGATGACAAGGATGAACTGGTTGATCAAACACACTATAGATGCATGATTGGGTCTTTATTGTACTTAACAGCATCCAGGCCAGACATTATGTTTGCAACCTGTGTGTGTGCAAGATCCCAGGCTTCACCTAGAAAGTCAAACCTTATTGCTGTGAAAAGGATATTCAGATACCTAAAAGGTGCTCCCACACTTGGTATCTGGTATCCTGCTAATGGAAACATTGAGCTTTCAGGTTATTCAGATAGTGATTTTGCTGGCTGCCACACCACAAGGAAGTCCACATCTAGAGGGTGCCAGTTTCTAGGGAATGCCTTAGTCTCCTGGCAAAGCAAAAAGCAAGCAGCTGTTTCAACTTCCACAGCTGAGGCTGAGTACATTGCTGCTGCAAGCTGTACAGCCCAACTCATGTGGCTTCAAAATCAACTACTGGATTTTGGGATAACTGCACTAAGGACTGCACTCATGTTGGATAGTCAAGCTGCTGAAAATATCATCAAGAATCCAGTCTCTCATTCCACCACCAAGCACATAGATATCAGACATCATTTTGTCAGAGATAGCTATGAAAAAAGGTTTGATTACTCTGCACCATGTTCCAACAGAGGATCAGTTGGCAGATGTATTAACAAAAGCTTTAGATACATCTACCTTCACAAATCTGATCTCTCGAATTGGTATGTTAAACATGGATTAAACAACAAAAATGTTTTTCAATAAAAACATTAAAATGTTTTCAGAAAATCAAATTTTGCTTAAAACGACACTTTGGTTGAAAAATCTGTTTTAAACCACTGATCAGATAAAACAACCACTGTTTCATTCAAACCACTGTTAGTTGAAAAATCTGTTTCAAACATCTGATCAGATAAAACAACTGTTTTTCCATCAGTCTTTTGGTTTAACAACAGAGGTTGGCAACAGATGTTTAACAAAACAGCTGTATGCCACCAGATGTTTAAACCATCAGATGTTTGCCACGTCTGCTCTCAAAAGCAGAGTTTTGCCACATCAGCAGTTTCACCAGAGGCTATAAAACCCTGTTTTTCCCCCAACAGCAGGTTTACTGTCTCATTGTATTCAAAATACTAACACCGCCTTCGTCTTCCTCAAACCCCTACTCAAAGTTCAGAACTTTCATACCCGAAATCCATTACAATGGATCTTCAAACAAAAGCCACCCATAATTTCCTTCCATATTTGGTTAAAACCGAAGATAACGTTCCATTCCATTCCACCATTGACATAATCACCAATTCCAAATACAAAAACATCTTAACTGCTGATGCTCCCATCCACTTAGAAACACTCCAAGAATTTTAGGCAAGTGCTGAAGTCTTGTTTCAAGATAAAAAGCCCACTTCCATAATTTCAAAAATTGGAGCCACCAGTATCGCCATAACCCCTGCACTCATATCCACAACCTTCTCACTGAATGACTTGTCAGGTATGGAATCCTTTCCTAAAACAGAGCTTCACACAGAGTTTCAGGAAAGAGGGTATGATGCACAAATGACTGAATCAACCTTATACAAAAAGTTTTTTCCTCGAGTCATGAAATTTTTCTTCCATACCCTTCTTCTCTGTGCCTCGGCCAAGACCACATCCTTCAATGAAATCCCATTAAGGATTCAATACTTGGGATATGCTATGTTGTCAGACTCTGACTTCAACCTTTCCCAGGGATTGTTTTTGGACTTGGTTTCAAATGTGAAAGCCATAAAATCTGGCTCAAACAATGCTTTTCTACTCTACCCTAGAATCTTAAGTGTAATTCTACAAAAGATTTTACCAGAAAATGATTTTCAAAAGGGAGAGTCCTTTAAAATGAAAAGTTTAACTGATGAAACTTTCACAAGAATGCTGGGTTCTTCAACCCAAGAAAAAGTGTCAAAAGTGACAAAAGTTTCTAAAACACAACCAAAGAGGACAAAAACAACAACTGTTGTTGAAACCTCTGTTGGTGAGCCCACTGCTCCTGGTGATCATGGCACTTCATCCAGTGCTGTGAAACCCACACCAGCCACCAAAAGAAAACGTCCATCCTCCAAAACCACCTCTACACCCAAAAAGGGACTTCTGGAAGATGAAATACCAGAAGCTAACCCTGTTGCATCACTAAAGCAACATGAAACCACTGTTGTTACTTCCTCACAACAGTTGGAGATATCTCAACCCAAACAAACTCCTCAAGAATCCTCACAAAAGGATCTTGTTGTAAGCCAAAGGGAACCTCATACTAAGGCATATGAGTCACTTGACCATATGTTTACAAGTCCATCTCCCAGGGCTAATCAGCTTCTTACTCCACCCACATCACCACCACATGTTCCACAAACCATGCAACCTCTGTTTGAGGCAATTGACAAAACTCAGGAAAACCCCAGTTCCTCTCCTTCACCTGTCACAGAGAGTATACCTCCACAAGTGACTGGGTCTGAGAAAAGTCAATATGCTATCCCACAAACAGAAGAGGAGGCTACACTCCCAGAGTTCAATGTAACTCTTGGTGAGGTTTCAAGAGAGGCAGCCACTACTGCTGTAGAGACCATTGTCTCACAACAGGACAGTTGTTCCATAGATAAGACTTCCTTGAAGGCAACAACTGATGAGGCCACCATTGTGTCCCCAAAATCAGTTGGAAGTCCCCAGTACCAAGACAAAAGGGCAGCTGGTTCTCATTCCATGGACTCACCTCCTAGGACTGAACCAGCTAAAACTACCACTGGTAGGGATTCAGCTGATCCTATTAACTTAGGTGATGAATCAAAACTACAAGAATTGACGGCTAGAGTTCAATCCCTTGAATCCTCTGTTGCTGACATCAAAACTGATGTCAAGTCAATATTGGAAACATTGGGCAACTTTACAAAGAGTCAACCATCCACCTCTGATATTGCTAATGAGCTATGGAAATCTGTTTCACCAATCATCATAGCTCACAGAAAATTAGCAGATCAGACATAAGAGACTTATATGACATTGATCAAAAACATGGTGGATGCCAGATTTAATGACACAAAGGCTGACATCAAGGTGATCAAAGACCATCTGCTGAAGACTACTGGCTCTGCCCCTACCACCATTCTCAGAGATGAAGATGATGATGAATTCACTGCTGATGATGCCAAAAAGGGGGAGAGTGGCAGAGATAGGCTGCCAAAGCTAAATCCATTTGGTGCACCACCCTCTCAAAAGGGTAAGCCAGCTGCTGACAAACCAGAGTCTACAAAATCAGCACCACAACAACAACAACCAATTGTTCAAACCCCTGTTGCTGAACCAGCTAAAACCAGCAAGGCAAAGGAAGTTGATACCTCTGCCAATGAAAAGGCTGATAAAGCTGCTGAAGACAAACTGAAAAGGGCTGACACATTGGAAGCTAAAGCAGAGTTGTTGGTTCAGCTCAAAAAGGAACAACAGCAAGAAGTGGAAGATGTGAGTTCCTTAAAAAGAAAGAAAATGCCAGCCAAGCATACAAGGAAACCACCATCCAAGCTATCTTCTGAAACCACTGTTGCTGAAACCCTGTTACCACAACAACTGCTACTAAAACCACTGAAACCACAACCACTGCTACCAAAACCACTACCACCAAAACCACTGCCACCAAAACACCTGTTCCAACCAAACCAATCACCACACCATCAACTACCAAACCTACCACAACACAATCAACAACCAAACCTACCACAACACAACCAAAAACCCAAACATCTGCTGGTTCTACAAAAGGACCAACAGAGGTTAACCAAACCACTGCTTCATCCTCACCTTCACCAAAAATCATGTATAGCAGAAAAAGGAAATCCACCTTTGTTATACAAGATGAAAACATTCACACCACACCACCTAACACCCCAATCACACAATCCACACCTGTCCCAGCCATTCCACTTTCATCATACTCACCTCACACATCACAATTCAGATCCAACAGACCACCACCAACCATCACACCATTGGCTGAGAAGTATCCTCTTGAGCTTGATTTACTCAAGGGGGAACTTCAATCCTTCTATAATACTGATCAGCCATCAGATAGATCCTTCCCTTCTCTTAAAGGTTTCCCTGTTCCTCTCAACATTAATACTTATCTAAAATACAAGAGTGAACAGGCAGATGCTGTCATCAAAGAGAAGTGTAAAGGGAAGGATGACAGGACTGCTCAGGGCATCCATTCAGCAGAACTTAGCAAACTGAGAAGGATTGAGGATTTTGCTAAGACCCTGAGTAATTCCATGTCTGCCATGCCTCTCAGCAAAAATATGGAGAAGGAGGTTAGGGATTCCCTACTAGAACAGATCTTGGCCACCAAGCCTTACAAAGCAAACAAAAACCAATTCACAGGCTGGACCACACATGCTCTCAGAGAAGAACTTATAAGAATTGAGAGCATGGCCAAGAATCCTCCTACAAAGGCCTCTGCCCCTGATTTCAGTAAAGGGAGAGATCAAGCTAGAGCTCTCAAATTCAAAAGAATGAGACAAGAGCTAGTAGCTGCCAAGTATGGAGAGATGAGATCTGTTGCTAGATGGTCAGAAGTCAGACTGATTGAAACTTACAAGAAATTGGAAGAAGAAAGAAAGACTAACCCTAGCCTACCAAGAAAACCTATCTATGATGATGCACCAAAGAGACCTCTACAGGCCTTTACACTTGACAGTTTACTGGAAACCTCTGATCTCTCCATTGCTGCAAGAAGACAGTTCAAGAAGCAGAAGGAGATGACAGAAGATGAACAAAAACAATTCACTGACACATTTGTAAAAGAGGGTCTCATCAACCAGATCAGATATTTCTCTGACCCTGTCACAGAGAAATTCAGAGAACTCATTGGCAGGACTCCATCACCCAACTCATCAAAAATAAAGATGCATCCCAGTCACTCCTCTGATTCTAAAATGGAAGTCAAACAAAGACACCCATGAATTGACATTGCTCAGATCAGATGGTAGTATTCAGAAGCTAAGCATGGATGATGCACCTGGCCTATGTGCTGAAGATCTCCAAACTCTTCTGAATTTGACACTGGAAAGAGATGCGGAAGACCTCTTCTCTCTAAGCTTTGAATTGCAACTCAAAGGCCAAATAAGAGAAAGTATGATGAGAAATAAAGATCAAGAATAAAGCTGAGTTTTGGCATCATCTGTTCTAGGGGGAGATTGTTGGGTCTGCTGACCTGGAGAAGAACAGATGATTGAAAAGCCAAAATATACTAAGTGTTGATCCTCTAAATAAAACAGTTGTTATAAAGAAGCTTTCCCCAAAAGACTATTGCTTCAAACAACTGATAAAGACAACTGCTGTTGATGAAAGGTCTGATGAACAAACGTCTGAAGAATAAAGGTCTGATAAAGAAACAACTGCTGATCAAAGAACTGAAGAACAAAGGTCTGTTGAACCAACAGCACTTTGCTTCAACAGATGATAGAAGACATCAGAGTTTTACTTTACAGAGTTTTGTATTATCAGTGTTTTCAATGTAACAGTAGTTATAGTTAGCAGATGTTAGAAGTTGTTAGTCAGTTAGAGGTCACTTTCTTAGGTGACGTCAGCACTGATCATCAGAGGTTTGAGTCAGTCTATAAATAGAACAGTACTTGCACTGTTCTATTCATCACTCGTCATTCTCTTTCAGACAAACATTCTCTGAGTGATCAGGCTGAGGGGGAGTTTACTTGTACAATTGTAATCTTTCAATTAATGAAAGCTTTCGATTAAAAACAATTATTCTCCATGTTTTGATTTATAGTTTATTCCGCTGCACTTTCCATTTATATTTCATTTCATTTACTCATACTTAATCAAACAAATCAAAACAACCAGAACTCAGATCCTAACAATTGGTATCAGAGCTTGGTCAATTAAATTCGATCTAATCAATCAATTTAATACAAACAGATCAGCTCATAATTATTGATATCGTTTGTTTGTCGGATTTAAAACAGAGTAATAGTTTATTTTCGTTTCAACAGTTAGTAAACAGACTTTGTTTTTGAAAAATCAAGAGAATGACTTCACTCAATCAAGATCCACACAACACTGGCACAAGTAACAAGCCTCCGATGCTTGTCAGGTCAGAATACAACATCTGGCAGCGTCGGGTGGCTCATGTGTTAGCACAACAGAACACAGGGTGCTGGAAATCGGTAGTATTTGGACCACATGTTCCAATGGTACCGAGTGCCGAGGATCCAAAGATCCAAGTACCAAAGAGTGTTGAGAACTACTCAGAGCAAGATTTTCAAAAAATCGAGCTAGATGCCAAGGCTTTCAGCATAGTAGCCATGGCACTGCCGAATGATATCTATGCCGGACTCTTGCACTGCAATAGTGCTAAAGAATTGTGGGATGCTCTTAAAGAGCAGTTCGGGGGAACTGAAGATGTGATTGAAAACAACCGTGAAATACTTAACCAACAATGTGAAACGTTTAGTCACATAAAAGGGGAGTCGTTAACACAACAGTTTGAAAGGTTTAATTGTCTTATTAGTGAACTAAAACTGGTTGGTCTAACTTTTCCTAATTCAACACTGAATCATAGGTTTCTTAGATCACTTCAGGACAAATGGGACACTATAGCTATAGTCATGAGAAACTCTATCGGATTCAAAGACCTGACCCTGACCCAGCTTCATGGTAAGCTCCTGACTTATGAAAGGGAGCTTAACCAGAAAAAGAAGCTCCAGGACTCTGGCAAAGTGTCAGATGACTATGTATTTGGGAATACTGCACTGTTGGGTCAGGAGGAGGGTTCTGGAAGTAGTAAGGATCAGAGTTATGATCATTACATTGACATAACCACTGGTTTTAACAATGATCCTTACTCATCACCAAACAACTATGCTTTTACAGCTAGTGGTGATATCCAGGCTTCTGATAATTCATCTTTTGTGTACAATGACCTGCAATATATTGACCCTTTGGACTTAGAAGAAATGGACATCTTACATCAGCTTGCCCTGCTCAGTATTAGAACCAATAACTTCTATAAGAAAACTGGCAGGAGGTACCCAGGTTTACATGGTGGGTCAAAGGTGGGGTTGGATAAATCAAAGATAAAGTGTTACAAGTGTCATAGAATGGGTCACTTTGCTAGGGAATGTAGGAGTCAAAATGGAGTTCCTATGATTACCTATCCAAACCAAAGACCACAGACCAACACTTATCAAACCATCCCTGTACCTAATGTGCAAAACACTGATCACTTTGCACAAACCCAAACCACTGTTCCTGTGCACTATGTCCAAACCACTGTTCCTTAGTATCACTATGTCCAAACACCTGTTGCTCAGGCACCAGTGCCAATGACTGCTGCCCCATCCTCTGCTCCTGTAGAGACCAGTCAACCAAGTCAACAGAGTTTCTTTACTCAAGGCTTTGTTGATTGGAGCAGTCTACCAGATGAGATAACAGATGATAACATTGCTCTAGTTGCCAACTCTGAAAATAACTTTTGTTTTATGGCACTAGAGACAATTATTGAAGAGACTGATTCTGAGGGTGTGGTGTCTTTGTCTGAAAATGTGACTGATGGTGTTGTTGGTGAAGTTGTTTCAGCTGAAGAATCTGAAGTGGAGGTTGTGAATCTCTCAGACCCCTGGGGTAGTGATGATTGTGACTGCCAGTGTAACTGTGCCTTGATGGCTGCTGCTAAGGTATCTCCTCAAATCTTAAATGACTTATGCTCAGACAAATGTATTGTGGCATTTGCTAAGATAAAAGAGGTGAATGAAAACTTTAGAAAGAAAATTTTGGAAGATGAAATTCAGTTTGAAAAACTCACTAAAGAGTTAAAATCAAAAATAACTAAAAAAGAATCTGAAATCAGCAGTTTAAAACATGAAGCAAGCATAACCAAAGACCAGCTTCAGACTATGATAACAAAATATCATAGTTGTAAAAAGGAGCTTGAGTCCACCCAAGTTGAATGTCAGAAATGGGTGGAATCATCTAAAGGTTTTGAGATGATTGTCAACCAACAATCTAAAAGTCATGTGAAATTTGGGTTTGGTTATCAAGAAACCACTGCCCAAAGTTCACAAACCACTGACAAAAAGGAACCACAGTTGGTTGAAGTCATTCCTACCAATTCAAAAGGTCAAAAAATCAAGGTTACTGAACCCAATGGCAAGAAAATCATTCTTGAGAAGTTGGAAGGTACACCCTCATTTGATGAAATTGAGAAATATCAATTCAAACCAACATGGTCAGATGAGTGTGAAGTCCTTGAAAATTTCAGACCAATGACCTTTAAAACCCCTAATGGTAAAATGGCACCATAGGCCAAAGTTATCCCTTTGAAAGATCTTCCAACAGATGATCAAACATCTGTTGAAAAGAAGAAAGAAAAAGGGAAAGCCAAAAACAACTTGTTTTGTGATTTTTGTTAAAAGAAGAACCATGTCACCAAAAACTGTTTTCTTCTAAAAGCATATGACATCAACAAAACAACAAGTTTAAATGATTCTAAAACAAATGAATGTTCAATCTGTAAGAAAGAGAATCACAAAACAAAAGAGTGCCTGTATCTCAAAAATTTTGATGAAAAGATAAAAGAGTACAAGGCTAAAACTCTTGAAAGTCAAGTGGTGAGTACTCCAAAAGGAAAACCCAAACAGACTTTTGAACCAGTCCAAACAGCTGTTACCAAAGGTCTGAACAAAAACTCTACTCCCAGAGATGTTCAGGTAACAAATGTTCCACCAGTTACCAGATTACCAAGAGGATATGGACAACCCACTTGTCATCGTCTGCCACATGTTTATGAAGAGCCTAAAAGGCCTTCAAAACCAAAAGTGAACAGACATCCTCATGGTTTTCAGCATCTGACAGGAAATGATCAAACATCTGTTGGACCAAGTGTTGACATTCAAGCACTAGCAAATGGTCAATTACAGCTTTCCCCAAAAGACTGTTGATTCCTAACTGCTGCTGCTTCAAACAACTGATAAAGACAACTGCTATTGATGAAAGGTCTGATGAACAAAGGTCTGATAAAGAAACAACTGCTGATCAAAGAACTGAAGAACAAAGGTCTGTTGAACCAACAACACTTTGGTTCAACAAATGATAGAAGACATCAGAGTTTTACTTTACAGAGTTTTGTATTATCAGTGTTTTCAATGTAACAGTAGTTATAGTTAGCAGATGTTAGAAGTTGTTAGTCAGTTAGAGGTCACTGTCTTAGGTGACGTCAGCACTGATCATCAGAGGTTTGAGTCTGTCTATAAATAGAACAGTACTTGCACTGTTCTATTCATCACTCGTCATTCTCTTCCAGACAAACATTCTCTGAGTGATCAGGCTGAGGGGGAGTTTACTTGTACAATTGTAATCTTTCAATTAATGAAAGCTTTCGATTAAAAACCATTATTCTCCATGTTTTGATTTATAGTTTATTCCGCTGCACTTTCCATTTATATTTCATTTCATTTACTCATACTTAATCAAACAAATCAAAACAACCAGAACTCAGATCCTAACACCAATGCCACCTACACTACATCTGCGATTATACGGGAGTCGGTTAGCTTTCAAGAGGCGAAGGTGGAGCTTGCTGCAGAGAGGCGGCAGTTTGAGGCGACGAAGAAGAAGTTTGAGAAGGAGAGGGAGGCCGGGGTGGCCGCTGTCAGAGCTGCGGATGAGGATCAGCTAAGGCTCAATGGGAAAGGGCCCGCGAGTCATTGCAGCGTAGGTTGACGCTCAGTGGCGGCTGGTTGAGGAAGGCCGGTTGGCTCTTGAGGGTGAGCGCGACCAGGTTCCGGAGCTTGTGGGGTCCCTGAATAAGAAGGAGTTACAACTTTTGTCTTTGAATGAAAAGTATTCCGAGCTCGACTCTTTGCTTCTTAAAGTGATTGACGAACGGGATGCCCTTGAAGCTCAGGTGGTGGATTTGGGCGCGGACCGAGACTGCCTGCTTGGGGTAGTTCTTCCGCAGGTGTGTTTTATTGCCTTCCTTTATTTTGCATTGGGCTTATGTTCCCTGTTATCTTATTTCACTCTTTGTTTTGTTTAAGGTGGCCTTCCAAGTGAAGAGCGGGCCAGCGACTGCGGAAGCCGTTAGTGAGCTTTTGACGGTCGTGAAGTTGGCTGGGCGCAGGGTTGGTTATTTCGCGGGGCACGAGGATGCACTTGCCCAGAAACCCATGGAGGAGTATCCCATGTATGCGGTTGACTGCGATGTTGAGTTCAATAAAAAATCCACTGATTATGTCAAATTGAAGCATCCACTGGTGGATTTCATCGCTAGTTAGGCTGGGGAGCCTTCTATTGCCAAGCTGTGTGCCACCTTTGAGAAGGCTGGGCTGTACAAGGTGCCAAGGAAGGTTCCCAACACCAATCCGGACGCAGATATCGGGTCAGGCAAGCAGATTGTTGATGGGGGTTGATTGGTTGTTGTATTCCGGCCTATGTGCCGCTACTGTTTGTAGTGTTCTAAACCTTGACTTATTTTAATGTAAATATTTGATGTCTTCTGTCTTTTTGTTTGTTCTGGTTACTCACCTTGCACATTCTTATGACCTGTTAGCCGCGTCGAACTAGTTTCGTTAGGTTAGGAAACTGTATGTGGGTGCTTGTTGTAGGGTTTTCTTGTGTTGTGCCTTATATGGTTAACCCTTGTGCAAGCTTTCCCTCATGCGATTTGTTTTCGCATGGCATGCACATAACCGTAGTTTTCTTGGTTTTATGTTTACCTGTCTTTTCGCATGTGAGGGTTTGAAACTGTTCCTATGTTTGTGAGCTGGTTCAGGTTGCATGCCTTGTGCTATCAGACAAACTTTAGATTTAAGCGGATGTTTTGCGTCACGCGGACCTTGTTTGCATGTTTGCTGAACATCACTGATTGGAGGATGCCTCAAGATCAACGTTTAAGAACATTCTTGAGTTCTCCGTTTATCATGTATCTTGCCATACAGGTTTTGCTTTTGTTTTTGTTTATATCTTTCCACACCAACCTCGGTTTTAACTGTGTTTGCATATTGCAATGTAAGCTTGTGTTTATGTCGCGCCTGTGTCTTACCACGCAAGCGTTTGTTTTGTTGCACTTGTATCTTGCCATACAAGTTATTGTTTTGGTTTTACTTGTATCTTTGCCATACAAGTTTTATGTTTGTTTGTTGTATCTTGCCATACGAGCTTATTTGTATTTGCTTGCATCTTACCATATAAGCTATTGTGTTTTTAATTGCGCTTTTATCTTGTGATTCTTTATTTGTTTTGCTTATATCTTGTCGTATAAGCTTTTTCCTTTTTTACCGCGCTTGTACCTTGTTATACAAGGCCTTTTTGTTGTGGCGCTTGTATCTTATCATGCAAGTGTTTTTTCTTGTAGCGCTTGTACCTTACCATGTAGGCGCTCGTTTTTAACTACTATGATAAATTCACATACATAGGGTAGAAACTGATTTCAATTGAACATGGCATAACGCCTTCTTGTAAACACTAAAGCACAGTTGCTGGTAATATAAAGTTGTACTACTGCCTTTTGTTGACTTAATTGCAGCTTGAGTTGTGGGTGCGCTTGCCGCCTTGGATCATTGTGCTGACGTTTTTGATCCGTTTGATGGGTGGTGTCCCTGTTCCATCTGGTCCGCGATGGATAGTCTTTAACAAGTGTGATAGCTTCCCGGACTTCAGAGCCGTCTCAAACGTTGTTTTCAACTGAAAGCAAGTGTCCGTATCATGACCAATGTCATGGTGATACGCGCAGTAGTCGGCGGGATCTAGGCCCTCCCGCTTTTTTATCACTCTAGGTGCCGGCAGATCGATATTCTCTGTTGCAAGGACTTGGGCGGGAGTCTTGGTGACGGGTGTCCAAGAGTTGCTGCTTTTGCGACCTGAGTTGTCATTTGGCTGCGTCGATTTCGGTTCGCTTGCTTCTACGGTCTTGGTTTCTGTTTGAGGTGTGGATTGTAACCAGCTCCACACTAAGCCCTTGCCGTTTCTTTCATGCCTATTGTGTTTGTTTCTAGCTGACTGGGCTTGCGCGTCAGTGTACTGCGGTGAGTGGATTCTGCTCCAAACGGATAACTCTCTTTTGATGCGCGCATAATGCTTTGCGGCTGTCATGATTTCATCCCATGTGTTGGACATGCCTGTCTTTCCCACGATTGTGCAAACGAGCTCATCACACTGGACCCCTTGCTTGAACGGGGCGTTCATGAGCTTAAACCCAATTGGCAGAATTTGGAGGGCTTCTTTGTTAAACATGGTGATATAGTCTTCAATGGACTCGTTCTCACACCTCCTGAACTATAAGATGTATGCGGGGCACGAGGATGCACTTGCCCAGAAACCCGTGGAGGAGTATCCCATGTATGCGGTTGACTGCGATGTTGAGTTCAATAAAATATCCACTGATTATGTCAAATTGAAGCATCCGCTGGTGGATTTCATCGCTAGTTAGGCCGGGGAGCCTTCTATTGCCAAGTTGTGCGCCACCTTTGAGAAGGCTGGGCTGTACAAGGTGCCAAGGAAGGTTCCCAACACCAATCCGGACGCATATATCAGGTCAGGCAAGCAGATTGTTGATGGGGTTTGATTGGTTGTTGTATTTCGCCCTATGTGCCGCTACTGTTTGTAATGTTCTGAACATTGACTTATTTTAATGTAAATATTTGATGTCTTCTGTCTTTTTGTTTATTCTGGTTACTCACCTTGCATATTCTTATGACCTGTTAGCCGCGTCGAACTAGTTTCGTTAGGTTAGGAAACTGTATGTGGGTGCTTGTTGTAGGGTTGTCTTATGTTGTGCCTTATATGGTTAACCCTTGTGCAAGCTTTCCCTCATGCGATTTGTTTTCGCATGGCATGCACATAACCGTAGTTTTCTTGGTTTTATGTTTACTTGTCTTTTCGCATATGAGGGTTTGAAACCGTTCCTATGTTTGTGAGCTGGTTCAGGTTGCATGCCTTGTGCTATCAGACAAACTTTAGATTTAAGCGGATGTTTTGCGTCGCGCGGACCTTGTTTGCATGTTTTCTGAACATCACTAATTGGAGGATGCCTCAAGATCAGCGTTTAAGCACATTCTTGAGTTCTCCGTTTATCCTGTATCTTGCCATACAGGTTTTGCTTTTGCTTTTGTTTATATCTTACCACACCAACCTCGGTTTTAATTGTGTTTGCATCTTGCAATGTAAGCTTGTGTTTATGTCGTGCCTGTGTCTTACCACGCAAGCGTTTGTTTGTTGCGCTTGTATCTTGCCATACAAGCTATTGTTTTGGTTTTACTTGTATCTTTGCCATACAGGTTTTATGTTTGTTTGTTGTATCTTGCCATAGAGCTTATTTGTATTTGCTTGCATCTTACCATATAAGCTATTATGTTTTTTATTGTGCTTTTATCTTGTGATGCTTTATTTGTTTTGCTTATATCTTGCCGTATAAGCTTTTGCCCTTTTTACTGCGCTTGTACCTTGTTATACAAGCCCTTTTTGTTGTGGCGCTTGCATCTTATCATGCAAGTGTTTTTTCTTGTAGCGCTTGTACCTTACCATGTAAGCGCTCGTTTTTAACTACTATGATAAATTCACATACATAGGGTAGAAACTGATTTCAATTGAACATGGCATAACGCCTTCTTGTAAACACTAAAGCACAGTTGCTGGTAATATAAAGTTGTACTACTGCCTTTTCTTGACTTAATTGCAGCTTGAGTTGTGGGTGCGCTTGCCGCCTTGGATCATTGTGCCGACGTTTTTGATCCATTTGATGGGTGGTGTCCCTGTTCCATCTGGTCCGCGATGGATAGTATTTAACAAGTGTGATAGCTTCCCGGACTTCAGAGCCGTCTCAAACGTTGTTTTCAACTAGAAGCAAGTGTCCGTATCATGACCAATGTCATGGTGATACGCGCAGTAGTCGGCGGGATCTAGGCCCTCCCGCTTTTTGATCACTCTAGGTGCCGGCAGATCGATATTCTCTGTTTCAAGGACTTGGGCGGGAGTCTTGGTGACGGGTGTCCAAGAGTTGCGGCTTTTGCGACCTGAGTTGTCATTTGGCTGCGTCGATTTTGGTTTGCTTGCTTCTGCGGTCTTGGTTTCTGTTTGAGGTGTGGATTGTAACCGGCTCCACACTGAGCCCTTGCTGTTCCTTTCATGCCTATTGTGTTTGTTTCTAGCTGACTGGGCTTGCGCGCCAGTGTACTGCGGTGAGTGGATTCTGCTCCAAACGGATAACTCTCTTTTGATGCGCGCATAAAGCTTTGCGGTTGTCATGATTTCATACCATGTGTTGGGCATGCCTGTCTTTCCCACGATTGTGCAAACGAGCTCATCACACTGGACCCCTTGCATGAACGGGGCGTTCATGAGCTTAAACCCAAATGGCACAATTTGGAGGGCTTCTTTGTTGAACATGGTGATATAGTCTTCAATGGACTCATTCTCATACCTCCTGAACTATAAGATGTCTCTGTGGTTTCCCGCTCTATCCAGCGTTGTTGGCTAAAGTGACTGGAGAACTTATCCGTAAGATCTTTGATGCCATAGATCTTCCCAGGCGGTAGACTATCGAACCATACCCGCGCTGCCCCTGTTAGTGTTTGCGCAAACATGTGGCACCAGCGTTTTACAGTACAACCTGCTGCTACCATGCTCGCAGTTTCTAAGCTTCTAAAGTGGTCGTCAGGATCTCCTGACCCGTCGTACTTCCCCAAGGTTCTTGGTATTTTTGTTTTGGAGGGCAGAGGTGATAGCGCAATGCGCGGAGTGAACTTCGACTTCTCGCTGAACGTCGGCGGGTAGTATGGTTTTGTTAGGTCTTCCTCGGAGGACGGATTGTACCCATATGCTACAGTGTTGGCGTGTGATTTGTTGTTGTCATACTTGAAGTGGCTTTACGATTCATCAGTGTCTTCCTTCTATGTTGGGTCTGTTTGCTTGTGCCCGCTGTTGTGGTATGTCACTCCCTTAGAGTTGATGCGTAGTTCCCCTGTGTGCGGGTGGGATGGGCGTCAGAGATCATGTGAACCCATGCTGCCTTAATTGGTGATTTCTTGGGGGCCTTTTCCCGCGCTGCTCGCGGACGATCTCGTTGTAGCATCGCTGCAACGCTTCATGCTCTTTGAAGTACCATGCCTCTGGACTGAGTGTCTGCGCAACGTCGTTGTCGTTGTCTTGTTGTGCGGTCACGTTTCAGTCGCAAAGTGGAATGAAGTAGTTGAGTGGTGAGTGGCTGCTGACGGTGAGGCGGTGTATGGTGCTTAAGTTTGTTTCTCGTCACCCCCTGTGGGCTCTCCTGCGTGACGGGATTGAGTTGTTTAGTCACCATGGTAGAGGTGTCCCTAGGGAAGGTTGGCAAAGGGGTGCTCATGGTTTTGTTTTGAGAGAGATTTGAGGTTTTTTGTTGTTCTCGTAATTGCTCATGTTCTACGGATGATGCCAATGAAGAAATGCCGACCTAATAACACTTAATAGACTGTAATAACGATGGTAAGAATGAATAAATATGAAGAGATTGTATTAATACGTGTTTGCTCCTGTTAATGAGTATTACAAGGAGAATATTTCCACCAATCTTTCTAACAAAACATAGAGTAGTGTAGTGTGTGTATTTGTTGTGCGAGAAGCCGACCCCTTCCTTCATGGAGTGAAGGGGTATTTATAGTGTGTGTGTGTGTGTGTCGGCTCTAGGTCTTTGCGTTGATTGACAGCTCATTCGCGGGGGTCCCACAGGTGAGGCTGCTGAGGAATTCTCGTTGTTACTTCTCTGATTCGCTGGACGTGTTCCCACTCGTCCTGTTTGTCGTTGGTGCTGGCAGGAGATCGTGGAGCAGAAAATGAACGCCTGTGTTTCTCATTGCTCCCACTCAATGTTCCCTCATGCATAAGTCCCTACGCGGGAGTTGCACACTCACGTATGTACACATATCTCTTCAAAGGTTTTATTTTTGACCTAATCTCTGAAGCTAATAATTTTTTTTATAGTAACGTACTTGGTATTGTCTATTGGTCTCTATTACGTGCAAAGGAGTTAACACTCTACCTTTCATCCCTTTATTTTAGACTTATTGTAATAACAAAGGGAACAATACATGATTACATGTATAGAAACCATGTAACATAATACAAATGGCTTATTTTTAGCTTGGTCCTAACACGGATATGGGAACAATCTGTAAGGGGTGTATAGGTAGTGTAGATATCCGAGTAAATTCTCTCATATCAATATCATGGGGTTTTGTATCATTGGGAAGCTTCCAATCGTAATGAAGCAACAAACTAGCAATGGCATATTCAACAGTAGCCAGGCCAAAGTTCACCCCGGGGCACATTCTCCTGCCAGCTCCGAATGGAAGGAACTCGAAGTTAGCACCTGAATAAGTAATCGAACTGTTTTCAAATCTCTCCGGAATGAAGCAGTCAGGATTTTCCCAACAGTTAGGATCTGTTGCACATGCCCAAGCATTTATTAGTACTGTTGTCTTTGCTGGAATATCGTATCCATGGACAACACAATCCTTTAGGTTCAATCTAGGAAGCAAAATTGGCACACAATGTAACCTCATTGTCTCCTTTATTACCAACTTCATGTAATGCATACTTTGTATGTTGGCTTCTGTGATTTTATTTCCCTTCACCACTGTTCTCACTTCGGATTGTGCTTTCTTCATTATCTTTGGGTTCCTCATCATTTCACAAAATGCCCATTCAATTGTCATTGAAGAAGAACTTGTCCCAGCTGTTAACATTTCCTAAATGAAATATAAAAAATTATATAAAGATATAAAGTTTATGTTGGAATTTTCTTTGTATTTACAGATGATCTAGAAAATTAAATGTTTATAGGAAGTTTTTAAAACATGGTTGGTTTTTAAGCACTTTCTAGTCAGGGTACGTAGCAAATTCAACAACTTTGTTTATATATGGAACGAAATCAACAAACATTTAATTTCTTTTGATATATAGTGTTATTTTTGTAAGCAAAATGGATTGTAATAATCCTACCTTTTTCAGTTGGCCGATAACAATTCCAACCGAGAATATTATTGTCATCAGTCCCACCTTTTGTACTATTTTTTCTTAGTTGACCCACGTTAAAAAAACTTAATATCGTTAGTTTTTTGCTGACAATGATAGTTTTTGATGACGTGGCAAAAGTAATCTGTTTTGAATTTTGTGCTGACGTGGATGATTACATAAACATAAAAAGAATATGTTTTGTTATTCAGACTTGGTGAATAGCTGAACCATTGAGCACTTAATCATTCAGAGCCTTTTAACCATTCAGACATCTTAATGATTCAACACTTAATCAACCAAACAGCCCCTAAGTTAAGTTAAGTTTTTTTAAGGGGCTCCATTGAGAAAAAAAATTGTACGAAATATCTGACTGATTGCAAGAATTTTATCAGTTAGAGTTATTATCAGTTAACCAGAATAAGTGGGATTATTGAGATTATTTTGCCTTTTTATAATAACTTCCAGCTTTGTAAAAAAATCTAAATATTCACTTTCTCTTGCTTCATTTTCTTGAACATATGGAATCAATATTTATTGAAAACGAAGTTGACTTTTTAACATTTATAAGATGACGCATACTTCTCTTTTGAAAGAACACGGTTCTTAGTAATATTTATAAATGGATTTTCCGGTTGTGTAGTTGTGTGTTTAATTTTTAATAGAAATGTTAGATAATACAAGTTAGACAATACAAGTTGTATAGTAACTAAAGCTTAAGGTATTGTTAATAAAAATGTTAGACAATACAAGTTAACGAAACAACACTATAGCGAATTGTATAGTATCTAAACCTTTTCAAAACGTTTTGGAAACTTGTATCAACTTTCTAGACCACCTACAATTCTAAATAACTTGTTTAATAGAACGTGAATTAATAGAACTTACAAGAATGATTGCTTTGATATTGTCATCTGTGATGGAGAACTCGAGATCACCGGTGTCTTTGACCCTTAATAGAACGTCAACCAGATCTTCATGATCCGCGCTGCTACGTGGTCTACTTCTGTGCTCTTCCAAGAGTTTTTGCATAATTATATCAAGCTCCTTATGCCTCTTCAACCATTGAGCTTTCTTCCCAGTAATAACATTGAGGAAATTTAAACGAGGGTAATAATTGAACAAATTAAAAGCACTAAATGTTTTCAACATGTAAAATGCTGAATCCACTAGGTACTCTCTATCTTTGCATACATCTCCTAACGTAGCTCTGCTAACAATGTTATTGACCAATTCTACGGTCATCTCCCTAAAGTTTATAGGAGTTCCGCAACAAGAGTCAAGAAACTTAAACACACGAGTAAGCTCAGTTTCTCGAATATAGGAAAATGATTTGACTTTTAGCGTGCTAAAGAGTTCTAAAGTAGCAATTTTCTTCATCTCTTTCAAGTAACTCCCATAATTTGCCCATCCAATGCTTGTAGCTTTATAAAAAAATATTTGAGGGGTTGTCGCCGCGGGTCTATTGGCAAAGCAGAGATCCTGGATTTTCAAGATCTCTTGGGCTAATTTTGGTGTGGATATGATGACGGTAGACACTTGCCCAAGTTGTAAATGCATGACGGTAGACACATGCCCAAGCATTTATAAGTACTGTTGTCTTTGCTGGAATAT
This sequence comes from Ambrosia artemisiifolia, assembly GCA_032199755.1. NCBI lineage: Eukaryota > Viridiplantae > Streptophyta > Magnoliopsida > Asterales > Asteraceae > Ambrosia > Ambrosia artemisiifolia. The sequence goes on along the minus strand of CM063515.1, from coordinate 49,592,685 downwards.
GGTATCCATTGACAACACAATCCTTTAGGCTCAATCTTGGAAGCAAAATTGGCACACAATGTAACCTCATTGTTTCCTTTATAACCATCTTCATGTAATGCATACTTTGTATGTCGGCCTCTGTGATTGTATTTCCCTTAATTACTGTTCTCACTTCGGATTGTGCTTTCTTCATTATCTTTGGGTTCCTCATCATTTCACAAAATGCCCATTCAATTGTCATTGAAGAAGAACTTGTCCCAGCTGTTAACATTTCCTAAATGAAATATAAAATAATTATATAAAGATATTAAGTTTATGTTGGAATTTTCTTTATATTTACATGGTCTAGAAAACTAAGTGTTTATAGGAAGTTTTTAAAACATGATTGGTTTTTAAGCACTTCGCTAGTCAGGGTACGTAGCAAATTCAACAACTTCGTTTCTATATGGAACGAAATTCAACAAATATTGAATTTCTTTTGATATATAGTGTTACTAGATTATACCCCGGAAACGTCCCGGGGTTGAAAAATCTAATATGACATATTAATTTTACATATGAAATAGAATGATCCGTTTTACAGTTACATGCATGAAAGCTTCAGGTAGCAGCTAACCTAAAACAATTAAAAACATATCTCCAATGTTAACGCCTAACCTTAAACAATGTATAACTCTAATATTAATATCTAACCTAAAACAATGTATAACTCCAATGCTAACGCATGTTGAAAATAGAATTCATATTTACTGATTTGAACATAATTAGTGACTTGCCTATACATGACTAATGATTTACCTGAACACTTTGTGTGTGTTTTTTTTCCTGTTTGAACAAAACCCAACAAAAAATAGTCGTTTTTTTTCTCCGTTTTTTATATAGCACTATGGTACTCGTTGGAAAGATAATAAAATGCTCGTTAATTTGGTGTAATTTTTTTCTTTAAAAAATCTCGTATATAAAAGATATTAACGTTTAAAAATTATGGGAGGAAACATAAGAAAGAAAAATCTAATTTTTTTTTAAATTATTTTTTTTTCCTATAATATCTCAATGCCACATGGGATGACACATGGCACACTCAAGGAAGAGAATGCATATTTGAATGCCATGTCATTAAAATGCTTTGGTTTATTATATGTATAGATTTTTTAAGGCAAAATGGATTTTAATAATCCTATCTTTTTTAGTTGGCCGATAACAATTCTAACCGAGAAGATTATTGTCATCAGTCCCACGTTATTTTTTCTTAGTTGACCCACGTTAAAAAAACTTAATACCGTTAGTTTTTTGCTGACAAGGATAGTTTTTGATGACATGGCAAAAATAATATGTTTGTTTTTGTGCTGACGTGGATGATTACATAGACAAAAAAATATTTTTTTGTCATGTCATATGTTCACATGTCAGCAAAAAAACTAACTAGGTTAAGTTTTATTTAAGGGGCTCCATTGAGAACAAAATTGTATGAAATATGGGACTATTTGTAAGAATGGGATTATTAAGATTATTTTGCCTTTTTATAATAACTTCCAGCTTTGTAAAAAAATCTAAATATTCACTTTGCCTTGCTTCATTTTCTTGAACATATGGAAACAATATTTATTGAAAATAACTTTTTTAACATTTATAAGATGACGCATACTTCTTTTTTGAAAGAACACGGTTCTTAGAGGGTGTTTGGGATTGCGTTTTGAATCTGATTTTTAGATTATTGCGTTTGGAAAACGCAGATAATCAATTTTTAGTGTTTGGATTGCGTTTTGAAAACGCAGATAATCAGTTTTTTAGGCTACCAAAACGCAATAATCTATAAGCAGCTCCACCCCTGCTTTTCCAAAACGCATAATCTATTTTGAATAATCAATCCCAAACACCCCCTTAGTAATATTTATAATGGATTTTCCGCTTGTGTAGTCGTGTGCTTAATTTTTAATAGAAATGTTAGATAATACAAGTTAGCGAGTTGTATAGTAACTAAACCATAAATGTTAACTTACAAGAATGATTGCTTTGATATTGTCATCTGTGATGGTGAACTCGAGATCACCGGTGTCTTTAACCCTTAATAGAACGTCAACCAGATCTTCATGATCCGCGCTGCTACGTGGTCTACTTCTGTGCTCTTCCAAGAGTTTTTGCAAAATTATATCAAGCTCCTTATGCCTCTTCAACCATTGAGCTTTCTTCCCAGTAATAACATTGAGGAAATTTAAACGAGGGTAATAATTGAACAAATTAAAAGCACTAAATGTTTTCAACATGTAAAATGCTGAATCCACTAGGTACTCTCTATCTTTGCATACATCTCCTAACGTAGCTCTGCTAACAATGTTATTGACCAATTCTACGGTCATCTCCCTAAAGTTTATAGGAGTTCCGCAACAAGAGTCAAGAAACTTAAACACAAGAGTAAGCTCAGTTTCTCGAATATAGGAAAATGATTTGACTTTTAACGTGCTAAAGAGTTCTAAAGTAGCAATTTTCTTGATCTCTCTCAAGTAACTCCCATAATTTGCCCATCCAATGCTTGTAGCTTTATAAAAAAATATTTGAGGGGTTGTCGCCGCGGGTCTATTGGCAAAGCAGAGATCCTGGATTTTCAAGATCTCTTGGGCTAATTTTGGTGTGGATATGACGACGGTAGACACTTGCCCAAGTTGTAAATGCATGATGGGACCATATTTTCGAGCTAAGTTTCTAAGATTTCGATGCGGTGTTTGTTTTTCAAGTTGGTGTATGTTTCCAATAATAGGGAGTTTTGGTGGTCCTGGTGGCATGTTTTTTTGGGTCTTGCCAGTTAATAGTGCCCAACAAGTGACGAGCACTAGTAAAGAAACGACTATGGATAAGATGGTGGAAGGCTCCATGACTTTAGGTTTTAGTTATTGTATACTTGTAAACATTGAAAGATCCTACTATAAATAGGGGAAAATAAAAAAACTAATATGCTCTGATTGGCTACATTTCAACATTTGGATTAGGGATGTATAAATCGATTGTCGATTGCTTGGGATTTACTCGGGAAATGCTCACTCAATTTTCCGCTCGGTTGTAAACGAACCAATCGGCTTGGTTCAGTTTGTAAACAAGCCAAACACGAGCAAAGGTCCGCTTGGCTGGGTTCGGCTCGCTATAATTTTTATAAATTTATTATATTTATATATACACACATTAATTACAATTATATTTATAGTTTTATATATACCACTCTGTTGGGTTTAGCTCCATATACGCATATATAGAATTGTATATATATTAAACGGAGAGATGTAAGAAATAGTCAATTTTACACCTTTTCGTTTCCGTCACTTTTTTTTTCTTTCTTAAGTTTTTTTTTTTACGTTCTTGCCACCAACTTTTTGGTTAAGTTTTTTTTTCCTATTTTTGTCACATTATTTATTTTTCCTTTCTTTAGGTTCTTTTTTCCTCATTTTGTCCACCACTTTTTTGTTACGTTTTATTTTCCCTCATTTTTTTCCCCGTTTTGGCCACCAACCTTTTATTTAAGTTTTTTTCCCCGTCTTGGCCACAATTTATTTCTTTTTTTCAGCGTAGTGTCCGTCTACGTTCGTATAGTGCTTTCGTCTCCGTTCGTCTGCAACAACCGCTCTTTAACCCAAGTTGCTTTCCGTTCGTATAGTGTTTTCGTCTACGTTCGTATAGTATTTTTTTTACGTAGCGTTAGTCTACGTTCGTATAGTACGTTCGTCTCCGTTCGTCTACGCTTTCTTTACGTAATCTTCGTCTACATTCGTATAGTACTTTCGTCGCCGTTTGTCTACGTTTTTTTTACGTAGTGTTCATCTATGTTCGTATAGTATTTTCGTCTCTGTTCGGCTACGTTTTTTTTACGTAGTGTTCGTCTACGTTCGTATAGTATTTTCGTCTCCGTTCGTCTGCAACACCTGATCTTTTCGTCTCTGTTCGTCTACGTTTTTTTTACGTAGTTTTCATCTACGTTCGTATAGTATTTTCGTCTCCGTTCATTTGTGTTCTTTCTTGCCGATTTTCCTGGTTTTGGTCTTTTTTCGTTGCTACGTAACACGGTTTTACGCCTCCATCTCACACTGCTGTTAGCACGGTTGTGGCACAACGCGCCACAGGATATATCGCGCAGCGCGCGATCATTAGAACACCTAGTTATATTTATAGTTACTAGCCTGGTCAACACAGTGATAACTTAACATTAAGTTTAATTGTAAAACTCTAAGTCGTGAAAAGACATGCTTGACTTCATATTCCCATTAGTTGTCCGCCATCAATCGTCTCCCGCTATCAACATACGCCACAACGCGACAATCGATCTCTGGAGTATACTCATCGCCTTACTCACCTCAACGTTCCTCCTTGGGCGGTCGAACCCCAGTCATCACTAGGTAACGAGAACATTAAAGGAAACATTTCAAATTTATGGTTGTCCGAAAAACTCGCCGCTTGCTTGGTGCTAGCTCGAAAGAATCCACCCTCGAAAAATCTTTGCTTGGTTTCTAGCTCGGTTGTAAACGAGCCGATCGGCTCGGTTCAATTTGTAAATGAGCCAAGTAAAAGCAAAGGTCCGCTCAGTTTGAGTCGACTCGTAAACAGCAGCCCTAATTTGGACCAATTTTGAGTTTTTCTAAGATGTTATCAATACTAGTAGGAAACCCGCGCGTTGCTGCGGGAAAGACAATTTGCAACGTAATACTCAGTTTTCTTACTTTATTTATCCTCTCATGTGTACATACTTCAACGTTTGTATGTCTATTTTTCGGTCTAACAATCCCGGCGAAAAGCGTTGGTATTAAGGGGAGTGGTGCTCCCCCCTCCCCCCTTTCCCTCCATTTTCTACTGCATTTACAATATAATAATAGTAAAAAGAACTCGGGGCAACGGGGATAAATCCCCTAGCTCACCGAAATTTGAGGGGGGGGGGGGGGGGTGGGGTTCCCGTTGGAGGAAGGGTGCCACATCAGCTCTCCGATCCCTTAAGAATAGTAAGAAACTATATGCAATAATTTCACTCGGGGCAACGGGGATAAATCCCCTAGCTCATCGAAATTTGAGGGGGGGGGGGGGGGGGGTTCCCGTTGGAGGAAGGGTGCCACATCAGCTCTCCGATCCCTTAAGAATAGTAAGAAACTATATGCAATAATTTCAGACGAAATAATGACAATTTATAGTGACGGCACATGTTTCCTAACCTTGCCATTTGCATCAGTCATCACATCACTCAATTTTTTTAATTTATATGTACTCGTCATTGATCACCTTCAACAACATACAATAAATCAAATGATAACAACCTTCAATTTCCTACCCAAAATCCCTAACTGTGTGGTGGAAGAAGCAAATAAACCTGACAGTCATAACGCATACTAAGTTGGCAAGCTTCTTATGAGTGGCCATTGTAAAATTCAAGTGACCCAAATCGAACCCATTTATTAAAGAACGGGTATTCATGGGTGAATCAAATAAATAAATTAGAAATGTGTAATTTGGTTATTTTGCCCCAAATAAACAAAAGCACTTACAGATGCAACAATAGGGTGTTGGACTATTGGCTTTAACTTCAACTTCTCATATTAATACTTCAAGAATTATCCACAAAAAAGAAGAAAAAGAAACAACTCCTTTCCTTAACAAGATAAAAGACGTATTAACATCCACCTAAAGAAAAGATTAAAGCAAATTATGGTTATTAACCAATGAATGACAATGATATTAAAATCCACTAATGAATCTTAGCAATCCGACATAATTGAAGTGTGACAGTCCAGCTGAAGAAATTTTTTTGTACCTTTGAGGTTGAAGGCCTAGTAAACAAATACTCTTATCTAATTCTGCAGACTATTTGCCATCTAGGATTGGTCATTTTTTCCTTTAAATATTAGATAACAAAAACATAGAAAGAGTTATCTTAATTTGAGATACATACCATGTCACGGAGTTCATGACGGATATGTGGCACGTTCGTCTTGATGATTCCATTTCCATCTGGTCCTCTCTTAAAGTACTCGTGACGATCCAAAGCGACTAAAAAGAAGAAATTCAGTTACCAATTACAACAATATTTGACATACGTAACCTTAAAAAAAATATACATGTTTTCCATCTTCAATAAAGAAAATGATATTAATAATGCAACAAAATATATGGTCAGATGGTATACCCCTAGTATATTTCAAAAGCGTAAGGTTTCTTTGCTGATTTTTTGAGTCCGGCTATCGAATCCTCTTTGTGTCGCCGATGTCATCCTCTGCAAATATGATTAAGTTGTATCAGTATAATACACACATACACTTGAACCTAATGTTTGCTACTAAACAAAAGTAAAGAAGTGCAGATATGCAAACAAACTCATTTTAGCATGCTAAGAATTGTGAGAAGGCAATAAAATGCCATCAAAGTCTGCATAATATATCTGTTCAGGGTAACAAAAAGATCACTTTTTGGAAATTAAACAGTAAATATTACTTTTAGAGCTTGAGAATAGCAGGTTTTACAAATTGTATTGAGTTTTCTTAAATAAAAGGGTTGTAAATCGTACAACATTTAAGCAACCAAATTTGTGACAAATGGATATGCTTCAACCAATCCAAGGAAAACGCATGATGAATTAATTGAAAACAAAAATAGCGAAATTAGAATGGTAAAAACACAATTAATCAAATTCGTACCTATAAACGGATCAAAATGAAAGTGTGGCATTCAAGATAGCCTCGTTCAATTCCCAAGCCGACTTCTTAATATGTGGGGTGGCTGGAAACGGGGGGATACTGAAAGGGAAAGATCGATTAACATAGATAAATATCAATTGGATATAAAAAACAAATTAAAAGTATGAAAGATCGATTAACATAGATAAATAAATTGAACAGAATTGAAGCATTGGAGTGAATCTGAAATCGGTATGTTGTTGAAAATTAGGTGTAAGAGAAACGAACCAGTTCATGAGTTCGACTTGATCATGGAAGAGAGAAAAAGTAGTTGCTGATGTAGCCTTCAAAGTGTGATGTACAACATGTTTTAATGGGTTTCAATGAGTATAATGGCCATAAAGGACTCTGTACATGGGTTTTAATGGGGTTAAAGTTACACAATGGAGAAGAAGATATTAACCATGTATTATAGGTTATGGGTTCCGAAAGACCTTTTAGTCTGCTCATAAGTGTGGATGAAAGGTCATGTGATTAATTTGTCCTATTGAATGGTGCAACTAATAATCAATATTGGTGAATTAAATGTATTGAATGGTGTAATTGATGATGAAAAGTTAATAGAAAATGGTTGGTACAAGCATCTTAATGCATTAGGGTACAAGCATCTTAATGCATTCAAGGGTAATTTGGGGAAGATTTATATGACATTTGAGGGTTAAAGCATATGGCTTTTCAAATGCCATCTTAAGTTTGCCAATATGGACACATTTACCCACCACTCCTCCTTTATAATGTAGTAGAGATAATAAATAGGTAGTCCCCACGTACCTAGAAAAGTCAGTATTGTCATCTTTCAATCAATATTAAATTAAATAAAATAGTACATATACTAAATGTACATTCAATTCAAATTAAATATTACATACTAATAACCTAGTACACATACAAATATACTAAAGAGTGGTTATAATAAAACTCTCTGGTTCTATTTCCACCCCCTAAAGCGCCTCGCTATGGTCAAATCGAGGAGTTTTACTTTCTTTTTAAGGAGCGTCAGTACGAGGTGCAGGAAAAGCTGAAAATTAACACTACAAGAAATTGGGATGTTTACCCACACATAATTTACCTACACATGTAAATGTGTGGGTAAATACCTACACATGTTATTATATGTGTGGGTAATGGTTGATGATGTTTTTTTTCATAATGACTAACACTTAATATGTGTTGGTAATGACTTTTACCCACATTTGGTGTTGGTGGGAAAATTTCCCACAAAAACTTAAAATCAGTTAAATGATACATTACCTACACATGTGGAAAATTTTCATCATGTGTAGGTAAATTATCTACATATGTGTAAAGAACTGATATATGTGTGAGTAATTGATTATTTTACCTACACATAATACATGTAAATAAATATGTAGCTATGCTAAGTAAATAAATTTTTAATTTTATTTTTAAAAAATGACATGGCAAAATAAATAGCACTACTAGAAAATATGCCTTTCTTGACCACGAACAATGACATACACCTCTTTTATGATATTTAAAAGCGTGTGTCATGCAAAAACTGTCATATTTTATGAAATATGATAAATTTATGACGCACAGTTTTGTGTGTTAATAATTTTGTGTCAACAAATAAAAAAATATGACAATATTAAAGTTTGTGTGTCATGTTTTTGTGTCCCAAAATTACGGGTGTACAAAAAACTCGCGGCTCGAGGCTCGCTCGAAAAAAGCTCACTCGAAAAGACTCGATTTGTTTTCGAGCCGAGCCGAGCTGGCTCGTTTTGTAATCAAGCCGAGCTCGAGCCAAGGGTGTTCAGCTCGTGGCTCGACTCAGGCTTGCATATGTGTAATTAATATATAGATGAAAGTAATATATTTCGCTCCAAACCCAATTCTAAAATTCAAATTCTGAAAGTCCCACTCATACTACCTATCTACCTCACCCCTTCATAATCCAATAAACCCTAACTTTGAAAATTAAAAAATATACATGTATATGTGTAATTTTATTTATTTATTTTTTGATTTTTATTTTATAAATCTTTGTAAAAAAATAAAAAAACATAAAAAATAAATAAAATAACGAGCTGGCTCTCGCCAGCTCGAGCTCAGCTCGAACATTTACGAGCCGAGCTCGAGCTCGACTTTTCAGCTTGACCAGAAAAACAAGCCGAGCCAAGCTGGCTCGTTTAATTTCAGGCTCGAGCTCTAGCTCAAGCTCAGCCTGGCTCGACTCAGCTCGTATACAGCACTACCCAAAATTTTAAATTCCCTCCATCTTTTCCGCTCTCTTGATAAACCCACCAAAAAGTTCCCATCTCCCAAAAAACTTCAAGGCAAACCGCATTCCCCTGTTTTCCTCTCTACACCCGCCTTTCATCTTTACCTCGTATCTAAATAGGATTTTCATATTTCTCTTAAACCACCATGGAAATCCTTACTCCACTTCCACCACCGTCGTAAAAACACCGGATCCAGAATCCAAAAGAGAGAGTGGTCAGTTGAACGACGTGAACGCGGCGGCGTTAGTGTTGTTGGGGGAGTGTTATGAGAAAAGAGGGGTGCAGTTGGATGGTGTGAACGCACCGTCAAAAACACCAAATCTCCTTCAAGCAATTTCAGATCTACCCATCTTTAATACGTAATAATACCCCCATAATTTTCTAATTATTTATTTTATATATCATCTTAGTTTACCTGTGCGATATTTAATTATAAATGAATTACTTTGTTTGAACTACGCATTCAATTCCATTTTGACAATGGATTACTGTGTATGGTTTATTTAATCTCAATTCTGTATTTAAAAAAAATCTAATTATCGATTTGGTTTAATTTAGGTTGTTGGATTTGTGCCCTAAGATAAGGTATAAGGAAATATAGTATGTATCTCCTGATGATGCTGTTTGATATCCTTAGTTTTAAGAAGCTGATATATGTTTATTATTATCATTTACGCTTTATATATAATTGACATTAACTGGATCATGCTAGCTATGTGTGTGTATGCATAGTTGTGGTCTTCGAAGGCGCAAAGGGTGAGCCTTGGCCACAGTGCAAGGTGCTTAAAAAGCGAGGGTGGTTTTAGGCGAGATGTATAGTATAAAATACAATTTTTAAGGGTTCTAGACATGTTTTAGGCTTCTTTAGGGCTAGTTTAGGTTGTTAGGTTGTTTTCGGCCTTGTTTAGGGTTGGTATAATTGTATGAAACATGTTTAGACGATTTTTCAAAATTTTGTGAGAATTGGCATCAAAATGCGCCTGATAGCGTGAAACTAGGGATTTTGAAGCAAAGCGAGAAGACTGCGGTGGGCCTAGGCACACGCCTGGGTTAGCCTTGACAATTTGATGGAACATTTGAACCTGATTTATACATACATCATATTTGACGGTTATTAAGTATGGTCGCTAAAAATATTATTTGTAGTCAGGTGGTAGTTTTTTTTACGTGTTACGTGGCCGGGTCTGCCAATGTTAGGAACTTTGGGTTTTGATTGAGATTTAAAAGAATGGACTCAGTGTAATTGAATTTGATTTTAGTTGTCGAAGACATTAACGATGACATCCTTGGGCCCTAAACTTTCTTCAATTTGAGAGTTGTGTAGGAAAAACTACTTTTGTGAAGAGACATTTCACTGGAGAATTTGAGAAGAAATACGAACGTAAGTTCTCATAGACATTCAGTATAATTCTATTTTGTTTCTTATACTTGGATGATTGATATAGTTTTTTTTTTTTTTTTTTGTCTTCAGCAACCATTGGTGTTGAGGTTCACCCCTTGGATTTCTTCACTTATTGTGGAATGATTCGGTTTTACTATTGGGACACAGGCCACAACTGGCCAAGAGAAATTCGGTGGTCTTCGTGATGGATATTAGTAAGTGTTGTTTTTAATGAGGCTTTAGTTTGGTTTTTGTAAATAAATTAGGTAAAGAATATACAACATTTGCATTTGCTGTTTAGTTTTTTACTCCTTTTATAGTATGTGTGATAGTGGTTCAACTTTGTTATCTGCCTTTCTTGCAACATTCACGGTCAATGCGCCATCATCATGTTTGACGTAAGTGCTAGGTTGACTTACAAGAATGTTCCAACATGGCATCGTTATCTCTGCTGGTATGTATATGAATTCTCTAAATCTTAATTCCTTTTTTTACTATTTGCAAGAGTTTAGCTTCTGTTTCTTGGGTATTATGTTGTAATTGAATTTGTGATGACATTGCTGGCTGGATAGGCGATGCTGGTCGACAATTAGGACGGTGGGGCTCAGGTCCCAACATTAGTTTCAGTCACTGTTCGGGTTGAATAGGGACGAAGTGTGGCTCAGGTCACGGATTGGAGAACTGGGTTGCATAGCGAGCGAAATGGATTTTTCTTACTAAGTCACTTTCTTAATCTGAAGTGTGTAGATGTTCAGGTTTGTATTTAATTGCTCTATTGAAAAGAATACGAACTAAAATTTCATGTTTCGATGAAAACTATTGACAATTGTATCTTTTTATGCTTACAATTTTCTCTTACTGTAGACTGGGTTGATGGGCAAAACTCTTTTTGAACTTCATTGCGTGGCATTTTTTCTTTATTTGGAGATGTGCATTAATATATTTTGTTATCCGGTTTCATAAACTTGATGGTCTCTTATTTTTGTTGCAGTTTGGGACTCATGATGTTTTTGTTCTAAAACCGAACAAGGATGATTTAGGCTCCCCTGCACTTGGACAAGCTGTTGTTTATTGATTGAAGGTAGATAAATTTCCTCTAAAATCAGTTACATCTTTAATTTTTTTTTTCCTCAATATTAAGATGCTTGCATTACATTTTTACATGATTCATCAATCACCGTTGCTTTTGATGATATACCAGAAGAAGGTTTAAATAGTCCTTTACGCATTGAGAAAGTGGCTAATGAGGTAGAATTTTCATAACTAATTTTCACTATTGTCTCTAATTCCCATTTTCTCATAGTAAGAACCATAGTACACAAGCAATGCTAGTGAACAAAGTTAAATTCTTAGCAAGCAATGTGATTAATATATAGTCATATAAATATGCAATTATTTTACCAGCATTCTTTCGAATTTCTTACTTTTAGGTGTTACGTGGAAATAAATAGTTCTCTTGCAAATGACATCCGGAAAGAGATGAAGGTAAATTATTTTTTAAAAAAGTCAGAACTTGAATATTCCAATCTTTTTTTTCCCTAAAATTTGTACTTCCGTCTATTGTAAATGAATTTACAGGCACTGAATAGTAAACTGTTGAAGGTTAAAGACAGAAACACAAAAAGGGACATAAGGAAGAAGCTCAAGATGCTTTCTAAAGAAGAACGCTAGAGACAGCAACTGGTTGTGACAGATGTTATAAAAAACGCAGATGTCGTTTTAACAACTCACTAGTTCCTTGTCAAAAAAATTAGATGGTACTTCATTTGATCTTGTGATAATTGATGAAGCGACTCAAGCACTTTTAACATCAAGATGCTAGTTTAATTTTCTATCTCGATTTTTAGGTGTATTTTTCTTGTATGTAATTCATTAATTTGGTCGGTTATGTTTCTATAATTGTTTTTGTATTTGTTTGTATACATTAAAAAATTACTATTTAAATAAATCGTGGTTATTATCCGCACATTTGAATATTTTACCAACACATGAATATATATATTATTTTTACACATGTTAAGATCAATATCTACACATCTTTTACATTTACCTACACATGATTAGCTGCCATTTTGGATGCCACGTCAGCTGCCACGTCATACCTCAATCTAACAAGTTGCTATACTTTACCAACACATATATATTAGTTTTAGCCACACATATATGTGTAGGTATAGCTGTCTATATACCTACACATAATAAATGTGTAGGTAATGATCAATATCTACAGTGATGAGTCTACACATCATAACACTTAATTTATGTGTAGGTAAACATAAATACTAACACATTATATGTTTTTTCCTACACATACTACACATTATATGTTTCTTCTGATCTTATAAGATCAGAAGCGTCTTGCTATGGTCAAAGCGATGCGCTTTGGATCAGGGGTTTATTTTGGGTTTTTTTTGGTGTTTTGAAGTGATTTTTTTAATTTTTTTAATATAATTATTGTAAAAAAATTAAAAAATTTCACTACAACAAAAAGGGCTTTTAAGGACCTTTTGTGTGGGACGCTTGTAAAATGGGGTCCTAAAAAATTCTTTAATAGGACGGATGAACTTTTTGGGTCCTTTTATAATATACGCTACTAAACCGGTGTCCTAAAAAGCTAACTAATAGGACGGATGATTCTTTGGCGTCCTATTATCATATAACTTAATAAGACACCTAAAATGTAGATCCTAATAAAGCAATTTATAAGACATTTAGTTGTTGGTGTCCTATTATATAGTAATGTAATAAGACCCTTGATCACCGGGGGTCCTATTATAACATAACTTAATACGACACTTTATAGTTAAGTCATAAATGTTAGATGTTATAGGACCCTTTCTAGTCAAGTCATATTAGAATATAACTTAATAGGACAGTTGACATATGTGTCTTATAACTTTAACCTTTATAGGACACTTAATCATTGTGGTGTTATTATAATACACCGTAATAGGACACATGATATTTTAGTCATAAAACATCAGTTTTATAGGACACTTATTTGCTAGAGTTTTATTATAACATAGCTTAATAGAACACTTAACACTTGGGTCTTATAACGTTAACCTTTATAGGATGCTTAATCATAGTGGTATTATATTATAATACATTGTAATATGACACTTGATATTTGAGTCATAATAAAAAAAATCATGTAGCAAAATAATCCATTTCATACAATATCTAAACTACATTATAACGCACATGCTTTCCTAGTAGTCATCTTAATGTCGATACAATTAGAATATATTAATAATCATTTTGGCCACACAATGTTTTTTTTTTTTACTTTTTGTTTAAGTTTTTTTCCCCTGTGGTGTATTGTTACCCCTTCTGAAATAGGCTTGATCCACTGCGAAGCTCGGGGTCACAAACTAATATCAATACAAATAATTAATGAAATATGAACTATATAGTACAATATGCCATGATGTCTTTACAACTTTGTCACATAAAAAACCAAAAGAACCCGCTAGTAACAAGTTAAAAAAGAGCATATTGCTAATTAACTAAATGAAATTATTAAGCAGCTTCAAATAGATCTTCATCTCCATAAAAAACAAAGGTATTTTTGTCAACAACAGTCTCATTTAAACCCGTTCTAACCAATTCAATATTCATACTTTCATCAAGTTGAGGACCCATAGATGTGTCACTCTGCAAATGTGTTTCCACATCATCAAGACATGTTTGTTCGTTCATGTCATAAGAATCTCTAGGCGTTGTCTTGATCACAACTTTCCATCCTTAAGGCCTTTTTCATATTCAGTGGTAGCTCTTGGTAAAGACATCCAACTCGTATCCATCTTAAACCTGGATTAAACAAACAATAATTAACTTACATGTGTAAAAAAACACCTGTTGGCAAAAAAAAAATTGTATAGAATAATTTTTTTAGGCCTGTAAACGAACCGAAAGTTCATGAACTGTTCAGCAGGAAGTTTGTTTATGTTTGTTTATTTAAGACTATCTACAATTCAACCCTACAAAGATTCGCTAGTGCAGTCATGGATGTATGTCATTTACACTGAACCATGTAATTTTTTTTTCGTGTAGATTGTTTTTGGAGAGTTGAGAGTTCTGATTCAGATCAGACCTGTGCAGTCCTATTCGCCCATCATCGGCGGCTCACCATCGCCACTACCAATAGCAACTAATTGTTGTTTATTGTGTTCTGTGTCCAGCCATCCACCACCGTAGACCGAATTCCAGCAGCTGACTAACATCAGCAGGACAACAGCCAAATCACATCTGATGTATTCTGTTGATCAACCGTAGTGGAGATGGTGAGTTTTCGATGAAGGGCGAATAGGACTGCACTTTTTTTTTGTTTCAGATCAATGTCTAATAAGTATGGTGTATATACGATAGTTGATACTTTGATGCCCGTGGAAATTAACACCAGAAACTAAATATTAAAACAACACATGAAATTTTAAATTACAAGGTCTATATCTTGACTTCAATTCCTTTACTGTTTACACAACATATTGTGATTACAATATTTTCTTTTTAGCAATTGCTATATACTCCAGTAAGATTTTCAATGATTTTAAATTTAAGTTCCGAATATATGCACCTATTCCTATATTTTAACACCCAAACGACTTAAAAACCGCGATCCAATATAACTAAAAATCACGGTGCTTGAAGCTGGGTACAAGCGCAAAAGAGGTGAGGGTTTATATTGTTAGGCGCTAAAGAAGAAGAACAAACGAAATGAAGAACCTTTTATGCTTGCTACAATCAGTGTCTGCCTAAAAGTGTTTTATGGTTATATTATATTGCTTCATGGGTGTGTTCAAATTTGAAGAACATAGAAAAGTATCATGTTGTTCACGTGACTTGTTGAATTAACAAAAATCCTCAGAAAGTATATATTTTTTTCATTAGAAATATACATTGGTTCCATGGCCTATTAGAATAATTTACTAAACATACGCATGATTGAGCTGCTTTTAAAAGTGTTAGAAAATCAAATCTGGTATACTAAAATCAAAATGGAAGATTTTTACTCTAAAATTGGATAGCATAATCCATCTCAATTAAGCATCAATGATAAGGGTAGAAGGCATGGTTATGAAATTTCAAAATACAGTCCTCTTTGCGTGTAAACAACAATCTACCATTAAACAATGCACAAATTGAATTATAAAGTTGGCTGAAGCATTTCGTCGAACAGTTAGTGCGCGTATTCAACGTTTCAGTTTTAGACAGCAACAAAAGAACAATAAATCCAAAACTCTAATATATTTATGAAAGTCTATAACCCACATATACTTAAATACAAAAAAAAAAAAAAACATGTAGATGCTTAATGTGATAAATACCTTCAAAATGGAGAATTGAGGAGTGAAGACTTCAAATGTTGTAGCAACGCCGTGAATCACCACCGCTGGTTGCCCTTGAACGTAGTCTGTGCTATTGTCTTGGGGAGAAAGGATGATATTAAACTGTGTCATGTTGAACGGTGAGAGGGACACAATTAGGTTTAGAATCTATATTAGGATAGGAGGGAAAATGAAATTAGGCAAAAGTTATCTGGGCGGGAGTTTGTAAAAATTAGGGGAAAAAGTTTTAGTGAATTTTGAATGAAATTTAATTTTTCCACAGGTAAATGAAAATTTTCACCTAACTAAATTTTATGGTGCTAAAACCATCTTGTGAGCCGTTTTGCCTTTTATTTATATAATAATATTTAATATTTGGAAAATTATGAGTATATGAATATATATGTATATATTTTATGCTATATATAAATTTTTAGAAAAAAATACAACTCTAATTTTAATTATTATATATTAACTAAAAAATAAAATGCGAGCCGAGCTCGAGCTTTAGATACAAAGTTTGAACTGAGATCCATCCCAAGCCCTCCTAAGTTAAATGAGATCGAGCTTCAATCTAGACGAGCTTGGATCTAATTGACTATCATTGGATTTAATTGATGATCATTGGTTCTAATTAACCATAATCGGGTCTAATTGACCATCATTGGATCTAACTAATGATATCATTGGTTCGAATTAATCGTTATTTGATCTAATTGACCATCATTGGATCTAATTAACGATCGTTAGTTCTAATTGACCATTATTGGACCTAATTGACCATCATCGGGTCTAAGTGACAATGATTGGATCTACCTTGCCATCATTGGGCCTAACCGACCTTCATTGGATCTAATTAGTCATTAATCGGTGTAACTGACCATCACTGGATCTAACTGACCATCATTGGGCCTAACTGACCATCACTGGATCCAACTGACCATTAGTGGTGTAATTAACAATCATTGGTTATAAATGATGATCATTGGTTCTAATTAACCATCATTGGATCTAAATAATGATTATTGGTTCTAACTGACCATCATTGGATCTAACTGACCATCATTGGTGTAATTAACCATTACTGAATCTAATTTACCATCATTGGATCTAATTAACGATTATTGGTTCTAATTGACCATCAATGGGCCTAATTGACCATAATCGGGTCTAATTGAGCTTGGTCCCCAAAGTACCAACACGAAAATCACCCAAATTAGGCATCGGTACAAATACTAGAAATGCTCGGTATGGTACGATACAGTACAAGTATTTGTAAGTAAAATCGCTTAAATACCGGCATCGAATCAAACCAATACCACTGTCGAAAATGCCAAAAAATTGGTATCGAATTTGTACTGACAATAATTCGGTACGGGAAATTTGATACGATACTGATACCTAGGTAGCGTTTGGTATGAAGGAATCAAAGGTGGAATGGAATAGATCATTCCCATGGAATGAAATTAAACATGTTTGGTTACCATGTAGTAATGGAATTGGTCATTGCATAAGGAATGCAATTCATTCCATTTTAAGAATTTTCATTCCTTGGTAAGGTGGTGTTTTTTTTTCATTCCTTCAAGGAATGGAAACAAATATGTTATTATTATTATTATTATTATTATTATTATTATTATTATTATTATTATTATTATTTGGGCTCACGTGTTTAGCGACTTCATCCAACACGTGGGCACCAACACCATCAAGACCATCCGAGACCTCCAAGTCAAGTGGGAGGATCTCAATATCAAGTGTGCGAGGTGGACCACCCTCTACGAGCAAACGATGAGGGACGATCCGGACCTCGATGACGAGTTGGCTATCGGCTTCACAAACTATGAGTATGAGGCTCGATACGGCCAAGAATTCGACAATGTCGAGGCATGGCGCTTGTTGCGCCAACCTTAAGTTTATTTTTCTTTGTTTTATGTATTTTTAATTTTTATGATTTAATGAAATGTCTTTTATTTATGTTTTTATTTATTTAAACGGTATACATATAAAACAAACGGTAAAAATAAAAAACACATGGGGGGTAAACTGAAAATTTTGCATTTTTTAAAAACCAACAACACAACCGGTACCAGCACGGTAAACAAAACCAGCGAAACGGTCCAAGGGACCACTACGAGCGTGGGTAGCGGCGGTGTTACCATGCTGGTAGTTGGTATCCGTGGACAATTCGGTAGGCGCCCCGTCCCCCTAATATATTAGCTCAACTATAAACTATTTAATACTCTTATCACAATCACGTGTCCCTCATCACTTGTCTATACCTATCTCCTTAATCACGGAGTCCGTTTTCTATTTTCTAATTCTTAATTCTTCTTTAATTGATTCAAGTTTTAATAATAAAAATTTGGGATAGGGCGGTTCATAAAAAAGGAGTTTAGCGGCCATTTTCGCTTAAAAGTTTTTGAATTACCCACTTAAATCACAATAACCTAACTACAGGAGCGGTTCAAAAGGCGGTGATAGAAAGGAATACTTAGCTTCGTAGGACGGCAGAAGGGTTTTCATATTCTACTCTAAGGTAAGTTTGTGTCTGGTTATTCATATTTCTATCCGATTATGTTTGTGTTCTTCTACCTCTGATTTACCTTCCCGCCACACCTCCGGCCGAGGCCCATTTTCCCCGGGGGCACTTGACGAATCGAATTTCATAATGAGCCAAGATTTAACGGTGACATTTATTGATACTTTGACATTTCAATTATCTCGCTAGTTGAAAGTGTAGAAAATAATGGATTGAACACAACCACAACACACAATCACAACTGAAGATAAAGAACAACGATATAGCGACAAAAACAGGTGACCAAAATCTATTAGTTTACCCAAACCAAAAACACCCCCCAATACCAAGATCTCAGCAAATCACTGAGATCAGAAAATAATACGAATACAGAGTTCGTCTGCTGATTATTTAGATCAGCAGACAGATAATAAGAATGATACAAACAAATACTTACAGACGAATACACAAACCCTAGACGTAAAACCAGAGAGAATACAAAGAAAACAGATGAAAATATGACTGAGTTATCGAGACGAAGAGAGAGACAAGGTATATATAGTATGCTCTAGAACCTTCAGCTGGATACCCTTTGAACGGTCATGATTACTTTGATCCAACGAACCACACAAGTCTTCGAAATCTGTTGCAACAAACAAATACAATGGGCCACACAATATGGGCTACTTACCCGGCTTTATTAGTCCAGATGCAACATAAACACAAGCCCAATATAACAACCCAATTAGATATGTTAGTAAATGAATTACAACTTGTAGACATATTTTTAACATGCCCCCTTAATTCGATTTACTAAACATATCTCTCAAACCCAGTTTGTTACATAAGACTTCATGTTGTGCAGAATATAGCCCCTTAGTAAAAATATCTGCAATTTGATTTTGAGAACTAACCTTAACAGTTTCTATGAAACCATTACTTACTCGTTCTCGTAAAAAATGCAGATCAATCTCGAAGTGTTTTGTCCGGTCATGAAAGACCGGATTTGCTGCAATTGAAATAGCTGATTTGCTATCACAAAACAGCTTCAACGGCAAATTACAAGAAACACCTAATTCACTTAACAAATTTGACAACCAAATTAACTCACACGTTGCCGAGCACATAGCACGATACTCTGCCTCGGCTGTTGACCGAGACACAGTATTTTGTTTTTTACTTTTCCACGATATAAGACACTCACCTAAAAACACACAATAACCTGTTATTGACTTCCTTGTTACTAGGCATTTTGCCCAGTCTGCATCAGAAAATGCAGTTAACTCAAACTTTTCACTCTTTTTAAACCAAATCCCTTTACCTGGAGAACTTTTGAGATACCTCAAAAGTCTCAGAGCCATTTTCTGCACACCCACAGTAGGTTTGTGCATAAACTGGCTAAGGAATTGAACTGTATAACTTATATCTGGTCTGGTTAACGACAAGTAAATCAATTTACCTATCAGTTTTTGAAATTCAGTTATATTTTCTAATTCTTGACCAGACTTTTCATTTTTAACAGAAACAATATAATTCTGTTCTATTGGTACACTAACTGGCTTACACCCAAGATATCCAAACTCTCCTAACAATTCCATACAATACTTTCTCTGATTTAGACAGATACCTTCATCAGAATACAGAACTTCAATACCAAGGAAATATTTTAATTTCCCTAAATCTTTAATCATAAAACTATCACTTAATAGTTTTTTAACTTTGGTTATTTCAGCAACATTGTTACCAGTTATAACAATATCGTCAACATACACTAACAAGACAATAAAAACATCACCACTAATCTTAACAAACAACGAATAATCACAGATACTTTGGGTAAAACCTATACCAACTAGAACTTCAACAAGCTTTTCATTCCACTTTCGTGGAGCTTGTTTTAACCCATACAATGACTTAACCAACTTGCATACTTTAGACTCATGTTCAGAATAATAGCCTTCAGGCATAGTCATATAAACATCCTCAGAAATAGAACCATATAGAAACGCATTATTAATATCAAGTTGATAAAGAGACCAACCATTCTGAACTGCTAGGCTAATAACACACCTAACAGTTACCATCTTTACAACCGGTGAGAAGGTTTCAGCATAATCCAAACCTTCTCTTTGATTGTATCCTTTGGCAACTAACCTAGCTTTGTATCTCTCAACCTCTCCATTACTCTTATACTTAACCTTATATACCCATTTGCAACCTATAGGTTTCCTATTAGGTGGCAAATCAGTAATAATCCAAGTATTATTTCTATGGAGAGCCTCCATCTCACTATTCATAGCCTCAATCCATTTTGGATCAACAGAGGCTTCTTTATAGCAAGATGGTTCAGCTATTTTATTTATATTAGACACAAAACTAAAGTTTTCAACAGATAAGTTTGAATAGTTAACAGTTTTTTCTATACCATACTTAACTTTGCCTTCTACTATGTAATCAGAAAATTTTCTAGGCAAAACTGATTCCCTACCAGACTTTCTAACTGACTCTACCCTACTTCCCTCAGGAGTAATAGCCTCATCATTTGGGCTCTCCTCAACTGAGGTGTCAGTCCCTCTACCACCTGTACTACCAGGCTGCTGTTCACGATTGTGAACTGCCTCACTGGCAGCCCTGGGAGAGTCATCTGACACTGTCCCAGGAGAGAGACCATGAGTACCATTTGTTCCCCCTTCATCATCGGGAGGACAAGTGTCTAAGCTTCTTTTATCACTTAAAGTATTTTCAGTGTCATAGTAGTCAAAAAAATTCAAATGATTTATATTGTTAAAAACAACCTCTTTAAACTCAGTTTTAAAAGGATATATATTTTCGTAAAATTTAACATCTCTTGAAAAAACAACTTCTTTAGACTCAAGACACCAAAGTTTATAACCCTTTTTTAAGAATGAATAACCAATTAAGACACACTTATCCGCCCTACTACACAACTTATCACGTTCATCTAAAACAGTTTGAAAACAAAGACACCCAAAATTCCTTAAGTGATCTAAAGTGGGGGGGAACCCATACATCAACTCATAGGGACTCTTACCAGCTAATACAGACGAGGGAATCCTGTTTATAATATAAGATGCAGTCAATACACAATCAGACCAAAACCTGAGTGGAACACTACTTTGGAACAGCAAAGCTCTGGCAATATTGAGTAAATGTCTGTGTTTCCTCTCCACAACACCATTTTGTTGTGGAGTGTACACACAAGAGGTTTGGTGTAATATACCTTTACTATTACAAAAACTACTAAACTGTTTATTAACAAATTCAGTGCCGTTATCACTTCTAAATATTTTTATAGACTTAGTAAACTGAGTTTTTATCAATTCATAAAAACTTACCAAATTTTCAAAAACTTCACTTTTATTTTTCAAAAGATAAACCCAAACAGCTCTTGAAAAATCATCTACCACTGTGAGAAAATATCTATACCCTTCCCTGCTAGTGACCTTATAGGGACCCCACACATCAAGGTGCACAAGATCACCTAACTGTTTTGTGTTGTGGTCACTAAGAGGGAAAGGAACTCTGACCTGCTTAGCCTTGTGACAGATTTCACATGGCTGTGAGTCAGGGGCTCCTATATTTAGTGTATCCTTTAAAACAGCTAAGACTTGGCTAGAGGGATGGCCAAGCCTGCTGTGCCAAAGATTGTGCTCACTTATACTACTGAAACATAAACTACTAAAACTTACATCACTACCAACAAAATACAAGCCATCTTGTTGCCTACCAGTCACCAGGACTTTCCTTAACTTGGAATCCTGGACATAGCAAGCATTTTCATCAAACAACACATTCAATTTATTGTCCTTAGCTAACTTATGAATAGACACAAGATTAACACAGTAATCAGGTATTAACAAAACATCTTTCAGAAAGACACCATTAGCTAATTTGACATCACCTATCTTAGTGACTTTTGCATTTGTACCATTTGGATGTTTAACCTCCATATTATATTTAGACACATCTAAACAATTAATCATATCCTTATCACTACCTACCATATGTTGATTTGCCCCAGAGTCCATTATCCACCCATAAAATAATGCAAATTTAACCAAATTTGAACACCCAGAAAAGTTTTTAAACAAATTAGACAGTTTAGACAAAACAGAAAGACCTGAAAAACCATTTATAACAACTTTCTCACCTCCTATGTTGGAACTCTGAGGATCAGTACCAGCCTTTTCACTAATCAAGCTCATCAACTTGGTTATCTGCTCAGAAGTGAATGGAGCAGAAGTAGAAGTAGAAGAGCAAACATTATTACTAGACACATTTGATTTTCCACCTGTCCTGCTGCTATTATTACTAGTTTTAAAATTTTGATTACTAGCAGCAGGTCTTCTTTTAAAATCAGGTGGATAACCAACTATTTCAAAACATCTGTCCATAGTGTGTCCTAATCTATTGCAATGGGTACATTTTAGATTAGGATTAGGACCCACATTACCAGCCCTTCTATTATTACCCTGACCATTGGTTCTAGTAAAGAATGAAACATTTGTACCCTTATTATTGTTACTATTAGACTTTCTGTGAGACTCTTCCCTAGATACTATAGAGAATGCATGTTTAACAGAGGGTAATGGATCTTGCATCAAAAGATTTGTTCTAACTGGTTGATAAATCTCATCTAACCCCATTAGAAATTGCATTAGTTTAATTAAGCTACTAAAACTGTTAAAATCTTTAGAAGCATCACAAGTACAAGGTGGTAACTGAACAATAGAATCGAACTGTTTCCACATTGTGTTTAACTTGTGATAGTAATCAGACACAGAACTACCATTTTGACTCATAGAACAAATACTTTGATGCAAGTTAAACACTACTGATCCATCCACCTTATCATAAGTTTCCCTAAGATCCAACCAAACATCTCTAGCATACTTAGAAAAAACCTGACCAAGATATAACTCTTCACTTACAGAATTCAATAACCACGACAATACAACTGAGTTACACCTATCCCATTGTTTACCCAACACTTTGTCATTATTAGGTCTGATAGTAGTACCATCAATAAAACCAAATTTATTTTTTGTTTCAAGAGCCAATTTCATTGCATTAGACCAGACTTTATAGTTTTCTGACCCTTTTAGTTTCAAACTGATTATAGACAAGGTACTAGTATCACTAGGGTGAATAAACAATGGGTCTCCTATATCCAGTTTACTAATCAATGTACCAGTAACATTAGCAAGAGAGCCACCCTCAGACTGAGGACCCTGAGGAGGACCCTGAGGATCAGTATTATCATTATTCATGTTGACAGCAGAACAATCAAACAACAGACACAAGAGCAGGCAACAAAAAACAACAAGTAATAACAGACAAACAGTAAACAAACACAAGAAATAACCCTAGAAGACGAAGCTGTGTCAGTGTTCAGATAGTGGGTTCATCACTCAAAGGTGCCCACCCAGATCTTAACACAGGAGTCTTTTTTACTAATACAATATACGTATATATCACAGACAAAAAACAAACCACAGAAAAAATACTCAAACAACCAAGACAGAATCAAGACACCACAGAGTTGACCCTAAACACAACAACAATACAAAACAATAACCGAACAGTATGAAACAATCTCACCGAGGGGGTGACCCAAGTTAGGGTTCTCCAATCCTACAACCTGTACCTTCACTTAGGGTACAGTGTTGCAGGAGCAATTGAAGCTATGATAACTCCTTCCAAAGAATCAATCAGCAGCACCAGATCAATATCAGGCACTCCTTCTTCCAAGATCGAGGAAGCTCATACAAACTATACCAACCAATATCAATAGACCAGATCTATAAGGAAGATAGGATCTATTGACATAAACAAAAAAACCAGACCAATATCTATTATTCTAGATAAGATCTAGCCTACCAACACTCAGATCTGTTAGATATGACAACAGATCTGTACACTACAGACACAACGAACAGACGCAGCGGAAGAACAAGAAAATACTCACAATATCAGGAGCCTAGGCTCTGATACCATGTAGAAAATAATGGATTGAACACAACCACAACACACAATCACAACTGAAGATAAAGAACAACGATATAGCGACAAAAACAGGTGACCAAAATCTATTAGTTTACCCAAACCAAAAACACCCCCCAATACCAAGATCTCAGCAAATCACTGAGATCAGAAAATAATACGAATACAGAGTTCGTCTGCTGATTATTTAGATCAGCAGACAGATAATAAGAATGATACAAACAAATACTTACAGACGAATACACAAACCCTAGACGTAAAACCAGAGAGAATACAAAGAAAACAGATGAAAATATGACTGAGTTATCGAGACGAAGAGAGAGACAAGGTATATATAGTATGCTCTAGAACCTTCAGCTGGATACCCTTTGAACGGTCATGATTACTTTGATCCAACGAACCACACAAGTCTTCGAAATCTGTTGCAACAAACAAATACAATGGGCCACACAATATGGGCTACTTACCCGGCTTTATTAGTCCAGATGCAACATAAACACAAGCCCAATATAACAACCCAATTAGATATGTTAGTAAATGAATTACAACTTGTAGACATATTTTTAACAGAAAGAAAAATAGAAGAGGAGTAAATGAAGTTTATGTTTCTGAGCTACTTTGATTAATTAAAGATTATATTTTATTATTATATTTTTAATTCCTTTTGGATTTGCTTCGTAGAAGTTGACTATGGATGACAATGGTGGTGGAAATAATGGTGAAGATGAGGGATGGTTTAATCGTCTTGGTCTTTGGATTTGCACGAAAGTGCTCGCGGTATGATTATTATTATTATCTTTCTTAGTTTCCTTTGAGTGCATATCTTAGTTCGACCTATTTTTTAACGCATGATGGTTTTAACATCGGCTTTCAAAATTTTGTTGGTGGGCCAATTAGAAACATAATAATAAAACTATTAATTATTGAACTGGTTTTTAATTTTTG
The DNA here is from genome assembly GCA_032199755.1 of Ambrosia artemisiifolia. NCBI lineage: Eukaryota > Viridiplantae > Streptophyta > Magnoliopsida > Asterales > Asteraceae > Ambrosia > Ambrosia artemisiifolia. The sequence goes on along the minus strand of CM063515.1, from coordinate 49,567,561 downwards.
GGCTTATGAGTCATCAGCTTTATTTGAAAGTTTGAATGATAGTATGCTAGAATAGAATACACTATACATCCATGTTTATATAAGGGCTAGAATTGAAAGTAAATATATATATGACGTCATTAAAAAAAGTTTATATAAGGGCCCTTTTTATAAGCCCGTACAAGGCACTGGAATCCTCTTGACCGGCTCTGGGTAAGACTTTTTAGGTGTTTTGGCTGTTTTGTGTCTATGTCGTGTTTTAGAAAAAAGAGTTGTAGACTTCTATAATAGAATCGGATGTCATTCTTGTCTAGCTGACTAAATTCTATAGCTTTAGTTAGAATTATGAATTTGCGCAATATGATAAGAATTTTTCTTTGTTGTAGACTTTGGGCAATATGATAAGAATTTTTCTTTGTTGTGTACACTAGTAATGGAAGATAAAAGCATGCAAGGCCAAAGCCCCATAGGACATATGAATGCTTATGAAAAGTGTAGAATGTTGAATATTCTAGAATTTAGTTAAGGATACCAAAAAAACAAACGTTGCTCGACTTCATAAAGGTACATAATTAAAAATATGTTTGTTAATGAATGACTAAAGTATTTGTTTTCTAATGTGACATGTTCAATTTTTAGACAAAATTTGATATTCCAGAAGACGCTGAAGGCTGGATATTGCAATCATTTGGGAAGAAGGTCAAGAACTGGAGGGCAAGAGTTAAGGAACGCTACTATGATCCGTCTTTGTCACTTCAGGAACAAATAAGTTTTAGGCCAAAACAAGTGCAAAAAAAAAAACAATGGAGGAGACTTGTGAAGTATTGGAATAAAACAAAGTCTAAGGTATGAAATACCCTACACTTCAAATATAATCCTCAAAATTTGGGATGTTGCAATTAGTTTATTTCTCATTATGATATTTTATTTTTCTATTGAAGATGGTAAGTGAAAAAAACTAGACGAATCGGTCATAAAAGAAGATGGTGCAAGTTACGGGTAAAAAAAGTTATGCTCGAGTCCGTGAAGAGCTAAGGTGACTGTATGAAATAGTGCAATTCTTAATGTAGCATGTCGATATCCATTGTTACTACTTATTTTCTTTTTATTCAAACAGGCATCTTTGGGACAAGATCCAAGTCGATTGGAAATGTTTCGTACATGTTTCTCCAAACATGGACCTACAAAAAATGTGGAAGCTGCAAATGCAATTGTAAGTAATATCTTATATATGGTCTGGGTGTTCGTGTTTCTGATGTTTGGGGTGTAACACCAAGTCGTTCAACATGTCGTAGAGAAAACATCCAATTGAAGTCTAAATGTGAAGAACTTACTAGTACCGTGGTCCGGCTACAAGCCCAGGTATCGGAGATTAAAGGGTGTAGGGATGGTCCTAGTGTTCCACCTCTTACATCACCACATTTCCCTATTGCAACCAATGGACCTCCAAGTTTACGGGTATTTTTCTATATAAATCTTTATTATTATTTTTTTGTGAAATGTTACTTGTACTATTGTGACTAGAATTTGATATATGTTTGTTGAAAACTAAAATCTAGGTGGGAGATGAAGTTGTTCTCAAAAGCATTCTAAACTCTACCGAGATTGTAGCAAGAGGATTGGTGAAGAGCTTGGACCCAAATGAGCTAGTTGGTGGTACAGAGATTGGACCAGAATGATGTGAGGTAAACGTTCAAGTAGCAATAAAAATAGATGAAAAGTTAGTGAGACCATATGGGTTATTTTCCACAATTCAAGATTGTATTGGTGCCTCTATTGCATGGCCTTGTCCTTTCATCTCGGTATGTATTTATTAATCTTGTGATACGAATAATTTTAATAATCTGGAACTTAATGCTTATACATGGATGGTTTATTTGTAGGTAGTCCGTGAGGATTGAGGACGCATGATGACTCATGATTCTATGCTGCTTGTTTCTTTCATTGCTTTTAATTTATTTGTTAAATGTTACAAGAGTTTGTGTTGGATAAATTTATGTTTAGTGTTTTTGTTATAAATACGCTTATTTGAAATATAATAAAGTTTTTTTTTCTTTCATTAGTTGATGTTATATACAGTATATCATAAAATTGTGTGTGTGAATGTTTAAAAAAAACGTTGTATCATATGACTTGTTAGGAGTTTGAAATTTTGTCCTATTTAACTTGCTAGAGCATTGTAAAAGTGTTCGAATATGCTTTTCTTAGGACGCTATATTGTTTGTTAATTGATATATTATGCAACCATAAAATTGGTTTCATAATCTTATTTGAGATATTAGGACCCCTTTTTTGGTACTAATGCTCCTATAATGTTACATTATAAGGGTCCTATAAATTAATTTTTTAGGACTCTTGTATGTGTATTAAAATATTAAAACTAGGTAAGCACATGTTAAAACCTTGTAAAAGTGTCCTAATATGTTTTATTACGAGTTTTTTTTGGGACATATTATGCGACCATAAACTTGGTTTCATAATCTTATTTGAGATATTAGGACGCTTTTTAAGTTTCGTGACTTTTTACGACCCCCTTACATGAAACGCTTTTATCGTTGGTCCTATTAAATAAAAGGTCCTATAAAATAACATTTTAGGACGCTTTTGTGCGTACTAAAAACCCATTTTTGTTGTAGTGTTTAAAAAACAAAGTAATAACCACCAACTTGCATCGACTTGAGATATGGGTTTTATTAACTTAAATCTCTCTGATCCATGGTATCCACGAACCTTAGCGACAACGAGATCCATAATTCGAACAAGGAGGGAAACATTCTTCCATTACTGTTTTCATAAAAAAATGGAAAAAACAACCCATACAGAGTTCGTTGTACTTGTTGCAGAAAGAAATCAACAGTCGGATCGGTGCTAACAAATGGATGAATATTAGACGATTTTGTTTACCTTCCCATTGATTTCATGTATGTTCTTTTGACAAACGTCTGGCTGACCTGAAGTTACTGATTCCTCTATGAAGGAATCCAGACATGTTTTATATGTTGTTTCAGGTTGCCTGCATCATTGAAAGATATCTCTCCGACAACAACTTCCTCCGTACCCGATCACAATGTCTAACAACTGAATTTTACTTGCTTGCATGAACAATTGTTTTACTAATTTCCGATTCTTGATAGTTTGGTTATACTCGTGTTCAGCCTTTAAATCAACAGTCAGGTTTTATATGTTGTTTCGGTTGCCTTCATCGTTGACAGATATCTCTCCAACAACAACTTCCTCCGTACCCGATCACAATGTCCAACAACTGAATTTTACTTGCTTGAATGAACAGTTGTTTTACTAATTTCCGATTTTTGATAGTTTGATTATACTCGTGTTCAACCTTTATATCAACAGTCGGATCAGCGCTAACAAACGGATCAAAACTAGACGATTTTGTTGACCTTCCCATTGATTTCAAGTATGTTCTTTTGACAAACGTCTGGCTGACCTGAAGTTCCTTTGCAACCTAGTTCCTTTGAATTATAAATAACATTAAAGAAGGACTTGTGCTATTTCTTTTCAAACCCTTCCATCATATACCTAACACACAACAATAATTCACCATTCTATACATACAATACAGTACACCTTCAAACCATTCCTCCTAAAGCAGATTGATGATAGTCGCTTTCGGCATTGTAAAGCGATCGTTACTGTTCCTAATGGTTTATCCTCATCATTCATCCATCACTATTCAGACACATTATGAAAACCCACACCACCATGATCTACCTTTATCATCTCTAAGAATCACTTCTCTTGTTCTTAAGTCATTTTGTATTGAAAAATCCATCGGAAGATAAATGCATGCACCATGACCATAGGTAAATGAGTAATTGGTTGTTGTTGGTTTTCTAAAAACCACAAGTTTGAAGTGGGTCACTATTCATATATAAAGAACATTAAAGATGGACTTGTGCTATTTCTTTCAATTATAGTGACTGACAACTTCGTGGCATATTTTACCAATGTTCTTCTCCATAACTTTTGCACCTCTGTTCATCTTCTTCTACTACTTTCTTTCTCTTGATCTTCAAACTTGCTTTGGGAGCTCTGATATTCTTCCTATTATCTTGTTTATCACAACTTAAAGCTCTGATCATTGGTCGCATGATTGTGTTTATGTTCTTTTATTAACATTTTAGACTAACTGAGATTTCTTTCCGCAACCAGTACAACAAACTCTATACAAACCAATTCCCCCTTTTCACTTGTTTAACTATTATAGAAACTTCCATAGGAATTCTGCATGAAGGAATCCAGACAGGTTTTATTATAATCGTGTTCGGCCTTTAAACTTCATTTGCCTTGGTATCCATAACTTGCACCGGCTTGAGATATGAGTTTGATTGGCTTAAATCTCGCTGATCCATGGTATCCACTAACTGTAGCGACAACAAGATCCATAATTCAAACAAGGAGCTAAACGATATCCTAAGATTAGACGTTAGGGTTTGATAAACACAAAACTTATTATTAAAAAGCAAAACAAAACAAATTTGAAACCGTAAATCGTAACGTGATATAAAGAGAGGCCTCTTAGGAGTGTCATGAAGGAAGATCGTCGGTTTGCTATAGTCAATGATGGCGCAGAGGTTAGCGGCAGTTGAAATTTTGAATGATGTTCATCGGATTGCTCTGTGTATGGATGATACTGTTGTTGTTTTTTATGCCGAAAACAACTATCATCAATCTGTACAAACCAATTATGACGTTAGAGCTACAGAAGCAACCTTGTGGTCTCTCAACAGGAGTGATATACCTGGGAGACGAATGTTGCAACATGAGTTCGACCAAGATGACACACGAAGCTTTAGACTCCAAGCGTGTCCCTTGATTGCCAACTCACCTCCCGTAGAACATAGGCCTCTACAAAGTTTGACCAATTTGCCTTTTTCACTTATTCAATGAAATTTAACGCGCATACTGCATTCGAAGATCAAGGTCTTCACATTTTAGTAACATTTCAGACTAACTGAGATTCGAGAACAACCATATTCTCTCTCAAACCTTTCTAAAAGTAGAAAAAACTAGATCAACAACAGTAACAACTAACAAAGATTGTAGAACAAAAGAAGAAAGTGTTCCTCTCGGTTACTAAGCATGTCAAGAAATGATAATTTTCAAATGTTGCAGATCAAGGTCTTCATTAGTACTTTGGGAAGAGAGCAAGGACCGGTCACATTAGTACTTTAGGTCAAAGATGTAATCAATGATAATAATTCACCTCACTTAACGATTATTTACGCATTGTATGTGTTACAACCCGACCTGAGGAGGCCTGGACGAAATTACAGATTGATACACCATTCACGCAAATGCAAGAAACAGCGGAAGCGGCATAAAAATAGCCAATTTTATTAATACGATTTACACATTTTATTTACATAATACAATTTCACCAAAGATTATCTAGTCTCTAATCATACTTGCTCGGGTGGTTTCAATGGTTTCTCGATCGTCTTCTGGTTCGTCCACCGGTTGTGACTCCGAGTTGCAATCACACGCTCTTCATACCTCCAGAGCCGGTATATGAACACATGCTTAAAATGGTTTTGTCAACAATAATTTTGGTGAGTTCGTATGTTTGGTTACATCGGCACCTAAAATTAGTTTATCAAAACGGTTTCAGTTTTATAATTTCAAACCAAGTTTACGAGTTCTCACAGCTCAAGTCATGGTTATGGTGTTACAATTATATATGCAGGCCACTCAACTCTTAGCACCTAGCGTCATTCCTAATCATGCCTAGATGTAACACCAAGTCTATGCCCATTCTTGTCATAACTTCTCAACCTATGCCCTGCCACATAGGTTCCCCATGGCAAAATATATGCCGCAACTCAGTGGGGGTTTCCAGGTCAGGTCGTACCATTATGCATGGGGGTTTCCCCAAGTAGTACTAACAATATATTAAGTCGGCTCACCTAGAGTTACTGAGTGCCTAGTTTAGTATGCATCAAAAGCAAGGAGGTAATCACGCTCTATATAACTAACAACCTCGGTTTTAATTGTGTTTGCATCTTGCAATGTAAGCTTGTGTTTATGTCGTGCTTGTGTCTTACCACGCAAGCGTTTGTTTTGTTGCGCTTGTATCTTGCCATACAAGCTATTGTTTTGGTTTTACTTGTATCTTTGCCATAAAAGTTTTATGTTTGTTTGTCGTATCTTGCCATACGAGCTTATTTGTATTTGCTTGCATCTTACCATATAAGCTATTGTGTTTTTTTATTGTGCTTTTATCTTGTGATGCTTTATTTGTTTTGCTTATATCTTGCGTATAAGCTTTTTCCTTTTTTACTGCGCCGTATAAGCTTTTTCCTTTTTTACTGCGCTTGTATCTTATCATGCAAGTGTTTTTTCTTGTAGCGTTTGTACCTTACCATGTAAGCGCTCGTTTTTAACTACTATGATAAATTCACATACATTGGGTAGAAACTGATTTCAGTTGAACATGGCATAACGCCTTCTTGTAAACACTAAAGCACAGTTACTGGTAATATAAAATTGTACTACTGCCTTTTCTTGACTTAATTGCAGCTTGAGTTGTGGGTGCGCTTGCCGCCTTGGATCATTGTGCTGACGTTTTTGATCCGTTTGATGGGTGGTGTCCCAATTCCATCTGGTCCGCGATGGATAGTCTTTAACAAGTGTGATAGCTTCCCGAACTTCAGAGCCATCTCAAACGTTGTTTTCAACTGGAAGCAAGTGTCCGTATCATGACCAATGTCATGGTGATACGCGCAGTAGTCAGCGGGATCTAGGCCCTCCCGCTTTTGGATCACTCTAGGTGCCGGCAGATCGATATTCTCTGTTGCAAGGACTTGGGCGGGAGTCTTGGTGACGGGTGTCCAAGAGTTGCGGCTTTTGCGACCTGAGTTGTCATTTGGCTGCGTCGATTTCGGTTCGCTTGCTTGCTTCTGCGGTCTTGGTTTCTGTTTGAGGTGTGGATTGTAACCGGCTCCACACTCAGCCCTTGTCGTTCCTTTCATGCCTATTGTGTTTGTTTCTAGCTGTCTCGGCTTGCGCGTCAGTGTACTGCGGTGAGTGGATTCTGCTCCAAACGGATAACTCTCTTTTGATGTGCGCATAAAGCTTTGCGGCTGTCATGATTTCATCCCATGTGTTGGGCATGCCTGTCTTTCCCACGATTGTGCAAACGAGCTCATCACACTTGACCCCTTGCTTGAACGGGGCGTTCAGGAGCTTAAACCCAATTGGCACAATTTGGAGGGCTTCATTGTTGAACATGGTGATAGAGTCTTCAATGGACTCGTTCTCATACCTCCTGAACTATAAGATGTCTGTGGTTTCCCGCTCTATCCAGCGTTGTTGGCTGAAGTGACTGGAGAACTTATCCGTAAGATCTTTGATGCCATTGATCTTCCCAGGCGGTAGACTATCGAACCATACCCGCGCTGCCCCTATTAGTGTTTGCGCAAATATGTGGCACCAGCGTGGTAGAGTCCAGCCTGCTGCTACCATGCTCGCGGTTTCTAAGCTTCTTAAGTGGTCGTCAGGATCTCCTGACCCGTCGTACTTCCCCAAGGTTCTTGGTATTTTTGTTTTGGAGGGCAGCGGTGATAGCGCAATGCGCGGAGTGAACTTCGACTTCTCACTGAACGTCGGCGGGTAGTATGGTTTTGTTAGGTCTTCCTCGAAGGACGGATTGTACCCATATGCTACAGTGTTGATGTGTGATTTGTTGTTGTCATACTTGAAGTGGCTTTATGATTCATCGGTGTCTTCCTTCCATGTTGGGTCTGTTTGCTTGTGCCCGCTGTTGTGGTATGTCACTCCCTTAGAGTTGATGCGTAGTTCCCCTGTGTGCGGGTGGGATGGGCCGTCAGAGATCATGTGAGCCCGTGCTGCCTCATAGAGTAGTGTAGTGTGTGTATTTGCTGTGCGAGAAGCCGACCCCTTCCTTCATGGAGTGAAGGGGTATTTATAGTGTGTATGTGTCGGCTCTAGGTCTTTGCGTTGATTGACAGCTCATTCGCGCGGGTTCCACAGGTGAGGCTGCTGAGGAATTCTCGTTGTTTCTTCTCTGATTGGTTGGACGTGTTCCCACTCGTCCTGTTTGTCGTTGATGCTGGTAAGAGATCGTGGAGCAGAGAATGAACACCTGTGTTTGTCATTGCTCCCACTCAATGTTCGCTTATGCATAAGTCCCTACGCGGGAGTTGCACACTCACGTATGTACACATATCTCTTCAAAGGTTTTATTTTTGACCTAATCTCTGAAGCTAATAATTTTTTTTTATAATAACGTACTTTGTATTGTCTATTGGTCTCTATTACGTGCAAAGGTGTTAACACTCTACCTTTCATCCCTTTATTTTAGACTTATTGTAATAACAAAGGGAACAATACATAATTACATGTATAGAAACCATGTAACATAATACAAATGGCTTATTTTTAGTTTGGTCCTGACACGGATACGGGAACAATCTGCAAGGGGTGTATAGGTAGTGTAGATATCCGAGTAAATTCTCTCATATCAATATCATGAGGTTTTGTATAATTGGGAAGCTTCCAATCGTAATGAAGCAACAAATTAGCAATGACATATTCAACGGTAGCCAGGCCAAAGTTCACACCGGGGCACATTCTCCTGCCAGCTCCGAATGGAAGGAACTCGAAGTTAGCACCTGAATAAGTAATCGAACTGTTTTCAAATCTCTCCGGAATGAAGCAGTCAGGATTTTCCCAACAGTTAGGATCTGTTGCACATGCCCAAGCATTTATAAGTACTGTTGTCTTTGCTGGAATATCATATCCATTGACAACACAATCCTTTAGGCTAAATCTTGGAAGCAAAATTGGCACACAATGTAACCTCATTGTTTCCTTTATAACCATCTTCATATAATGCATACTTTGTATGTTGGCTTCTGTGATTTTATTTCCCTTCACCACTGTTCTCACTTCGGATTGTGCTTTCTTCAGTATATTTGGGTTCCTCATCATTTCACAAAATGCCCATTCAATTGTCATTGAAGAAGAACTTGTCCCAGCTGTTAACATTTCCTAAATGAAATATAAAATAATTATATAAAGATATAAAGTTTATGTTGGAATTTTCTTTATATTTACAGGTGCTCTAGAAAATTAAGTGTTTATAGGAAGTTTTTAAAACATGGTTGATTTTTAAGCACTTCGCTAGTCAGGGTACATAGCAAATTCAACAACTTTGTTTATAAATGGAAGGAAATCAACAAATTTTGAATTTCGTTTGATATATAGTGTTATTTCTTAAGGCAAAATGGATTTTAATAATCCCACCTTTTCACCTTTTGTAATTTGCCAATAACAATTCCAACCGAGAAGATTATTGTCATCAGTCCCACCTTTTGTACTATTTTTTTAGTTGACCCACGTTAAAAAAACTTATTACCGTTAGTTTTTTGCTAACAAGGATAGTTTTTGATGACGTGCCAAAAATAATCTGTTTTGTTTTTGTGCTGACGTGGATTATTGCATAGACATAAAAAAAAATTGTCATGTCGTATGTTCATATGTCAAAAAAAACAAACTAGGTTAAGTTTTTTTTAAGAGGCTCCGTTGAGAGAAAAAATGGTACGAAATATGTGACTGATTGCAAGAATTTTACCAGTTAACCAGATTATTGAGATTATTTTGCCTTTTTATAATAATTTCCAGCTTTGTAAAAAAAATCTAAATATTCACTTTGTCTTGCTTCATTTTCTTAAACATTTGGAAAACAATATTTATTGAACAAGAAGTTGACTTAAAAATAACCCTTTTAGCATTTATAAGATGACGCATACTTCTCTTTTGAAAGAACAGGGTTCTTAGTAATATTTATAATGGATTTTCCGGTTGTGTAGTTGTGTGCTTAATTTTTAATAGAAATTTTAGATAATACAAGTTAGCGAGTTGTGTAGTAACTAAACCTTAAACATGGTATTGTTAATAAAAATGTTACACAATACAAATTAACTAAACCTGTTCAAAACGTTTTGAAAACTTGTATCAACTTTCTAGACCACCTACAATTCTAAATAACTTGTTTAAGTTACGTGAATTAATAGAACTTACAAGAATGATTGCTTTGATATTGTCATCTGTGATGGTGAACTCGAGATCACCGGTGTCTTTAACCCTTAATAGAACGTCAACCAGATCTTCATGATCCGCGCTTCCACATGGTCTACTTCTGTGCTCTTCCAAGAGTTTTTGCATAATTATATCAAGCTCCTTATGCCTCTTCAACCATTGAGCTTTCTTCCCAGTAATAACATTGAGGAAATTTAAACGAGGGTAATAGTTGAACAAATTGAAAGCACTAAATGTTTTCAACATGTAAAATGCTGAATCCACTAGGTACTGTCTATCTTTGCATACCTCTCCTAACGTAGCTCTGCTAACAATGTTATTGACCAATTCTACGGTCATCTCTCTAAAGTTTATAGGAGTTCCACAACAAGTGTCAAGAAACTTAAACACACGAGTAAGCTCAGTTTCTCGAATATAGGAAAACGATTTGACTTTTAACGTGCTAAAGAGTTCTAAAGTAGCAATTTTCTTCATCTCTCTCAAGTAACTCCCATAATTCGCCCATCCAATGCTTGTAGCTTTATAAAAAAATATTTGAGGGGTTGTCGCCGCGGGTCTATTGGCAAAGCAGAGATCCTGGATTTTCAAGATCTCTTGGGCTAATTTTGGTGTGGATATGACGACGGTAGACACTTGCCCAAGTTGTAAATGCATGATGGGACCATATTTTCGAGCTAAGTTTCTAAGATTTCGATGCGGTGTTTGTTTTTCAAGTTGGTGTATGTTTCCGATAATAGGGAGTTTTGGTGGTCCTGGTGGCATGTTTTTTTGGGTCTTGCCAGTTAATAGTGCCCAACAAGTGACGAGCACTAGTAAAGAAACAACTATGGATAAGATGGTGGAAGGCTCCATGACTATAGGTTTTACTTATTGAATGTTTGTAAACATTGAAAGATCCTACTATAAATAGGGGAAATTAAAAAAACTAATATGCTCTGATTGGCTACATTTGCATTACCGCTGTTTAAATAGCTCGACGCTCGTCGATCGCTTGGAATTTGCTCGGAAAATGCTTGCTTGATTTTTCACTCGGTTGTAAATGAGCCGATCGGCTTGGTTCGGTTTGTAAATGAGCCAAGCACGAGCAAACGTCCGCTTGCCTCGGTTCGGCTCAATATATTTTTTATAAATTTATTATATTTATATATATACACACACACATACACACATTAATTACAATTATATTTATAGTTTTATACATACCACTCTATTGGGTTTGACTCCATATACGCATATATACAGTTATATTTATAGTTACTGGCCGAGTCAACACAGTGATAACTTAAAATTAAGTTTAATTGTAAAACCCTAAGTCGTGAAAAGACATGCTTGACTTCATATTCCCATTAGTTGTTCGCCATCAATCGTCTCCCGCTATCAATATACGCCACAACGCGACAATCGTTCTATGTAGTATGCTTATCGCCTTACTCGCCTCAACTTGAGCCTCATTCTCGGACAACCGGACCGTAGACTTAGTGTCCTCCTCGGGTGGTCGAACCCCAGTCATCACTAGGTAACGAGAACATTAAAGGAAACATTTCAAATTTATGGTTGTCCGAAAAACTCGCCGCTCGCTCGGTGCTAGCTTGAAAGAATCCACCCTCGAAAAATGCTTGCTTGGTTTCAAGCTCGGTTGTAAACAAGCCGACCGGCTCGGTTCAATTTGTAAATGAGCTAAGCAAAAGCAAAGATCCGTTAGGTTTGAGTCGACTCGTGAATAAATAGGTAGTCCCCACGTACCTAGAAAAGTCGATATTGTCATCTTTCAATGAATATTAAATTAAATAAAATAGTACATATACTAAATGGACATTCAATTCAAATTAAATATTACATACTAAGGTCATGTGTAGTGTAGGGGGGTTATAGGGCGTTATGGGAATTAAAATATTATAAAGTAATAGAAGGGGGTTATGGGGCGTTATAGGAAAAGATGGTGTAGTGGAAAGGGACGTTATGGGGCTTTATAAATGATTGGGTAATCATTGTTTTTTATTGTTTTATTATTATTATTATTATTATTATTATTATTATTATTATTATTATTATTATTTATAAAAAACCAACCCAAAGTCCCAAACAAATATGCCAACCCTTCTTCTTTGCCCATCTTCTTTACCCAGACACAAACACACACATACACACACAGAGAGAGAGAGAGAGAGAGAGCGCGCTTGGAGAAGAAGTCTCGGACACACACACCCCTCTATTCTATATCTATACACAGACAGACACACACACACACATATATATATAGAGAGAGAGAGAGACACTTCTTCTCCGGCGACACCATCTTCTCCGGCGACACCCTTCTTCTTCTTCCTCTTCTTCTTCACTTCTTCTTCTTCCTCTCCTCTTCTTCTTCACTTCTTCTTCCTCTTCTCTCACACACAGATCAATAATACTAATAATAATAATAATTATTATTATAATAATAATCAGTTCAGGGGCAACGCCCGTTATATTTATAACGCTCAAAGGGGCAACGCCCCCATAGCGCCCGGGGGGCGGTGTTCCCCGACGCTATGGGGCCCAAAACGCCACCATGACGCCACCACTACAGGTGATTTAATAACATAGTGAACATACAATTATACGAAGAGTGGTTTTTCCACCCCCTATAGCACCACGCTATGGCCGAATCGAGTGGTTTTTCTATATAATTATTGTAAAAAAATTAAAAAAACAAAGTAATAACCACCAACTTGCATCGACTTGAGATATGAGTTTCATTAACTTAAATCTCTCTGATCCATGGTATCCACTAACCTTAGCGAGAACGAGATCCATAATTCGAACAAGGAGGGAAACATTCTTCTACTGCTGTTTTCATAAAAATGGAAAAAGCAACCCATACAGAGTTCGTTGTACTTGTTGCGGAAAGAAATCAACAGTCTGATCGGCGCTAACAAACGGATGAAAATTAGACGATTTTGTTTACCTTCCCATTGATTTCAACTATGTTCTTTTGACAAACGTCTTGCTGACCTGAAGTTACCGATTTATCTATGAAGGAATCCAGACAGGTTTTATATGTTGTTTCAAGTTGCCTTCATCGTTGACAGATATCTCTTCGACAACAACTTCCTCCGTACCCGATCACAATGTCTAACAACTGAATTTTACTTGGTTGCATGAACAGTTGTTTTACTAATTTCTGATTCTTCATAGTTTTATTATACTCGTGTTCAACCTTGAAATCAACAGTCGGGTTTTATATGTTGTTTCAGGTTGCCTTCATCGTTGACAGATATCTCTCCGACAACAACTTCCTTCGTACCCGATCACAATGTCCAACAATTGAATTTTACTTGCTTGCATGAACAGTTGTTTTACTAATTTCCGATTCTTGATAGTTTGATTATACTCGTGTTCATCCTTTAAATCAACAGTCAGGTTTTATATGTTGTTTCAGGTTTCTTTCATCGTTGACAGATATCTCTCCGACAACAACTTCCTTTGTACCCGATCACAATGTCCAACAACTGAATTTAACTTGCTTGCATGAATAGTTGTTTTACTTGTAACACCCCAACCGATGGCGGAAACATCGAGGTGCCACGGGGTAACGATTGTTCATGAGCTCGAGGTACTAAAATACAAATATTTATTTAATCACGATTAGGTGTCAAACATTACATTTAGAAACACCAAATTACAAGAAACAAAGCATAAGTTTTATTTTATGATGTCTAAGTCCAAGCCTTATGTGATAAACTTCAAGCATCTCCTGAAACATGTACAAAATAGTATCTGTCAACACACATGATGTTGGTGAGCACACTTAGTTTAGTGTACGTATAGTATAGGTATAAAAAGGTTTTACAATTCAAGTGTCATGATTTAATCAAGGCAAAATGATAAACACGTAAGCACACGATGTGGGTCACAATCAAACCTTTATGTTGACAAAAACTAAAGAATTAACAATGACCCAAGACTTCCCTAACGCATAGGTATTTTCCATTAGGCGGGTTGTCAATCCAAATAGCATTATCCATTGTTAAAGTCGGCTAGCAAAGTTAATGATTATGTAACGATTGCAAGTATACTATGTTTATGTCTAATCATCAAGCACAAGAATTCAAGCATAACATGTGTATGAATTGTATGAAAATGTTTATGAGTATGTGTAAGTGTAAGTTTCATATGTGTACATGAATCACCCCAAAAGTGTAAGAAAAGATAAAAAGGGGATAAGTATACTCACAGTTTTGCTAAGCACGATAAATCTGAATAAACTTGTCACGAGTTAAGACTACGAATTCTTGAAGAACTTAACCTATACGTATATAAGAATACTAATAAGGGATATGTCTTAAGAGTCTAAGGCGTCCAAAATCTAAGGCGTTAGGATTCGTTAAATTATTTGGGGAAATAGTATTTTTATAAAAATAAGTATTTAACGATAAATATGTTTCATGAAGGCATATTATGTTTTAAATTTCATAAAATGACTAAGTAAACTAATTATTCTTATTTGAATATTTTGTATAAAAATATTCTAATTAATTTATATAAAGGTTTTAGTCAACTATTTTAACTAAATATATAACAATTTTTATGACTACATAATATTTAAACAAACGAGTCTAAGATTTATACTTATGATATTCAGCTCTGAAATATTTTTATAGAAAAATATTTATAAAAGAGATTTTATATATGATATATAATTAGATGTTTTATTTATATCTTATTAAGCATAAATAAGGCTAAAATACAAGATAAACTTCAAAAAGGTTATTTTGATGAAAAATAGTTACCTTCTGATGAAAAGTAATAAAAATAATTTTTCCACCATTTTTCTCAATTTACTTTTATCTAAACTGATTTATTGAGCTTAAATTATGCTTTAGATGATTAAAATAGGAAAATCCATAAAACGTATTGTTTTCTGAACTCATAATTTTTATTTAAGTTTCTTATGGTTAGAAATAACCTCACAAAAATTTTGGGATTTAAATCCTTTAAAATGAATTTTTAATCAATTTATTATGATAAAAAGTATTTAAATTGATAACTATGCGAAAATAAATTATTTTCCCAAAGATAAAAATACTATGATCTTCTATATGATGTCAAGATACTGCGCGTAAAGTTTCATAATTTTTGGAACAAGAATGAATTTATTATGAATATTATTTGTTTAAAGTTAATTAAACAAATAAATTAAGATAACATGTAAAAACATTTCAAAAAAGAGGGAAAATGACATGAAAGTTATTCTAACATATTGAAATATATTTTCACCAATTTTCATTTTAAAATACATAATATCCGATTTTATATGAATTAATCATGATTTCAGATATATAAAATGATTAAAAATATTAAAAATCGTCAAAAATTCATGAAAATTTTAATAGAACTTTTAATCAGTAATATGATCATACATACCAAGTTTCGAAATTTTTAGATCAACGATGGTTGAGTTATGGAATTTTAAAGTTGTAAATACTTTTAAATCAAAATCCCCAATTAATCAAGAACACCCTAATCCTAGATTTTTCAATTGGAGCCCTTAACGATTATGTTTGCCGAATTAAACAGAGGGCTTTTGATCTACTAACATAAATGAAGGAATAACCAAAAGGAATTGGAAAAACTCACGAGTTTGATAGTGCGATTAAGAAGAAAACGAAAATATAAAACCCACTTAAACAAGCCTTCAATTCGTGAAAACCACGAGATAATAAGCAATGATTCAATCACAGACTTGATAGACTAGATAGGGAGAGTATATGGGTGAGTTTAATTGAGATAAGAATAAGTAGAAGTGGTGTAATTGGATTGTGATTGAAATGGGTGTTTATAAAGAAAAATTCTTCAAATAAAACAAAAATAATTTTGGATGAGGATAAAATTTGAATTGTGGGCTGGATATGGATAGGGTTGGAGTTGAAGTCGGCTGGAATTTTTTTTTTAAATGAGGGACTAAAATGGTTTATTTAAGTAAAGCCCAAGGGTGCAATTGTCACATTACTAATTTCCGATTTTTGATAGTTTGATTATACTCGTGTTTAGCCTTTAAATCAAAAGTCAGACAGGCGCTAACAAACGGATGAAAACTAGATGATTTTGTTGACATTCCCATTGATTTTTGTCCCTTTTCGGGAGTTGCTTCAGAAGCAACAAGCCCTCAGGTAGGGGTTCTTTAAAGCGAACCCCTACCTGTACTCAGTGGGGGAGAAATCGCGCGTACTTGTGTGTGCATGATTCGAAAGACCTAGCCAGTGATGAATCCTAGGAAGAGAGGACTATTGAATTCTTCCTCCCTTCAGTCCATTTTGAACACGTCCCAGCAACGAACACCTTGATCAAACTCTGGCTCACCTGGAAAGTCCTTTTTCATTTCAATTTTTTCATTTTTCTCGGGATAGAAGCAAATGTCCAGGTATGTTCTTTTCACAAACGTCTGGCTGACCTGAAGTTCCTTTGCAACCTAGTTCCTTAGAATTATAAAGAACATTAAAGAAGGACTTGTGTTATTTCTTTTCAAACCATTCCATCATATATATATCTAACACACTACAATAATTCACCATTCTATACATACAACACACACCTTCAAACCATTCCTCCTAAACCATATTGATGATAGTCTTTTTCATCATTGTAAAGCGATCGTTACTGTTCCTAATGGTTTATCATCTCTGTTGATCAGTACTTCGGGGAAAGATACAACATTCATCTTCGCTATCCCTTGCTTTTTGTAATATGTTTCGAGAGATTATTCCTCTTCATCTAGATGATCGTTCCACTTCTGTAATGATCAGGAACATTCTAAATAACAGTTCAGTTATGGATCCTTTGATCGAAAATATATTCTCAAACAATTCCTAAAATCAATCTTCCGATAATCCACACCTTTCTCCTGAAGCAAACCTCTCTAGATTTAGCATCACCAAACAGATTCACCTTAGGCCTCAGTTTGTCCACTCCCTACAATGCACCCCACACCTCAACCGAACTACCAGACTGCGCACTCCTTGGCCTAGTATTCGAATGCGGACTCGTCGGCCTACTATTCCAATTCCAATTCTAATGAATCCAATTCAAATTTAATAGGATGGAGAAATGGGAGGGAAAACAAAATCGTACGCAGACACAACACCACCGTCATTCATTTTCTTCTTCTCAACTTTACAATGGCTAAAGTGTAATAAAAACAGTGAATTAGTTAAAATGAAGAGGACCTTGAAGACTAGATTCGGTGCAATCAGAATCTGAAAAGAAGTTATCATCATTATCATCATCCACAAAGTTCTTACCTAAAGACAAGTTTTAGTCAGAAAAAAGAAACAACAACTAATTGTCTCTAACAAATACTTTACATACTCCTTTATAATTGAACTATAATACCCAACACACAAATGAGAAATTAACCAGTAAAACAAACGTGATCCAAACTGTAAAACCAAACAATGTCCAATACCAAATGTCAATAAATTAACGAATGATCCATCCATTTCAGCTTTTGTATTACTATTTTAGCAACTTCCATAGGAATTCTCCATGTCAAACATGGCCAGCGCTTCTTGGTGGTAGAGGATGGGGAATAGTTTAGAAAGATGGTAATGGTGGTCATTGTATGGTATTAGTGGTTGGAAACTCTAATGACAAAGTTTGTGTTGAAGGAATGTGTGGATGTAATGATCAATTAGTATCTTCGGATGGATTTTTCAATACAAAATGTCTTAAGAACTAGAGAATTGATTCTTAAAGATGATAAAGGTAGATCATGGTGGTGGTGGTTCCATTGGTATAGAATAATAATGTTGTGTGTGGTGTTGGTGTTAGGTACTATGCATTCTCACACAATGTCAAACAACTGAATTTTACTTGCTTGCATGAACAGTTGTTTGGAATTTTTTGGGAATATATTTTCTGATCAAAAAATCCATAATTGAACAATGGTCTAGTGGTGTGGTCTACCTTTTTGCAAAGTAATTGTTCAGTTATGGATCTTTGTACGAAATCATCTCATTCCATGTTCTCCATATCCACACCTTGTTTCAAGTATTTTGCAAAATACATTTGGTCTTCAAGACTTCTAGAAATCAGCAAAAGTTGACTTCTTTAAGTATTAACCAGATTTTGAATCTGATTTTAAGCTAATCAAACTCATATCTCAAGCCGGTGCTCGTTGGTGGTTTCCATAAGACACATCCGATCAATTAAACGAACCGAAACGCGTCAAACAGAGTCCAGAAGTCCAGGATATGGACTAGACATGCAAAATTTGTATTTTGAAAAAAAAGGGTATCGACAGTATAGTCCGTGTACCACGTACAATGATTTATGAAAGTTGTTCAAACTCGGATGTTTCTACCAAAAACCACAAACGATCAATAAACGAACCGAAACGCCTTAAATTAATTTTGTTGGATTGGAAACAACTAAAAACACTTTAAAATGAATTAAAAATATTTTTTATCAATAAAAGTATTTAAAATGAATTAAAATAGTTTTTTTTAAAAAAAAGCCTAAAGCCTGGCTATGGCCAAAGCTAGGCGCTTCAGAGGCCTGATTTGACCTGTATCGCCTAGCTTTGGCCATAGCCAGACGTTTTAGGCTTTTTTTTAAAAAAATAATTTGTTTTAATTCATTTTAAATACTTTTTATTGATAATAAATATTTTTAATTCATTTTAAAGTGTTTTATGTTGTTTCCAATCCAAGAAAATTCCTTTGAGGCGTTTCGGTTAGTTTATTGATCGTTTGTGATTTTCAATAAAAACATCCAAGTTTGAACAACTTTCATAAATCATTGTATGTGGTACATGGACGGTACTGTCGATACCATTTTTTTCCAAAATACAAATTTTACATGTCTAATCGATATCCTGGACTTCCGGACTCTGTTTAACGCATTTCGGTTCGTTTAATTGAAGACCAAATGTCTTTTTCAATGTCTTTCGTACAAGATTCCGATAAGCAAAAGTCATAGATTTTTCGATCAGAAATATATTGCCAAACAATCCAAACAACTGTTCATTTAAGTAAGTAAAATTCAGTTGTTGGACATTGTGTGAGAATGCATAGTACAAATTTTTTTTGACAAACGTCTGGCTGACCTGAAGTTCCTTTGCAACCTAGTTCCTTTGAATTATAAAGAACATTAAAGAAGGACTTGTGCTATTTATTTTCAAACCCTTCCATCATATGCCAAACACACTACAATAGTTCACCATTCTACACATACAACACACACCTCCAACCCATTCCTGGTAAACCAGATTGATAATAGTCGTTTTCGGCATTGTAAAGCGATCGATACTGTTCCTAATGGTTTATCCCCATCATTCATCCATCACTATTTAGACACATTATGAAAACCCACACCACCACGATCTACCTTTATCATCTCTAAGAATCACTTCTCTTGTTCTTAAGTCATTTTGTATTGAAAAATCCATCGGAAGATAAATGCATGCACCATGACCATAGGTAAATGAGTAATTGGTCGTTGGTGGTTTTCTGAAAACCACAAGTTTGAAGTGGATCACTATTCATATATAAAGAACATTAAAGATGGACTTGTGCTATTTCTTTTCAATTATAGTAACCGAAAACTTCATGGCATATTTCATCAATGTTCTTCTCCATAACTTTTGCACCTCTGTTCATCTTCTTCTACTACTTTCTTTCTCTTGATCTTCAAACTTGCTTTTGGAGCTCTGATATTCTTCCTATTATCTTGTTTATCACAATTTAAAGCTCTAATCATTGGTCGCATGATTGTGTTTATGTTCTTTTAGTAACATTTTAGACTAACTGAGATTTCTTTCCGCAACCAGTACAACGAACTCTATACAAACCAATTCCCTTTTTTCACTTGTTTAACTATTATAGCAACTTCCATAGGAATTCTCCATGAAGGAATCAAGACAGGTTTGATTATAATCGTGTTCAGCCTTTAATCTTCATTTGCCTTGGTATCCATAACTTGCACCAATTTGAGATATGAGTTTGATTAGCTTAAATCTCTCTGATCTATGGTATCCACTAACTGTAGCGACAACGAGATCAATAATTCAAACAAGGAGCTAAACGATATCCTAATATTAGACGTTACGGTTTGATAAACACAAAACTTATTATTAATTAAATAGCAAAACAAAACAAAATTGGAACCCTAAATCGTACCGTGATCTAAAGAGAGGCCTCTTAAAAGTGTCATGGAGGAAGATTGTCGGTTTGCTGTAGTCGATGATGGCGCAGAGGTTAGCGGGAAGTTGAAATTTTGAATGATGTCCGTCGGTTTGCTCTCTGTGTGGATAATACTGTTGTTGTTTTTTATGCCGAAAATGACTATCATCAATCTGTACAAACCAATTATGACGTTAGAGCTGCAGAAGCAACCTTGTGGTCTCTCAACAGGATTGATATACCCAGGAGACGAATGTTGCAACATGAGTTCGACCAAGATGACACGCGAAGCTTTAGACTCCAAGCGGATCCCTTGATTGCCAACTCACCTTCCGTTGAACATAGGCCTCTACAAAGTTTGACCAATTCGCCTTTTTCAGTTATTTAATGAAATTTAACGTGCATACTACATTCGAAGATCAAGGTCTTCACATTTAAGTAACATTTAAAACTAACTGAGATTCGAGAACAACCACATTCTCTCTCAAACCTTTCTAAAAGTAGAATAACATAGAATAACATTAACAACTAACAAAGATTGTAGAAGAAAAAAAGAAAGTGTTCCTCTCTGTTACCAAGCATGTCAAGAAATGATAATTTTCAAATATTGCAGATCAATGTCTTCATTAGTACTTTGGGAAGAGAGCAAGGACGGGTCACATTAGTAATTTAGGTCAAAGATGTAATCAATGATAATAATTCACCTCACTTAACGATTATTTACGCATTGTATGTTTCTTAAACTTAACCTTGGTGAACAGTTGTTAGGAATTGAATTATTATAGATGACAAAGGATAACGAAGATTAATGTTGTATCTTTCCCGGAAGTACTGAATTTTCATTTAGGGTAGAATCTAGAAAGGTAGAATTTTCATTTTGGTTTATGATACTTTGATTAGGGTTATTATTATTATTTTTTAAATAAAACATAAAAAAATAAACAGTTTTAGAGTTATTAACGATAGTTTAATTAGGGTTATTACATTGTTTTTAAAATTTTTTTTAATTTTTGTAAACTTTTTTTTACAATAATTAAACAAAAAAACCACTTCAAAACACCAGAAAACGACCCAAAATAAATCCCTGATCCAAAGCGCCTCGCTTTGGCCATAGCGAGGCGCTTCGGATTTAAAATTTCAGCTTTACCTGCCACCTCGTACTGCCCTCATTCGATTTGATTCCGAAGCGCCTCGCTATGACCAAAGTGAGGCGCTTCTTGGGGAGGGGGGTTAAAATAGAAGCAAGGGGGTGTTAATAGCCCATGCCATACTAAATGGACATTCAATTCATGACACTTTAATAATGTTCAAAAACTAATATACACCACTGATGATATGCTTCTTAACATGCACTACACATCACAGTATCCAGCACGTGCTTACAATTTTATGTTTCATTTGATATGTTGTTATGATCATCTATAAATTCCTTATATACACTTTGTGACATCACTTTTATGTTTTAAATCTTTTATTTTATTTTCCTATAAACAATCTCCCTGGGCCTCGCTAGCAGGGACATCAAGCTCATCATCCGAGACCACAGGGTCCACATGCATGTCATCACCAACAGTGTCCATGTCCTCCTACTCGTTGGGCTCAGGGCCCACGACCTCTTCCTCTGGGTCGGAGTTTGAAAAGTATGAATCGACGTCATCACTAGTGGGTGTCTCGTACACCATAAATGAATCGTCCTCGGAGACTGAGATGATAATCGAGTGGGAAGATGAAGCCATAGTTCTGTCAAAATCCATATGTACATATATACATATATTAGCATCAAGAACTTATATACTATACTCGCATGTATGCAATATAAAAAAAAGGTCATGAAACTTGGGTAGAGCATCGTCATGAAAATAATTTGATGCAACGAAAACTTTTTCGTTTGAAAAAAAAATGTTTAAATTATACTTTAGTTTCAGAAGAAATTTAGTTTGCTAAAACCATTGGCTCTAATACCAATCTGTCACACCCTATCAAGGCGGAATCATGGGATGCAACACGAAAGTTTTTTAAGCACAGGATTCAAACAAACATCTAAATTAAAGAATAAGTTTGGATACCAAATTGTTAATTGTTTTACAACCACTCAAAATCTACTATAAATCCATCTCCGCTAAATTATCTAGGTCAATTGGTCATAGTCTTCATCAAACAGGGTTGGATCAATAAATTTTCCCTTGAATGTATTTCTCGTAAGAGGCAATGAAGTAAGATAGCACAGCAAGTTGTTGTTCGGCCGATTTAACACTCATCAACATCGACTTGCCAGCTCCAGCAAAAGATCCACTTGTACTCTTTCCATTCCCACCAGATGAGATGACCTTGACACAAAACAACACTCACCGTCATAATCAAGAATAATCAAGAAGAATGCTAAGACACCACTGCTGCTTGATGAGGTCTTTGTTGTAGGCTTTCCATGGTACCTGATCAGGACCTGCTTCCCGTCTCATCATACTGAAGCTATATTCCCTCAGCTTCCCTAGTCTTGTATCCAAAGACATGGTACCATATTCACCTCCGTTCTTGATCATCAAAAAATAAACATCCCATTTTGTAGGGAGGGCATCCAGCAGCTTGTCATTGAGTTCACTGTCAGAAAATTCAAGCTCGTGATTTCACAACTCTATCAACAGATGGTAATATCTGGTGATATTCTCTTCTAAGCTCTCATCTTTGAAGTGCTTGAACATTGCAAACTGTTTCTTTAGCAGCTCCTTTTTATTCTTCTGCACTTCAACACTTCCAATATATCTCTTCTCTAGAGCCTCCCACAAATCTTTAGAGGTTCTGTTCCTGTTGAAAGTATGGAGAATCTCTTGACACAAACACATTGTGATTGTAGCACGAGCTTTGTTTTTGCATTGTGCATTAACTTTTGTTCTTCGTCCATCTCTCTGAACGTAAGCAATCTTCTTCCATTAGCACCTTCTCCTTCTTTTAGTAGTTGAATGTATCCATCAGTGATACATATCGACATCCTCAATTGATAAAACTGAGCCCATTCCTTAAACTAACCTCTCCACCAGAAGTAGTTGTCCACACTTATCATCTTGGGTAGTGAATTAGCTTTTCCCACCTCGTGGTCCATTTCTACCAGTTTATTTATAAGTGCCATTGTTTAATATATTTTCAATTCAATTAGAAAGTTAATTAATTAAGTCTAAAAAGTCCAAGCAAATGTTCGATTGAGTTTCCGGTTTATAGGCTTGTTTTCGAACACGGAGTTGAGTTTCCGAGTATGCTTTGGGTCCAAGTGGGATAGTGTTTCCGAATAAACACTAGTTTCTTAAGAAGGTTGTTGTTTCCAATTGCCAAATGTGTTTCCGAATGTGACTTGGTTTCCGAATAATGTATTAGTTTCTGAACACCAGGTTTCCGAGAACTGAAGTTTTTTCTTGTGGGTTTTGTTTCCGGATGGTGGTTTCCGAAGGACTTAATGGTTTCTGAAAACAAACTCTTTCCGATTGATCTTTCCGAATGCAATGGTTTCCAAGACCTTGTATGAGTTTCAGGATTCTTGGCTTGGTTCGAAAGTTTAGGAGATGATTGTGATTCGAATTCCATTTCAAATCTTCCCGATTATTCTCCCAAAACCTTACGTAATCTTCACAAACACAAACAACTTCCAAAACAAATATCAAACACATGAAAATTATAGATTTTATTATTGTAATCCTAGCTTGCAATCTAAGAGTATAACCTATTATGAGAATTCAGTTCTCTCTTCTCCGGATATCCCAATCTCTAACCATTCTAACTCAGAAGGGCAAGAAGTTCGAATAGGGAGATAAGTAAGAATCGGCCTTGTAATTACTGAAGCAGCAGTTGTGCAGCGCTTTGATTCTTTTGCTTCCTGAGGGTACCGATGATTTCGTGGCCTACTATGATTCTTCACACCAAGGTCTTGGTTGTTTATTTATGCAAAGGGATAAGGTATTTGCGTATCCCTCTCGTCAGCTCAAGGTTCACGAGAAGAATTATACTATGCACGATCTAGAGTTAGGAGCAGTCGTCTTTGCACTCAAGATTTAGAGGCACTACTTGTATGGTACCAAGTGCACTTCATAGACCACAAGAGCTTGCAACACATCTTGGACCCGAAGGATTTGAACATGAGGTAACGAAGATAGGTAGAGCTACTGAACGATTGTGATTGTGAGATCAAGTACCATCCAGGTAAGGAAAACGTTGTGGTGGATGCCTTGAGCCGAAAGGAATGCGTCAAAACCTTACGTGGGCACGCACTAAGTTTGACTATTCATACAAGTCTCACAACCTGAATTCGCAAAACTCAACAAGAAGCACTTTTGCCAATGGAAACGGATGGTGGAGAAATTGGCTAAGCTTTATGTGAAGGAAATTGTGACAAGGCATGGTGTGCCAGTTTCAATCATCTCCGACCGTGATACTCGTTTTACTTCAAGGTTCTAGCAGACGTTGTTTGGAAGTGTTGGGTACTCGATTGGATATGAGTATGACCTATCATCCGCAGACAGATGGCCTAAGTGAGAGGACCATCCAGACACTTGAGTATATGCTCCATGCATGTGTGATTGACTTTGGAGGTAATTAGGACGCTCAACTACCTCTAATCGATTTTTCGTACAACAACAGTTATCACACTAGCATCGAGGCCGCTCCATTCGAAGCCTTGTATGGACGCAAGTGCTAATCGCCATTGTGTTGGGCAGAAATTGGGGACAAGCAGTTAACCGATCTAGAGATTATTCAAGAAACGACTGACAAGATCTTTCAAATCACGGATTTTTTGAAAGTTGCTAGGGATAGGCAGAAAAGTTATGCCGACATGAAACATTGGAATTTCAAGTAGGTGACAAAGTCTTGTTGAAAGTTTAGCCTTGGAAATGAGCACCCCGATTTGGAAAGTGTGGCAAACTCAAGAGCTTAGTGGAGTTCATGACAACTTCCACGTGTATAATCTCAAGAAATGCTTGTCAGACGAATCGTTGATCATACCGCTGAAGGAGATTCACATTGACAATCAACTTCACTCATAAAGGAACCAATTGAGGTGATGATTTGGAAAGTCCAAAGGTTGAGGCGAAGCCGAGTCAAGCTTGTTATGGTTCGGTGGAATTCCAAGCATGGACCTGATTTCACGTGGGAGCGTGAGGACCAGATGAAGTGCATGTACCCCTCACTCTTTTGGAAAGCTTCGATTCCCGATAATCGCGGACGAAATTTCCTTAGCAGGGGGAGAGTGTGACACCCGACAAAATATCTAGTCAAAATCCGTACACATGTACAAAAATGTGCTACTTGTATTCGTGCATTAAACATAATGGCGTAGTCATGTCGTCCAAAAGCCTAACAAAAGCCCGTTTACACAATTGGTGACTTTAGTTATCACTTGTTATGCATGACTGACTCCCTATCATGAACATTGGTGGACTAATATAAATCAAATTCAAAGGATTAATGAATGTGTCTATATGTGTGTTTTAGCTTAACTTATACATGGAAAAATAACATGATGTTTAGGAGTACAACATCCAATAAACATAAGATACTCTTTAATGTATATGTATACTGATATATATTACTAAAAAAACTAACTAAAACCCAATGCATACTAAAAGGTATTGTGATTGATGTGAATTTCTCTGTGTATTATTATGAATAAACATAAGCCCTTTATATAGGCAAGATACATAACAACCCTAGCTATAATTATGGTAAAGATATACAAGAGAATCAATCTAAATACAACCGATATATACAATAATAATGATAACATAATCATCGGCTAATACTCCCTGTCAGTTGGAGCGGGAGCAGGGCAAACGCTCAAACTAGTGCGAAAAGACTGAAACAATTGCTTGGAGAGTCCTTTAGTAAAGATGTCCGCATACTGAAGAGCTGAGGGGACGTGAAGCACGCGTATGTCGCCTACCCGCACTTTTTCTCTAACAAAATGAATATCAATTTCAATATGCTTTGTGCGCTGGTGTTGAACAGGATTATCAGACAAGTAAACCGCGGACACATTATCACAATAAACAAGTGTGGCCTGACGAAGCGGTGTATGCAACTCTAATAATAAATTTCGTAACCAAGATGCTTCAGCAACTGCATTGGCTACGCCGCGGTACTCAGCCTCAGCACTTGAACGAGAGACCGTGGGTTGTCGTTTAGAGGACCAAGATAGTAAGTTATCACTCAAAAACACACAGTAACCACTGGTAGAGCGTCTCGAGTCGGGGCAGCCACCCGAGTCCGCGTCTGAATATGCTACTAAGGAGTTGGTAGTGGACTTAACCATACGAATCCCATAATCAACCGTACCTTGGATATATCTGATAATCCTCTTCATAAAAGCAAAATGAGTATCCCGAGGGTCGTGCATAAATAAACGCACCAGGGCGAGTGAATGTTAAATACTGCAACGCACCAGCCAGACTACGATATAACGTAGGATCAGAAAATGGGGACCCGTCTGTAGCACTAAGTTTGGAAGAGAGGTCAACTGGGGTGGTGCACGGTTTGCAGGATGTCATACCAGCACGTTGGATGATGTCCTTGGCGTACAACTGTTGTGAGAGAAAAAGACCATTCTTCTGGTGATCAACCTGAATACCCAGAAAGTGATGTAAACGGCCAAGGTCAGTCATGGCAAACTCTCGTGAGAGTGTGCCAATAAGCTCACGCAAGAGAACATCATTAGAGGCGGTGAGCACAATATCATCAACATAAAGTAAAAGATAAGCGACATTAGTAGAATCACGACGATAAATAAACAAAGAGTGATCGCAGGCACTGCCACGAAAACCATGAGAAGTGATGTAAGTTGCAAACCGAGTGTACCATGCCCTAGGAGCCTGTTTAAGCCCATATAGCGACTTCTTGAGTCGGCAAACCATGTGTGGGACCGTCTATCAACAAATCCCGGCGGCTGATGCATGAACACGGTTTCCTTTAACTCCCCGTGTAAAAAAGCATTCTTCACGTCTAATTGGTGAATAGGCCATGATGTAGAAACTGCAAGAGACAAAACAATGCGAATGGTGGCCGGTTTGACAACCGGACTAAAAGTCTCGTCACAATCAATACCGACAGTCTGAGAATTGCCATTAACTACCAACTGGGCTTTGTACCGTTCTAATGACCCATCCGCATGAAACTTATGGCGGAACAACCACATACACCGAATAACTGGGCGGTCGGTAGGGCGAGGAACGAGTTCCCAAGTCTCATTCTCCAATAAAGCCGAAAATTCTGCCTGCATGGCACGTGACCAATGTGGATCGGCAAGGGCTTTGGCATATGTGTTGGGGACAGGAGAGATAGTGGTGGCAGTATAGGTGGCGGCTGGGGGTTGTGTGGCTCGGGACTTTGAGCGGGTGGTCATAGGATGTTGGTTGGTGGACGGGATGGTCTGGGCCGGTTGATCAATGGGTTGGGTTGGTGTAGCGGATTGAGTAGTAGGCTGATTTGGCCTGTGAACAGAGGCCTGTGGTAGTTGTGTAGGTGGTGGATGGGCGGGTGAGCTTATGGGTTGGGTGTTAGTGGGCTGGTGTAAGGGGGCCGATTGGTTTGGCTGGTTTACGGTGGTAGGATTAGGTGGTTTGGGCCTACGCGAGTAAGTGATAGGGTATGGAGCAGTAGGTGAGCTGCGGGTGGTAGTGGGAAATTGGAAAGGTAGGTTAAGTGGGGGTTGGTCATCAAGGAAGGTATAGGTGTGGGTTGGTTGGGGTATGGTGTAGGGAAAAACATGTTCGTCAAACGTGACGTGTCGAGATATATGGACCCTTCCGGTGGTAGGATCAAAGCACCGGTATCCTCGTAAATCCGGGGGATAACCGAGGAAAATACACCGAATAGCCCGGGGATGCATTTTGTGAGGGGATGTGGCAGAGGTGTTTGGGTAGCAAGCACACCCGAATACTCGAAGATGAGAGTAATCAGGGTGACGTAAGTAAAGGGCAAACGTGGGGGTGTAGAAATTTAATCTTTTGGTGGGTAGGATGTTGTGAAGGTAAGAAGCGGTATGTAGGGCCTCCACCCAAAAGGAAGGTGGTAGGTTAGCATGAATGAGGAGTGCCCGAATGACATCATTAAGTCGGCGAATCATGCGTTCGGCACGACCATTTTGAGTGGAGGTTTGAGGGCAAGAGAAACGAAACAGAAGGCCATGATGGGACGCAAAACTTTTAAAAGCATGGTTATCAAACTCACCCCCGAGGTCACATTGGAAGGTTTTGATTTTTCGGTGAAATTGAGTTTGTATTAAGGTATGAAATTTGGAAAAGGTTGGGAAAGTTTCAGATTTGTATTTAAGTGGGTATACCCAAACAAAGTTTGAAAAATTGTCTATTAGGACCATGTAGTATTTATACCCGGACTTGCTAACAACTGGGGATGTCCAAAGATCACAATGTACTATGTCAAAGGGTGCAAAAGTAAAGGAAGTAGAATCATAAAACGGTAATATTTTACTATTAGCAAGTTGACATGAATTGCATAAAGTAGACAGTTTGTCTTTATTACAAGAAAAATTAAAAGTACGACTTAAAATATCTAGGACTTGAGCTCCCGGGTGACCAAAACGGTTGTGCCATGGTAAGGATGTGGAGGTGATGAAGCAGGCTTGTGGTGGAAGTTGAGAAGGTGTGAAAGGGTAGATATCCCCGGTGCTATTATGGCGTGAAAGATGCTTCTTAGTGATGAGATCCTTCAAAGAAAAGCCAAAAGGGTCAAATTCGACAGAAACATTATTATCACGAGTAAAGCGTCTAACAGATATAAGGTTTCTAATGACATGAGGGCTATATAGGACATTAGGTAGTATATAGGTGCGGTTTGGTAAGGTGTGAAAGCCTGTGCCAGATCCTTGAATTGGGACACAGTGACCACTACCGACAAGAATTGACGTATTTAAAGGATTAGAGTTAGGAAGAAGAATTTTACCTCGATCTCGTGAGACATGAGATTCAAAATGTGTAATAATATTTTTTATTCAAAAATGTGTAATTTTTTAAATTATTAATATGAATATTCTGATTGGTTTCAATTACATATTAATAAACTTCATATTGAAACCTATTCTAAGTTCAAAGGTATGTCTAATTGGACGACTTCAAACACATGTTTTCAAACAACTGTTATCCATTACCGTTGTTGAGCTGAAGGATGGTGTAACCAGAATTTTAAAACAGACACTATAAAAATTACTTGTAATCAATATCTCACGAAATAACTATAATAATTACAAAGAGTCCGCACAGCCCTAAAACTTTTTAATGGCCACTGTAGGTATGAAGGATCTAGATGGAAATATAACATAAATTTTCACATTATTATTTTTATATTAATCAAAAAATTAAAACTATTGTTCTTACCAATGATTTGAAGTCTATTATTTTAAATGTAACACTTAAAATGAACACATATTTTGTAGCAATAAAAATTCTACAAAAATACCAGCATCTATAAAACGTGGATTTATAATTTTTAATGAAGACTTATTATACTTTAAGTAAATAATATTTCTTTGAATACGTTTTTTTTAACAAAAAACGTAAAATTTCATCATTGTAAGTAATATTTTAAAGAAACTAAATTGAATATTTGCTTTCCTCTCAGTTAAGTTATTATAACCATTTTTTTCATAATGTTTATCAACAATAATTGATAAACATATATTAATATTTTTTATTTACAACGTGTAATAATATTTTTTATTCAAAATGTGTTATGTATTAATTTATTAATAAGAATATTCTCATTAGTTTCAATTACATATTGTAATAAACTTCATATTGAAACCTATTCTAAGTTCAAAAGTATATCTAATTTGACGACTTCAAACAGATGTTTTCAAACAACTGTGATCCATTACCGTTGTTGAGCTGAAGGATGATATAACCAAAATTTTAAAACAGACTCTATAAAACTTAACGTGTAATCAATATCTAACGAAATAACTATAATAATTACAAACAGTCCGCACAGCCCTAAAACTATTTAATGGCCACTGTAGACAGATATTACACAAAAGTACTAACAAAATGAAAATAATTCTTTTACTCCACTAATCTTCAGAAAACTTGAAACTGACGCAGATTAATACATTCAAATTAACTTTGAATATAACATGTCTTTATGCACCCATCAGTTTTGAACACATATTTGTTTCTTTAACTGTAAAGAATCTCCAAAAGACTAACCATGAATATTCAACATATTCAAGGTGCTTCCTGACATACTCTGCTTCGCAACAGAACAAAAAAAACATTCACGGTTATAATTAAACTACAAACCTTGAAAAAAAAAGTTAAAAATTTCAACAAACATACCTACTGAGCACAACAGCAGGAACCACAAAAGCGGGAGTAGATGCAGTCGACTTCCTCAAAAGATACTGGCATAGTAGCGTAAAAGTTTAATAGCAATATGGAAAGAGTCCCGAGTTCTTAAAGCTAACGCCTCTACCTGTTAAGGGTCAAATATTCACAAAAATAATAAATCAAACATCACTCAAATTAATCAAACACGCATGTTAAACACATAAATATTAACACGAATTAAACACTAGCATAAATGGCTATAAAAAGGTAAAGACATACCCATCTTGAGTTTGACGCTGCCGATCTACATATATCCACTGATAATCGTATAACGAATATTTTCCTTGGATTGTAAGAATCTATCAAAGTGGAACCTTTTTCAACGTAAATAATCCGGTTGGTGATTAAAGAGACAAAATATTGAGGCTCACTGAAAAAAGAAAACGGACCAATTTTATTCTTATTGATATGATCGCTTAGAATTAGTTTACCTGATAGTCGAATCCTTCAACATGAGCTTGAATTTGAGAGAAGCAGCTGTTACGGTTTAAAAATGATGAGAGATATTTAATAATTATCTGAGAGAAAAGGAGGGACATGATGCCTTTATATAGTTGTGTAATAGGTTGTCGAGTTTGAAATTTGAATTTCAGTTTGGAGCTCAAATTTAAAACCAACACTCGTTCAAAAGTCTGTTGATGAAAGTGGGATTATTAGCGCTGCTCAGGCAAGTGGGTACAAAACAGCTGTTTTTAAACTCAGCAGCGGTGCTTTAACGTGGCCCACGTATTATTTGTGAATATTTTAAGGGGGTATGTGACGTCAGGTTTTGCATCACGCAGGCATTGGTGGCCTGCCTAAGTTGTTGACATGTCAGCTTTCTGAAGTCACTCATGACTCTCCTATTATTGAAAGTATAGATAGATTAGACAAAATATCACTACATTTTATCTCTCATTTTCAATTAAATAAAACTTTTATATATTTATCATTACCTTTTCTCTTTCCTTTATTCACAATCAGTTTAAAAAAAATATTAAAAAAAAATGCGAGAAAGCAATGATTTCGTGAAATATAGATGAACGGTAACATTTTCTCTCTCTCTCTCTCTCTCTCTCACTTAGAACTAGTTTTCAAAATATAGATGAACAGTAACATTTTCTCTCTTTCTCACTTACAACTAGATATAAATATGATCACGGTCATCGATTTTATGTTCAATTAATTTCAAAATAAAACACTGCACCCATTATCAAATTTAATGAGGATATGGATGGCCACACAACATCAAATTTAATGTGGATTTGGATGGGGACGGGGAACTGTTAACTGTGTGATTGACTCAAATGGGATGAAAATGAGGGTGGGCGAGGCGCTTACTGTAAAAATTACTGGTACGTTACGGATATCTCACTACTCTTACGGGTCACCGTCACTGGCGACATGTGTAATGGTTTTCGTGAGATATCTCATGGTGTGCAGAGGAGAGAGACAGAGATGCAGACGAGAGAAAGCCACGGGTGGTGCCGATGGTTAAGAGGTTCACGGATGGTGGTGGCCGGGTAGTTCAGATAGCAGGGTGTAATTGGCATAGTAAATGAGTATCCACTATCCAGATTCTTCAAGGGTGATGCCCCACCCTCAAAAGCGTAAAAATGGTCCATGTTCCATAACACATAAATCAGTATCGTAATTTTTCTATTAACTTCATTCTTATGTTAGATTGTCAGTTTCTATTATTTATTTTAGTTATTGGTTATAAGAATTTATAATTCACTTGCGTTTTCTGTTTCTTCTATGAATACTCAATATGTAACCTAACTCTCTACGAGGTCGCAATTTCATAAACTCTATATAAAGTAATTACGACATAATAAAATTGTATTAGAGTAATAATATTTACGTTCAATTTACAAGTAGCATATTTGCATGTGTCTAATAATTTTTGTTGTAAAGTAATAATTTGCTAAATATTTTAATGATCATTATTATTATGAGAATCTCATTGCATCCTTTTCTGCTTCAAATACAACCTTCTGAATTGGTATCGGATCACACTGGCGTATGTATATAGATTTTGTTTTTTTTAAATACCCGCATAAATTGTGTTATTTTATTCCATTACTAAGAAAGTTACATCAACTTTTAAATTTTACTAAAATAATAATTATTTTTAAATAGTTGGTGTATTAGCTGTTTCTATAAGTTTTAAGACCGGATGTAGTGGTGAAATAATTGGGCGTGGAAAAGGGGCAAAAACGCCCCATAACGCAATTTATGGCGTGGAAAGCCTTGAATCGTTTTTGGCATGGAAAATTCCACACCGTGGTTTGTCAAATTCTTTCATTTTGAGTGAAGGGTGTGGATCAATTTTTAATTTGTGGCATTTAGATGGCAACGTGGAACACAACTATTCATACAACATTTTGAATTGGAATAAACATGGACTGATTTGAATGACAAGCTGTCTAAGGCTAATTATGGCCATTTAATATGCATTTCAATGTATGTAGATATATATATATACAGGTAGTATTCAATAGGCCACCAAGAGATAATTTGATACCAATACAAGTTGGTCAAGACTTTTATGCAAAAACTTAGTCACATGTATGACGTATAACATGCTCGTGATTGAGAGTACGCCGGTAGACGATCCTACAAGGTCATGTTTTAGGGCACCTAGGTTTTTTCTAATTAGGTATTGTAGATCACTTAACAATTATACAAAAGTTATAATGTTAGTAGAAATTTACTAATTTCATGTTTTAGAATATTAGGAGATACTCACAATCATTTTATTTTTACCAGCAAAAGAAATTGGAGTATATAAAAAACACCATTGGTCAGCTAAACTACTCACCGGGGACCAAACCAGTTACAAGAACATAAGCGGGGTTTTCAACCAATCAATCCACTTCATGTTCAACTTACCTTTTTCTATTAACAAACCACACGGAAGAGTAATTAACCATAAAATCAAAAATCAACATCTCCCGGTTACTCTTGATATTAAAAATTGCATTGTCTATGAATCTCCATAGAACCCACCAAGACGAGAATATAATACCTTCCAACAACTCCTTGTTTATCTTATTTGTTGGTCGTGATACGGATCTAAACACCTTGCATGCTTCTATTGTATGAATGTTATTGTGCGGAATCCTATAACATTCATGACTGACAAGTATTTCATATTTGTATGGCAATAAGATATAATTAACATGATTTCAATTCATTATAAAATTGGGCAGCATAGCAAGAGGATTACAAAATTTCAAACGGCAAAGTTGTTAGATATATATATGTATGTTTAAGTTCATATATACCAGCATATACGTTTGTCACTTACAAACGTATATGTTACATACGTTTCTCAGACACTAATGTACATCACATACATATATGACTTCCTTAACCTTAATAAGCTACCAATTACACAAAACGACCTGTCAACACATTCCTGAGCTTGTCAATGTACTAATCCCCATTGACATGTGCAGGTACTGTTCTTCTGTCTTGTACTTCTAGCTCGTCTTATAGTTACTTCCAACATGGATTTCAATAATAGATAGGCTTCTTGTAAAGCTTACTCCATGTTGTCTTACCTTTTGGAACTGTGAAGCCCACTTCATGTCTTGAGTTCGCAAATACATAGGTTGCTTGTATAACTTCTCAATATATGCTTGTTAGTGCACCATACGGCTATGTCCCTAGTTTAAATATGTTAATAGGAAGAATTATGTATGTTTAGATGTTAGCGAGTAGCATTTTAGATGTTCGGGGATATTTTGGGAATTATTGTAAAGCTCCCGGCGTAGGACAACAGCCCTATATATACCCCATCTTGTTCAAACTTTGTAACTTTTGCATATTCATAACAAGGTGCTGCCTATTTTGTGTGTGATATTGTGTGTGTGCCCTTTATCATTTCCAAATCATTCCAACCTCTATCCATACACCTATAACAACAACCGGATCATTGTTTCTGCCCTTGATTCATATACATGCTTGACAATCAAATCTTATCGATCCTACAAGTGGTATTAGAGCCAAGGCTCATATCACGCGTGTTGTTATAGTGAGTAGCATCATATCTAAGAATTTAAGCAATTGTTCATTGAAAACCCATTTTGACCAATTTTAAGGTTTAAATATGGTTTTTGAGGATTTTCGATTGATTTTAATGTTTTGATTGCATAAACGTGTTTAGAAACTGATTTTGGTTACATCTAAATCAAATTTACAACAAAACACATCAGATCTGAGATTTTTGGTGAAAAATTCAAAGAGTGTTCTTCATGGTTTTTGGCTTGAATTTCTTATCATGGATTGAATTTTGAAATCTGATCGTTGTTTCGTGATCTATATCAGTTTTGGAAACTATATGAATCAAATTTTTGTGATAAACAACGCTGAATCAATCCAAACGTACGTTTTTGATAATAAAAAAAAACCCATAAATTTGTGTTCTTCATAGGTTTTGAAGAGTTTGTAGTATAATTGTTGTTTTTAGAGTGTTTTGGGCATTAGAATCTTGTTATAAATCATATCCCGTACATAACCTAACCATCAGATTGTCCAAACATCCATTTTCACCAAAATTCATCAAAATCACCATGTTTGTTAGTTTGAAGGTGTTATATGCCTGTCTTCTTTCTACGCCTAGTGCCCTTCAGGCGTAGGAGTCTCATAGCCTCCCTTATCAAGCGTATCACCTGTCATACGCCTGGCCATCATACGCCTGGTTGTTATATGGGTGGTCCCCATACATCTGATTGTCATATGTGTGACTCTCATACATGTGGAAAAGGTCTCATACGTGGGGAAAGTGTTGTCATACATGTGGAAGTCAGTTTGAGTAGAATTTTGACCCATTTGAGTTTGACTTTGTCCGTTTTTCACCCCAAACATCATGTACTTATCAGATTTCATTCCAATCATCATGAGTTAGAATTATCTCACCCATGTTGGTCGACCCAATCAGTTTCAGCAACAATACCAACCACAAGTTACTCATCCGTACGTGGTTACGAATGCAATGAACCCTCTGCAGCAAGCAAATGCTGTTACACCATATATTGTCCATTTCCTTCCCCACATTAACAACAAATGGCCATGTCGGCAAACTCTTGGGTGATGGTTTCGGCAACAAGCCAAGTTCAGAGTGTCCATCAGATGATGAAGAGTGACCACGAGACGGGAAGCAGCAATAAAGCTCCCAAGAAGGAACATCTCCATGAATATCCATCTTGGAAGGGGAGAATACAAAGGCACATCGAGGTAATTGATGCCAAGATTTGGTTTTAGGTCGAGCATCCATTGGTCATAACATTACAAGAAAATTTGCATATACCAGTGGAGATCTCACAAATGAGCGATGATGAGAAGAAAAACTACAAGAATGAAAGGAAGGCGTTTTCCATTCTCACGCAAGCATTACCCAAAGATATTCTACATCAGCATGAAGTGTGTGAAAATGCTTATGATTTGTGAGCGTTGTTGAAGAAATTGTGTGAAGGGGATGAACACGCGTTCAAGATCAGACATGACCAATTGAAGGAGGAGTTTAAAGAGTTCTGGTCTATTGGACATGAGACGCTAAGAGAAATGCAGTCTCGTTACTGTCATCTCATGATTGAACTCCGTAAGCATGAAATAAAATACACCGCTGCTAAACTAATTGAACGTTTTACAGATGCTTTATCACCATAGGGGATGCATTATGTGGATGTCATCAAGGAATTGGGTCAGTATGAAAATCTGTGGATTGGAGAATTTTTTATTTTGCTGGAAAACAGAGAAATAGAGGAGTAACGAAAGGTCAAAACCAAGAGGTATACCACGTTAGCACTACTGCTACTTATGTCATCACATTCAGTTCCCAACCACAAATAGCTTTTATTTCTTCTGTTGTTAATGACCCATTTGCTTTTAACCCACCTCCACAAACCGTTCAAGTTCCAATTCCAGATCCAATGTTGAATTATTCTACCGTTACACCCCATCTCCTTCCATTTCTACCACATACTGTCCTACTCCACCACAACCTGCAAACACTTACATTCACCCAAATACATCTTCTCCCCAGCAATCTGCATATGCATCTTCCAACACCATGATGGCACAACCTTCAATGAATAACTTTGGGAATGTGACACTTGAAGTTGCAACAAAGCATGTCACACTTTTGTCTGCTTTTGTAACCTCATATAATTATTTGGTGGTGGGAAATATAGGGAATGCCAACCAACCATGGAGGCTTATGATCAAGTAGATAAGGATAAAATGTAGTTGATACATATACAGTGCCATTCCGCTAGTGTTGTTACGAGAGCAGAAGATTTCATGGAGAGAACAAGTCGAACTGACTGGCAGACGACTAAAGATACTAAGTATGGTTTCAACAAGCAGAAGGTCACGTGCTTCAATTGCGGAGTACGGCGACACTTCAGGAGAGAGTGCGATAAGCCTATTCAACAAGGTAATCATTATTCGTTTAGCCAACCGAAACCAAAGGCAACAAAATCCATTCCAGCAGAGGCCTCAGCAGCAAACACATGTTCCAAACCAGGAACGTGCTATCGTGCCAGTTGTAGGATTGACACAAGATTTGATGATACCATGTGCATATGATCGAGTCAAAAGGTGGAATCAATTGACCGATTATTGTTAGAAATGAAATGTGATTAAAGAAAAGTAAGGATATGGACCAATTTTAATTGGATTGGGCTAGAATACCCGCTCTTGTTAATATTTTGAAAGTATGAAATAGCAATTACTTATGTTAAATCATTCTTGCATGGTATGATTTGTTAGCAAAGTTCTACTTGGTCGAACATAGCCATAATTTTTCAGATGTAGCAATACTTGATTGTTCAGACGTAGCAACACTTGCTTGTTCAGACGTAGCGATACTTGATCAAACATAGTCATAATTGGTCAAACATTGTCTATACTAGTCATATTTGGTCGAACATAGTAACGTCTAGTGCTTGCTAAGACGAGTTTTTATCTGTTTGCCCCATTTAATTGTTTTGGGGTTTTATTAATATTCTGAAAGTATGCAATAGCAATTACTTATGTTAAATTATTCTTGCATGGTATGATTTGTTAAACACAATTCTATGTGGTCAAACATAGCCATAATTGTTTAGGCGTATCAATACTTGATCAAACATAGTTATAATTTGTCAAACATTGTCCAGATATAACCATAATTGGGTCAAACATAGTCATATCTGTCAGAAGGATTCTAGAAATAGACTATGTATAATCTTGGTTAAACACAATCAAATCTTATCACTTTGACAAATTACAAGGCAATATGACCACTTAGGTCCATCATACTTCATAAAGACCTGACACGATTCATAAGAATTAATATGCCTAATAAGCTTGTGTAAACAACTTTTACCTTATTGCAACCCAATATGGCTCATCA
This sequence comes from Ambrosia artemisiifolia, assembly GCA_032199755.1. NCBI lineage: Eukaryota > Viridiplantae > Streptophyta > Magnoliopsida > Asterales > Asteraceae > Ambrosia > Ambrosia artemisiifolia. The sequence continues at coordinate 49,529,582 of CM063515.1, read as the reverse complement.
AGACAAATTTTTTATACATTATTTGAACATTATATCTACAACGGTATATCTACTACCATCACATATATTAAGACAGGTTGTCTGCACCATATGAAAGTGAATGAAGCAATGGTCAAGTGATAACGAAGATGAATGGAATACAACGAAGCCAGAGATTACCAACCTTGGGTAGCTAATTCAAAACTGCTGCTCGGAAACATTTTTTTTGACGCCATTAAATATTCCATACCTGTTACCTACCCAAGATAGGAACGAAAATCTTCTCTTAATTTAGGTCTAAGACCCACTTTCACCCATCACGTAGTGCAAAAAGAAGGCAAGTTATGCAGCACAACCTCTTTGTTGGGGAGTTAGTCTCTTAATAAGGCATATTGCCTCGAGAACAACTTTTAAAAGCTTGCAAGCCAGCCTCCTTTCAAAACATTCGACTGCCCACTTTTCAACACTCAATGTAAACGACTTTGTTATCTGATATCTGAACTAAACATCACGCGATCTAAGAATATACAAACATCAAAGATCTTGAACAATGGTCGACATCAATTACAACAGTTCAAATACATTCTTTCTTGCTTTCAAAATTCACTTTACATGCAACACCAAAAAAAGAAAAACAAGAAGCAAAACCGCCTCTAACACTAATAACTCAGATCGACATGTCCTACAAAACCTCAATTTCAAAAGGGCAAAAAATCATATATCACAAGCAAGAAAAAAATAGCATAAACCGGCCCGCCTAACTTACAAAAAATGGTCATCTCGGTTAGAAGAAGATTTCATCTTTATATATGTATCCTCCTAAAAATAGATCTATGAAAAAAACCAGCCTCTTATCAAAGCTTTACACTCGAATCCAGCCAATGATGTCGCCCAAGTCTAGCGTGTTATCATTAACTTATTTCCAGCTCCACACTTTTTTATTAAAATTGGTTGTTTAATTCTAACAGTTATTAGGTAACTTGACTGCGTAGAGGAGTGTTATAGAAAGCATTACCCTGCAACTAGACATGTCACGACCCGGTGCAGCCATCTATACACCAGAACCTTCATTTTGCAGATGAATGTAGGAATTACAAACGCATTATTTTTTATTTAAAAACAAAGAACATAATAAATGTCATCCTTGTATATAAAGATAAAAGGAAAGGATATAATAAAATTAAAAATATGAGCCATTTAGGCTTCAAATAGTTGGTTGTTATAAAACCACATACAATTTGTAACACTTTTTAAAAATTAACATATTTATAATCGCATATATCCCCCTATAAACCTCTTAGATATCATATATACCAACACCAAATTCGAAATATTTTATATAACCTTCATTAATAATTATATATCAGATTTATCCAAACCTTGATAATATAACTTTTTACCCTTATTTAGCCCAAACCTTTAAATTTCAACATTTCATATTTACATGTTTTTTTACTTCAGTGTTTTACCAGCTTTTTTTACTGCAACATTTTTATTTTACTTGTTTATTGTGGTTAGTTTTGTACTTTTCTTTTACGCTTTTATTGCGATGTTCAGTAGTTTTTAGTGTGATTTCTAGAGTTTTTTTTTTACTTTTTTCTGTGTTTTTACTGCGCTTTCTGGTAGATTTTTACAGAGATTTTAGGGTAGGTTTTACCACCAATTTAAGCGACTTCTTACTGCAAATTCAAGCATCAACTTTCATTTTTCTCCAAAAATGCCTCAGAATTATCTCGTAAGAGTGTTTATCATTTTTTGCTTTTTTAATAAGTCTTCAAATAGCCATTCATAGTTTACGAATTATGCTTAGTAGGGACCTAAAAACAGGAATGGCTCAACGTCAGACCATGCCTTAAGACAAAAATGCCAAAACATTGACCCATTACAGTACCTATTCGTTTGAAACTTCGATTAGTTATTTTCATGAGCTTTTGTACACTTCGCCATCCCCTTTTACTAATTGATGGTTGATTTTTGATTAAAATCTTATGATGTTGGAATCATTCATTGTATTTCAAGGTGTTTGTAAATTGTAAGAAAATATGTCTTATGTTGGACCCATCATATGGTATAATTCTATTCAATTTTGGTCTTCACTCAAACGTGTAATAGTTGGTGGGTATATCTTTCCACTTGTATCAATGTGCACAGTGCACCCACTAATCATTAGCAGGCAGTGTTTTAAAACCGGTTCATACCGGCTGGTTAACCCAGTTGAACCGGATACCAGATGGTATCCCGGCACGAAACACCCCGGTATAAAGGGGGCATGACATGAGCCTAAATATTTAAAGGTTCATAATAGTGAAATATGAATAAACATAATTTGTTCTAGTATACATCCCTTGCGAAACAATAAAAGTGATTACGTGCACACAAGGAAGCCTACAATTAGCGATTAAATCGGAGGCAAGGCGTGATTTTTACAACGATGATGGGGATGATTATGCAATGCATTGGTTACAAATTTGATTGAGCTGAATATGTAAATGAACAAACCCATACAAATGTTCACTTAAATAAACGAATATGCATGTCCTTTCGTTTAATAAAAGGACCAAACGTTGTGTTCATGTTCATTGTTTATTTAATAAACGGACTTTTTTTTCTTGCAAAAATAAACGAACTTAAACAAATTTCGAATAGTTCACTAAACGTTCGGTCATTTACACACGTATAAAGATTGTAGAAGCAACGAAAACCGTGAAATGCATGGGAAAGCATTGAGTGGTCTTACTTAGTGAATGAAAATGAAAGTGTCGGGTTTGGCAAGTTAAGGTTGTAGATGCACGTTTTGAGACTAGTGATTGGATTAGGTTGTTAACATATGTTAGAATGAAGTTCTGAAGGGGCGAAGGTGAAACAGTGTGGGCGAAGGTGTTTGTGACTGGGCGAAGGTAGATGTATACTGGGCGAAGATGGAATGCTGTTGATCAGAAGACACATTCGTACCTTTGAAGTGGGCGAATGTGGACATTGTCCACATTCGCACCATGAAAAGGGGCGAACCTGCAGCAACTATATATATTTTTGGTCATTTTGATGTTAAGAATAGTTATTGAATGTGTGTGTGTCGAGGTCAGGTTTCTCTCTAGAGTGTGATTGTTTATGTTTGGTCTAGATTAACTTGTATATTGATTGTATACACGTTTTGATCAAGTTATCTATAAAAATGGAGATTGAAAAGGTGTCTATTCAGTAAACATATCCGGATCAAATACCATTTTATTCGTGATTGTTACGCTAAAGAATTGATAGATATGGTCAAAATCCATACTGACTATCAACGTGCAGATTTGTTCACTAAAGCTTTTGACAGATCCCGATTTGAGTATCTTTTAAAAGTTAACAACATAAAAGAAAAACAGGACTAATCAGCACCTCGGTTTATCGCTTTTTAGTTTTAAAATTTCTTTAAAGTTTTTACAGTTTTTCAGAAAAATTCAAAACCCAAAAATATGTTTTACATTTTAGGGGGAGTCATTTTATCAGAAAAACCAATAACATTGAAAAATCAAAAAGTCATAAAAATTAGAAAAACCAAAAATGATTTCCAGGATAAAAAGAGGAAATGATAGTACATCAGTGGAGATCTGACACAGGCTAAAGATATGTATAGTAATATGAGGCGTGTGTTGATTACGTGTGATGTGCTGATAGGCTTCGTAGACTAAAAATTGCGTGCATTAGTGATACAAACATAACGAACTACGCGTTCGTGGCTGAACACCTCATGGGCATATGGTCTTAGTACCGTAATTTCGTTTGATAGGATTGCCAAAATATGAGGTTTCGGGTCGTTATGTTTTGGTTATCCGGGATATTCTGATTAAACTTTTGTCGTATTGATTTACGGACCTAGTTTCATCAGAATATTTGCCAAAAGAGCTTAAATGCCAAAACCGAAAGTTACCGAATTGAGGAACTTCATGTTTTTACTGATCAAAGATCATAATTACATCGTATCAATTTACTGATGCAAATCAGTAGTTGATATCAGCCTCAACCTGGTATATATGCACATGTTACTTTGCTGCATTTGTTTGCTGACCTGTACACCTCTGTGCTATATAACTTGTAACTTTAACGGATAACTCTGGCATAATCACGCGTTACGAGGAAGCTTTGTGCAATTACTTGATACGGGAGTATGTCGTGTGTGTGGGAACCACAACGTGTTAGTCTAATACACCTAATTCGTATCATTTTAAAGCATTGCGTAATAGTCTGCATGTGAGCTTATGTGGACCACAATATCAGCAATTGCCGTGTCACATACTGTTTCTAATGATAATATTAAACAAAAAGATCAACGCTGTGATCAGATTTCTCAAACAACTGATATGTTCCTCTTACCGGACATTACAAAATGTTTATTGTTTTATTTACTTTGATGCATTTTACTTTTATTGTCAAACAGATACAAAACTCAAAAAGATTTTAGGTGTGTTTTGATATAAATTTCAGAAAAACCAACAGTTTTGCATTTCTGCTTTATTTTTAGATAACCGACGGTGTTTGATGGTCAATTTCTGAGATTTGATGAAACCATCAGGGCTTTGTATCATTCTAAAGTAAAAAAATGAGTGTTTGAGACTTAACGGGTTGAAAAATGTTGAACGGGATTCGATTTCGTGATTTGCCAAAATTTTCAGAAATTTCCATTTCACATTCGCCTTGTAATTAGGTCGAATGTGGAAATTTTTGCACCTTCGTGCTTTGTGGGTTGGACGAATGTGACTTTTTATATAACTCTTTCACATTCGGGTGTTACATTTTTACATTCGGCCATTAAGATTGGACGAATGTAGAAAACACCCACATTCGTCCACCATAAACGGGCGAATGTAGCCACTTATAAATTGCCAGAGCCACCTTCGAACCTCAGTCTGATATTTTTCAAAATTTTTCAATCATACGAGACCTTGTTGCCCTGATTTCTTTTGCCTTTGTATCTTGTTCCCTACTTGTTGCTGATCGTTTTAACCCAAGTTTTACAGGTAATGGCCCTCAGACAAGATCAGAATTGTTTTTTTTTTTTTTGGTTACGAACCCTAGGTTTATCAAACTGGACTTTATTGGACTGTTTTGATGTGTATTTTTTATTGGGATTCAATTATTATAAGTTTTAGGGGGAGAATGTTCAAGGAATTAGATTAATAACCTGTTTAAGTTGGTTAATCGATTGATTTGTGGTTCTAAACCCTAATTCCTTTGAAAAACTAATAATAATTGAATGTTAATGTCAATTGATGGTATACGAGTCTTATTCGGCCATGTTAGGACACAAATGAATCAAAAACAGAAGCAAAATCATTGAAATGAAAATTTTTAAATTTTGGGGAAGATCAGATCTACATTCGTCCCTATTCAAACGTGCGAATGTAGAGAATCAAGGACGAATGTGACTTTATTTGGGCGAATGTGATTTTTAACAAGATTATTTCCACATTCGTGCTAAAATGTCTACCTTCGAACCTTAAATTCCACATTCGACCAAGTAAAACTGGGCGAAGGTGGAATTCAGTAAAACCTTAAAATTTTTAAAAATTTGTCGTTTTTTTGTGTTTTGACGTATTTTCTGATTTTTGATGTGCAGATGGCTGAACAACCAGAGAATGTTGAATTACCAGTGGAGAATGTTGTACCAGATCCAGTACCAAAGGCAGAAAATATTCCACAAGCATGGTTATTCGAACCGTCGCATAATTGTTGTGCTTATGTTGGCAATGTGGTGAAGAACACAGAATTTTCTCGTATTGTGGATTTCTTAAGGCGAAGCCGTATCATTCATGCCTTAGCTACACCAGCCATTATATATAAAGACATCGTGGAGGACTTTTACAAGAATGCAAGATACGATTTCTGGGAAGATCAAACCATTATCCGAAGCACTATTCAGGGGATGGAGATGTTTTTAAAAGAAGAGGACATCAGAGAGGCGTTACAGATTAAGTTTGAAACAAGTACTGATCCCAGAGAACTATCATGGACCGAACAGAGGGCTTGCTTTCTTAGGATGAAGTATAAGGGTCCGATCACAGATGGAGCGATGCATAAAGGAAAGCTCAGTGTGCAGTTCAAGTATTTTGCACACGTGATCATTCATGTGTTTGGGTGTGTGAGCGGTGGGTATGACGTTATGAGGAAAAGCCTTAGTTCATTAATGGTTGCGTTGACGCTTAACAAACCATTTAATGTTTCTGGTATGATATTGGATCATATGCTCGAGATGCTGAAAGGTTTGAAGAGCAAGAAGTTCATGCTATATCCAAGGTTTCTGATGATGATCTTCGACCACAAGTATCCTGATTTGAGAAAGGATCCGACTATGATTTTGGGTCAAGATCACATGAATATTAGAACTCTTGTAAGGATGAAGGGTTATAAAGGTGTGCCAGATAACGAGAAGCCACCTCATAGAAGATTATTTGGTGCTTTGGTTAATCCGGGTTACACTGACCCAGGATTGAACAAAGCAAGGCATGATAACATTGACTCAGACAATGATGGTACCTTAGTTTATGCTGATGCAAACACTAAGAGGAAAAGACAAGTAGTTAATGTTGGAGCCAAAGGGAAGGGCAAGGCAAAAGTTGATCAGGGTAGCTCAAAGAAACAAGTTACTCGAAAGAAGACGACTGCTAAGAAAGGCACAAGTTTGGTTGATGAGGATTCAGTTGATTCTGAAGAAACTGAAGTTGATGAACAGTGGGATTCAGAGGAAGAGCGTATTAAGACTACCAAGCGTAAGGCCACTATGGTTGGTGAGTCTGAATCATTGAACAAGACTGTTGAAGAGGTTTTACAAAAGAAGACAGTTGATGTTGATGAAGGTTTAAGTGTTAACATTGATGATTTTGAAGGATCGACTGTGGTTGTGAACTTGAAGAAACCAAAACATAAGTCGATGGCCAAGAAGTCAAGTACTAAGAAGTTAAGAGAAAAGGAGATCGAGCAGTTGCTTAAAGGCAAAAAGATACCTGAGGCAGGTACATCATCAAAGTTATCTTCACCAGTAGCAAAGAAGCAAAAGAAGAGCAAAGAATCTGAAGCAGTACCAGTTCCTGATTTTGAAACTGCTTTGGAGAATGTGCTGGATATGTTTAACAAGAAGATGGATGATATGATGAAGATGATTGTTGCACAACAGGCTGAGATTAGCAAGTTTAAGAAGAATAAGGAGAAGATGCTACAGATTGTCGTTGCATCCAAAACTAACCAAGATGAGATCGAGAAGAAAGTTAAACAACTGGAAGAGGAGAATAAGGATCTTGAGGTTAAGTGCAACAGAAATCGAAGGATGATTAAGAGTGTGAAGGTTGACAACAAAGAACTGAAGAAAGAAAACAAGCGTTTGAGTGATTTGTTGGATAAACTATATGGTGAAGCTCCGAAATTGAAGGAGGGAGAGGAAGATAAGGAGAGAGAGGAGGAACAAGTTGATTTTGAACCTTCGGAAGAAGAAAAAGAGGATGATGATGAGGATGATGAATCAGAGGAAAGTTCTGATAATGAAGGTGAGAAAGATGATAAGGATGATGATGATGCTGAGGGATCGGGAAGTAAGGATGATAATGATAATAGTGATGACAGTGATGATGATAATGGAGGAGATGATACTAGTAAGTTTTCATTTGAGAAGAGAAAGTCGAAGAAAAGTGATGCTGGAGAATCTAGTTCCAAGAAGAAGAAAGGAAGTGAGAACGTAGATTCAGATGAAAGTATTTTCTGGAACGAGAAAGTTAGATCTTTGACTGATGATGCAAAGAAAGTGTATAGAGAGATGCTTGATAGAAGGGAATGGACTATAGAGTTCACAGGAAAGTTTGCCGAAATCTTCCAAACGGAAGACATGAGGTTTGAACTTGAATACAACGACCCTGATTTGGAAGAGGGTGAAGTACCTGCTGCTGTTGCTAAGGAGATCTTAGAGGGTATTGCACAGCGAGTAGGGAAGTCATTGGAGGAGATTATGATGGATCAGATGATTCCAGATATTCCAGAAAAGGAAATTGGAAATCATTCTGATGACAAGCATACACCTGAGATGGAAGAAATTGAGATTGAGGATATTACTCATGAAGAATATCCACAATACTTCAGGGAGAACAATGAGAATGAGGTATTCCCAAACTTTACTGAACTCAGAAACAGAGAAGCTAGAAAGAAAGCAGAAAAGCGTAGTGATGAGTTCGTAGAGAAAGTGTTTGGTGATGATCAGCAGAAATCTTCGAATCAGAATGATGATTTGAAGACATTATTACAGAAGTTGAAAGAAGCTGATGATAAACGACCAAAGCTGGAAGCTCAAGGTGGATTTTACAGGTATCACAATCAAAAGTTCAAAGGCAGAGCTCTTGGTTGGAAGTATCTTGGTAGATTGAAATGTTTGGCAGTCAAATGGGAATTAGAAATCTTGTACTTCTACAGATTTCATGATTTATTAACTCTACCGTATTGGGCGGTCAGAGACATTTGTCGATTTCCTATGACTGGAGCTTCTGTTAACAATACGGCTGTTGGTTGGTTTGCTGATCGGTTAGTTTGGGAAAGCAGAACAAAATGGAACATGTTTAAACCTCAGTACCCAAGGAGAAAGGTTCATCGGGATGTTGATCCGAGAACAGGAAAGAAGAGGGGGTTACTTTGATATACAAAGCGCCTGAAGTGATGAAGAAAATTCCATTGATGCCTTTACAACAACACTTCAGTGCAGACTTCATCTTTTGGTATTATGATTGGAGGAAGGAAGAGGCAGTGATTGTGTTAAGAGACGGAAAGGATAAGTACAAAAAGATCTACGTGTTTGATCCAATGTGGCTTATCAATTGCACGTTTGAGGATATTATCATGCTTTACTACAATCCGATACATTGTGATCCCAATGATGCAGAGCAGGCGAAGAAGTATCAGCAAGTTGTTGGAGTTTGCTTTGCATATGATATAAACTCTGGAAGCAACTTGGATACTAAGTTGGGTAAGATGGTGAAGATGGCTGATGTACCTAAGCGTTCTGTGAAACGTAAGCTTGAGCCTGAGATGACTAAAGACCAGAAAAAGCAGCTGAGACTCAAGATACTGAACAAGATCATGGACGAAGAACGAAGACAATCCATTAAATAGTCGAGGGGGAGTTTGTAGATGCACGTTTTGCGACTAGTGATTGGATTAGGTTGTTAACATATGTTAGAATGAAGTTCTGAAGGGGCGAAGGTGAAACAGTGTGGGCGAAGGTAGATGTATACTGGGCGAAGATGGAACGCTGTTGATCAGAAGACACATTCGTACCTTTGAAGTGGGCGAATGTGGACATTGTCCACATTCGCACCATGAAAAGGGGCGAACCTGCAGCAACTATATATATGTTTTGGTCATTTTGATGTTAAGAATAGTTATTGAATGTGTGTGTGTCGAGGTCAGGTTTCTCTCTAGAGTGTGATTGTTTATGTTTGGTCTAGATTAACTTGTATATTGATTGTAAACACGTTTTGATCAAGTTATTTATAAAAATGGAGATTGAAAAGGTGTCTTACGTGTTTTGATTTGCGTATTATCATTTTGTTCAATTCTAGGGTTTCCGCACCTGGAATTGTGACTTGTATGATCATAATATCCTGTTTTAGCTAAAATTCTTCATATACAAAGGTCTTCCATATGTGTGTGCATCAGCTTTTATTGCTTTCACAAAAGATGTAAACAAGGACAAATATGTTGATTCCTATCACTATTAAGAAACTTAAAACAACTTATGTTGGACCGTAGTGAGATAAACCTCAAAGAATATAAGGGCTTGACGAAAACATCAGCAATTTGATAAATGGTTGCGATAAACTTAACATTCAATTTCCCTTGTTCACGGACAAAATGAAAATCCACTTCAACACGTTTAGCACGCGCATGGAATATAGGATTTGCAGAAGATAGGTGATTGGTGCATTTTAGGTATGCTTTTGTTTATATTAATTATAATAAAAATGCATATCTATACATATAATAAAAGAAAGCCATTTTAATGACATGGCACTCAAAGATGCATTATTCTCATTGAGTGTGCCATGTGTCATCCTATGTGGCATTGAGATATTTTAGGAAAAAAATAATTTAAAAACAAAATTAGATTTTTCTCTCTTATGTTTCCTCCCATATTTTTTAAACGTTAATATCTTTTATATACGAGATTTTTTAAAGAAAAAAATTACACCAAATTAACGAGCGTTTTATTATCTTTCCAACGAGTACCATAGTGCTATATAAAAAACGGAGAAAAAAACGACTATTTTTTGTTGGGTTTTGTTAAAACAGAAAAAAAAACATAAAGCGTTCAGGTAAATCATTAATCATGTATAGACAAGTCACTAATTATGTTCAAATCAGTAAATATGAATTCTATTTTCAACATGCGTTAGCATTGGAGTTATACATTGTTTTAGGTTAGATATTAATATAAGAGTCATACATTGTTTAAGGTTAGGCGTTAACATTGGAGATATATTTTTAATTGTTTTAGGTTAGCTGCTACCCGAAGCTTTCATGCATGTAACTGTAAAGGGTATCATTCTATTTCATATGTAAAATTAATATGTCATATTAGATTTTTCAACCCCGGGACGTTCCCGGGGTATAATCTAGTACGTTATTAAAAAAGATAGATAGAACTTTGATTGGTTTTATTATCATGTGGGTAAAGAAGAAAACAAGCAAACTAAATTAACCAAATATTATACTATGTATAATTGAAGACTCAAGTTGAATAGTAGAAGTTCTGCTGGCATCCTGTGGTTTGTAGAGGTGGTCGGCTACTCGTCTGTTTTGCTTGGCACTTGATCATTGTTCCACGTCTTTGTTTTTTTACACACATGCCTTCATCTCCTACCTTCCACGTCTTTGTGTTTTCTTTTGCCCAGAATTTTTTACACGTGTTTTCATTCCCTACCTTTTCCATTTTAGACACACACATATGTGAATTCGAGAGAGAAACATGTGATGTGAAAGCATGGGAGGACCCTGTTGTCCGCTGGCCGGTGTACGGCAGCGCATGGCAGCGACGATGGTAATGGTGGCATCGCCTCGTCATCTCTCTTCCCTACGTTGACGATTCCGACAGGTGGTAGTGACGGCAACACAGCAACAAACCTAACTGCCTCTCCAAACGTTAGTGGATGTAATCGAATGGCTCAAAAAACATGATTAACTACCCCTAGGTTCAAATCAGAGGTCACTAACAGAAACCAGAGGAGCAAACCAACCCACTTGGTTTACCGGCAGTACGATCTAGGTTTCGACGCCTATTTTGCGTTCTCTTTGTACATGTGCTGCTTTTTCTACCTATTGTTTGGTGTGTTGTTATATTTCCACCTCTGCTTGCAATTGAGTATGTTTCTTGAGCTCTAACAACTTATATTCTGTTACTTCTTGGTGTTTTTGTGAAGACAAACTTTCTAGGTTCCCACTTTCTATTAAATTATTCGAATATGGATGATGGTGATGATGATGTTAAGCAACTTTTATGGATTTTTTTTGGTACAGAATTTTTTCAATGCCTTCATTAGTTGTCCTACCCATCGAGGTATGGTTTTAATTGCTTGGATGATTTGTGGGATTAACTTATATTATAAAATTGGATTTAAATGATACGTCATGGTCAATGTTAGGTTTGAGAAAAAGACTGGAATTGTTCATTTGGATGTGCACTATTGGAACGCTGGTAAATGCAATATTCAGCTTTTGCAAGTTTTTTATTTGATAACGTGTCCTCGCGGGTTGCTTTTGTCGTTTCAAGGTTGGCTATAATGACAATTGCCATATATGAAACGGCTGAGAAAGAAGGCTTGCTGTCTTGAACACTGATTTACAGGTTTGTTTTGCTAAATGTGATGTAATTTACGTCTATAGATTGTTCATAATTATTTGAGGTGTAATTGTGAATGGTACAGTTTTGACTCTTTAATGTCAAATTGATTACTCTTCAATTTTGAAACATATGCAGGTATGAACAATTGCATTATACTAAAAATGTCATATTGTTCTATGGGAAGTTTACATAGTTAGGTTTGTTGCTTCCTTAGATGAACTGTTTTGGGTGAAACATGACAGAATAAAAGGTAAGCAGCAAGCATGACTATATTTGTATTTTCATTAAAAAAGAATAATACTACTTATCATCAAAATTTATAAATATCTAATTATTAATATTTTTAAAACTTTAGTTGCATGTTTCTGTTGGTAAGCTATGATATTGCACAATCCAATTGGGTGGAATTGGGGAATCATGGAATCAATCTATGAATGTTCTAACTCTTTTATGTTTGAGCAGCTACTATAATTAACTATGCCAAATTAAAACTTGGCTAATATTAAAACGGTTCTTAATGATCATTCAAGGTGGATTTCATCTAGGTGATCTATCCAGCTATGATAAAGAGCTATATGCTAATTATTGAATGAGATTTCTAATGAACAATGTCTTCTTCCAGTGAGCAGAGGAAGGCGGATTTCATGATTCATTTCAAATATGGCTTGTAAATGTCACAATGTTTCCTTAGTTTTTTTTCCTACTTTACGTCTACTACAGTTTCGCATTTGCACTCTGTTCAGGTACAAAATCATAATTACTCCTAAAAAATAATGGTACATTTCAATTCAATTATATAGTTACTTAATAATTACGATTATATATTGATAACTATTTTGTGTTGAATGTGTTACATGTGGGTTGGAAGCTACTGGACTTACAAAACGGTTGTTTGTTGGCGCATGCTCCAATGTATTTTTTTTATGGAGCAGCAAAGTGGGCCTTTAATCGATAATGGTCTCAACTCAACATCCATTGGTTTCTGGTTACACCATTTTCAGCTCTTTTTATATCCTACTATCATTCAACATTTGTGACCAAGGCAAAATGTTATTCTGTTTACAAACATGTCACACATTAGTGGGTTTGTTGCACCTTGAATCATTCCATGAAAAGTAAATTTGGAAAGACGAGTGGTGTTATTAATGATTATTGGTAAAATGAAGAATCATGAAAAAATACGATAGTTCTTCTTTAGGGTGGAACACATGCTGCATATTGGTCCTTCTTGCCTGATGAGGTGTTTTTCTCTTCCCTGGACTATTTAACCATCCTTTTACATGCCATTGAATTTTTCTCTTCCTTCCTCAATTGTTATTTCATGCTTTATTTAATTACAATCCTGTTTAATTGTTAAATTCCTGATGTTTTTTAAGTGTTATTATAATTATAATTTGTTAACTTAGTCTTCATTTGAAAATCTGTGATTAGCCTTTGTTTCTTAACTAGAAGCCTTAAAACTCTCAGGTTTGCCTGTTTTGCAAGGCCTTATTGTTGTGTCATGAATGATAGAAATTTTGTACTTCAAGTGAAGGATGTGTTTACATTATTTGTTTGGGAGATGACAGAAACAACCATTTTGTAAGCCATCAGTTTGCATACATTTGTACTCACCTGGCGAATCTTCCAGAGAGGTCAGAGCCTGGGTATCATAAACTAGACAATTTGCAAAGAAAGCGCGCAGCGAAGCGCGCGAGAACCTTACTAGTTATTAAGACAATACTCTATTAAATACTTTTATAATTCTATATTACACTTAGTGACTTAAATTACATAAAATGGTGAAATTAAAATAAAACTATAGTGTTTTTTTGACACTTTGTGCTGGTCAACAGCAATAATTCGAAAAGGAGTTATTCTAAATACACCCACTCTATTTCCATTTACACCCTTCTATGTAAAAGTAATTGTTCATTAATTACCTTTAACCATTAATAACCAATAGGGTTCATTCTCTCACCTTTTACCATTAAAACTATTTTGACTTGAAATGAAAAAGAGCTATATTATTCAGTAAAGATTTAAAAAAAAAAAATTGAATGAAACTTATAATTAAAAAAATGTGTTTTAAGCCGTAATAGTATACCGAGACTAGTTTCCGAATACTAAGTTTCACAAATCAAATGTTTATTAGATTGAACTATACTAGAAACATAATATAAGCATTGGTTCCTTCCCAAATGATGGTGCCATCACAGGTGTAAGAACTTTTTAATCAAACTTTAAAACAACAATACATAAACTATTCTAAAAACAAAAAAAATAAAACATAATTGTGAATTTTAATGAAAATCAAAGCAAATAAGTAAAAAAATGAATCACACTTTGACACTTAATTTACGAAATTATTGTGGGGTTTCAATCGTCAATATTATAAATTTACTTTCGATTTATGTCAAAAATTGAACTGATATATTTATAGTGTTATTATTTTTTTTTACAAATAGTAATTAGAAAAGATGACTAAAAAAAATAACTAATGTTTTAATAAATAATATGCTTAAAAGCTAATATTTAAACTTAGTAAATAACAAAAAAAAATAACATAGTAAATAACAAAAAAAATCATGCTTTGGTATATTTTTTTGAACGGCCAACAAATCAATCCCGATCATCCACGAAATACCCACTGGACAAAGGAGTACTCCGAGTAACCCGGTTCCACTAATAATTTCACACCAGTTCCAAGGGAAAACCCGCCACCCAAAGGCCCACTGCGGTAAAACTCGACCCACTAGCAACATTTTGATGCCGGCAGGTGTCACACCCTCAAATTTCCACCTGCGGAGTTCTACCGCGGGGCGTGTGACACACCAGGATCCAAGTCGACGGTCACAATAAACAATACTATATGAGACATAAGTAAATTCAAAACACAAGTTCAAACCATTTTGACATAACAGCGGAAGCATTGTTTTACAAAACGAAACCAAAAGTATCCAAACTTGTTCGATAAACAAAACCATGAAACCTAAACTAGACGCCGTGCAGACGCGTGCGCCTAAGCCCTGAGATGCTGCTACCTTAGCGACCTGAGAAATCATGCCAAAAATGGGTCAACATATAATGCTGGTGAGTTCACAGGTTTAAGTTTACAATTAGTTTCCATGCGTTGAGCGTTGATCACAAAATACCATGTCATGAGATGCGTTAAACAAACAAACAAGCGTTTCCTACTACTACCACGACTGTGATGCTGAAACCATTACTGACAACGTTGCTTGTGTTGCTGCCCGTGTTTGAGTTGCTTGTGTTGCTAAAATAGAGACAATATGCACCCGCCCGGCTCCTAGCCGACGGGTGGGGTTTGTCAGGCCCAATAGATCTATCCACATTTCCCCGTTGTGCCCCGCACATTCATGGTTTCCCCCAGGGACTTCCGTGTTTCGTCGTGTAGTAATCAAAAGTGTTGCGTATCAAAAGTGTTGTGTTTCAAAAGAGTTGCGCGTTTATAAGAGTTACATTCCAAAAGAGTTGCATGTTCATAACGAGTGTTGCGTTTCCAAAAGAGTTATATGTTTATACATAATCGTTGAGTTTTGTTAAATCGTGTGGCATGTTTCTCCCCCAAAAGAAAACATATAAAAGAGGGGCCGTGAACTCACCTTAGGTTGCGTTCTTCTTAATAAACCACAGACAATGCAAATGACAGCCCTAGTATCGGCAACCTATCATTTAATGCATATGAGTACCCGAACTATTGACCCGCATGTCAAATAGTCCCCAAGTGTCCAGACCATGACCAAGTACGTTTTGAAAATACGTTTGACTGTTACTTTGACCCCACAGATAAGACCCGACATCCCATTGGTGACCCGACGACTCACGTGTTAGCTAAGAGTGAGAAATCATGCAATCACAAGCAAACATGCACTTAATACGCATAACAGTTCACTAAAGTCAACATATAGTTCATATATCGCGTATACGAGTCCACACGTGTATTACCGGGTTATCGGACATTCCACAGGGTTCCCAGCATGTTCCTAGGTGTCATTTCATGTTCGGGATGTCAAACTATGCTTAAATCAGCTAATCACGTGATTAGACATTAATCATGCCATTAGGAAAGTCAACTAGCAATTAGGATGGTCAAACAGGCAATTAGGATGGTCAACTAGCAATTAGGATGGTCAACTAGCCATTAGGATGGTCAACTAGCAATTAGGATGGTCAACTAGCCATTAGGATGGTCAACTAGCCATTAGGATGGTCACACATGCCATTAGGAGGCTAATTGGCTGATACATCAGGCGATTAGGGGTCTACTCGCCCCTAACCTTTCCTACTCGTCCCTGCATCAGGCGATTAGGATTCCTAATCGCCCCCTGCAGGGCTGTGCCACTTTTTCGTGCGTTTAACCCTCCAGATCAGATCCGAAACATGTGTAAACACCCAATATCAATCATAACACATTAACGAACATATTTCAAGCAAAACCCCTAATTTATCATCATTCTAACAGTCCCGAATGCAAGCGTTTTCCCAAAATAGCATATTCATCATGTAAACATCACATCATCATGTAAAACTTACCCTAAATAGCAAATACTCAGATTTCATCACATAATAACGTCATCTAATCCTTTCCTACTGTTCTAGCATCATCCTAGAGCAAACCCTAATCCTCTAGAATCATCAAAACATATTAAATCACACTAAGTCTCCCAAAATCACCCAAACGGGTCAAAATATCAAATATCATCAAAACACAACTATATGCTCCCAAATTCATAGACAATCATCTCAATGATTCATTTAAGTCAGAAACATATCAAACACATGGAAACAAACACGTTTTAATATCAAAAATCTCATCTTTGCATGATAACATAACATAGAACAAGCATGAAGGTGTGGGTTTGTTTATAATCTGTTTTTAACAAGTTTTCAAAGACACAAATACTTAGAAACCAGGTCTGGACCTCTAGGGAGTAAAACTTTATCATTAACAAGGTTTAAGAAGATAACACCTTAGATTTTAGCAAAGAAAGGTGTAAGATCTTGTAAAGGTGGTTTCTTGATCAAAAACGAGTTACAGAGGTTGGGTATAGTGTGTGGTGGCTTTGGGGTGTGCTAGGGTTTCTAAAATGATGTTTTACAACACAAGGGTGGTATTTATAGGCGTTTCTAGTCGTTCCAGAGGTTACAGGCGAGTAGGAATCTGCAGCACGCCATTAGGGCACCTAATCGCCCCCTATGCAGGCGATTAGGCCTCTAATTGCCCCTAATAGAAGCCTACTCGCCCCTGCAACAGGCAATTAGGCCTCCTAATCGCCTGCTGCAGGGTGTTATGGGTTTTTGGCACGTTAAACACTATTTTAACACATATAAGCACGTATTCACATACCGACAAGTCACATAATGATTATAAACACATAATTCATGAAAACAACACGTTCACACTCGTTCACCAATTCCCGGGACTCGAGACTGGTGTGTGTTAGAACCCCCAATGATGCACGACTCGACTCGACTGACCTTGTCATGTGTAATGTATGCACGACTCGCTAAGATAGACTTACTGAGTTTTCAAAAGTTAGTAACCGAAGTTTGCCGGGTGTCACAGCAGGATTCGAACTCACCATAAGGGGATTGACGCTTTGGTATTAATACGCTTAAAAAACTAATGTTCTAATTAAAAACTAAGGTTCTAGTAAATAATATGCTTAAAAATAAATAAAGGAGTATGGGTTATTAGTGTTATGTAATAATTAATAAATGATTAAAAAGGTCACAATTAATGTTGGGTAGACTATGGAGTAATAAAGAGCATTTATTAAGAGGTTTATAGAGTATGGTGTATTGTAGAGTAGGGTGTAAATAGCAACACCCTTTTCTTCATGTCCTAGTATGTTGGGTTTGCCGGCCAAGACTTGCCACAGTTAGATTTAGATGAATTCATGTAGTATAGTAGCAGCCCAATTAATTTCTCATTTAAGCCCATTAACCCTTTAGCTTAGATGGTCTTTGTTTAAATTTACACCAATTTACTTGCAATTATGATGTATAGTTCCTTTTCGAAGGGTGTTGCTACTATAATGGGCTTAAATGAGAAATTAATTGGGCTGCTACTATACTACATGAATTCATCTAAATCTAAGTGTGGCAAGTCTTGGCCTGCAAACCCAACATACTAGGACATGAAGAAAATAAGAGGCCCATAATCCCACTCACTGGAAGAAAAGAATCAACAAGTGGATGATCAACTTCTGCCTGTTGATGAAACCCTTTGCAACAAGCCATACCTTATACCTTCTTATTTTTCAGCTGGTTTTGTTTTCAACCTATTCCACTTACAATTAAAACAATTTTAGCAAAATCTAGTCCAAACAATATATGTCGTTCCTAACTATTACGAAGGGCTTTTTAGTAAACGACCACAAGTTTTTCCCAAGTTATTCACCAAACTTATAAGACTTAGTTAAAAAAAATTTAAGTTTTCCAAAACTCATTACCCTAAGAACCTGTTGGTGACCGTGATGTAGGGTTAAGTTTTTAAAACTTGCAAAATATATACCGCGTCCTAATACCCCGACCCTAAGGTTTTAGTTATATGATCACGCACATACAAGTATCCTAAGTCATGTATATCACACTAGACTTTGTAAAACCTAACACATCAAAATAAACAAGTACAATAAAATAACACACAAGTTTTCACATATCGTCATATTTCCACATAATTTACACTTAGTGTGACGTTTAAGACTTGTTTTCAATAAAAGGCCGTTTTGCATTAAAGCGCGACACTTTTCATAAAAACTCATTTTTCTCTTTGAACATCTCTAAATTTTATGGAAATCTAATAAGTTAAAAATCAGCAAGTCTTATGTCATCCTTGGCTTAAATAACTCACTTAAACCAAGAATACGCGTTTAATAAACAAAATCTCCTAGTTTGTACATCGCCTAACATCTATATCATCATGTTATAACACATTTTAATAACTAACACATAACAAAAACCGATTAGTCAACTTGTCACCTAGTAAGGCGATTACTAGCATTTAGTCGCATTTCAAGTATCACAAAACATATATATACACCCATGAACATCCTAGGTACTTATTTTTCATACTAAGACCTGTATAAAATTAACACATGAAACAAGAACAAATTTGTTGTTCTAAATCAGTTTTACAATATGGCCATTTTATGCCATTAAACTAGTATTTTAGCGACTTTTTAATGCATAGTTTAGCATTATAAACATCCATCAACATATCAAACCTAGTATACATCCTAAATGATGAATTTTATACATATAATAGTACTTCAAGTTTTGTTTAAAACTAGTGTCATTCCCCCGCGCTACGCGGCGGGAATTTGGTCGGTATCGCCTAGGTTCGTTATGTAACTCGTAATGACCAAATGAGCATAAAGAATTCAAAGAGGACACAATAAAAGGAGATGATAAAGCAAAAAATAAATCATGAAAAAATGAGAAGCAAAAAAACAACCACCCTGACTATCATATTAAAGGAAGAATATGTTACAATGGAGCTAGCTTTTTATGCGTCCTTATATTTTGCAACAATGTTTTAATCATCATTACTCAACTTACGAACAGTATTCATAGAAAAAAGGAAACACAAACAATGAATTCTTTTATTAATTTGCAGTACTGTGTCTAACAAATCAGTTCTTAGTGCAAAAATTTGAGCTTTGATTTACCAGCAACTGATATGTGTTTGAGTATATCATAGAAATCAGCTACTATAAACTTCTAATAATACAAATTACCTACAATTTCCATCCAAGTAAGATTGTTGGTTACACACAAGTCAGTAACAAAATATGCTTCAAAGGCCTCATATGCATAGCATCTAAGCATGTGTTCATGTCATGGATTTTGTTTGTTATACCTGTTTCCTAAGCTAACCAACTCTACTGGAACCAAAATTCGAATTCCATTCTTCATTGATGATAGGTTTGAGTAAACAAAAAGCACGATTTGCAAATCGTTAATGAACATAAATACAATACCACAAACAAAAAATCTACCTAATCTTGACACCGTTTCTTTCTTTTTTGAGCTTTTGCATCTTAATTGGAATGTCCAAAATGCATTTTCCATGTTACATATGAAGGAAATGTATGCTCATAAAAAGAAAACGAAAGCACATTCAAAAACAATTTTAATTATAGAGGATAATAAAGCTTCATATGTAGCCACGAAGTGTGCCCCAAAAGCAACCAAGAAACTCTATGTCAATAACATAGCTTAAAGCATAAAAAAAAGGCAAAGAATATGTATCACAAACCTGCAAATCAAGCTACCATTGTTGGACCCAGAAGGAAGCTACCACTCGCCGGAACCTTGGACCGTCGCTTCATACCGTTGTTGGAGCTATGGAAAAGAAGGTTCTTCACCGGAATTTCCTTTTCCCTTCCTTTTCCCCCTTTTTAGCAAGTGAAGTTGCAGCAGCCATAATCATATCTTTTAGCCAGTGAAGCGGCGGTTCTTCGCCGTGTGTGCGCCGCGCTTATTAAAACAAAGAAACAATCAACACCTAATCATATATTAATATCTTAAGTTAACTAAAATCACCATAAATATATTTTAAAACCAAGCCATGACTACAGCTAAATGAGCACATAATCAGAATTTAAGTTAACCAAGCTATCTAATTGAGTGTAGGAAAACAGCATTCAAATAACATAGCATAACCCACTATCAAATACAACTAAATAAACCAAACTCATTGTAAAAAAAGAGTAATTGCAAGTACCCTGTTTTGATCAGTGACGTCAACGATGACAACCAACTTTCCATAATCTTTGCCGTAGTTGAGACGAGTTATTCTTCCGATGTCGACGTACCTCTTAAACAGCTACAAAAATAAAGAAATCAAAGATTAAAACACCTACAAAACCCCAAAAAATCAAAATCTTTAACCTGATCCTTACAAAGACTTATAAAACGAAATCAGCAAATTTCAAACAACCCCAACAAATTAACCTATTCGGGAATGGGTTTGACCAAGACGCCGCTTTTTAAACCTCTGTGAAGTTATCAGCCAACGAAAACGGGCACCTAAACGACCGGAAATCTAACTGAAGTGAACCTTACCGGGGTTGCAGATCA
Source organism: Ambrosia artemisiifolia (assembly GCA_032199755.1). Classification (NCBI taxonomy): domain Eukaryota; kingdom Viridiplantae; phylum Streptophyta; class Magnoliopsida; order Asterales; family Asteraceae; genus Ambrosia; species Ambrosia artemisiifolia. The sequence goes on along the minus strand of CM063515.1, from coordinate 49,508,659 downwards.
GTGAAGTTGAAATCCGTCACCGTCGACGGTGGCAGTTCGGTGATTATCGGCGGCGACGACCCTCAGCTTCTCTTTCTCTCCGTATTCCTTCAGCTTCACTTCCTTCCTGTTCAGACGAAGTTCCGATACTTTAGGCAGGCCATTAACCCTCAATAGTAGTGTAACCCTGCTTTGATGGATGAAATCTGAGTCGATCTAGTCGGAGTAACGGCTGCGATGGTTGATGTGGTGGTGACTGGTGGATGAAGACGATGACAATATGGTTAAGAAAAGAGGAACGTGAAGAGTCAATGACTGGTGGTTGATGTGGTGGTGACTCGAAATCTCAATTTGAATAATTCAAAGAAAAATGAAAAGTGAAAACCAATATATAAAACCAAGGTAACCAAGAACAGAGAAAAAGAATGAGAAAGGTAATATTCATAATAAACAATTGAAAACACATTATACGTGGATGAGGATGGTACGTTGGATGAGAAATGTACGGTGGAGATGAAAGCACTGTTCATAAGGCTGGACATATTTTGTTTATATATAGAATAATCAGTTTTCATTTTTGACTCGTTTTTATGTCAAAAACTGTCGAAATATGACGTTTTTAAGTCGTGTAAGTTAGCAAAAACATCTTTTTACTTAACCTTGCTAACTTACAACCTACATTATGATATTTATTCATATTTTGATGCCAAATAATCTGTTTTACATCAGTTTTAAAAACAAGTGTTTTTATCACTTAAAACTCATTAAAATGGTGCATTGTTGGGCACATTTTGCAAGTATACATATATTTTTATGTTATGACCTTCATAAACACATTATCACATCTTATTTTCATTCAAAATAACTCATAAAAATCTGCTCAATAAATGATTTATCATAACCCCTTTTTAAAGTTCATTTTCTCTAGTTTTAAGTAAAAAAAATTATGTCTTGATCTTACATACAAGGCCTCCCCATCATAGACAAGTTTAATAATCCACATTTTAAACTTGTCATAACCCTTATAATCACTACTATTTTTAAATTTGACACAAACCCATCAAAAATCAAGAACAAACAACAAAACATTCAACTTACATGTCCATGATCATCAACTAGCTAACTCAAACACCTTTTCTTATGTAGACTTTTTAGTCAAGATTATCACAAAAGTCAAATTCAAACCACTCTTAAAAACCACCTTGCATGCAAAGAAAAAGCTATCATCTAAGCATAAACATTGATTTATTAAAGCATAGAAAGCCATCACCACACATTGTAGACACTTTTTCTCATGTCCTATCTTTGATTAAAAAACCCTTTTTAAAACCCATTTAATTTGTTTTGTGAAATTATACTTTGTATTAATTTGGAATTGAGTTGAACAGTAACAGCCCCTCTCCCATTGATTGAGAGGGGCTATGGGTGATTATTATTATTTTTATTCACAACGTTTTTTTAGAATAAAAACAATAACTTCCATTACAAAACCAAACCTGCATAGATGGTGGAGTGGTTTCAAGTGTGATGTGTGCTACTCTTAGATAAGGTCCCGAGTTTGATACCACCTGGAACATTTTTTTTTGTTTTTTCCATCTTTGCTTTAGAATAAAAACAATAACTTTCATTACAAAACCAAACATGCATAGCTGGTGGAGTGGTTTCAAGTGTGATGTGTCATCCTCTTAGATAAGGTCCCGGATTCGATACCACCTGGAACATATTTTTTTTTTGTTTTTTCCATCTTTGCTTTAGAATAAAAACAATAACTTCCATTACAAAACCAAACATGCATAGGTGGTGGAGTGGTTTCAAGTGTGATGTGTCATCCTCTTAGATAAGGTCACGGGTTCGATACCACCTTTCGAAACCACTTGGACATATTTTTTTGGGTGTTTTTTCTTCTTTACTTAATAATATATATATAATCGGTTTCATTTCAAAAACAAAGTCTTTGTGGTGGAGTGGTTTGATGTGTATTCCCCCCTTACATGAGGTCACGAGTTCAAGACCAGTTGAAGTTTTTTTTCATTTACACAGCTTTATTTCATATTATATATAATTGGGTTGGGAATAAAAGACAAATTGGGTTGGTGGTGTAGTTGTTTCAGGTGCATTTTCCTCGGGGGAGGTCACAAGTTCTAGACTTGGTTTTTGCAATTGTTTTTCCAACTATTTTTTTTTTGTTGCCCAGACAATCATTTTCAAGATTAACCTAAAAATTATAAACTTGATAAAACATATTGCCTACATGTACTACAACTCATGAGACATAAACCATTATATAGAAAATCTTGATAAAACATATTGCCTTTTGTTGTTAAAATTTTCAATTATAAACGTCAGATGTACATGATACAACTCTTAATCAGTTCTGCGCAGCTTAACAGAGTAAAGAAACAGTTTAAGATGAAACAGGAATCACCTGGCATGCTGCAACGCGCACGGGTAGAAATCCTAGTTACTTACAAAATCTAAATCAAAAGAATAAATCATCAAGATTAAAGGAAAACTCATACCCTTGAAGAACACTTGCAAGAATGTGACTAATTTTTGGTTGTGTAACGGGTCTCGTATACACCATTAAAAGTAGAAAGCGTGCAACTATCGGACAAACGTGATACAAAAACTACCAACTATAGTTTTCATTGGTTTTAACAACATTTTCACCCCAAAAATATTATTTCATACTAAACCAAGCATTTCGGGTCAAAACAACCAGGTCGCCATCAACGTTCATTGTGGGTAATTTATCGCCCCACGATATGATGATTCCTAGAAAAACCAATAAAACTTATAAATTAATTTCGACTTTGCTAATATTTTTAATGACTCTAATTATCATAAGTTAAGTCTAATACGCAAGTCACCCGAGAAAGTCTAGCAAGGCCCGAACAAGTAGAATTTCACCCTATCGACAAACATTGGTGACACGAGTTTAAACAATTATAATCTATTTTCTAAACACATGTGCATATGTTCATTTATTTAGATACGTATTGATGAATGCTCTAGTGTATATATATATATATATGCGATATATATACATATATGCAATATATATACATGCATATGAGTGTGCATGAGGATGAAATGATAACATGAGAAGAACACATTTAATATATGTCTTACATGCATTTTGTCTCTTCTTTAATCAACAATCTAATCTTGATTGTGTGTTTAACTTAAAATGGTAGAACAATTAATCAACACATGGATTCATAAAGCATACTAACCCAAAATAACCACCACCACATCACCATCATCCCATCACCACCTTCCTCTTCCTTTTCTTTCCTTTTTTTCGGCCCCCAAGCACAACACCACCAATATCCACCTTGTCTCTCCATCACATAACACAAGAAGGTCCGAAAGTGTATCATCACATCACTCACATAATCCCACCTTGATTCTATGTTTAGTCAACCATTGTCCCACCCAAGACTTACAAGTGATGTGATTAGTAGGCAATTATGGATAGATTACTTAAACACCATAATCCATACTAGATTACATTCCCAAATTAGCACGCGTGATCCCTCCTTAGAAGCTTCAAGCCGTCGCCACCCCCATTCCCTTATAATATTCTTTTTGTTTTCAAACACCAAGTCCTAGAATACTTGTTTAGTCATTCATATGGAGTGCTTAGCTAGCCATGGACCTACACTTTGTTTAATCAAAGTATTAGTCATTCATGCTTAATATCTTGCCAATTAACATAATCATGGTTGTACACAAAAATGGTAAGATTTCTTGAATCACCAAGAACCATGGATGATCTCCTTCCCAAATTAACACCCACCTCTCTTCTTCCTCCCTTCCAAACCGTCACCCCCCCTATGACCTTACTAGTTCTTTTTTTTAATCCTAAGACTAATCAATTCAACCATCATTAGTCACATTATGGAAAAAAGTTAGAAGATAATCTTATGTTTAGTCACATTGTGAAGATTACACCCAACATAATCATTTGATTAGTCAACCTCATTTGATGTTATTAGAATAACAAATCCTTTTGATTTGAAGTAAATCCCTTGAAAGACTTTACACAAACATGGTAATATTTCTTAATCCCCATTGATCCATGGAAGTTGACTTACCCAAGATGGAAGCCTTCCCACTTTCCTCTCTTTTTCCCTCTTTCTCTCTCTCTCCGCCCCCTCTCTCTCAGCTCTATTTCTCTCTCAATCTCTCTCCCTTTCTTTCCTCTATAAATAGAAGCCCAAGACTTGAACCTTGTTTAGTTGTTTCACCTCTCAATTTCACTTGCAAACACACACACACACTCTTAACATCCTTCTAGTTCCAAGCTATTCTTCCAAGACCAAGAGGTATGGCCACTCATCCACTTTAATATTTTTATTTCTCCAAACTCTAGTGTTCACCCATGTAAGAACCATAGTTATCATGTATCACACTCACTAGAAACTAGTAATATGAAAATGTATATGAGTTTTGCTTTATATATATGTATGCGTGTATTATATATAGGTATGTATGTGTGTTTTGATCTATGTATACATGTATGCTTGTATATTCTACATGTATTAGTGTGTTGAGATATATATGTATGTATGCGAGACATGTGTGTGTATATATATAGGTATACGCGTGTATATATATATAATATGTATGTATGTGTATTAGAAATTCATGAACATAAGTATTGATGTGTATGGATGTACCAAAGTGCATACATATATGCGTATGTATGCATGTATGAGTGTAAATCTCATGGATATGAACAGTTATGGGTGTTTATTGAAATACACATATATATGTAAATATGTGTGCGTGTGTATATATGGATATGCATATACATAGGCTTGTGTGAATACATATATATGGAGTCACGTATGATTTAAAATAAGTATAACACGTTTTGTACCAAGTAATAACACGTGTTTTATAACTAAAAACATGTGTTAGAAATCAAGGTTTTGAAAAGAGGTTTTCCCTATAATAAGATAACTATTTTCGAACAATATTTGGAAAACATAAAGGTCACCAAAAAGACTAAACTATTTTACCATAAGAGATTGGGTGAACCACGAGTACCATGGACCCTCTTTGATAGACCTAAGATGTCCATTGAATTATAGGACGTGTAGGTTGGACTCTCTACTTTATCGGACACGTGTATTTGCTAGACTTTGCATGAACTTGAGGTGAGTTTCACGGCTCCCTTTTACTGTTTTATATTTTGGGGGAAAGACATGCAATGTTTACTAGTTTTAGAATGAATTCCTAGCAGACTGGTATACATGAGACAATATGTTTAGAGTACTCACTAAGCCCTCGTGTAATTAATTTACCGTAACCATTAGCTATGGAATTAGCCATGAAACACTTGAATAGATCTATTGGGTTGACACCCCCACTCTTGCTTAGTTGTTCTAACCCGGATATATACGACAAAAGAGTGCTTATATTTCTTATATGATGATACATTGCCTTTATTGTGCGATGTGCGAGGCACAACTCGTCAAGGTTTGGTTATGGACTCATGATCGTTTATTATCATCATTGTTTTAGCCAGACAATAATGGGTCATTCATGGATTTCATTAAAGTTAACATTTTCAACTATTTCAAATCTGTGAACTCACCAACTATATGTTGACAAAGTTTTTATGCATGTTTTTAAGGTAACTAAAGCTATGGATGGAACTTGGGATATGTTTGGGCATTCATTCACAACTATCATCTTTTGTGTCTTCAAAACTTATGATCATGCGTTTGGTTTTAAACAATATTTTGTGATGGTTGTCATTGTTGAGCAAATTTGGTACTTTTAATATTAAGTTATTTTGAATGTTTGCTCGAATCTTGTGCTTGAAAACCTTTCGTGCCGCATTCCATGTTTCCGCCTAGGCGGGGTGTGACAGTTACTGAGTTAAGTTTGAATGGATTATTGGTTCAGTTGTGGTTGTTGGGATGAGGTTGTGGCCAAAATATGGATTGATTGGTTGTGTTGGTAAAATTTAAATGATCGTATATTCATAGTCACTAATAAGACCATGAAGCTCACCAAAAGTAACCGGTGGAGTACGGGTTAAAAGGTTTGACTTGAAGCTATGATATTCTTCATGAGAGACCGGTAATCATAAGCATGACAAGGTCCTTATCCTTTTGTGGTTCACCAATGTTTGCTAAAGTGGTTGTATATTCCTGAGCACGGCTTAATAGTTATTTGAAGAAGCTGGCTTTTGAAAGTGAACTCATGAGACGAGGAAACCGGTGCATATGCACGTTCAAGGGGCATCCATATCTCACAAGAGGCCTACCCTTGAACATGATGAAATGATTCCTCATAGATGGTAAATGTGATAAGTAGGCGCACATGAGCATCATTATTCACCCATGAACTGTAACTTCAATTGTCGGTGGTGGTGGTCCCTGTGGTGACTGTGGAAGGAGGACAGGGTGTTGTTCCATCTATGTAAACGAAGAGGTTATGAAAATCATAAATGGTTCAAGCATTTGTTTCCTATACCCATAATTTGTAGATTTAAGCAGTGGCGGACCTAGGATTTATTTTTTGAGGGTGTTTCCGCCCCCCTTGGGCTACACTTGAGTCTGCCCATGAATAGACATTTACAACTTTTGTTCCTAGTTAGGCAATTCAGGATATTACTAAATATTTAATTTAAATAATACTAATTAGCAAGACATTTATGCATTACTTGATTGTACTCAATGCTTTAAAGATATTTTATGCATAAAGTGGTTGTACTAAATGCATTAAAGATGTTTTATGCATAAGGTGGTTTATACTTATAAGTTTGTGGGTTGTACCCACGAATTTGTAACTTGTGTGTGCATTTAGGGTTGTACCATGGGCTTTGTGGGTTGTACCCATATTTTATTTTTTTGATCTTTATTTTTTATACTTTTAACTCAAACTTTTACATATTTTACAATTTAATCCCAAAACTTTTAAACTTTCAACTTTAGTTCCCAAAACTTTTCAACTTTTACATTTTCGTTTTACGTTCTGGTCTAAATTTTGTGAGTTGACACGCGTCAACGTGCATGTGGTTGAACGCTTTTATGTTTATTTTTTCTAATTTAACGGGCATTTCATAACTAGTTAATGTTCTATGTGTTTTACGTTTCTTTTGCGTGGTTCAACGTTTTTACGTCTACTTTTTGTTTGGTTTATTTTTTCGTTTTTCTTCTTTTTAGCACTAGATTTTTCAGTGTAGGCGGTCGTTAGCGGTGGTCAATAATGCTACTTAACACGGTTTTTTGCCCAACCGCAACACGCGGGCAGTGGCGGGTCTAGGATTTGTATTCTAGAGAGCGATCGAGGAATTTAAGCGAATTTTAAGGGGTCAATCGGGATTTTCGCTTACACGCGGGGCAAAATACTAGCTGTATTTCAAATTTGAAAAACTCCGAAGAAAACGAAGGATGTTCTACAGCTAGTTGAGAGCCCGCGCTTCGCGGCGGGTTTTGCGTGGCCCGACGTATTAGTGCTTCACTACTCGAAACCGGATTTAGGAAGTACACGGATGATCTAGCTAGACTTTGTAAAATGTCAACACCTTTTATCTATCAAATTCTAACACAAAGTTGCCTACTTAATACTTGTGTATAAGCATGGTACCTGCTTTTGCAAAACACATAGAAGATTGCACAACACATATGCAATAACACATGTCGAAAAAGGTTCTAACTACTGAAGCTTTTAAGTGCGTCAATTTCTATACAAATGGCCTAAGTGGTTAATTGCATATGCAGCTTATGTTTTCTGTTTGCTTCTTTTCTACCCACTTCAGAGTGCACAGACTATGACATAATCTCCTTTAATATTTTCATTAGTCAATTATAATGTAATAAGCAGGTGCTCAAACATGAGTGATATTCTCTCTTTTTAATACATACATGAGAATTAAATACAGAAATGCAGAGACTATGTTAAACATGAAAAGAAGCACTCATCATCTATAAAACCAAGCTCAAATAACACAGAACACCATAAAATAAACAAAACCCCAAGCAACATATAGTTAGTAAATATATCAGTGAAGGGCTTCCATACATATACCAGCATAAGAAGGCATTTGAGGACACCATGGGTTCTTCAAAAAAGTCTACCATGTAGAAAGAACACAAACACATGAAAATACGACCCGGAACATGGGAGGTACTTATGATCTAAGTTGTAATTCGACTGTTGCCGTCATCGGGTGTGCGAAACTGGCGCAACTGTACACCTCATGGTGGATGGAAAGGAAACAGTATTAACAACCATTCGTCTATTAATAAAAGAAAAAGGAGACCAACGACCCAAAGTTATCAGAAATTAGCAAGAGTACGGCTAGAAACCGCCGAACCCATGGCTCCACTCTATGGTTGTCAATCTGTACCAGATCAGAGCATGTAGTACCGATCGGAGCTCTTGAGCTTTCCCCGTCACCATCGGCCTCTTCTACCGTGTTGTCCGAGGAACTGTAACCTCTTTGTTTCAATTTCTCTATTTATCTACAGATGAAGAGGAAACAAATGGAAGGTGGGAAGACAAATGAAAAAGGATGATGAGTTCATCCGACCACTTTTAGCCATAGAGAAAGACAATGATATGCATGAAATGACATATATACCCTTAGAAAACCCATAAATTACAAAACTACCAAGTTACTATTCCTAAGATGCTACACCTTTTGTTATTATATATAATTCAAATATTCATTATTGAATTCATAGACTTCATTAATTATGATTGAACATCATAAGTATAGAAAAAAAAGTTTGTGGACAAAATAGGACCAAGTGGGATTGTTGAGATATGATTGGGACCTACATTTAAACGGGAGAATTATCAAAATACCAAGTTTTGTTGAGACGCTACTAGGTACGATTCTTTTTCATTTTTTTAAATTGATTATTAACTAAAAGATCCGCTAGAATTATCAAAATACCATGTTTTGTTAATCAAGACGAGCAAGAAACACGCTAGACGTTTTATGATTATTAACTAAAAGATCCGCAAATTTATCTTCAGTTAAATATCTTTTTATTAAAAATTGATCTGTACATAGAACTAGTATTTTGTCCGCCGCACGTAACGGCAGCACGTGGCGGGTTGAACTGTCCAATAACACACGAAGTGTTAAACACAATGCGTAAGACACAATTTGCTACACACACTTTGTAAAACACAATGTGTACGAAACAATTCGCTGCACACACTTCGTAAAGCACAATGCGTAAAAGACAATTACTAAAAAGTGTAAAACACAATGCTAACTCGATTCGGGACAAAATTTACGTCGAACGTGGACCAATTGGAAACACACATAAAATAATAACGAAAACATATTATATTTGACATTGTTCGTTTTCTAAAAGAAAAAAAAAGTTGAAGTTGAAACATAGACCAACTCGTATTTTTAACGACACATATATAAAAAATCGCACGTAAAAATATATTTTTTTTCCAAGTATAGGTATGAAAAGGGGTATTGAAACTTTAGAAACTCGAGAGGGTCAAAAATTTTAAACACGTCGATACATTAGTTTTTTAAAAATAAATTAGCGAACGAAGGTTATTGAAGAAAAGTTAAATTAGGAAAAATCTTAATAGATTAAAGACGTATATTATATACTGTATAGGGGTAAAGTTAAACATTAAAAACTAAAAAGATCAATGTGTAAAACTTATAAAACAAAGTAGGGGCTATATGTGCTAAATTCAAAAGTTGAGGGGTTCTTTGGTCGGTGGGTAAACCCCACCGACATTAGTTTTTAGGATAGTAGTAAAATTTGAGAACTTGAGGTGTAAACAAGTTAAGCAATGTCCGGGCTTGTATAAGCTTGAGCTCATTTCATTCAACTCACAAAAGCTTGAGCTCAGTTCAATTCGAGTTCTAATTCTAAAGTTCTCGCGTGACTCGTGAGTAACTTTTCAATCTCGAGCTGAGCTTGTTTATAATTTATTTTATTTATATGTAATTATGTCAGCACAGCATAACACAAAACAATATAAATTTCTATTCCACTGTATAAAATATTTGAGTATTTTGACTCGTTCACACCACAAGTGGTTCTACAACTGCCATTCCATTCATTATATCAACTAGGTATTAGTTGCCCGCGCTTCGCCGCGGGTGCGGCTGTTGTGCGAAACGCGGCGGGAGCTCCTGTTGCGTTGAGTGTTTGGCGGACGTTAAAGATCGCGCGTCGCTGTGGGAGCTCCTGTTGCGTGGAGGGTTTCGTGGACATAAAAAATAATATTAAGTGACTGTTATTCTTGCGTGGGCTTCAAAAAAATACTCGCGGCTAAAAGCTAAAAGTTTGGTGGTCAAAGTTTGAAATCCTAAAAGCTAAAATGTTGGCCAAAGTGCAATGCAAGTTTAAAAAAAAGTTGAGTGGTCAAAGTTTGAAATCCTAAAAGCTAAAAGTTTGGTGGTCAAAGTTTGAAATCCCAAAAGCTAAAAGTTTGGTGTTCAAATTGGAAGAAAATAAAGTTAAGCTAAAAGTTAGTGGCCAAAGTTTTAAATCCTAAAAGCTAAAAGTTTAGTGGTCTAAGTTTGGTGGTAAAATTGAAAGAAAATAAAGTTAACTTAAAAGTTGGTGACAGAAATAAAGTTAATTTAAAAGTTGGTGGTCAATATATATATTAAAACAAAGACACTGTTGAAGTGTCTTTGTTTTAATATAGAAAAGAATAAGGCACTACATATACAAATATTAAGGCACTACATATACAAATGTATTTTGCGTTCCTCACACTTATCTACTAAAAAATTGACTTTATATTAATTTATGTATTTACCTGGTAAACAACCAAATATCAAACCTATAAAAGGGGAGTGGTTGATGGTATTGGACCCGGATAAGATCGGTCTCGAATCTCGATTAGGAACTTTAAACACGTAATCTTGAAAATATCACATATTATTAAATATAATGACGATGATATGTTTTCTTTATTACCATTTAAAGACTTCTCAAACAAATACAAATAATTTCTAGTCAACTTGTTTTCATTATCTATATCTATAGAGAAAGTATACGGTATAAAGTTTCTTAACGTAAGAAGCGTAAGAAGCCACCAAAATTCGCCACCTGTCCACTCTGGTTAGGTTTAATTAACCTAATTCTGGTTTATCCCAGGGGTAAGGTCGTCTATTTACACCATCATTCAATTCCTTCAATCACGTTTTAATTAACCTGATGATTCTCAAAAATTAACCAGATTCAAATCATATTCTTTTCAAATCATGATCGTCAACATCATATCAATATGTTATTCATCAAACCAAAGCATAATTTTCGTTTTTTTAGTACTCTGTTTATCGAAGATTAATTTTCGTTTTTTAAATTTGTAATTATATGTTTTGTTTATTATTTTTTAATGTTTTTGATCGAATTTTATAACATTTTCAGGTTTGATATAAAAAATTCAAGTTTCGAAGTTTTTTCAGAGGTTGAAGATGAACAGAGTTTGAAGATGTAAGCAATGAATGCGTCTGAATAAGAACTGAGTGCGTCTGTTTCGAAGATGAGCAGAAGACTGAATGAATGAACAGAGTTTATAGATGGTAGCAATGAATGCGTCTGAAGAACAACTGAGTGCGTCTGTTTTGAAAATGAGCAGGAGGCTGGGTCTATGAATGCGTCTGATTCTCGAATGAGTGCGTCTGTTTAACTTTTTAGTTGTGTCTGTTTTTTACTAATGCGTCTGTTTGTAATCATGAATGCGTCTGTTTTTTATCTGTTTCTAATTACTGTTTTACATGTGATTTTTTGGGAAGAGATATTATTGGAATAAGAAAAGGAACAGTAATTCTCGTGATTTTTTTATCCTTTTTGTCATTTTGTTATTGTTTGTTTCTTTTTATCCTCTTTATATAAGGCCTTTTATTTTGGAAATTGATTTGCACATTCAAATTCATATACAGATTATAATTCAAATTGATTTTTCTTTAATGGCTTCATCATCTTCATCTGCAAGATCTGAAATGATCAAAAGGATGGAAGATCAAATTGCAAAAGATTATGCTCTTCAGGGTCGGTTGGCTGATAATTTAAACAGGATAAATGATGGCATGAGTAAGAGAGATGAAATTTCCAAGCTTCTTTTACGTATGCCTGACTCAAGTCTTCGTGAACTGTCGGTTATGTTCATGATTGATGCAAACAATGGCGATGTTAATATTGTCGAACAACTTACAAAATGCATGGCACTTTTGAGGTGTTCTATTGAATTTAAGATTCAATTTTTAAAGTCTATGTAAACACCACTATGTGTTGTAGTTGCTGTTTTTTTATAATAAAGGTGTGATTTGAAGTTACATTTTTTTGAATTCAGAATCAGTTAGTGCGTCTGTTCCATATATGAGTGCGTCTGTTTTTATACCAGTAGATATTAAAAAGATAAGTTGTTTTTTATGTGAATGCGTCTGTTTTTATATGAGTGCGTCTGTTTTGTACAATAGTAGATGTTGCAAAGATCAAGTAGATGAGTGCGTCTGTTTTATAGATGAGTGCGTCTGTTTACAAAGATCATTTACATCAGACAATACATCAGAAAGTTAGCATTCAAATTGTTTATAAAATGACATAAGAAAACCATTCAAATTGTTTATAAAGCAGCTACCCTCCTCTCTAATTTTGAAAGTGCATTCTCTAGCATTTTCATTCTTTGTTTATATGGCCTTTTTGCAAACTTCTCAGCTTCTTCACTCATTTCTCCCCTGAGTAGGTTGAATGGGGAGAGTATTATCTTTGCCACGTACTTGAGTCGTAATGCAATCAACTGCTTTTCTTGATGCTCTGATTCGTCTGAAAACCCCGGGTTCCATGACTCATAACCTTTAAAGGTTTCGAGTGTTCTCATGGTGAAGACACCACAGTCTACATGGTTCTTTTCAGTCCTCCATGTCATCTCTCTTCTTGTTATAGGACCTGTTTTAAGTCCTTCTATTGCCGGTGTTTTTGGACATGTCTTTTGCCACACCCGGTACAAAGTGCCTCTCTGTGAATATTTTTATTCAAACAACCATTAGTTTATTTTTTAGTATATTAGTGTGCAGGTATAAGTTATAATTACATACCAATATTTCTGGCACGCCTTTGTATCGTTCTGATGGGATGTCTCCTGCTTTAGAGTTGTCAAGCAAGTCTGTTGTCCCATTTTTGACATCATAAGCCAATGCATAGAAATGCTTGTCAAACCACACCGGTTGAAGAATCAGGTCGAAGTCGTACAAAGAGGTTGCAATTGTTGCTTTTACATTTATTTTCCTGAAGATATCCTCAAGGTTGCTCATGTACACCTTTTCAATCTTCTCCCAAGGAACACCTACCTCATAGAAACTTGGAGGCTGAAAATTAAAAAAAAAAATACAGGAAATAGATGAGTGCGTTTGTTTTTGTTATTGGTGCGTCTGTTTTGGTTTTTTATATTTCTATAAAATAAAGTGCGTCTGTTTATGTGTACAAGTGCGTCTGTTTTGATTTCTATATTTTTTTTGCAGTAATAAAGTGCGTCTGTTTTGATGTGTAAGTGCGTCTGTTTTTGTTTTTGTAACTTACTATCATGCAGCTACTCAGAAACAGTCTCCTGATATGCCCATCCTTCTTCTCCCTCCTTCTCTCAGCCTCCTCATAGTTCAGAATGTCTGACCATACGTCAATGACATTCGAACAAATCCATATCTCTGGAAACAAACTTTCAAAAACCACCTTCATCACCTCATTCCCACCTTCATCCCAGTAAACTATTTTCTGAAACATTGCATATGAATACAAATTAGAAAAATTGTATATGTTTTTATTAGAAAAAATCTGAATAAAACACTTACATTTAACTCTCTAATTGGGGCAAACATATACTGTGTAATCTTTGTTTCATCCTTAGATAGTTTTTCAACTGGACAGACTTGCCTCCCGGCGTACGGTGATCTTAATGCATAAGAAGGTTTTTTTTCCCTAGCTGGTTTATCATAACCAGCCAAGCCCTTCCCTTTCCCCTTCCCTTCTTGCTGCACTGCTTCCTTCACCGGTGTTTCGTCTTCCTGAGGATTTTTCTCTTCATGGTGTTTCTGAATTGTTGCCTCAATCAATGCTTGTGTTTCCAATGATATTTGTGTTGTTTCAGCCACCACTCCTTCCACAGGTTGTTCTTTTGTTGTCTCATTCACATCTACAACCCTGTAAACACCTGGTTCGACAGTTTGCAGCATGTTTATTGCTGTATCACTGATATCAAACTCCTCATTTGTAGCTCCCAACCCTTCCTCGACAGTCCCAGCATCCATTTCCACCTCTTTCCCCCCCTCATTCACATTTTCAGCTTCAACTTGTTCTTTGACAACCTCAGCTTCTTTTTCTTTAGCCTCTTCAACATGTTCCTTGTCAACCTCAGCTTCCTTCTCCTTAGCCACTTCAACATTTTCCACCCCATTCCCCTCCTCATTCAGTTTTGAAGATCCAGGCAAGTCAACATTTTGCTTTTCAGCTTCAACATCTGGTTCTTTGACAACTTCAGCTTCCTTAACTGAAGTGTTCAGGGCGTCCCACCTGTCGCACAATTGCATCAACTCTGGAACCCATAAATACCTGGTCCGTGCCTCCTTTACCATTTCACCCATCTCTTTCTGTATTGCTTCGTATTTCTTTATGTTCTTTTCCATTGTCTTGATCCAAACCTGTGTTTTTTACAAAAGAGCAATGTACATATATTAATGAGTGCGTCTGTTCCATATATGAGTGCGTCTGTTTTTATACCAGTAGATATTAAAAAGATAAGTTGTTTTATGTGAATGCGTCTGTTTATATATGAGTGCGTCTGTTTTGTAAAATAGTAGATGTTGCAAGGATCAACTAGTTTTTTATGAATGCGTCTGTTTTATACATGAGTGCGTCTGTTTACAAAGATCATGTATTAATGCGTCTGTTTGGTGCAGTGGGTGCGTCTGTTTATAAAAAGGCTTTTTTCATTGAATGCGTTTGTATATATGTAAATGCGTTTGTTGTACCTTTTTTGCCTTCATTGAAGCTTCATATTCTGCTTCTCTTCCTGTCTCAACCAAACTTAATTGTGGTTGAGTTTCTGAATACTCAAACATTTGTTGTGTTTGTGTACTCATTTCATACTGTCTCCAATCCTCTTCTTCTTCAACATCTTCTTCTTCAACTGTGATCCTTTTTTGTGGAGTTTTTCCCAATGGCAAGGTGTAATCATCTTCCATTGGTTTCTCTTGCATGGTTACAAGCATGTTCACCACATCTACCTCCTCGTCCCTTACATTTGCATCCACCTCATCATTCTTATCATCTTCAGCTTCATCATCTGCATCATCTTCTTCAACGTCGATCAACGTAAAAATCTTCTGGTATGCTTTTTCTTGCTGGTTATATAGATGTTCTTCCATTGCCGCTAGTGAACTATTTGTAATGTAAGAAATTGCTGGTATGCTAATTCTTACTTTAGATGGATGCCTCTTGTTATATTCATGTGTGTAGATAACCTGCATGTGTTCAACATATTAAATGCGTTTAAAATATCATTAATGCGTTTAATAATAAAAAAAGGTGTTTTGAAGGCTTACACTGAGCATTATAACTGGACCATTATACTGGTCTTCTTTCCATCCTGCTTTTGTCCTCTTAAGGCATTCTATCAGGTATGAGCACCAATCCATATCTGGAATCTCATCCTCATTATCCACACCATGCAAAAAGCTTTGATTAATTGTGGTTGATTTTGTGATCTCGCCGAAAACCGTGTTCCAGAGCACAAGAAAATTCAACCTGAACAGCCTTCCACCTTTTTGTTGTGACTTAACAGCGTTGGTTACCATTTTTACAGTCACTTTTCTTCTATCAAACTGACCCTTGAACTCATCAATTGTAGAGTCAACACCCTTTCTTGCCCTTGTGTACTCTAGCACCTGCTTTTTTCCCATTGGTATCCCAAAAGCTTCATTCACCAATGCAGGTGTGATGTTGAGTTTCCAATTTCCAGCATTGAGTTCATTTTTATCCTCATCATAGTTTACTAGCAGCCAGTAACCCAATGATGTTGATATTTGATCAATCTTAATGTCTAAAACAGACCCAAAACCCATCTTCCTCACCTCAGCTTTCTGTTCATCAGTGTACTCTTTCATGCTGTCAACAAATTCAGCAGGAGAGCATCTGATTTTTAACTTAATGTCCCTGTATTCAACAAACTCTCGATCCTTTATTTTCTTCTTCTCCTTCTTGGCTTTTTCCACCTTTTGCTTCTTTACAGGCCTTTGAAAATCTTCGTCCGATGATTCCGAAAGGTCAACTACAGCCTGTTGTTTTTTTTTATGCAACTTTTGTGTCATCTTTTTCACATCTTCTCCCAACCTCTTTGCAGCTTCAGGGTTGACCTTTTCAACCCTTTTTTTAATATTAATTAAGTTTTTTATTGGTCCATCTTCAAAATCAGAAGCATTCCATGTTGAGTCTGTACATGAACAGACGCATTAAGACATATATACAGACGCATTCAGTAACTAAAAAGTGGAAATAACAGACGCATTAAGACATATATACAGACGCACTCAGTAACTAAAAAGTGGAATTAACAGACGCACTCATTATGTCAAATAGACGCACTCAATAAATGCAAAGTGGAAACAAACAGACGCACTTATTAACCTCAAACAGACGCATTCAATCAACTTAATTTAAACATCAGTAATCAGACGCATTTAAGAAGTACTCAGACGCATTAATGTTTTTACATGTTCAAAATGAGTACAATACACTAGTTATACTGTGTCATAGATACTAAGCATAAAACCCTAGTTATATTAAACAGATTTTGATAAAAAAATAGAATAATGAATTTTTGTTCGTACCTGAAGATGTGTCATGTATGATTTTGCTTCCCTTTCTACCTGTTTTACCTGCAACAATGATTTTGAAGGTTTTTCTGATTTTAGAAGTTGTAAATGGTAGTCGAAGTAAATTTGAAAGTATGAATATAAGAAACGCACCTTGATTTCTCTTTGAAGACATGTTGATCGTCTGTTTTGTGGTGTTCGTGATCGTCTCTGTGTGTTTGTTTTTGTTGATTTCAATCGTCTGTGTGTGTTTTTTGTGTGTGATTGATTTTGAAAAACCCTAATTAAATGAGACGTAATGATTTGTTTTTTAATTTTAGTAACCGTCGACATTTTGGCGCTTCAGATTATGATTGTTTAAAGCAGTTTTTGACTAATCTACCCCTGGTTTCATTTAAACGCTCGGGTTAGAAGGTGGGTTAGAGGATCTGATCTGGGTTTGATCTAATGGTCCAGATTGCTTCTTATGCTTCTTATTTTAAGGGGCTTTATACAATATCTCTTCCCATATCTATATACCTTGCTAAAGAAATAATTTTTAACTTTTAAAATGGTATATCAAAATGCACAAGTATATATCTCTATATTTTACCTTTTTTCTTTCTTTTATGTCCCTAAAGTACAACTTTTGATAACAATTATACAAATAAGTAACGCAAAGTAACTTTTCATATACATGCATTTATATGATGACTCTCCATATGTTTAACGTCTATATTTCGATTACTCTTGTAATTATGTAAGGGCTTATGACTTTTCATATGTTCAACTCTTATATTTTTATTACTTTTGTATTTATGTAATGACATATATAAAGAAGCATTTATATTTTATAAGATACATCAATAAGAAAAGCATTCCCTCACTCTCTCATTCTTCTCACTATATTGTTAATAGGCTTATACGAGTCATGGAGTTATACAATACATTAGGATAATTGATAAATTGAAGTTCAATGTGAGTTTGTTAATCTCCTTCATTATGTTAATATATTATGTAGTATTTGAAGACTCTTTGAGTCCATTAATGTGCTGCAAAAATATATTACATGACAATTGTACAAGAAAATGAGAAATAGTGTATTGAATTGTTCTGGTCCTTGTTGTCATGGTGGAGATATTTTCAGTTGTATGGAATTGTAAAATGTTGATATGTTTTAACTTTTATTCTTACTGTCACAACTTTGAGATCTTGAAGCTATATTATTTTACTCTAAGCAAAGTTGTTCTAGAATAATGTATAGTTTCAACTTTGCTAGCTATCATAAGAATGTTTTTACTAAGAAAATCCAAGTTACCCGTTTAGAGCGAACCGGTTATTTTTTATAATTATGTATAATGTGTTTCTTGGATTATTATTGTTATATCTTTTTATTACCTTATTTTTGTTTTAATGCTTAATTGCTTACTTAGTTTATTTGCTGGTGTTAACATTCAAAGTAGTGAAGAAGTTGATATGAAGCTGATATGGTCTTCTTATGTTTTTAAGGATCTAGAAGTTTCTAACTGTCTTATTACTTTAATGATATACTGATCAAACCATGTTTTATTTGGATACATGGACATAGTCAGATAAATAATGTGTAGTTTTTCACGTTTACACTTAGTCGTCAGTTGTTTAGTTTGTTTGCGTATTCTAATAGTGTTGTTTATTAAATTGGGCTTCGCATTTTGACCTTCTTACTCGACTTTCATGTTTATGGATTTTGTAATTAAGGGATGCACTCATGCCTCTTTGCAATTTGAAACCCTCCTTTCTTAATTTGTAGGTTTTTATTGACAATACAATTTACATTCTTTTATGTAATATATAATTATAGTTTTTGACTTTTATTTTCACTATCCTATGTTAATATGTTGAAGCAATATTGTTTTTTTAATCTAAGAAAGGTTCTTCATCTAAATAAAGTCAATACACATGTATGTTTATTCTTCATTTATTATAGTATTTCATTGGTGTTCCTTATAGTGTCAACCAAAATAAGCAAATATCCAACTAAGGAAAACGTATTAAAGATTCATAAAATTAATCCCAAGGCCCAAGGGTGATCTGATATATGTTTAAACGCAACTAAAAATTCAGTAAACATGTCTTATTTGTAAGTGAATGATGAAATAACTATGAGCAAGCTTTAAGATATGGTGAGAATTACATATTAAACACATCACATTTGATTTTACTCTATTAATACATGTATAATCGTGTCCATATTAGATGAGAAATGGTAAGTTTGTCCAATCAACTTCGAGCCTTTGAATATAAATTTCAAAAGGACTATTTCAAAAGCCCAACATTTGTACAATTAAATCAACAATTTCAAGTTTTGTACAATATCATGATGTTCTATTGCAATCCATTTTTAAATCTCGCTACAACGCGTGGGTAAACCCACTAGTAAGTAATTTAAATTTGGCTACAAAGAAATAACGGATTTAAAATTATATACATCACCACTCCTACGCCTGAACCAACATCACTCCTACGCCTGAACCATCACACTCCCTCTCCTACGCCTAAACCAACCCCACTCTTGAGACTAAACCACGTACACCACTACCAAAGGTTGGTCATTCAAACAACTTGTATTCATTTTGTAGTATGAATATTTGAGTTCTTGAATCTTGATTAGACCTAAATATTAAAAAAAGAATAAAAAAGGAAAAATAAAAAATGGGGTAAGGAGTTATGTGGGGTACCGTTAGATGGTGGGCAACCTGTGGCTGCTCACCTAGTATAGGGTTTTTGTTCACTGGTTTCTTACCCCCCCCCCCCCCCCAACTCCTCTCGAGTTTGGAGGTTAGAATGGGGCTCTTACCCCCTAATGCACATGGCTCCCGCGAGGAGGGGCCGCAATATCAAGTCGGGAGGTCCTGCATAAGGCTCTGTTAGTGGTTTACGGACCTGCCCCTTTAAACATTTCCACGATTGTAAAGATGGTAAACCGGGGTCTGGTGGGTTTTTCCGCCTACTTGAACACACGCAAAGCACCCACCTCAAGACAGAAAACCATAGGCTATCTCCAAGGACTTGGACCTTTTTTTAGATGTTGTGGGAATTCTTAGAACAGGAGATAGACGGTTATTTGGGAGGTGCATGGTGATGCATGCTCTAAGTAGGGGGTGCAAGCATGATGATGAGGTTGTATCTTTCGCCATGGTTTCCGGGGATATTGAAGATTTCATTGTTGGGATTCGAAAACTATGTCAAGTGGTAGTCGACACAAACCATTGTCATCGAGCAGGGCTGGTTAGAGATGTTGTTGTCCTCGAGCGTGTTTTTTCTCTCCCTATTCAAACTGTTAAAAGCATCCCCAGTTGCCGCCTGGTGTTCGCTTAGGTATGAACACGTGCGTTACGCAAAGTGGTGGCGTCGCAAGGCTCGGTGGACAATTGGGTCCAATTGCTATTGCTTTCGCGTTGTACCCTGCGGGTGGTCAGACCGTACTCCAGGCAAGAGCGAGGATCGGGGAATAGGAAATCTATACAGTGTGGTAGCATCTTGCAAGTGCTTACAGTGTGGAAAAATGGGCCAGGGTTTGCAGATTTGGTCTTTTCTCTCTTGAATAGTGCTGGGGAGGTTGTGGTTCCTAGGGGGAAGCCAGAAGGGATGAGGACAAGGAAAGCGAACCTAATATTAAGCAATGTCTTCGAAAATTTAGGGATGGACATTTCACGGCAACGGTTAAGGTTCTATGCTCAAGTGGGGTTGCCTCTCTAGGTGAATCGACTATGAAACCCTCATTGATAAAAACCCGATGGTGGTGCCCCCATCCTTGCTTTCTAACCGTATTGCCCAACCCACTCTATCTGCTAATGGGGATTGTGTGCTTAGATATATCCGATCCTTCCCTAAAAGGATGTCTTGCGGTAGGGACAGGAAACGGGCTCAACACCTGTTGAAAGCTATTGGTGTCAAGGGCTCAGTGACTTCCTCTGGTTTGCTCACGGCTATTATCGAAGTCATCAGCTTATGGCTTGGGGGTCCTGCCCTAAGACGTTTGCCGAGTTGGTTGCCTCGACCCCCTTACCCCCTTATTGAAGCCCGATAATGGAATTCAGCCTACTGTTGTGGGGGGCATTTGGCGAAGGTTTGTTTCTATGGTGGCTATGATGAATGTTGGGAAAGACATGGCCCAGTAACTGGGGACTTTCAATTTGGAGTGGGGACACCTAATGAGGCAGAGGTCGTGCTTCATGGTGCCAACAGGATCCTCAACTCTTTTCATGTGGATGGTTCCTTGGCTTCACCTAGTGTAGACTTCTCAAGTGCCTTCAACATGGTCGACCGCATAGGCTTTATTCAAGAGGTTCACCAGCGTTAACCATCTATATATCGGTGGGTACAGTTCTTTCACGCATAGCCTGCTAGGTTGTATGTGGGTAACGATTGTATTGGGGCTACTACCAGAGTGTAGTAAGGAGATCCTTTTGGGCCCCTTCTCTTTGCTCTTGCCTTACACCCCCGTTTCATGATTGGTATTTAGATGATAGGACGATTATAGGCAATGCATCTGAGGTATCTAAGGCTTTAGATATTATCAACACGGATGGGCCATCTCTGGGGCTTCATCCCAATATTAAGAAAACAAAGGTCTTTTGGCTGACGTGTGATGGGCTGAAAGTTCAGGAGGGGATTTTCCAGAAAGGGGTTGGTAGACCAGAGAGGGGGGTTAAGCTCTTTGGTGGGGCTGTTAGCCGAGATCCTAGCTTTATTGGGGAATTAGCAGGGCGGCGGGCCTCAGGTGCAGTTAACCTTATGAAACTCTTGCCCTGCCTTATGGATCCCTAAAGTGAACTCCTCCTACTCAAGTCATGCATGGGAGTCACCAAGTTACTTTTTGGGTTGCGGACTTGTCAACCCCATTTGACGGTGGATGCAGTATATCGCTTCGATGGTGGCCTCTGGGAGGCTATTGAAAATATAGTTATGTGTGGCGGCCCCTTCTTCGGTGACCTCCAATGGCGTTTGGCATCCATGCCGATGCGTCTAAGTGGTTTGGGACTCCTTTCAGCTTGAGATGTTGGGGTTTATGCCTTTGTGACATCTAGAGCTCAGTCATGGAAACTACAGGATCATATCCTTCGGAACAGTGGGGTCGTCGGGCTTGACCCGGACTATAAGTATACACTCGAACGCTTAAATTCTATCTCCCAGACTTTGATATTTACGGTTTTTCTAATAAGGACACCACCCACCTCGAAGCCCCAAACAACTTTGGCGAATGCTCTATTTAGCATAATCGCTAAGAGCCTGGGAGACGTTTTGATTGTCCTCCCGCCAGAAGGCAGTGATTGAATACCTGAAGGATGCTCAGGATTTTTTGACCGTTATCCCGCTTGAGGTGTGGGTCAATGTATGTCTGTTGTGGAATACATGACTATTCTCAAGTACCGGCTAATGATCCCTATGTATCCGGAAGATGAGACATGCCCGATCTGTCGTAAAGCTGGCGTGGATAAATACGGGGAGCACGCAATTCATTGCAAAGAGTTTTCTGGTTTTAAATACCGGCATGACTGGGTGAGAGACATTTTGTGGGACATCTTGAGAAGACCTGGGATTTCTGCCAAGAATGAGGCCCCTGTAAATTTTCTCACGGACCCTGCGGAAGGGAGATCCACTCTACGACCGACGGATATGCTTGTCTTTTGTTGGGATGGGGAAAACATGCTTGTGTGGACCTCACGGAGATATCCCCCCTTTGTCTGGGTTAAGGGAAAACGGGTTTGTAGCTAGGGAACCACTGAGAAAGGCGGAATTGAAGAATGTGAATAAGCACGCTAAAGCTTGTGCAGAGAACCAACATGTCTTTGTCCCCTTGGCCTTTGATACCTTTGTCTCCCTAGCATCAAAAGTGATTCGTTTCTTGACCAGGGTCCAACGGGTTGTCCACAGCAATAGTTCAGCTCCAGGGGCAGGGATTTGTATTTGGTAGACTAAGGTTCGCAATTCAAAAAGGGGTAGCGGCGCAACTTGTTGTCCATCTACCTTCTATTTTGATGTAACTTCACATGTTTTAGAAATGAAAAAAAAATCTTTTCTTTTAGTGTAACACAGTATTTATTCATTTTATTAAAAAAAACTAAAATAATGACCTAAAACAGGTCAATGGTGACTTAAGAATATGGTTTGTAATTAAGTGTGCATGATATAGTACATGACATGTTCATGTTTGTAGCAAAACTAGTTTTTGACCCGCGGAAGTTACCCCACGGACCTGCATTTGAGCTAGCGAAAAGACATACCGGATAAACATGCTTCCAAACACTTTGCCATACCGAAAACGACTCGGATTGACCCACACTTGATTAAGATGGAACATGGAACCACCTTTGGATTTCAATGGGATGTTACATGTGCACCCACCCCAACACGCCTCTTATGCCTTAGCATCACTGAAAATGCCTGCAAAAATAAGCAAATAAATACGCAAATTTAATCAAAAACTAATCTTATATATACAAACAATTGTTATAATAATTTCTATAATATATTTTGCATTCGTAGTTGATACCGAATCAGACAACTTTGACCCGCTACCAAAACTGCTTGAAACGCCCATTTTTGCATATATAAGAAAAATATTCACATCTTCATAAGAAAATCATTCATAAACAATATATCCGGACATGCATCTACTCGAATCACATTTATAACCAACTCGACGTCGCACAACATTGCGTCTATTACACGACTTGTTTATGAAGAATGGTAACCCTATAAAAGTATCGTGGGCTCAATAAATGCCGCTTAATTTATCACCTCATGACAAAGAAGATGCAATTTGTTAAAGACTTTCATAAGAAAATTTCATTTCTAACTTAAATGCCTTTGGGTACAACAAGAATAGCAATGAGATAAACATGAAAGATCTATTTCTTTAAATGCTAATGGCATCACCCGTACTGTAATTGTCGTTTGATGCCTCGCCATTGAACCAATAATAAAAGCTAGTGCAAAAAGGCAAAAACTAAAATAAGCCTTTCTATGGCTCAGAGGTTGGAGAACTTATGGACGCAAGGTGGGTTGCAAGTTAAAACCTACCATCCACCATCCTTGTCACGCCATATTCATTAATTATCGTGAAAAAATTCAAACTCATCATAGCTAACCAATTAGAATTTATATGTATATTAATTAGTAAGTTCTCACTATAATAGTCCCTAAATTGTTTGCGTTGATAAGAAATATCCATGCTTAGTGACCTACTTGAGATGTATATGGTTGTACAAATTTTGTCATAAGCGACAATATCAACCGTTCATTTAGTCAAATTCGAGCGCAACCCATACAGCATATATAGTTTCATTACAGTCACATATAAAGGATGAGTGTAATAGTTTGTAACATAAGGTAATCCTTACATTTAATTCAGTTTCTAAGTTTTGCCTTTGGATGTAATTATATAGTTAATGCCACATTAGCAAAAGCCCAACTGAATAAACTTTAAATACAATATATCAAAGCTAGTCTAGAAAGAAAATATATTTGTAACATGAAACCATTTTTCATGCTTAGCAAATTGAAAAGCAAAAGTAAATTGTGGAAAGGTTTAGCATGAATACTCAACTCTTTAAAACTTTAGGAAATCAAAACGAGAATTAGAATTTATAATAATGATAAGCATCTTTCTGCGACTCAGAGTCTGGAAAAACCATGGCTGCAAAATGGGTTGCAGGTTAAATCCTACAATCCAACATCCTCGCCACGCAATCATAAATTATCGTGAAAATTTTGAACTCATCACAGCCAAGCAATTAGAAATCACAACATACGAGCCAACACTGCCACCTTCCACAGCCAGTATCGAAACCAGAGCTGGCAAGAAAACAACAAAAAAACAAAGCAAATCATTCATGGTTAATTACAACAAAAGAATTATACAACTCTGAACCAAATAATATTACTATTGGTAAAACAAAAGAATTAAAGATCAGTGTAACAACATCCGTATAAAACACAATAGACAATCAAAGCCTTAATTTTAGTAAAAAGGCATTAAATAAGAACGAAAACTCACTGGTGGAAGGCCTGATTTCAGTCGAAAAGAGGTACCCAGACAACAATCAGAACCATTGGCACTATCACGGCCAAATCCGCCGACCTCAGGTAGTCTCATAATGAGAACATCGCCACCTCGGGTTCTACAATGGAACCCGGCGGCGATTACATGAGCGAAGGAATTATCATAGTAGTCGTCACACCCCGCCATTACAACCGGTATGACAGAGGCGAAGAAGCCCCAACAACAACGCTACACGGTAGCCAGAGGTCGTAGATAAAGAGGGTACACACAAATCTCCCCTTCTCTGATAGAGAGAGAAAGAAGTTGCGTAATGGATTAAGACAACAACCCCCAAAAAGAAAGGTAAAAAACCAACAAACACTGGCCCCTGGCACCGGTAACCGGCTGCACCGGTGGTCCACAAGCGAATGAGATTTGTACGGGCATAAAATTAAAGCCAGGGTACCCGGTGAACAGAACCACAAACGGCCCGAAACCACCCGAAAAAAAGCAAGAAACAGGGAAGAGAGAGAGAGAGACAAAGTTGTTGAAGAGATGAGAGATGATGAAGATCTACAGAGAGATAGAATGGAAGTGGGGAAAACGAAGCACACATCACAAGGGTTGTACATGCGCATTGAACCGTTGTATTGAGCGAAACAGTAACCGTATCTCACATCAGAATTTGCTATATATATATAATCTTTTTTTAATAACTTAGTCCTTAATGTTGCACGATATGTTCACATGAACATTTGTTCATATTTATGTATTGTTTAAAATAATCGAAATTTAATGATGTGATGAATGGAAATTTAATTAAAATTAAAATCTAGTGAGATTAGGAGACTCCTTTTTCTAACATTTTTTGTGTCACTTGATTAGAGTTTTAGACTCTCCATCTACCACTGGATCTTACATAAATATTAGGCTTTTATACCTCATTCTGAGACGAGATAATAGAAAAAATAATTCTTGGAGAAGAGGTGAAGACTTCATGAATACTCATATGTTTGAGACTAAATAGAGAGGAGTACTCTCTACTAGATTCCACCATCAATCTCATTTTACTTTCCAAAACTGATGAATCACACTAAGCTATCCAGTGTAACGCGGGGCGTGTGAGCCTTCTCTGGTAGCACAGATTGTTTCGGGTGTTGTACCGTGGGAGACAGACGCATTATGTTTAGTAATCAAAATCTATTTTAAATGAAGTGTGTTGAGCAAGTGCTTTAGCCTTAACCGACAACACCCGAATGTTCTTTCTTACAAACAAGGAGACTGTAAGAAGACCTTGTTAAGGACTTAACCTTTTAAATATATTGGTTTGAATAAATTTAAATTTGTATAAGGAAATTACAGGAAGACGTGATTCAAGATCTTGTTAAAGACTACACAAGAATCGTACAAGAAGACGTGATTCATACTTTCGATGAAGACTAAGGCTTGAATCGATTTACTTACATTTCTTGTATTTCTTTTTATTTCCGTTTGGTTTCCTACACGATGCGTATACTACTATTTCCCATAATTGTATAAAAGAGAGTATCTTTATAATTTTTATTAATTTAGTTTTAACTTTAATACCATTGTTACCCATGTCTTACATGTATTCCTGGGGATGGAAATTTTCAAAACGGCATGATAATAATCAGTTTTTAGGTTGTCATGTCTAACATTTTTAATAACTACGTTGTGTTTAGATTGACCCGTGTAATAAAACAAATCGTATTGGAGTTGCTCTATTTTACTCGTTTAATTAAATAGGATGGCTGGTGGGCGGTTGGGTCTAATTGGAAAAGCCATTGGAATTGAGGTGTTGCTCCCCTAGAGGTCAAGGGTTTGAGCTCGCCAAAGGAAGATTTAGTGTAATTTAAGTCACTCAAAAAAAAATTTAAATAGGTTGACTAGGCAACCGATTAGCACGTTTACAACCTAATTAATATCTGCTGAAGTTTGACACATTTACATATTGATGGTTACCTATTAACCCATTTAACACGTTCAGATAAATGAGTTAAGCATGTGATATTTGAGATACACATTATTAAGCGTGTAAGAGGTAAGATTGATGTTTCTGACATAATTAAATGATAGGTTATGTTCTGGTTAAACAATTCAATCTATAACTCCTTAAATTGTCCTTTTCTCTCGTTGAATTTGAATCATTTTTTTAAGGAGGCTCGAGTTAAACCTTATTCTCACCTTATTTTTAAGTGAAATTTTAATGACACGCCCATTATTTTCGTAAATTTTCATATTCTCAAATCTATATATCTATACTTAGTATTATAGAAGAGTCGTGAGTGACATAAGAAAGTTGATGTGTCAATCTTAGAGGTGAGCCAACAATGCCTGGATGATGCGATTAATGATGTCATTAATCTGCTTAAAATATTCAAGAAAATATGTGGTCCATTCATTAATGTAACATTGTTCAGCTCAACAACATCTGTTTGTTAATCTCGATTAACGAACAGTTGTTCAGACCAATAATTGAGCTCACCTCTTAACAAGTAGATGTTATGAACATCTATTGGCAGTTGTTAAGTCACCGAAGTTTGAAATTTTAAGATGGAAGTTTTAAATTAACATAGGGAAGCGTGGTTCATTAATTATGCTGCATGTATAATCATAAATAAGCTTCCTTTATAATCTTTTTTTTTTTGGAGAGTAGTGTTTCAGTGGTAAATCCCGTGTTGCAAAGCGACCACTGCCCAGGATCGAATCCCATAGGAACCACACGGGTTTCTCCTTTCAAACCCAACGGTTATTTTTTCGGTGGAACGTGGGAATCGAACCTGAGACCAAACCCGGGCAGGAACCCTCCAAGGAGGTAAACCTTCCCACCTCAAACCAGCTGGGCTGGAGATCATTGGCTTCCTTTATAAGCTTAAGGGTATAACTAACACAACCATTTATTTATAAAATTAGTTTTTAAAATTCTACAGAGTTTTTTCTACAACCACCATCTCATCCAGAGAAGTTCTTTAAAGCCATGTCAATTGACACTGAGAACAACAATCTTAGTTTTGTATGTGATCTCAACCCAGCTAAAGATATGTGGTACATGAAGGGTCGAGTCATACGAAAATGGAATCAAAATTTTAAGATAGAGCTCATATTGATCTATGTGAAGGTAACGTCATATATAGCTGTGTTTTTTTATTGTTATATTTTGTACGAGTTTAATGTTGTTCTCTTATCTTCATCTTATGGTTATATGTATATGTTATGAAAGTTTCTATGATTCGTCTTGATGTTTTGTTTATGGTTATTTTCAGGGTGATAAGCTTCAGGCTTGTATTAAGGGTTATTTGGTACAAGATTTTGACAGTCACCTTCAAGAGGATGATGTCGTTGTTCTATCCAAATTCGGGGTCAGTGAAAACAAGGACCGATACAATCATTACCAACATACAACCTAGCTGGCTGGGCATATAAGAACTGGACCCACAAATAGATAGACAAGCAATGCTGGAGAACTTCTTGGAGAAGGGCAGTGCGGTCTATCATGTTGAACGCGTTTGAAAAATCCACAGTGAGCATAGCTAAAGAACCGTCTTCATGGAAGGAGTTAAGGAACCTGTTAGCACTGTGGAGCACCGCCTCTGCCCCATTAGGAGTCCCCACCCCAAATTGGAAAACCAGGTTTTCTTCTTTTATCATTTTTATTAAGTCATATTAGATTTTTTAACTCCGAGACTTTCTTAAGACAATCAGCTAGTTTTATATATAAAAAAAGAATGTTCCACCACCCGAAGCAATGAGTGAGTTACACACGATAGGTTACAAAGTGCGTGCCTTGAGGCAACAGTGCCATTTAGGCTATGCATGTCCTAACAATAATATTTTTAAAAACTTTAGAGCATTCACACTAGCTTCTCCATATTTTCTCCATAATTACTCTAAAAACACTACTTTTTCTCACTTCTTTCTATTTAATAATATTTATTCTATACTTTTATCATTACCTTTTCTCTCTCCTCTACTCACAATCACTTTCAAAAATATTAAACAATTATGGAGGATGAACAGTTCCATATCAAATTTGCTGATGAACAGTAACTTCTCTATATATTCTCCATTTCCTCTACTCACAAACACTTATACACACTGTATCTAATATGGAGGCCCCTCTCACAAAATTATGGAGGCTCTACTGTGAATGCTCTTAGTAATTATACTTCCAGAAGTTTTCAAGTTTATTAAATATATAACTAGCTCTAGCGGCTACATAATAATCTAAACAAATTCTCTCCAACATGAGGCGGTAACAATTTCGTAATAACATAAAATTTATTTTTTTTAACCGTAAGGACGACATGCCAACTATCGTGACACCGGGTACTATGGCCAAGGTCAACTATTCAATCACCGCCAGGCGCCAGCTCCTTGGCTCTCCCAGATGCGCGGAAACCCGACATCCACCTGTCCGAAGGCACAACAGTAAAATAATCGGTAAAACCTCGACTCCCATCCGAGTCGAATCGGCGACTCTCGTATTCTCTCTTCACCTGAATACCACATACCATAATGGAGAGTAGGGGTGAGCATATTAGGGCCGGACCGAAAAAAAACCGAGAACCGAACCGAATTTATACCTGGACCGAACCGTATCTGTATTTTAGGTTCTTCAGTCGGTTCCTGTATATCAACACATTCGGGTATCGGGTCGGGTCGGGTCGGGATAGGGTTTAAAACCGAATAAAAAACTTGGACCGAAAATCAATAACAAACTAACTGATTATACATAAATTATTGCGCCAATTCATGGGCCTAAAACCCAATATCTATACAGTTTTATAACAATTTCTAAAATAAAAACTCACCTTTAACCTAAAATCCAAACTTTACAGTTTAAACACAATCCTCTGCACTGCACATACGGCTGGCTGCAAACAATTCAGTGAAAATCTTTCCTGCTGCAGGCTGCAATCATACTATCAAGTATCAACTGGTATTATTAATATACAGAATTCGATTTAGCATTGATTAGTTTTAAGTCTCATGTATGATACCTATGATTAGTTGTAATTCCCTACAGTTGGCAATAACCTATTATTAGTCTCATGCTATTTATTCATATATTTATTGTAATTGATCATTGCTTAGTTATATGTTTCATGTATGAAACCTATGATTAGTTGTAATTCCCTAATGTTGGCTGCAATAACCTGATGGTAACCTTGTTGCTTCTATATTATTAATCATATTGCACAATGAATCTGTGCAGGGCTGCACAATGAATCTGTGCAGATTTTGATATGAACAGCAGACCAATTATTGTGCAGTTTTCAGACCAATTTTGATATGAATCTGTGCAGTTTTCGTTTGTTTTTTTATTTGGTTTGTTAATTTTATTTGTTTTGTTAATAAACTTAGATGGATCGTAGAAGAATTACGAAGACTGAAGTTTGGCAGGTGTTTGAAAGGTTTACTGATGCGGACGGGAATAAAATGGCAAGATGCAAGAGTTGCGAGAAAGTGTATTTTGCTGACCCGACTAAATGCGGAATAGCAACATTGCAAAAACATCTTTTAAAAAGTCCGCAATGCCTTGCAGAAAATAATGTTAACTAGCGAGCGGTTGAGAATCAATATGAAAAAGATGAAGATGAAGGCTTTTTGTGTTTTGTTTTTAATTGAGACTATTTGATTTAATATTATGTCTTGCTACTCGTATCAACATTGTGTTTTTTATTGCGGATTTGAGTTTATGAATTTGTGTTTATGAAACCTCTGTTTGTTTTCTGCAATTGAACTGTGTTAGCTTTCAATTCCGTAAGCTATTTTCCAATCCTAACTTATTAGACAGACAATTAACCATTTATTCAGTTCAACGCCAATCAACTAATTCACATCAACAACTCTTTCTCCTACGAGTTTTCTAGTTCGAATATAATTCATTAAATAATGAACATTAATATTATTCAAATATTTAAACTTATCTAATCATGAATATTATTCAAATCTTTAAACTTATCAGTGTATTTTTCTAAATAATCATAATTCGTTAACTATAGATCGTGAATATTACTCAAATATTTAAACTTATCATTATATTTTCCTAAATAATAAGAATTCTTATTTACATATTAACCTTATTCATATAATTTCTTAAATAATACTAAATCTTTTCCTGGTTTTACTAAAGATTAAATTCAAATCAATAAAAAAAAATAATAATCTCCTATTATTATTCATAGATATTATGGAAATAACCTACATAATTTTTCCTAAACTCTTATATAACCCAAATAAAACCTACGAATTATAATACAAAAATTAGCTGCTGTACCTGCTGTACCTGCTTCCTGCTGCTGCAAATCCCAGTGTTGCACTGTTGCTGACTGCTGCCTGCTGCAGAGCTGCCTGTTGCCTGCTACCTTATCCGCCTGCTGCCTTATCTGCCTGCTGCCAGCTGGTAAAACAGGTAATATGTTAAGGGTGTCTTGATTTGTCATGAATGGAATTGTTATGAAGATAAACTCATGCATGCAGCCCATGTAATGTTAGGGCTGACGACTTCATATACTTGTTTGATTATATAAAAAACTTGCTTATAAACTTGACACCATATACTCGTTTAATTATATAAAAAACTTGCTTATAAACTTGACACCATAAACAAACATGTAATGTTAAGTCATAATCACCCTTGTTCAAGGTTGTTAATTTGAGTGTTGATTCGGCTTCAAGGTTGCATCTGATGCAGCCTTGTTTCAAATCTTTTGAATCTAAACATTAATTTTTTTTTTTTTTGCTACTGTAATGGGTCAAAGTTTTGCTATAAAACCGTTGTTAAAAACTGCCAGATAAGTGCAGTAAAAAGCACAACAACAATTTATTAGTTGACTGCCGATTATTCTTAAACTGCCGATTTATTCTTTAATGGGTCAATACATGTTTTTTTCGCTGCAGTATATGAGTTCCGTAAACATGCTGCAGATTTTTTCGCTGCATTATATTTAATTAAAAGGTTGCAGTTTCGTATGTAGAACTTCTAATGCTCTGCAGTTGACTAATATCAAAGCTATAAGCTTAAATAGTCAAAGCAAGTCAAAGCTTGTGGGAATGGCTTACTCTGGCATAATATGACAATTAGTCAAAATCAAATGGAAGGCATGGTGCATGTAGAAGTACTAATGCTCTGCAGTTGACTAATATCACGGTCAACTGTAGTCTAAATATTGTGGATTGGATTATAATTTGGCAAATTTGGATGAACACCTTAGTTTGCATTATGTTTGAAACATGTAACTTTAAATAAAAAATCCATGCCAGTTGCCAGTGGCATTTGGGGTAGAGGATTGAAGCTGTGGAAATAATCAAAAGTGGTGTAAAAACGACCAACGACTAGACACCTTAAGGTTTTCTTTGGGGCCTAATCAAAAGTGGTGTAAAAACGACCAACGACTAGACACCTTAAGGTTTTCTTTGGCGCCTAATCAAAAGTGGTGTAAAAACGACCAACGACTAGACACCTTAAGGTTTTCTTTGGCGCCTAATCAAAAGTGGTGTAAAAACGACCAACGACTAGACACCTTAAGGTTTTCTTTGGCGCCTAATCAAAAGTGGTGTAAAAACGACCGACGACCAGACACCTTATTCTGTTGAATTTGTGTTCGAGTTGATCTTTGTGTTTTGTATATGTTCCATCAGTTGATGCTAACATTCGTTTTTTTTTTTTTGTATTGATTATAAATAGATGGATTCAACTAATATCGAGAATGTATCAAGCGACGAATCTCACGGAAGCCAAAAGAGGAAGTCACAACATGTTGAAAAAGAAAATGCAAAAAAGAAGACTAAAACCGCTGGTACCAAGAAAACGGGAGGTTCTACTTCTAAAAATCCAGTAAAGGCAAAGTCTAACGTTTGGGCTGATTTTGAGAAGTTTAAAGACGAGGACGGGAACCAAAAGGCAAGATGCAAGCATTGCTCGAAAGAATTGGCTGCTGATCCGGTAAAAAACGGTACCTCCTCACTTGGTAAACATAGTAAGAGATGTGAAAAACACCCTGATTACTTGTAAAACCAAAGCAATATATTTCTCAAAAAAAATGATGGTGAGGACGGGACTTGTGAGGTAAAATTTTGGAAATATTGTGAGAAAGCAAGTAGAAAAGCCATAGCTGAGATGGTTATTATAGATGAGCAACCGTTTTCATCTGTTGAACGTGAGGGATTTAGAAGGGTTATACAAAGCTTTAGTCCTAACTTTAAGATGCCTAGTAGGTTTACCATTGCTATTTACACATCCGATGTATGGCCCACATTATCAATTTAATTGTGAAAGACGGATTAAAAGAAGGGTCCAGTAGTATAGATCGTATCAGGGACGCGATTCGCTATATTAGATTATCTCCTCAGAGGTTGGACACGTTTAAAAAGTGTGTCAAGACAGAAAAGCTCAAAAGCAAGGCATTACTCAGTGTAGATATGCCTACTAGATGGAACTCCACATGGGAGATGTTGGACAAGGCTGAAAAGTTAGAGAAGGCGTTTTACAAGTATGATTTGGTGGACAAGAGTTATAGAAATGATTTGGGTGGAAATTGTCCAACAATGGCAGACTTTGATTACGCGAGAGAATTAGCAGGTGTGTTAGAAATTTAGAATTGTTTCAGCGTAAAACCACCAACGCCTCTGCTTCAAAATCTGTGACTGCTACTTATTCTTTAATGATATTATGGGGATAGACAAGCATCTAAGGAAATTGATAGCTGCGACGAGTAGTAGAGTTATGGGTACTATGATGCTTGCGAAGTTTGACAGGTACTGGAGGAATTTGCCGAATGGCAAAAGTTTTAATTACATTATGTATTTTGCAGCTATTTTAGATCCTAGATTGAAGATGCGTGTGATTAAATTTGGTTTTACAAGAATATTAAAAGCTGAACAGAAAGAAGATGAGACAGAAAATGATATTCAGAAAAAGGTTAAAATTATTGTTGACAGTATAATGGGCGAACTGAAGTTGGTGTTTAAAGACTATGAATCAAAAAGTGAAACCCAAAGTTCAGATAAAGTTTCACAAAGTCAGAGGAACTTTGAACAAGATGCACAAGACGATGATGACTTTTTAACGGAATTTAAAGCGGATGGTGGTTCTTCCTCATATGCCACTAAATCAGAACTGGATAGGTACCTTGAGGACGCTGAGGAGAACAGTTATCAGGGATTCAATATTCTAGATTGGTGGAAGGCTGCATCTTCAAAATATCCAATTTTAGCACAAATGGCAAAAGGTATGTTTAATAGTTTACGTATATTACTTATAAGTATGATACCTTTAGCCAATTAACTTGTTATCCATTATTATTATCGTAGATATTTTGGCTATCCCGGTCTCCAGTGTTGCTTCAGAGGAAGCTTTTAGCACAGGCGTAAGAGTTGTCGAAACTTATCGAACTTCTTTGTCACCCCCAGTTGTAGAGTCACTAATATGTTCAGAGGATTGGATTCGTGCCTCTGCTAAGAAGATAAACTTTAACGAAGACCCAACAGTATTTGATGACATTGGAAAAGGTATTTTTACATACACATCTTTAAGTCGTGTTATGTGTGTTTTATTTATTGTTGTAATTTTTTTTTTTTGTAGAAATATATGATAAGGTTGATCCGGATACTGAATGTGGAGCTTGATTAAGCGGTGCTTGCGGATGAATGTTGAAAAGTTGAAGTCAACCAAGTTTTTTGGTCGTTTTGTTTACTTGTTTCGATACTTGGTTTATTACTTTGTTTCGTACTTTCTTTTTTATTTCTTACTTTCTTTATACGTATGAACTAGAACAACTATGAACGATCTTTTTTGTTTTCTAATTTATTTCTTACAAATATTTTAGTTTTTCACTTAGGCATTCTATCGAGCACCTTGTGTGCAAACATATTGAACATACTTACATACCAACTATTCAACTAATCAAACATAGCAATCAAACACAATCAAACCAAGTAATTAGCAAACTAATAGCTGATTTAAAGTAACTACATTTGAAAATCCATGAACTACATAATCGAATCGATGAATTACAAAAAATTACAAAAAAAAAACCATTTCTTACACCCCCACATTTCAACAACATATATGCAATAAATCGATGAATTATATGTATAAAAACAGGATACTAACCTTGAAAATCGGTCGCAAGAAAGTGAAGTTAACAGAATCAGTGAAGAAGAATTCGGGTCGGGTATTGTACCGAGGACCGAGTGGAACCGGGTGATAAGGAACCGAAGACCGAACCTAGGATTAGGGTCTCATATCGGTTCTGATTATATGTAGGGTTCGGGTTCGGGTCGGGTCGGGTTTGGGTCGGGTCGGGTCGGGTTTGGACCTATGCTCACCCCTAATGGAGAGAGTGGGAATTGAACCTGAGTCACAAGAAACAACTAAGTCTTTCCCTAACCACTCCACCACTATCTTATTGGTAACATAAAATTTAGTTACGAGAGAACATAAAAGTTAGGTATCGTTGTTGACTTTATGTAAGTTTATTATTTGTTAAATAAAAATAGTTTTCTTATGTTAAAAAAGGAGAAAAAATAGCATAAAATCAAACACTTTACCTTTTTAGTTCATATACATTATAGACGTTTTTTTTACTTTATCCTCTTTGCTGCATTCACAATTGCTTAAAGGGTTAACTCATTCTAGTGCGTCCAATGAAACCGAATAGGTTCAAAACTTATTACAAACCGAAAACAAATCCAAGAGGGATGGGTGGGGGTGTTTATGGAAGATGGGGTGCAAACAGTGAATGACACTAGTATTTTACTACCATACGTGTTCACCGCCGCTGGTAACCCGAGTAGTGGATTTCTGGTAGTCCTGTATATTATTTTCGTAGTCAACCTCACATGTGCAGAGGAGAAAGAGAGATGCAAGGAAGAGAGGAGAAAAAAAAAACTTCACATAATGCATTTGCCACATACAACACTACGTTTGTCATACTTTGAGTCTTTACCATCATATTTTTTTCATTCCCTCATGCAACTTTATCTCACCGATAAACGTGTGACATCCTAAACCATTGCCATATATAACTATTGTTTTGTTTGCAGTGACGAAACTTGTAAAAACAACTTGTAAAAAAATAGTGGTGGGGTCGAAATTTACGAGACCAGATCTTTTTCTTATCAGTGGGGGCCGAAAGATCAAATCAGTGGGGCCGGTTCAATTTATATAAAAATTACCTACGAAAATCACAAAACTCCATCACTGAGCCAAAAAAACGAGAAGGGGGTTGGGGCACCCCCTGGCCCCATTATCCTTTGCCATTGTTTGTTTGTCATTATATATCAATTTAGTATATTTTTTGTGCAAATGTGTCTTAAATGTGAGAACCAATGTTTTAAAACAAGGTCTATACGGCTAAGTACTCACCGAGTAATTGCTACAAGATAAGGTGATGAGGCAACTTTCCTTAACTTCGCCTTATTACTCAAAATCGATCAAACGCAATCAACCTTGGCCAAAATCGGATCTAGCTAGTCAACTCTGGTCAACTTTGACTTGAAAAATAAACAAAACTTAATTCCGATGTCTCTACTTTTAGAAAATGAATATCGTTTTTCAAGGAATGAATATTAACTTTTAAAATACTTCAAGATTTAAACATGTATTTTTTATTTATATTGATATTCACGTATGTTTTTATAAATATTAGTAAACTTATGATATTTGACATGTATATAAGTTTTTGAAAATTTAATTTCTTTATAATTTACCATGTCCGAGTACTCTCCGCCTAGGCCGAGTACTCCCTAGTCCCTAGTCGATCGATCTAGGAACGCCTAGCGACTTTTACAGCCTTGCTGAGAAGTGAAGGAAAATATTATTTTTTTTAAATTCTTTTCCCATCTTGTTAAACATGTTTTTTAGTTATGAAATCTAAAAAAAAATTAGTGTAACTGCTGTAGTAAAGTAATAATAGTAATTACTAATTGAGAAAGTATACGATACAAAGAACCTTAACATAAGAAGTGTAGGAAACCATGAGAAGTTGTCACCTGTCAACTTAACCAAACCACGATTAACCTAACTGAACTCTAATTAACTTCAATTGCAGTTAAACCCAAGGGCAAATCAAACTTTTTTCTCTGTAACTGATTACTACGATTACGTTCTTTTTCGTAAACGATTTCATAACATACGTGAACGATTTCAAATTTGATTTCTAATTATACAACATCAGTCGATCAAACACATTACTAAAAGAAAAAACTGAACGTAAAATGAAGTACAGTGCAAAAAAAAACGATTGTAGAGATTCATTCCAAAAATCAAAAAACAGAGCATGGTTACTGAATGTAAATGAAGAAGATGGAATGTATAAACGTAAATGAATGCTCTGATTTTTGAAAACCCACCACTTGAAACATGCTTTGTTTTTTTTTTATAAAAAAACAGAGCATGTTACTGAAGAGAATTGTTTTGTAAAACCCTAATCATACTTAGGTCAAACATGCTCTGTTTTTTTGAAAACAAACAATTCTCTGCAAAAAAAATTAACAAACAATTGAATGCGTCCAAATTGAGTGTAACAAACAATTGATTTGTAACTTAAATTTTGTTAAAATAAAATGGGTGCGTCCAAATTGATTTTGTATCTAAGGAGTGTAATATGATGAGTGCGTCTAAAATAAAATGGGTGCGTCTAAATATAAATATAAATACATGAGTGCGTTTAAAATATTTTTATCAAAAACCATGCGTGCGTTTAAAATATTTTGTCAAAACCATGAGTGCGTTTAAAATATTTGTAAGAAATTAAGAAAATGGAGACACACCATTTCTTATTATAAATCTTGGAGTTAATGGCCAAATTCGTCCCTGAGGTTTGATCAATATTGCCACATCCATCCAATTTGAGAATTTATGACAACTGGGCCACTGTACTTCAAACTTCATTGCTTAATCAGTCCAATTTACAAACCCAGTTAAAAATGTTTGTTAACTCGAGGACAGTATAGTAATTTCACCTTTCTAAATTTCCATCCCTTTTAAAAACCCTCAATCCCTCTTAAAAAAACCCCCAATTCTCTGCAACCCAAACGAATTGTAATCCAAAAACCCTAAAACAATGGTTCGATGTGATTGTGGTTCCCCAACAATAATTCGGAGATCCTACACTTCAATGAACCCAGGCAGACGATTTCATTGTTGTAATAGACAGGTATGGTTATGAATTTTTCCTCTATTATAGCCCCAAATCAAACCGTCTATAAATTAGGTCTAAATTGGGTGACTTTATGCAACAGGGACGAAGTTGTGGGTTTGTATGTTGGGCTGAGGATTCAGTTGCTAGGAATGCTGATGTTGTTATCCGAGACCTAATGATTTCAGGTAGACAACATGAAGAAAATTCAAGAATGTTGACTGAAAGGATTAGGAATCTGGAAATTGTTGTAAGCAGTTTGAAAAAACAGAACAAGAGGCTTAGAATTATGTTGCTAGTTGGTTTGATCATTTGCATAATGTATTATGTGTAGGAATGTTGAAGATGTTGTAAGATGGAATATATGTTTAGTAATCTTGAATATGTATTAGATGTCAATGTAATCTTTTGGATGATGGAATGAAATGTTTTGGATGATGGAATGAAATGGAGTTATTGAAACTGCAAGTAGTTTATATGCAAATGGGTCAACATGCACAAATGGAACAAATGGGTCAAAATGAACAAATGTCCACTGCTTAATACAAATGGGTTAAATGGGTCAAAATGAACAAATGGACAAATGGGTGAAAATGGACAAATGGAACAAATGGGTCAAAATGGACATAATGTAACCATAGATTAATACATAACAAAGTTAACAAAATAACCATAGTTTAATACAAACCCATAATTTTAATACATACCAAAGTTAACAAAAGGACCAGACATAACAGACAACCATCCAGCAACAGACAGACAACTAAGTTAAATACTACAAACCAAAGTTAACAAATCAAAAGACAACTAAGTTTAATGTAACCATCAAACAGACAACTAAGTTAAATACTACAAACCAAAGTTTAACAAAACAACCATCCAGCAGCAGACTAACATCCAGCACCCAAACTTGCAGCAGCAGACAACTAACATCCAGCAGCAGACAACTAAGTTCCAGCAGCAGCACCTGAACTTCCAGCAACACTTGGTGATCCAGTAGATGAACAGGTCCTCTTATTGTGTCCCTTACCTTTGCATTTGCTGCAACTCAATGAATTTGCCTTCCTTGGCATCTTTGAACATGTTTCAACAGTTTTTCTCAACTCTTGAAGCTCCGCAGCAGACTTCTTCCTCTTTTTCTTTGGTCTCCCAGCTTGTTTGTGGTATTTTGGAGAGACTAAGGTACTTGGGCACCTAGATTTTGGCCACATGTCCATGCCATTGATAGGTTCTATGGTATTCACATACACATTCTTCCAAGTCTCCATCCAGTAAGCTTTATCCACATACTTCTCTGAAATACCATCACCTATCCCATTCAACCTCATGTTCCATATGCATGCCACTGCATGCCTACATGGCATGCCAGTGAGGTCCCATCTTCTGCAAGAACATGTTCTTTGGTCAATGTTGACAACCCTTTGTTCAATGATATGAGGACCAGACACCTGATACTTAGATGGCCCACACCAAATCACAGTGCATGATGATGCATCTTTCTTGATTTCATCAAATTTGGTTGTTGCATTGGGAGTTAATGGCCCATTAGACCTTGCAATCACTCTGTGTACAAGGACTATCCTTTTCATCAAGTACTCTCTAATGAATTCTAGGCAGGTGATTATGGGTTTGTCCCTACCTTGAACTAATTGTTTGTTGAATACTTCACAATGATTGTTCAACAACAAATCACACTTTGGTCTACCTGAGATACATATCAAATATATGCAATTAGATTCTTTAGAGACTAAATATGCAATCAAGTAGTTGTATTGGATATATACCTGTGAAATAGGATCTTGACCAATGTTTAGGTTCAATCTTTTTTAAGTATCCATGCAATTCTTTGTCTGCATCTCTAACTTTTTGCATTGCAGTTTCAAATGCTGGTATTGTTGTTGCAGTAGCACATGTCCATAGTAACTTCTTGAAGACATCACCTCTCCACTTTGATTGCATGTTGTCATGTATATGTTTCAATCAAAACCTATGATCAGCATAAGGATAAACCTTGGATATTGCAGGTATTATTCCCTAAACATGAACATTTAACTAATTAATGAATTTAACCAAAAGTAAAATCAGTATATTAAAACAAACAAACAAGTAAACAAGAACAAGTACCTTTTGCCTATCACTTATAAAGGTGAAGGTGCTGTTCTGGTCAAGATCCAAGTCATCCCCTATTAACTCTAAGAACCAAGTCCAGCTGGCAGTGGTTTCACTTTCAACTAAAGCATATGCAACAGGGTAGATTCCACTGTTACCATCTACTCCAACTGCTGTCAAAATTTGTCCAGGAAAGGGCCCTTTAAGGAAGCAACCATCTTGCCCCAACAGATCTCTCATACCTGCCTTCCACCCCCTCTTCAATGCACCTAGGCATATATATATCCTTCTAAATTGCCTTGTTGGACTGTTTGGGTTACACAAAGGTTCAACATCTAGCTTGACTGTGGTTCCTGGATCAGATCTAAGAAGCTCCTCACCATAGTCCCTTAGTTTCTGATATTGAGCTTCATAGTCTCCTTGAATTTTTTCAGTTGCCATCTTCTTAGCCCTAAACACTTGATGACTTGTTATCTGTACCTGATATTTCTTTTGCAGTTCCTCTTGAAGAGCTGAAACTGTCCAAACTGGGTTGATTCTAAGAGTAGGTTCAATCTGCTTAGCCAACCAAGTGACAGTGCACAAATTAACCACCCTTGTTTGCAAACATGTATGTTCCTTATTGTAGGTTTTAACTCTCCAAACTCCCCTTTTACCTATGTTAGAAACATGCAACGACCAGGGGCATAAGGGTTTAGGATACTTCTTTTTTGGTTTAGGTATTTTGGGTGGTGACTTTACTGATTTACCCTTGCTGGGCCCACCATGTGATTTGCCTTTGCCTTTTGCCTTTGATAAAATCTCTGCAATTAATGTTGTCCCACCTCCTTTAATATCACAACTACCTAGTGTAAGATAACTCCTTCCATTGGAGTATCATCAGAGTCTGATGGACTATCAAAGTCATCACCACCAACTTCATTTTCAGGAGCATCTTCATAATCCCTTTCATTCTCTTCACCATGTTCCTTACCTTCAAAATCAACCATTGCTCTAAACTCTTCCATGTCATCTACATTGTAATCTTCCACAATCTTATCTTCATCAACCATGTAATCTGGATCATCATCAACTTCACTATCATGTTTACTGCCCTCATTCTCACTGCTCTCACTGCTCTCATAAGATTCCTCACTACTACTCTCACTCTCATTTAAGCCCTCAACAAATCTAGCCTCTTGTGTAACCTCCCCTGTATCTAAGTCATCACTTTCATTAGAATAAATTCTTATGTGCTCAACATATACCTCCAATACTTTAGTTTTTTCATCATAACCTAGCATACGATGAACATCTTGATCATTTCCTAATGGTCTTAAGCCCAAATCCAGGTCTTCTTCTCCAGGTACTTTAAAATGGTATGTTACTATATCATTTTCTGAATAACCTAGCTCTATCAGCATATCATTCAACGTAGTCACAGTAAAAAGGTCTGTATTAACCTTATCAATGTATGTGATCTTACCATCCTCATATTTGGTGTCTGGAAATTCAGAAAACTTACCACCATGATGAAATTCCAAAGTAAAGCAAAAAGGATACTGATCTGAAATGATATACAAAACATAAAATTAAAACATAATATCAATTTAAGAAGACACATTTTCTGAAAGAATTGAAGTCGTTGAACAAACCATATTCAGCAGCTGGATCAAAGCTTGAATTTAGTTCTCGAACAACCCAATCATGCTCTCGAACAAACCAATCTTCGTCGCTCGTTATTCTGATTAGGTTTGTGATGAACTCTAGTGGTTTTGTGATTATCGTTGGGTGGATTATAATCAGATTAGGGTTTTAAAAAGGGGATTGGGGGTTTTTAAAAGGGATGGAAATTTAGAAAGGTGAAATTACTATACTGCCCTCAAGTTAACAAACTTTTTTAACTGGGTTTGTAAATTGGACTGATTAAGCAATGAAGTTTGAAGTACAATGGCCAGTTGTCATAAATTCTCAAATTGGATGGATGTGGCAATATTGATCAAACCTCAGGGACGAATTTGGCCATTAACTCTAAATCTTGTCTTGTTCTTTCTTTTCTTCATGCAGTAACGTCTCTTTATGAGTAACGTCATTTTTTGGACGTTTAAAAAGTTCTCCCATGGAACACCACCACCAAACACAAACTCACCATAAAACCCATCTACACCATCACCTTCAACATCAACATATTCCCAATCAAACTCCTCACCAGTAGCCGGAGACAACGATGTCGTCAAAGCCAAGATATGAAAACAGAGAGATGAGTGATGCAATATTATTGAATGTTATTATATAAAGAGAAGGGTGTGTAAACAGTAGTATGTGCTCTATTTCAGTGAAAGCATGGAGGGTCTGTTTCAGTGAAAGCATGGAGGGCCTTTTTCTACTTGGATGGGATTAGAATGATAATGTCTTTTTGTGAATCATGCATTTTTTTTACTTTACATTTAAACGCACGCACACACCAAAATAACAAAAGTGCGTTTAAATATAATGAATGTGCGTTTAAAGATAAATTATGACTGTTGTTTGTTTGTTCTACCGGTAACCTTTAAACGCACCTTATACTTTAACACATATATAAAGAGCGTTTAAACAGAAACTGTTTACCAATTAATTTTCCTCATTGTCTGAAACTTTTTTGAAAGCCATTTTTTTCTTTAATTCTTCTTCTATTATCAAAATCGTAAGTTTCTATGAATAATACATGCGTTGATAGTGATTTTTGAATATGATTTGACTGATTTTATCAGTTGATTTGTAATACTCTGTTTTCTTGTTTTTATGCAAATACGTTTAGATTTGATTGTAATCGAATGTTTTTGAATGTTTAATCATTCTGAACGTTTAATTGAATTGAAACGATGAAAAATCAGCTTCAATCGTTGAAAATTTTTCTTTCGATTACGTCTGTTGTTACGAATTCAAAAAAATTTAAACGCGTTTTTCCTAATTTACCCTTGGTTAGATTAACCCAAATATGATTAGGGTTGTTAATTACCATCTTGCCACCGCCTAAATCCAATGGCTCAAAAAGCTTCTTACGTTAAGAAGCTTTGTACGTTATTTCTTCCCTTACTAATTATACACATTTTTTTTTCTTTTTAGTTTGTTATATTTTTCATCTAAAAACCATGTTTGAACAAATGAAAAAAAAATTCAAAAGAAAAAATTCCGTTCACTTCCCAAGTATAATATGTTAAAACCTATTTGTGTTTGATATTTACGCTGTATCAATTTAGTTATATACAACTATTTAATAAAAGACCGAATTACAAGTTTTGTCCTTTACGTATAAAGCTGATTACAAAGCATGTCCTTTACATTTAAAATTGATTGATTATGTACTTTATGTTTCAAAATCTTGTATGGTTTGTCATTTAGCTCTAACTCAGTTATATGTGGCTCTCCTTATTTCCACCTCCTTATAACTTATTACTTTTCCAAAAACTCAATAAGTTAAAAAAAGTGTTTGACAAATAAAAAATGACTTAATGTTATAACTTTTCATTTGCTTATAATAAGTTGTTTTGCCTATAATAAGTTGTTTTGGAAAAGTAAGGGGTGCATGACTTTTTGAACCTCCTTATAACTTATTGATGAATATTTACCTACATGCCCTCCTTATATCCTTATACCTACCATCCTTATATCCTTTTTGCTCATTTTACCTAAATAAGTTAAACCAAACACTTTTTTACAAAATAACTTATCAACTTATTGTTTGTCCCCACCACATAAGCTAATCCAAACACTTTTTTAAAAACTTCTTTTTAAAAATTCATAAGTTAATAAGTCGTTTTAACCAAAAGTCGTTTTGAACTCAAATAAGTTTATCCAAACATGCCACACTAATACAACGGTAAATTTGTCTTTTTAGTATTTTGGGGCCTATTTGTGTAATTAAGTTAAAGTTTTGGACCAAAAATAATTTTTCAAAATTAATATAACCCCCCCTCTGTCTCTCACTCTCTCTCACTTTACCTGCACCAGTCTATCTCTATGATTAAAGAACTCCGACCACCTCCAGAAACTTCGGCCACCAAACCCAAACCCCAAAAATTGTTTGGAATAAATTGTGTTGTGGTGGAGAGATCAATGGAAGAAGAAGCACAAGACATATTATATATTAACTTCACTATCAAAGCTTGGTGTACCGATCCCTCTAAACATATCGATCTGTGCTCACTTACTTCGTAGGTCGGCCATATCCCCTTTACTGACATCACGGAGGTCGGCCATAATCCTTCCACAGGATTTGTGTCGGTTCGTCGAAAGAAAAAGACGACTTTGTTGAGGACGATTGTGAAGTGATAGCCTTTGTTGAGAATCGATTGTGACGAATCCGACGAGGATTAAGAGTAAGAAGCTGTTAATTTGGTCGATGGTGTTGGATATTTGTGTGACGGATGGTGATGGTGGTCCGATGGAGGAGAAGGGGTTGGTGGTGGTGGTGGTGGTCGGCGGCAGGTAGTGTTGTTGGTGAAGATGTTGACGGCGGATGTATTTTTAAGGGTTAGGATTTAGAGTTTCAGTACTTTGGTGTTTGTAACAACCCGACCCGGTGGGGGCTGGTCGAAATGACAGATTGGTAACAGACTTGCACAACGGAAGCAACGATAACTAATATTTAAGTGTAAAATACAAATTCTAATCCAAATATAAATACATAACTCAATTTAAAAGTCTTCTAGCTATGCAGGGACGAGTCGCGGCAGCCGTCGAAGCAGTTGATAAAGTGTGTTCCGCTAGTCGATCCATATCCCAATCCATGCTTAGCTCTAAATACTCTAAACCGCTATACTTGCAGCTTGAATCTTCTACCGTAA
Source organism: Ambrosia artemisiifolia (assembly GCA_032199755.1). NCBI lineage: Eukaryota > Viridiplantae > Streptophyta > Magnoliopsida > Asterales > Asteraceae > Ambrosia > Ambrosia artemisiifolia. The sequence goes on along the minus strand of CM063515.1, from coordinate 49,463,758 downwards.
CCATCCCTAATCAACACAAGCAAGTATATACCCCGTCTTCATGTTTATCCCAAAGCAGTACCTGAACACATGCTTAAAAGAGTTCGGTCAGCAATTATGCTGGTGAGTCCGTGTAAGTAGTTAAATAAATCTAAAACAGTTTAACAGTTCGAAAACAAGTTTACATAATTCAAACACACAGTGATGTACAAGTCACACCTCAATCCTAACACGGAATCCATCTACTCCCTTTATGGATTCCCTACGGCATAACATATGCCGCAACGGTCCGCAGACCTCAGTGGAGGGTTTTCCGGGCTTCCGGATCCACTGTGCGTGGGGGATTCCCCAAGTAGTACTACCCATACATTAAGTGGCCCATCTCCCTTGGGTTAATGAGTGTGCATCTGGTTTTGGGAGCCCTTGTCACATCATACAATTTATACACAAAATAGTTTAGACGCACAAGCATGTATTCACCCCAAAACAGTAAAACAAAAAGGGGAAGTACACGAACTCACCTGTCAAGTCACGCAGTGATATGTCTTGCTAGTCCCTCGAACCTGTCTATCCGTTACATGCCAAGCCCTATCATGTTTATAAGTATTAGCTCGTGTAACCGAGTATCGAGGTTACACGTGTGGGCACACTTAGGTTCTTTGTCCGACTTCTATCTATCGTGTTCATTATCTTATGTCCTACGGTTATATTGTTACCAAGTTATATATGAAGCTAGTCCTATGTAAGTCCATATATCCATCTTCTATTTGTCGAGTTAGGTTGTCTCATGTTCCATTGGTTTTTATTATCCGAACAAATGTCTAATACTATATAGTTATACGTAATGTTATCTAAAGTCTTCTAAGGTCCAATATCCAATATTCAATGTCCAATGTCTCGCCATTGTTTTTGTACATTATTCACCATCTAGTATACCCGAAATATCAAGTCCTGTCTTATACATCTTACATTGTTCCCATGTCTAAAATACTAACAATACTTCATTGTGCATATATTAGTATAATCTATATAACTTATTATGTATTACATTTTATTGTCGATATAATCTCGTCAAGGTCCCACACGTATAACACGTTATAATTGAGCGATAATATATATATAAGTAATTGTCTAGCTAGTTCGGGTACTCGGTTATACCTCCCGACTCCACTGCTGCTGACCGAGTTGACTGGGCTTTGACCCGTCATTGACCGATGTTGACCTGATCCTTTAAGCACTCATAACCCATCTTAGACAACATCATCAATATCTAACCTATAATATTGTCATACTTAACCTCAAGGTCCTATCTACTCCCAAACGAAACTCAAGTTGGAAACCCAATTGCTATTGCCGAGACCTGTGACCACTTCTACCCTTAGTATCAACAACCCTTACATCCATAATCATCATCATCTTTGGTGTCATCGGGTCCCCAACTCGACTCCACTGCTACTGCCTCTAAACTGTACCCAAACTGCCATCGATAACCACCTCAACAATCATAACTAAACATAAATCAATAATTAAGGATCTTGAAGCTATCACCGTCGCCGCCTAAGACCACCACAAAAACCATAACCCGAGCGACCACGTCAGCTTGCACGACCCACTTCTCCTTCCTGTATACCACTCGACAACCACCACCATCATCCAGCACCTGACAACCTGTTTGTTCAGAACCCTAATCGGCACCCTGTTCACCACCCTATTAATTGGAACCCTAGCCGCCGCCGCCGTGACCCCACCGTACACGGTGGTCAGAACCCAGATCTTCTTCTTCTGTTGTCGCCTTCCTTCGCCATCATCCCTTCTCTCTTTCCCTCGTGTCTTTCTTTCTCTCTCTCACTCTCTCTGCTCGTTCTCCTATCTCTGAATCTATCTGTATAGAAGGAGAGGGAAAAATGGTTGTGTGTTTTTGGGTGCCGGTCATCGGACGTCTGCCGGAGCTCCGCCATAGCAGCGGCAGGAGCCACCGGCCCCTTGTCTCTCTTTCTCTGGTCTAGAAGTGTTTGTTTGTGAGGTCTGATAAAACACACAACTATGTGTGTAGATGGTTTTATAAAATAATGTTGTGTATGTGATGTGTCAAACAAATGGATGGGTGGTGTATGGGTGTTTCAAGATTAGAGTGCCATGGGGCACATGGCACTCATGCCATGTGTCCCATGGTGACTAATCACCATGTTTACGGGTTGGGTTCGTTAATACGTTTTAGCTTGGTCTCGCAACGTGTATATACGAATACTAATTACATATACTGATTTGGTTTTTGATTTCGTGTATAAACGTGCTGTTATAGTACTCTAAGCGCGAAAAATTCTGGCCCCTAAGACCGGGTTGTTACAGTGTTTGTGTTTACGAGAGAAATAGGGCAGAAGAGGGAAGGGTTACGGCAGTGGGGTGGAGACGGGAGGCAGTGCAGTGGAGACAGGAGGTGGTGGTTTCCAGTTCCTCTCTTTGTCTGTCTTACTCGGCCATTTTTGTAAATGTAGCTGTTTGATTATTGGAAAAAAAAGAAATAGCGGTGGAGGCAATGACTGGTCGTAATAGGTGGTGGCGGCGGCGACTAATTATAGTAGATGTTGATTGGTTTATAGAGAGAGAAACATTGTGGTAGGTGGGGTGGTGGTGGTAAGTGGGTATGAACAACAATTAATCCATCATAAGTGGCATATATTTCTTCCTGAATATCAAAGAAGATAGTCCGTGTAAATATTTTAGCAGCCTCTTCCTCAATAGGGTTTCTAGTCCAAATATAATGAACGGTATGTCTTGAATCATGGTCATTCTTCCTATGGTTGAATCTTTAGCAGTCTCTTCCTCAATAGGGTTCCTAGTCCAAATATCATGAACGGTATGTCTTGAATCATGGTCATTCTTCCTATGGTTGAATATCTGAGCTTCAAGGGAAATTTCAAAATGGTTGAAAAACTTAATAAGAGTCAACTGAGAATTTGCCACTTGGCAAAAAAATGATTCTCACTCTCAGATCTTGATGTTGTCCACATTAGGCCAGACATAGGTTCATCGCGGTAAAAAGCAGGGATCCACACTGACCTCATATTAAACATGTCCATCAACCAATTGTTCTCATTTAGTTTGTAATCGACAATAAGTACACCCCATTCAAAATCAAATGTCTCCGGACTGATTGAGTCTGTCCACACAATTGCACAAATTCTCATTTTTAACTCATCATCACTACATAATGCACTTACCCACCTAAAAAAACAAAAACATAGAAAACAAACGCACTGTGTTAGAAATTTGGACGCATTCACATGAAAATCCATAAAAGCTATCAAACGCACTTATATGTAAGTTTGGATGCATTCACTATATTGTAACCAACCAAAAACTATTTAAATGCACTCATGTAATAAACAAACGCACCTTTTAATTTATATCAAACATTCATACTGACCTTATCAGAAACCTTCTTCATGATATGCCACATACATAATATGTGTCTGCTATTTTGAAAAACCATCTGGATTGCATTTTTCATAGCAGGGTCTTGATTGGTTACAACCACTTTTGGATGCTTTCCAAAACATTTGGAAAATGATTGTAACAACCATGTGTATGATTCACTTGTCTCAGATGACAACAATCCTGCCCCAAGTGTGACATTCCGACAGTGGTTATCAATTTCGGATAATGTTACAAACACCATCTTGTACCTGCAAAAACACATTAGAATACTTTAAAAAAAAACTATGAACATATAATAGTTGGATATGAAACTTAAAAATTAAAAACATACTTGTTGGTGTTAAATGTTGCATCAAATGAAATCACATCTTCAAATTCCATATAGTTTCTCTTGCATAAAGCATCAACCCAAAATAACCCGGTGAGTGCATTCTTTTCATCCACAGAATACTCAAAGGAAAAATCTGGCAGGAACTTCTTCTTGTTCCTAAGCCTAGACACTATCATATTTGCATCATACTCACCAATGAAGGTGTTTAAACCACCTTTAAAGTTCTTGCAATCAGTAGCAGTTGCACCAACATTCTCAAAACCTCCATACTTAGTCTTCATAATGTTAAAAGCTTTGACAGGACCCATATTCAATGAGGACAGCTCGCATATCATCTCTTCTTGAGTATGTGTCAACTTCCTATTGGCTGCTAGAAAATGAATGTCACTTTCAGATACAAAAGAATGATTTTGAGCTTCCACAAAGCCATAAACCTTGAATGTCTTTCCATTCTCAAAAGTTAGCTTTATATGTGCCTGACATCCAGTCCGGACAGACGGCCTTTTCCTTGCCTTAACATCTTTATTAGAACTCTCTGCACCTACTTTGAATGGCTTAAAACCCTCCTTATAGCATACAAAGTACTTGAGTCTTAAAACATCTCTTCGCACATCTTGGGTACCCTTTCGAATAGAAAAACCACCAGCCTTTGCATATTTCGCATAAAATTCATGTGCATGCTCAATACTAGGAAACTCCATGTTTATTACAAGTTTGAGTGAATCAGGTCATCAGGAATATATGTGTTAATAGCTTGGTCTTCAACAGGAACATCAGATGCAACACCTTCAAAACAAACGCACGTTATAAAATTGAAACACACTTTGACAAATTGATAATTTGAAATATTCAAATGCACTCATGATTATCTTAAAATGCACTCTTACATGATCAGTAACAATGTTTTAACTATTTAAACGCACTTATCAATATCTGATATTCAAAAAAAATAAAAATTAAAATACCTTCAATCCTTCTGTATTCGTTGATGAGGTTCAAACTATGAATATCAACATTCTGGTTAGTATCTTCGATCAGGTCTGAATATACACAAAAAATCATGTTTACAAAATATCAACATTAAAACACAGATTGAAAAAAATGAGTAAAAAACAGAGCATGATGATCTGTACCATGAAAAACAATATTATCAACATCTGAAATCGAATTCTTAGCAGAAACGCTCTGCTCGTCAACCGACAAGTTTAAATCTGATAAACAAAATAAAAAATTAAACAAAATTCTACTTAAAACTGATTTAATTAACTATGAACATACGTACCGAACATGCTGAATTAATCGAATTAACTGTGATTGTGATGATCGAATTGTAATTGAATCATAATTTGATTGAATCGTAATGTGTGTGATCGACTAGTGTTGTATAATTCAAATTCGAATTCGAAAATCCTTTACGTATGTTATGAAATCGTTTACAAAAATATAGAACGTGATTGTAGTAATCAGTTACATATAAAAAAGTCTGAATTGCCCTTGGATTTAACTGGGATTAAGGTTAATTAGAGTTTGGTTAGGTTAATTGGGATTTGATTAAGTTGACACATGGAATCACCTGGTGGCTTCTTATTCTTTTTACGTTAATTAACTTTGTACTCTAAACGTAAATGATAAAACTTGTAATATAATCTTAATAAAATTTATAAAGTAATAATAAAAAAAAAAAAAAAAGTTTCTCGAAAGAATCATACACATGCTGTCCGTACTGATGATATTAAAAGAAACAAAAACGTCTATATATACCGTAATCCGTTTCCGAAGCCACACTCCGTGGTTTTCTCTGACCAGAAAAGAAAAAAAACAACAGTAATATCATCCATTTCCAAAGGTATATATTCATTCATTCATCAACTGATTTAATTCATAATTAATTAATAAATTTATTCAAGTAATTAACACAACTAATCTGTTAACTAATAATCTAGTTCCTAACCATCAGAACTTATATTAATTCTCTGTAACGATTAGTTCTATGTTATGTGATTTGTTAGCCTAATTTTCCAGGGTTTATGTTGATCACCGACTTATTGTATCATCCTTAAGCGTGTTGCGTATGGTTTACGCATGCAGTTGATTGATTATTCAGCTTCTGTTTTTATTGATCGGAGTAGTGAATGTTTGTGATGTTATTTCTATGTGATTACAGAGTTTAATTTTTTTTAAATGCTTGCTTTGTGTTTAGTTCTTGTATTCTGCAGTTAATGAGGTACCAGTATATTTTTATTAATGGAATAATAATAATGGATGATGTTTATAGGATTTCATTGGATCATTGTATGAAATTCATGATGGACTTGAATCTTATGCTATATTTGCTTTTTAGATTTTGTAATAATATCAGACTATTAGTTGATTGGTAGTTCTTTCTGTTAATTGAGTTGATATAGATTCTCTCTAGGTAGTTAAGGCTCAAGGCGCAATAGGTAAAGCCTGTTGCCTAGGCGTAAGGCGCAATAAAAGCGCACGCTCGAGACGAGCAAGGCGCACGTCCAGTCCAGTCCAGTCCATTTTTGGGCTGTTTGAAACTACTTTTGACTGTATTAGACGTGTTTTTGACTGCTGCAAAGTATTTGAAACTAGTTTTGGCTGTTTTAGACTTGTTTTCGGATGGCTTAGGCTGTTTGAAACTAGTTTTGGCTGTTTGAAACTACTTTGGCGCTATTGACTACATAGGATTCTCTATTGTACTTACTTTTGGATTTTTATTAATAAGTTGATTGAATCATTATCTGAAATCCACAACTATTGGTTTATTTGTAGTCTTTCAGGGTAATACAATTTTAAGGATTTGGATTGCATACAATGGGTGATTCAGAGGGAAGTGAGCAGATGGATGTTGGGGGTTCCTTGTCCACCTTTATGAAAGATAAATCTTATGGTGCTGCAATTGCAATTCTTTTAGCCGTTGCTGTACCTCTGATTCTTTCTTCAATCTTTGTGGGGAAGAAGAAGGTGAAACAGAGAGGGGTTCCAGTTGAAGTTGGTGGTGAACCAGGTTTTGGAATGCGTAATGTCAGATCAAAGAAATTAGTTGATGTCCCCTGGGAAGGGGCGACAACCATGGCTGCACTATTTGAGCAATCTTGTAAGAAACATTCACAACATAAGTTTCTTGGCACAAGAAATTTGATAGAGAGAAGCTTTGTTGATGGTAGTGGTGGGAGAAAATTTGAAAAACTGCATCTTGGTGAGTATCAATGGGAGACATTTGGACAAGTATTTGAGCGTGTTTGCCACTTTTCATCTGGACTTATTCACCTTGGTCATGATCCCGATACTCGAATAGCTATTTTTTCTGATACACGAGCAGAATGGTTAATTGCATTTCAGGTAGATGATGTATTATTGTTAATAACTTTTTTTTTGGTAATATGAATGAGAATTACAAACCTGTGATGGTTTCAGGGGTGCTTCCGTCAGAATATCACTGTAGTGACCATATATGCGTCTTTGGGTGATGATGCCTTAATTCACTCTCTTAATGAGGTGGGAACTCCGGACAGTGACACGCATCAGTATGTTATGTTTTTGGTTTCATTATATTTTGTGTTAGTTCTGATGGAATGATTTTCTTACAGACGAAAGTATCGACTCTGATATGTGATTCCAAGCTACTGAAAAAAGTGGCTGTAGTTAGTTCAAGCCTTGAAACTGTGAAAAATGTCATTTACTTTGAAAGTGATAACACGGAAGCTTTAAATAATATTGATGATTGGAAAATTTCATCTTTTTCTGAAGTTGAGAAAATGGGACGGAATAGTCCAGTTAATGCCAGGCTACCTATTAAGAAAGACATTGCGGTCATCATGTATACAAGTGGCAGCACAGGCTTACCAAAGGTTTAATTGTGCCTTATTGTTATTTTTCAGACATATTTGTATGGGGTGTTTGGATTTGCTTTTGGGAACTATTTATCTCTGCAGCAATCAGTGTTTAATATTAGGATAAATAGATTCTACTCTTGATTATCTGATTATTTGCAGGTCACCTAATCAATTTTTGATAATTAGTTTATATCCTCTGTAATGAAACGGATTATCTAAAGTTTATATATATAACCCTTAAGGCTATGGTTAACAACCAATATTCATAACCGTTTTCAGGCTGTGAGTAGTTAAAGCTTAAAAAGTGAACGTTATTGTGAGTACCGAGAAAATAAAAGGATTTTGATAATCATTTCTCTTATATGCTGTTTTGTTGATTTTCTAGGGGGTGATGATGACTCATGGGAATGTAGTAGCAACTGCTGCTGCTGTTATGACTGTTATCCCGGAAATTGGGACAAATGATGTCTACTTGGCATATTTACCATTGGCTCATATATTCGAATTGGCTGCTGAGGTAACATCATACATAAATTCTCAGTATATATGGTAAACTACGCCAAATAGAAACCAACTTTACTTTTTTTCCTGATTTTAGTAACAGGGTTTATTTTAGGCGCAAAATAGAAGTCAACTTACAGTTCATTATTGATTATGCCAACAATCTCATTTTACATGTTTTACCTGTAAAAATGCTAATGTTAAAAAAGAAACAGAAAATAGTTCTGTCCCAAGTTTGAAAAAACGATCATTTGAACAATTGAACTTATATATACAATGTAAGATGTTATGTTAGTAGTTTTTGAGAAGTCATCAAAAACTGATCTGTTACCGGTTTGAACAGCTTGCTTGGCGCTACAGCTAATAATAAAATGTATCTGGGTTGCTAAGATCAATAATTACTGAAAGTTGGTTGCTAAAATTACAAAAAGAAGTTCAAAGTTCATTTTTATTTTTTTATTTGCTCTATTCATGTAAGGTGCTCACAATTTTTTGTAACCTTCATGCAATATGTTGTGCAGACTGTGATGATAACTGCAGGTAGTTCAATTGGTTATGGGTCAGCATTGACTTTAACAGACACTTCAAATAAAATAAAAAAAGGAACCATGGGAGATGCTTCAGCTTTAAAACCAACTTTAATGGCATCGGTTCCTGCTATTTTAGATCGTGTGCGAGATGGAGTAGTAAAAAAGGTATGTATTTAGCCTTACGAAAAAAAAGTAATTTCTTCATTTTTCTTAGTGTCTTATGTATAAATCAACTTGTTTAGGTCGAGGAAAAAGGAGGTTTGACCACCAAACTTTTTAATTTTGCCTACCAAAGACGGTTGTTAGCAGTTGATGGAAGTTGGCTAGGGGCATGGGGTTTAGAAAAGCTTATGTGGGATGCGATTGTTTTTAAGAAAATACGCTCTGTACTCGGGGGACAGATTCGTTTTATGCTATGTGGCGGTGCTCCTTTAGCTGCTGATACACAACGGTTTATTAATGTTTGCATCGGGTAAATATTTGTTTATTTAAACTGACAATTTCTAGAATTAGTGTCTAATATTGAACTACAGCAATTGAACTATAGGAATGGAATAAACATTAATTTGATTTTTATATTATTTATAAGGACTATAGTTCTATATGTAGTTTATACATTATTTGATAAAGTTTGTTGGATTTTTAAGAACATATCATAGCATAATAAAAGCTTATTAAAACTCAATTAGGATTATAATTCTACCTATTTTGGAAAAATAATACTATTTTTCAGGGCTCCAATTGGTCAAGGATACGGGCTGACCGAAACCTGCGCTGGAGCTGCTTTCTCTGAGGCAGATGATAATTCTGTCGGGCGTGTTGGTCCACCTCTTCCTTGTGTCTATATCAAGGTATTATAATTAAAAAACAAATAAATTAATTTTCATATAATCATGGGTTTGTTCTCATTTTACTTTTTATTTCTGAATTTTATTGCAGCTTGTTTCATGGGACGAAGGCGGGTATTTAGCATCTGACAAACCAATGCCGCGTGGTGAAGTTGTAATTGGTGGGCATAGCGTAGCTGCTGGTTACTTTAACAATGAGGAAAAAACAAATGAGGTTTTCAAGGTTTGTGTTTCATGATTTTCTTACATTACTCATATTGACTTTAAAGTTATGAGTTTTTATTCATGTCGACCTTTTGATTGCAGGTTGATGAAAGTGGTATCCGTTGGTTTTACTCCGGGGACATTGGTAGATTTCACCCTGATGGATGCCTTGAAATAATTGATAGGAAAAAAGATATTGTAAAACTCCAACATGGAGAGTACATTTCTTTGGGGAAGGTATGTTTTAAATTAGTTATCTGGTTCTTATTTCCTTTTGTTATTAATTATTTATTTAGGGGTGAAATAATTACTTTAGGTAGATCAATTTATCTTCCTTCTTGTTAACTTGAGTGTGTGTATATATCATGGAAAACCACAAGAAAAGCCTAGGTGAACAACCATTTTAAACAAAATTTTGACCATATAAATTTTTACAACCAATGAAACCATTCCATGTGTGTTAGGTATCAAATAGTTAGGTAGTTGGTACTTGGTAATATGTGTAAGGTGGTTATGACAGTTAGTTATGGTGGTGATTGGCGGATAGATGGTGGGCGGAGGTCGAAAGGTTTGACGGCTCTGATACCACTTGTTACGATACAAAATGGTGATCAAAGGAAGAGCTAAAGAATTAGGAAAGAAACATAAGAGAGGAGAGGGATAACCCAAATCAATAGCTACCATTATTCATCCACATCACATGTATTTATACACATATTACCAACTACCTAACTATTGGACAATTACAGTTCAGTCCCTATACTATTTGATACCTAACAACATGTCTCAAGAAATGTACTTTTGCGTGTGTAGGCGTATGTAGGCGCATTTGTTTTTCCATTTTTTCTGCCGAAGAATGTTCTTATGCGCCAAAAAGTTGTAAATTGTACCATAGGGTGCAAGATGTCTTTTCAGTGCATAAGTACTCCTCATGTCGCGTAACCATTATTTCCTTAACGTTGAAAAGTTAAATTGATAATTTGTTAAAAAAAAGAAAATAGTCGATGGCTCCTTTGTTTAAAATATGTGGTCAACTAGGTATTTACCTGATTTTCTGTATATGTTAACTATTAATGTGGCTTAATTACAGGTTGAGGCAGCACTTGCATCAAGCAAGTATGTCGAAAATGTAATGCTACATGCAGACCCCTTCCACAGCTACTGTGTTGCCTTGGTAGTCCCTGCACATCAAGTTCTGGAGCAGTGGGCCCAAAGTGCGGGCATTGCTTACAAAGATTTTGCTGATCTATGTGATAAAAAAGAAACTGTTTCTGAGGTTCTGCAATCTCTTAACAAGGTTTGTTTAAAGTTGCATTTTTAACCCTAAACCTTTTTACATGTTCATAATAGATAATACGCCTCATTTAGTTTTTTTTTTTTTTGTTGCACGAATGGTAGCTACCACCAACAACTATTATTATGTCCCCCTTTTGAAATGGGCTAATTTGATAATCAGACTTGTTATGACTAGTTTCTTGCTTATGTGTCACTTTTTCTGATGACACAAAAGCACCATACTAGTCGATTTCAAAATATTATAATAACTAAACTAACCCATTTTCTAACGAAGTGGCTTGTTTTACCAGCTAAGTTACCAAACTAGCCCCTTTAACAAAATATTTCTCTAAAAGAACTAGATGTCTAAATGTGCCGTGTCAAACTCGAGCTAAGCTCTTTTAGCTTAACAAAGCTCGAGTTAGGCTCGTTTCGAGCTCTATTTCCAAAGCTCGAGCTTGGATTGTCAATCAACGCAATGTTTCATTATACGAAGCTCGGGCTTGTTAATTAAAACCAAGGTTCAATCTGAGCTTTTAGCAAGCCGATCTCATGTAGATCATGAGTGGCTTGACTCGTTTACCCCCTATAAAAACTCTACATGTTTCCACTAAAATTGCGGTCTGGTCAGTTGTTTTTTTAATTTTAATGAGCAAGTCTTTGAAGCTTATTTGTCTTTAAACATATATATAATGCAGGTAGGGAAAGAAGCAAAGTTGGACAAGTTTGAAATTCCTGCAAAGATAAAGCTGATGCCAGAACCATGGACTCCTGAATCAGGACTAGTAACTGCTGCTCTCAAGTTAAAGAGGGAACAACTCAAGGCCAAATTTAAGGATGATTTGCAAATGTTATATGGGTAAAACCCAAAACTGCACATTTTTTTCTGACGTATAATTCTGTGTTGTAGTTGGGATCAAAATACGTTGTTACTTTAATATTACTTTTCCTTTTCTTTTTGTTAGGAAAATAAAAAGTTACTACTCCACTATGTATGTCGTTGGTCATGCACCATCATCTTGTTTTTATTTTATTTTATTTTTTTTGGTACGAAAATATATGTTCTTTGTGCATACACGTGTGTACATATGAATGTTTGTAGTAATTTTCTACCATGTTTTTACATCACACAATACAAGCAAGCTTTACAAAAATAAGTATTCTGGAATTTTTTTTTGTTTGTTTGCTTGTTCGTGACCATCTTTAGTACAAGTTGAAAACTTTATGTACTATTTGATTTGACAATAGTATAGTACATGTCACACCCTCTTTTTGTTTTTTATCTATTTTTATACTTCACTCAAAGTGAAATGTAAATAAATAAAAAGGATAGGTGACAGAGCTACAAAAAGTAAATAAGTAGGTTTTGACATTCTTTTATTTTATAAAGATTAAATATGTAATATTTGATGTGAAATGTCACTGTCAAAAGATTAAATGACTTTGTCATGCATATACTTTCTTGAGGACTAACAAGCCATGTTTCAAATTAATTATTTTGTCAATGCCAGAGGTTTAGAACTTATAATCGTAGATTCTAGCATAGATCCATCGTAGAGCACGCGACGAAACATGGATGTGTAAGAGGTGTAGAAGTGACTTCACTAGGAACGTTTTCTCCAAACGTAGAAAGAACATAGAAACATAGAAAATAGACCGACGGAGCCGAACAACAAAGAATTTATGTTCTAAGTAGCACGGCCCCACGGTGGGCGCCAACTTGTCGCTACAACAAATATAGATCTGGAGAATGTCTGAACGTTCCAAGGTCGTCAAGCTTCTGACATCGTCTGCTGCTTAAAGGGTTAGACCAGTAGCATGAAAGAACTCGTCAGAAGAGGTAAAAGGGTTAAAGGGTTTCGGTTCACCAAACGCAAGTCGTGGTGTCCCTCTACGTTGTAAACGTAGATGGGAGGTTCAAGAGTTTTGATATTTTAGTTGTTATGATTCTGATTTGGGATCAACCCAAAGTCACAATGTTGTTATTATTGGTTAACTTAAGAAAATATAAAAAAAATAAGAGTATGATGTTGAAGAAAGGAACACTTGATCCCAAGTTACAACTAGGGACCATCCACGTGAGCCGATGAAGGCTGAGACTTGCGAGTAACAGATCGTGATTCCACATATAGTGGCTGTTGGGGCCAGCTTGGTTGTGGAATCAGCATGGTTTTAGATTTCTAAGAATGTACAGCAACAGCTTGCGTGCTTGAAGGCTTCAAGGCTTCGGCCTTCTGCTGCTGAAAGTATTATTAGAGAGTTAACTCTAGAGAGAGTATTTAGAGAGAGAGAAAAGAGAGAGAGAAAAGAGAGAGAGAGAGAGAGAGGTCTGAGATTGTGACCAATCTGAGTTGTATGGCATGGTTTGCCCTTCTATTTATAGAGTGGGGATGGGTAAAACCCTAATGGGCTTCCTTGTTGGGCTTGGGCTTGACCCACTATTATATTTAATGATTTTGGCTTCTTGGGCTATTGGGCTTGGCCCAATTGAGTACCCTACACCATCAGCCCCCAGTCTAGTTTAATGTATATATGCATGTACATTATACTAGACTCAAACTATTCATTATCTTTGCGCTTTCTTCCAACTTTTGTTGTTTTGGTGAGTGTTATTTGTAGATACCTTCGTGTAAGTAGGATAAATATCAACAATCAAACCTTAGCATAATGAGTTTTGGAATGTGTTAGGGTTTAACCTTATAAAATTTGAAACTTGTTTAAGTTAATGATCTTGAAAGCTTATTAGGTGGTTTGAGCTGATGAGCTTGAAAGCTTATTGGCATTTTAGCTAATAAGCCCTTAGTTTGGTGGAAGCAGCTGATGAGCTTGAAAGCTTATAAGGATTTAAGCTGATAAGCTTTGTAGCTTGCTAATCCCTTATTTGGATGGAAGCTATGGAGCTGGATATTTCTCCATTACTTGATTCATTCCTTGTTAGCTTGTATTAGCTTCAGCATATCGGCTATTGACCTTTTAAGTTTTCGCCTTTTGAGCTTAATTATCTAAGCTTGTTTGTTGTATTGGCGAAGTTATTTTGAGTTGTGTGATTAAAACCATCTATATCCCACATGTATGCTCGATATTCCCGTAATTTTGTAAAATACTTTTTGGAAATGTCTTTATTTTGGGCACGAGCCTTTAGAAGATGGTTCATTTATCAAAAAACTATGGTAGTTTTAAATGCTTGTAAGCATCAATAAAGTAGTTAAGTATCACTAAATGATTGTAGATAGGTGCACTTACAGAGGTTTTTAGCAAGTCACGTTTTTGAACAAAATGTCGAGAAGTTAATCCGAGATATGGTGGATTATTATATTGACCGAATGGTCGATTTATAAGCAAGATAGCAAATGAGCTTCATGTGACAGAAGGAAGGTTGCATGTGTATGAAGGAAGGCTTCTTGCACATGAAGGTGAAGTACATTGCCTTGAAGGTTGACTTGTTGTGACCTGACTTGATAAAAAACTGGTATGTGTTCTAAGCTTCGAAGGCTTTAAGCAAAGTTATTGTTTCTGTTGACTAAAGCATATAGATTTCATCCTTTAAGCAAAGTGGCTTGGCTTGATAGCTGAAAAGCTTGTGGATTTCATCCTTTAAGCTTGTGGATAAAATCCATCACTAGCCTAATTCTTTGTGCTATCAAAGTTTTGTGATAAAATCTTTCTTATGATACAAGATATGGAATCAAGTAGGCAGAAGCAAACAAAGTTAAATGGCGAATTTCTTTGTTTACGAACGTTCGCTTTTAATTCTTATTCATGAGCTTTGTTCATAAGAAGCTGAGTGTATGACCTTGCTAGCGAGCTTCTTTGATGCGAAACTTGACGTATGATTTATGTTTGTAAGCTTCTTTCGTTCGAAGATTGATATGAGCTTCCTTAGTTCAAAGCTTGATATATAGAGCATGTCTATAAGCTTCGTTTGTATGAAGTTGAGCTTCTTTTGTTGTCATGGCTAAGTTTCTTTTTGCATTAGTTGCAACAATATTTCTTTGTGATAATGGATGATGTTCGACACGAGAACATTTAGCACCATTTTGGTAAAATATCATTCGTTGTGTTATTTGGGAAACCTTGTAGGGTTCCGTTTGGTGTTAGCCTTGTATGGCTAGAACATTAACATGTGGTTGTGGTATTATGAACCTTTCAAGCTGTTTGGGCTTGACATGTGGTAAATGGTGACCGATCATGGCCATTTATGCTAACTTTCATGTATGTTGTTTTGTGTATGGCCTAGTGAGATTGTTTCACGTTTGAATTGTACCTTAAAATATTTTTGTGATTGTGTGTGTTCGCATGTTTGGATGCTTGCATGTTTGCGTGTTTTGTCTTTGTATTTGTTGGGGAATGTTTTACCGGTAGCACCTTAAAAGGTTAAGTGCTGCAGTCACCTATCCTTAAGGTAGTCTAGGCAAACAAGTCGCCACCTATCCTATGTACACTACGTATTGCTTTTTAGTTTTTCGTAAGTTTGTTTAAAAACTTAAGGAGCAATTGGTGTAGGCTGCTCAAACCCGTCTATGAGACATGTAAAGAAAAAGCTTTGTAGGTCTCATGGAGTTGGATTGATCTAGGAACTCACCCCTTATATAGGTCCATTCAACCCTTGAACCTATTGAGCGATGTGGCATGGGAGCTCGTCCCCTTACATGGCCCTTGCCATGGAGTTTCTTGCTAGGTTCTCAACCTGATTATAGGATAGAAAGACAAATCTTGATAGAGAATACTATGATTCATTCATATGATAATTAAATGTTTACACAAAGAAGTGGTAAAAATCTCTTGGCCATTTGTGGTTACATTGAACCTTTTAAGGTGATCTCGTCCCAATGTTTTGGGACTTTCTTTCCTTCTTGGTCGATTAAGCTTGTAGGATCCACCGTTGTGAGCTTTGAGCACAACGTGTCGTTCATCATATTTTGGGCCAAGCTTTCCAAGGTTTTGTTTTTGTAACATGGAAGTTGTCTTTTAGGAAGACTCTTATGTGTTGTATTACAGTGCTTTGGCAAGGTGTTGGTGTTTTAACAAATCTACTTTGGTTGCTAAGTAGCTTGCTTTGTTATCTTGCCAACAGCTTCAACGCCTTAGCATTGCGGTTTGATTCGTCCTTAATCGTCTTTTGTGTATAGCATGATGCTTCAATGCTTCTGGTTTTATGCTTCTATGGGGCTTGATCCTTTTTACTACGGCTATTTTGTAGCTTAGGTGTATTAAATAAATTAGTGGTTGCGATTCTTGGTGTTACCAAGTTAGATCGATGATTACTAATTTGTTCTATGTATCCCCATCTTGTTTTGCATTTTTCACGATTCCGTGAGTTGCGCAGGTGTTGACATGCTTCTCAGGTTGGTTTGGGTTAGCTTATCTTGACTTTGTAGTCCTTGTAGTTGCTAAATCTCCAAAGATTGTTGAAGGCTTAGAAGCTTCAGACTTCGTATTCATGTTTAGCTTGGGTAGCATTCTTTTGGTAGATGTTTTTTCGGGTAGGCTTTTGCGCTTAGTGTGAGTGAGAAGCGTTGATGTTTTAGCAAGAGCTACGGCGATTGAGCAGGTTGCTTTGGATAATCTATGTTGGTGTATGTTTTGTTCATGCTAAAACCTTAGTAGAAGACAAGCTTTATCATAGGTGGTTTACCTTGTTGGGAGCTCTTAGAATAGAACTTGTTTGTTACAAGGACACTTTCACTTGTTTGTATAGTTTCAAGCTTGTAAGCTTCAGTTGTTGTATCTAAAACTTCTAAATTTCTAAACTTCAATTGTTGTATTTGAAGCTTTTAAGCTTGTCGTAGTTGAAGCGTTTAAGCTTTTGAGCTTCTTTTAATGTCTTTTGAAGCTTTTAGCTTTAAAGCTTGTTTTGTTTATTTTGAAGCTTATGAGCTGTTTTTTGAAACTTCTAAGTATTTGAAGCTTTTAACGACATGTTCGAAGGAGTTTAGGTAAGAATCATGTCAAGTCTACCAATGTTATCATGAACATGTGATGTATTTTGACCTTTGTCATCCTTGAGGTATAAAACTTGTGTTTGTAACGAGTTTGACTTGTTGTTGAGCTTTTGTAGTCAAAAGAGGTGATACGTTGTGAAGCTTATAATCTTCCTGGCTTCCGGGGTGATAACCTTTGAAGTCCATAACCTTCTAAGCATTGGATGCTTATGAAGACCTGTGAGGCTTAAACCTTCTAAGCGTTGGAGGTCATGACTTATGGAGGCCTGTGAGGTTTAAACCTTCTAAGCATTGAAGGTCATGGTTTATGGAGATCTGTGAGGTTTAAACCTTCTAAGCTTCTGAGGTTACAGTTTGTGAGGACCTACAAAGCTTAAAACCTCTTGTGCTTACAAGGTTAGAGTTTGTGAGGACCTTTGAGGTTTATAACCTCTTGGATGAACGATTCTGACTTTCCTAATTAAAGAAAGTGGTTACATTTATAGACACATTGTAGCTAAAGTGGTGTTAAGGGAGGATGTACGGGAGGTGTTGATTTGTGTACACAACGATCTTTTCTTTCATTCCTTTGAAGTGACCTTGTTGGCATGGGGAGGCTTTTACTTCCTTGAGTTGTTTATTTTTTCAAGGGAAGAAAAGCATATGCTTTAGGTGGCATGTGTGTACCATTGAGACATTAGATTGTTTGAACACAAGGTTAGTCTTGATAAGAGGTTCGCCTTTCCTTGAGTAATGTTGACCCGATATAGTAAGCCTTTACGCTTTTGAATTTCCGCGAAAGAAAGTAGCTAGGCTGTTGTTTTGAGTTATCGTGTTTCTTTGCTATGATAAGATGCTTGAAGGTATCTCAGCATTTGAGTAAATAAGTTGACATGTGTAATTGTTTTGCTTCTTTGCTTCTCAACTTCTTTTAAATGTGGGTTTGTCCACACGAGCCACCAACCCCTCAGTCAGAAGTAGTCATGACATGGTGATGAGTGATTCTGACTGATATCAAAGTGTTGTTGTACATCTTACCTCTTTGTTCCTCTTTCGAAGGGTTGTTGCTATATAGGTTGCTGTTAGGTGAAGCCTTTTGCCCTGTTATCCTTTAACCCTCTGAGCTGATATGCTTATTTGCTTCGGGGGTTACTAGCTTTATTTAAGCATGCCAGCTTACTCATATCAGCCCTTGGTAAAAGGTGTTTATGACTAGAGGCGCGTTTTACTAGTTTATTTCGGATTGATTTCGTTGTTTTTATTTCGGATCTATTGGGTCGTTCACAGAATATAAGCTTGTTTGAAAGCTTGCGATGTTGGCGATTTAAAGATCCATAGGTTGATGTGTTGAACCATATATTTATTTTGACGTTCCTTATGTTAGCCATAAAAAAATGTTACAATGTTTGCATCATAACTGTATTTGTGGCTATTGGTAAGGAACGTTGTTTTGACTTGGTTGTTAATATAAATGGTTCATGTGTAGCTTTTGAAGCTGTTAGAAGTTGAAGCTGATCTAAGTAATAGCAAAGCTTCATGAATAATCAATTTGAACGCTGTTAAGCTAAATTATTGTGAAGCTTCAACGCATAGTGGTCTGAAAAGCTATAAAGCTTTAATGAATCCCTTAGCCTAAAAGGCTGTAAAGGTTTGATAAATAGTAACCCAGAAGTCTTTAAAGCTTCAACGAGCAGTGAAATAACTAGGTCTTTATGTCTAGTCTGAAAAGCTAAAAGGCTACAGGACTATTCTCTTTTGATAACACTTACTTTTTGCTTACCCCGCATGGGTTGTCAGAAAAAGCATGCACATATCTTTTAGTTTTTTGTTATTAATTACTAAAGGTTGTAAAGCTTTAGGAAATAGTGGCTTAAAGTGATGTAAAACTTCTATGAGAAGTAGCCTAAAAAGACTTTAACACTTATTCGAATACTAGCCTAAAAGGCTGTGAAGTATTTATGGTTAGTAGCATGAAAGGCTTTAACACTTTTGATAATGAGTGGCTTAATTGGATCAAAAGTTTTAATTTGCAAAATTTCTCAAAAGCTTTATGTGAACCCTTAGTGGGTAATAGCTCAAATGGCTTTAGAGCTTCAATGTGAATAGCCTAAACGGTTATCAAGCTTTAGGGAATAGTAGCTTGGAAGGCTTTAAAGCTTCCATGGATAGTAGCCGAAATGACTTTAAAGCTTGTGTGAGCAATAGCCTGAAAGGTTGGAAGACTTTAGAGAACCGTAGCCTGAAAGGCTTGAAGGATTCGATGAGCAATAACCTGAAAGGATTTAAGGCTTCAATGGTCAGTAGCCTGAAAGACTTAAAGGCTTTGATGAGTAGTATCCTAAAAGGCTTGAAGGCTTTGATGGTCAGTAGCCTAAAAGTTCTGTGAAATTTTTGATGAGCGAAACATAAAAGGCTTGAAGGCTTTGATGAGCAGTAGCTTCCAAGTTCTGTGAAATTTTTTATGAATGTAGCCTAAAAGGCTTAAAGGCTTCTATGAGCAGTAGCCGAAAATGCTTAAACGCTTTGATAAGTAGCAGCCTAAAAGTCTTGTGAAATTCTGATGAGCGTAGCCTAAAAGGCCGTAAAACTCAGTAAGTTAAAGAGTTGTAGTGGTTAGTAACCTAAAAAGGTTATGTGGATGTAGTGACTAATATCTTAAAAGCTGAAAAGGTAAAAGGCTTGTAGTACACGGTATCTTATGCACCTAGGCTGAAGAGTAGCTTAAAATCTTAAAAGGTTGCAGTAGCTACAGTAAGCTATAAAGCTGTTGTGAACAGTAATGTATAGAGTTGAATAATATCTTATAAGCTGAAAAGCTTCCGTGTACAGTAGACCTAGTCTGAAAAGCTGAAAGATGCTTTGTGCACAGTAAGGTAAAAGGGTTCAGGCGTTTATCCATTGGATAAAAGCATGTATTTTGTCTTTTTGTGCACATGGGGTACAAAAGTCATATCTACTTTTTATAAAGATATGTAAGTAGTGCACAAATAACAATATATACCCATGTGCTTTGTCATATAAAAGTCTTTTTATTAAAACATGGAGAAAATTGCAGTTTTCGTCCCTGTGGTTTGCCTAAACTAACAGGTTCAACCCAGCCTTAACACCCTGAGTCCCTGTGGTTTGTTTTCCTAACACTTTACGTCCCTCTAGCTAACGTCCGTCACGTCTACCGTTACTTGACCCTCACGTGCACCTCACGTGAGGGTATTATCGTCATTTCAACTCGATTATTTTGATTAACCAGTGTCTTCGTCATCCCCAACCTCATTTCTCCCCCAATTCGAATTCTAAACCCTAATCCCACAAAACCTAATATCGAATTCTAGGTCTACCCGACCATCAATGTCTAATTCGAGCTCAAATCATCATCGACGAGTTTCACAATGGACTGAGGTTCCTCCATTTTGCAGATGTGGGTCTGAAACACAGGTTCGAACTTCATGGACTGAAGCAAACCCTAGTCGAAGGTTTCACTGTTGTGTAAGTGGATGTGGGTTTGTGACATGGGCAGAGGGTCCAGTTAGTGAAGGGAATTCGAAGGTCATCAATGGCTTAATAAAAAATTTGAACAAACAACAACAATTAGCTGAAGCAAGAGGGTATGAGGCAAGGAAACTGAGGATCATACTTTTTTTTAGTTGGTTGTTCTTTGTTATGTACTTTGTTTGTACTTGATTAATGTAAGTGTAAGTATGCAACATTGTAATAAATTTGACCTTTAATGAAATGAAAATGATGTTGTTACTTAAACATTCCATGCATTTGAGGTTGACTGTAATGAAAATGTTGATGTTGTTGTGAATGGGTCAGATTGGTTGTTATTGTTAACAAACCATTTGACCCATGAAGAAGCTGCACATTAAGATCATCAAAGTACACCAATGACCCATTTGACACATTGATGATAACCTGCTGCACATTAATATGACCAAAATACCCCAATGACCCATTTGACACATTGATGATAACCTGCATATTAAGATGACTGCACAAACTGCACATAACCATTTGACCCATTAACTTGCACATTAACCTGCTGCATTGATTCACTAACCCATTTTGACCCATTGATGATAACCTGCACATTAAGATGACTGCACAAGCTGCACATAACCATTTGACCCATTAACTTGCACATTAACCTGCTGCATTGATTCACTAACCCATTTTGACCCATAATCAGTAACAACCATTAACAATATGAACCATTCTGACCCATAATCAGTAACAACCAATAACAATAATCAGTAACAACCAATAACAATAACAATAACAAGTCAAACAAACATAATAAGTTTTAACAACCATTCACCATAAAACATTGTTCACCATTGTTCAAGAAGAAAACATTGTTCACCATCAAACAAACATAATAAGTTTTAAATTAGTTAACATAACAACTTAATCTTGAGGTGCTGACTGTGAGCACTGTTGAGAGCTTGGTTGTTGACCTCTTTTTCCACAGCTTCTGGAGTTGTGCCCCTTCTGTCCATATCTTTTGCAAGTTGTTGTACCCCCCTTTCTTGACTTTTTAATCCCATCAGTAGTTGAAGCCCCTTCATTGACTTTTTTCTTTCCCTTGATCTTTGGATCACCACCTTCCTTGCTTGCAGGTTCATCACCTTCATTGGCTGACTTTCTCCTCTTTTTCTTTGGCCTTCCAATCTGTTTATGAACTTTAGGGGCTCTGATAGTAGTTGGGCATGGTGATGGTCTCCATAGGTCCTTACCATTAATTGGCTCAATAGTGTTCTGGTACACTTTCCTCCATGTATCTAGCCAATACACCTCATCCACCCATCTTTCAGGGATTCCAACTTCATATCCATGCAGAGACATGTCCCATAGCACTGCAACAGCATGTTTGCAAGGCATTGCAGTCAACTCCCATTTTCTGCATGTACAAGTCTTGGCTTGTATGTCAACCACACGTTGGTCTGAACCAGGCATACTCACCTAAAACCAACAAATTGATTAGCCATACAACCATCAATTATTGTTGGCTTTTTCCTAGGGGCCGGTTTCTTTTTCTTGGGGGGACCACCATGTGTTTGAGAAGATTCCCCACTTGTGAACTTTGGATTATGCCCCCTGCACACAACTCTAAACATTAGATGCTCATTCTTGACAATATGAAGTTGTCTCCTTGACTCCACAACATGTTCTTTAATAATAAGTTTGATCTCCTCCCTATCTTCAAACATATCACCAACACTAAATGGATGAAAACTTTTATCTCCTCCCTTCCTGTCCTACCTTAGTTGTTTAACTTTCCTTGGTTCATTTTCATCATCAAACTCATCTTCACTTAGACTATCAAAGTCATCAAGGTCTACATGTAAGTCATCTGCATCAATGTCCACATTATGATGTAACTCCTCATCATCTTCTACATCATCAACAGCATACCTAAAATGTTTCATATGAACTTCTGGGTCCTCTACCATATTGTCAGGATCAACAATAGAATCAGAGTCCTCACTATCATCCTGTTCAGAACCAATTTCATCTTCTTTTTCATCACTATCATCTTCTTTTCCATCACTATCATTTTCTTTTTCATCACTATCATCCTGTTGTTCCTCTACCATATTGTCAACCTGTTTTGTATCAACTAATTGTTCCCTTTCCCTCTCAAGTTTAACTTTAACCAAAGTAATAGATTCATTGGCATCAATGTCATCAATGGTTGTTTTCCCCTTAACCTTATCTTCTATACCTTGTAACAACTGATCAATTTGTTCTTCAAGTTCAGAATCAAATTCTAAATTAGGTTGGCCTACGGGATCATTACATTCAACCACTACTGCTTGTTGTTGCTTCAGCCTTTCTTGATATTCTCTCTGCCTTTCTTCATGCTCAACCATAAAAGTATTAATCTTTGGCCACCAATGTTGCACATATACCTCCATAACCTTATACTGTGTAGCCAACGAACAAAACCTTTCAACAGAGGCACTTGTAGCCAATGACCTTAAACCTGTGTCTAAATCCCTATCAGGTAACCTAAAATGATGGTAAAACACCATGTCACGGGGATACCCTACTGATTTAGTCATCTCAACTAAGACGTCTAATCCAAAATCTTCAGTACAACAACAGTCCATATAGCAAGTCTTGCCATTCATATACTTTCTCCTAGGACTATTCATAAACTCACCACCATGAATCAACTTAATTGTAAACAATGTATTATCCTCGGCTACAAATAAAAAAAACGAAATCAGTTTAACAACATCAATCATCCATAACGATCGATTACAGCTAAATGACAATTGTAAAAGAATTAGGGTTTGAAAATACTTACAGTAAATCTGGAATGGGTCTTAATGAACGCCTGGTTCACGAATCATCCATAACGATGCCCACATTGCAACTAATTATTGTGTCTGATTGTTGATTGATGTAATGAGAGGTTTAGGGTTTATGGTTAGTATGGTTTGGGAGGGAATCACTTGAAATCAGAGGGAAAATTAAAAGAATTTTTTTTTGTTTTTAATCATAATAATCGAGTTGAAATGACGATAATACCCTCACGTGAGGTGCACGTGAGGGTCAAGTAATGGCAGACGTAATGGACGTTAGCTAGAGGGACGTAAAGTGTTAGGAAAACAAACCACATGGACTCAGGGTGTTAAGGGTGGGTTGAACCTGTTAGTTTAGGCAAACCACAAGGACGAAAACTGCAATTTTCTCTTAAAACATGTGTGAAGTAATTTTACTTTTCCTTTTCCTTTTGATAGGAAAATAAAAAGTTACTACTCCACTATGTATGTCGTTGGTCATGCACCATCATCTTGTTTTTATTTTATTTTATTTTTTTGGTACGAAAATATATGTTCTTTGTGCATACACGTGTGTACATATGAATGTTTGTAGTAATTTTCTACCATGTTTTTACATCACACTATACAAGAAAGCTTTACAAAAATAAGTATTCTGGAATTTTTTTTTTGTTTGCTTGTTCGTGACCACCTTTAGTACAAGTTGAAAACTTTATGTACTATTTGATTTGACAATAATATAGTACATGTCACAACCTCTTTTTGCTTTTTATATATTTTTATACTTCACTCTAAGTGAAATGTAAATAAATAAAAAAGATAGGTGACAGAGCTACAAAAAGTAAATTAGTAGGTTTTGACATTCTTTTATTTTAAAAAGATTAAATATGTAATATTTGATGTGAAATGTCACTGTCAAATGATTAAATGACTTTGTCATGCATATACTTTCTTGAGGACTAACAAGCCATGTTTCAAATTAATTATTTTGTCAATGCCAGGGGTTTAGAACCTTATAATCGTAGATTCTAGCATAGATCCATCGTAGAGCACGCGACGAAACATGGATGTGTAAAAGGTGTAGAAGTGACTTCACTGGGAACGTTATCTCCAAACGTAGAAAGAACATAGAAACATAGAAAATAGACCGACGGAGCCGAACTACAAAGAATTTATGTTCTAAGTAGCACGGGCCCACGGTGGGCGCCAACTTGTTGCTACAACAAATATAGATCTGGAGAAGGTCTGAACGTTCCAAGGTCGTGAAGCATCTCACCTCGTCTGCTGCTTAAAGGGTTAGACCAGCAGCATGAAAGAACTCGTCAGAAGAGGTAAAAGGGTTAAAGGGTTTCGGTTCACCAAACGCAAGTCGTGGTGTCCCTCTACGTTGTAAACGTAGATGGGAGGTTCAAGAGTTTTGATATTTTAGTTGTTATGATTCTGATTTGGGATCAACCCAAAGTCAGAATGTTGTTATTATTGGTTAACTTAAGAAAAGATAAAAAAAAAATAAGAGTATGATGTTGAAGAAAGGAACTCTTGATCCCAAGTTACAACTAGGGACCATCCACGTGAGCCGATGAAGGCTGAGACTTGCGAGTAACAGATCCTGATTCCACATATAGTGGCTATTGGGGCCAGCTTGGTTGTGGAATCAGCATGGTTTTAAATTTCTAAGAATGTACAGCAGTAGCTTGCGTGCTTGAAGGCTTCAAGGCTTCGGCCTTCTGCTGCTGAAAGTATTATTAGAGAGTTAACTCTAGAGAGAGTATTTAGAGAGAGAGAAAAGAGAGAAGAGAGAGAGAGAGAGAGAGGTCTGAGATTGTGACCAATCTGAGTTGTATGGCATGGTTTGCCCTTCTATTTATAGAGTGGGGATGGGTAAAACCCTAATGGGCTTCCTTGTTGGGCTTGGGCTTGACCCACTATTATATTTAATGATTTTGGCTTCTTGGGCTATTAGGCTTGGCCCAATTGAGTACCCTACACCATCGCTAGTCTTTACCATCTGTCGCTATTTCTATCTCTATATCTTCGATAACCACCTGTTAGCCATGTCCATAAAATTAATGCCAAGCGCATATTTAACTTGGTCCATAGAATATATATGGATGTATTTGTACAATAGTATGGATGTGGCGATGATTATTTTGTTTCTTTGCAAGAAAGCAATATGAGCACCTCTAGTAAGGATTGCAATGGTCCCTCCTATTACTTTTAACCCAAAGTGAAATTAATGCCAAGCGCATATTTAACTCAGCCGTTTCACATTTTCATCCCATAGGGATTGAAATAACATCTGTATTTTCTTTTCCTCTTAATTGCACCACAATCACTGCCAGAGTGCCCGAGATCAAGGAAACCACAATCAACGTCATCATCGCACCATCCACTTTAACCAACGGCACCTGGTGACAACCACGACAAACTTCTCGACAACCGCTGTCACCACGTCTCAGACCAGTGACCAACATCTTCGAAAATCGAGGGTTCCGGCGAACTTCTGGCCACCCGATCGAAGCTTGCATCTGTTGTTTCGGTCTAGATCGGAATCGCTAAAGTACAAACCCTCAATCTGTACGTAGTTTCCCAATGTTAACGGCCTGAACTCATCACTTTTCTTGTGACGATGATAACCGTTAACGGCACATCAGGCCTTGGTGATGTCGTAGAAATGGCCGACGGCGTAGGCCCACGACAGCGGTGATGATGTCGTTGGTGATCACAGCCACTGTCATCAAAACTTACAGATGTATTGAGATAGCTGCAGTACACATGGAAGGTTTTACGCCCTACAATAAATCATACCAAAAAAACGAATAAGAGAATTAACCGCTCAACCCAACGTGAAGAAACACCCTTTTTGACGACGGTTATTCCGTCCATCACCCAACTCAGCGATATCGTCCGGCTGGCTAACTCACCATTTTTCAGTTACAATCTCACTGGACGCCGCCGCCACCACCAGCCACCCTTCAATATGTTGTTCCTGACCTAAAAACCAAGATCTGTGCATGCTTCTAACCAACCACAAAAAAAGGATAGTCGTCACTTCCGTTTCGTGGAACATCACCGCCGTTATGTCATGTTCAACACCATCTTCAAGCAACCCTAGAAGGAGACTTCATGATACTGAACATTCAATAGCAGAGATTAAAGAAGGAAACCTGTAAAGCACTCAGTGTTTGAATCAGCATTCAAGGATCAGTGCTTGCTAACCACGTGTAAAGCAGGATGGTAGAGAAGAAACGTGGCTTAAGTTCGTTGGCTAAAGATTGTACAATGAAAAGACATTTAGCTACAGTAACTTCCTCTCACGTACATATCTACTAAATGTATATATATATAATTTGTGCTCATTTAAAACATGACGAAAATATAGTCATGTGGAAGAACTGATTTAGGGGTCTTTGGGGTTGCCTTTTAAAATGGATTTTTAGATTATTGCGTTTTGAAAACGCAAATAAGAAGTTTTTAGTGTTTGGGGTTGAGTTTTGAAATGAATTTTTAGGCTACCAAAACGTAATAATCTAAAAGCAGCTTCACCCTTGCTTTTCCAAAATGCAGAAGCTGCTTTGAAAATCAATCCCAAACACCCTCTTATACTTTTTTTGAACTACGTTTTGTATTTATTTGTCTTGGGGGTGAGGTTTGAACGAACCTAAACCTCTTGGTTACGAGACTATGGGTATTTTGACAAGGAGCTTTTATGAACTTCAAGCTTTTATGAAAAAACTTATACTCAATAAAAAGCCTTGTTTGATTGAAGGAGCTTGAAGCTTTAGGCTAGGAGAAAAAGATCTATATTGAAAAGCGTTTAAGAAAAAACTCCTAGTTACATGCATTTAATAAGTAAATGTCACTAATACCCATTCTATCATTAAAAAATAATAAAAAACATGCATACAAGCTTTTAGTTAATGCTCATTTTGGTGATTTTATACTGACGAGGTGGGGCCCAGTCAGGCTGGACTGGCCCACACCAACAATACATATAAGCCAGTTAAGCCCAATAGTGTTGAGCCCATTAGAGATGGGCTAACCAACTTAAAAGATAGTAACAATCAACTACGATAACTAAGCTATCTGATAATTTGATAAGACGGGACAACCAAATCGGTTTATGCGAATAGCAAGTGATAAGGATTATCCCCCTAATGAATCGGAACGACTACAGCGATGATGGAGGAAGCCTTGGTTATATAAAGAAGACTCAGGTAAACGTCAAAGGATATACAAATACTCTCAATACACTCCCACTATTATTCATTGCTTAAAAGCCATACTTATTCTCACGCCGGATGGTGGTCATAGGAAAACCCCCAATCCTGTGACGAGTCCTAACGGTGTTCTCTTTTGCAGATCACAAGACCCCCCGTTCTATTGGGCCGGAAAGACGTCTCAGTCATATTAAGAAGACTTGGCCCCTCAGGTACATGTTTCTTCATTGGCGCCATCCGTGGGACGGAAACAAGACAGAGAATAATCTTTCCCACCCAATTGAATGGCATTGAATCAAGATTCACAAATTGTCACGACCCAAGATGCTCCTCAGGGCCCAGTGAGTGTAGATAATGAGAACGACGATCGTCTCTCTGCAGACTTAGTGGATGACGAGATTGAGTTGGAACAACCTCCGGGTTTCAGTCCTGCAAATCGGGTGACAGGTAATTCAACAAGCCAGAGTAGACGACCGGCCGTACCCATCACGGGCCTGGCATCAACGGGTCCACCTTTTCCCAGGTTCGCCCCAATAGCAACCTATACATGACCGATAGCTACTCCCATACCTGCAGGAAAGTCACAGCCACCCGCGAGTACCATGTCATGGGTTACAGCAGCCGCTAGCCTCCCACTGTTCTCAGCAACAATGACCGCCTCCATGATGTCCTCGCCCATGGCGACGCTCATGCATCCCGCGGTCACTCCTTATACTCCAATTACCCCCGGTAACCAACCATACATGCCGTATTACCCTGCAAACCCATACGGATTCATGTACCGACCAATGGCGGGGAACCCCTGGTCATATCCATACCCGTATATGTATCCGCCTACCATGCCGTCAATGCCGGGATGGGAAAGAACGGACAATCCGGTCTCCCAATCTATGGGAACTCATCTGGAAGAAGTAAGAACCAGGTTAACGTATGATGGGACCCCGGCACCCGGCCAACCAGTCCCGTGCGTAATCCAGGAACAGCAAGGCGGGAGTCAGTTGATTCCGCGTACTACTCAAGCAGGACAGCAGGTGGGCGGAGGAAATCAAAATGGTGTCCGGGATGAGGATGAGGAGGAACTCACCAGGCCGTACCGCCCCCCGGCGACAGTCACATACTCAAAGCTCGTGGCGAGGATCGCCAACGCACCACAACCGCAAAACCTAAAATTACCATCTACGGTCGGTAAGTATGACGGGACTGGCGACCCGGATGACCATCTGAGCATTTTCGAATCAGTGGGACGGTCAAAAAACTGGCCCATGCCTGCTTACTGCCATATGTTCATTCAGACGCTCGTCGGGGCAGCGCGGGTCTGGTGGGACAACCTGCCTCCCAGCTCTGTCGCCAATTGGGACGAAATCGTCAGAGGTTTTTCACAGCAGTTCAGCCAACAGCGGAGGCACACCAAGTATAGGGACGAGGTTATGCACATACGGCAACGTGATAATGAGTCCATGGAACATTTCATCGTCCGTTTCAATATGGAACGACTTCAGATTCTAGGGCTCACCGAAGAGTTGGCATGTACCGCTTTTACAATGGGAGTCAATGACGATGGTCTACTAAGAAAGCTCCACGGTCCAAAGGGTTATCCCCAAACGATGGATGAAATGATGACCATTGCAAAAGCATACGTCAAGCAAGAAAAATCAATAGCCATGAATCACGCCGTCAGGAAAAGACAAGAATCGGCCAAAGCTTCTGATTCGAATGACAACCGGGACAACCAGGGATCCAGAAATAGAGGGAAGTCAGAGGCATCGAATCAACCTTACTCAAGGAATGATAGGCGTGATGACAGATGGGATGATCGTTGAAGATCTGACAGAACCCGGGACACCTTCGAGGGAAAAGGAGAAGCCGCCTCGAAACCAAGGCCGGAATATCCAGAACTAGCCAAGACGCCATCGCAAATCTTGGAATCCGAAGATTTAAGGCTTAATGCCCCTCGCCCGCTCAAAGACTCTCCCGGGCAAGACAAGTCAAAGTACTGCGCGTATGATAAAGGCACCGGTCACAAGACCAATAATTGTTTTCAACTGAAAAGGCAAATAGAGTACTTCGTCAAGTTTGGGAAGCTTTCACACTTGGTCAAAGATGTGAAGCCCGGAACTTCATCGGGAGCAACAGACAAACCTGCAAGAAAGCGTCCGTGGGAGATGAATATGGTCCGGGTAGAACCTAGGAATGAGCGGAAAAGGACGTTTGAGCGTTTCAAGCCGTGGATGGAAGCAACAATGACCGTACCCCCTCACTACAGGGTGCTAAGCATGGAAGCCCTGGTCATCTCCGCAGCGGTAGGTGATTACAGCATGAGAAGGATCCTGGTTGACACGGGAAGTACAGAGGACATAATATATGAATCATGTTTCTGTCGAATGCGTCTCGAGGATCAAAAAATGATGGAACCGGCAAGGGGTCCGGTCAGGGGATTTACAGGCGAGAGCGTCGAACCATTGGGGCAACTAACCTTCCCCGTTACCATAGGTGATGGCCGCAGAGAAAGAACCATATTGGTCACATTTGTAACGACCCAGGTGGCGCAGCGGATTAGCATTAACAGGTTTAATTGTAATGATTACATTAAACTGAATTTCAATATTAATGAAATACATAAAATATAGCCATAGCATCCTTTTCTTTTCCAGATCTTCTATTTGTCAGCTTTTTCTTTAATATCTTGTATCAATACCTGACCACATGCTTAAAAGTACGTTAGTATTTTCATACTAGTGAGTAATGCCAAAGTCTTTAAACAACCTTTTCGACACATAATTTACGCATGCATGTAAATATCCGGTCATTCTATTTTCGAGTATAGATCGATTATACATGGTCCCGTAGCCTCTAATCGGCCCGGGTCTATACTCTATGATACCGAATGGATCCATTCTACGTGATTTCTATTCGACCGAATTCTATTATATAACATGATCATGATTCGATGATATTCTATTAACAACTCGATAACACTTTTATAATATAAACCATATAAAATACTTTGATAACGACTGGACAAGCATGTAATCACCCCAAAAGCTTTATAAATAAAAAAGGGAAAGGATCATGTACTCACCTCTATTATATTCTTCAAGATTCTGTGATCTATTTTTTAATGGTATATTCTCCAAATATTGTACCTAATATGTTTTATAACCATTAGCGAATGCTTAGGCACGTGATAACTGTGGGGGACAATCCTGTACTAATATTCTTTAATACTTTTATATTCTTGTATAAAATATAAGTTGGTTAATATTATCATCCCACACGTTTCACGTTTAATAATAATAGTAATAATAAATATAATAATAATAATAATAATAATAATAATAATCAAAACATAACCTCTCTTTGAAGGGTTCGGGTATTCCTCAGAAGATATTCGGGTGTTGACGGGCGATGACGGGTTCGAACCCGGAATAGATAAGCAAATCAGGTTATCGATATAAGAGGGATGGTGATAAGGTTCATGGGTTCTAGACTAAAGGATAAGGGACGTCAGTACGGGTTATAACCCGGTATGTAGGTGTACAAATCAACCGGGTTTAGCTTCCCTTTCTCCATTAAGATCGAGAGATGAGTTTGTGTTTACGTACACAGAGGTAACACAGTGAACCAAGGTAACCGGGTTTAACACCTTATCAACATAAATGGTGACGGGACCGATGAGATGTTCGTTATTGTGATAGAGGGTGGTGTCGGGAAGTTTACAGGAGAGGAATGGAGATGAACCGATCCGAATACGAGCAGTGGGTTGTTTGGCTTTCGGTTGGTGGGTTCGAACCCGAGACAAATACAAACCGTGTGAACCGAGTCATAGTTGGGGGATGTTGGGTGTATGTGGGTCTTGGATAAGAAGATATCAATTGTTTAGAGAAGGTGAATGGTAACAAGTTAACAGGGGAAATCGGATTAGAAGGTGAGGGGTTACTGTAGATGGTTATGTAACCGATTAGGGAGGTGGTTGTGGTGTCGGAGCAGAACCCGGTCACTAATGATGAAGAGTGACCGGAGAAGATGATGGTGGGGTGTCGGGTGGTGAGCTGTGGCTCGCCGGAGACAGAACTCGGCCGGAGAAGGAGACCGGAACCGGTCATCATCGGTTGTATTGGTTGTCAAGGAGGTTACAGCCGGGGAAGATGATGGATGTCCGGAACCGAAAGTCCACCAGAGATGGAAGGTGATCGGTTGTCGGTTTACAGTCAGTTATGGTCGTAACTGGTCGTTTAACCGAAAAGGATAACCGGTTGGTGACAGTGAAGGGGATGATCAGTGGTCAATATTATAGGTTGTGTGTGGGTTTTTGAAGTTACCGGTGAGGTGGTCGGGACCGGAGGTGGTGACAGGCTGGAGAAGATGACCGGAGCCGGTCACCTCCGTAAGCTTTTCTCCCTCCCACTCTCATCGTACTTCCTCTCTCTCTCTCTCTCTCTCTCTCTCGTAACCTTCTGTCTTTCTATCTCTCTCTCACTTCTTTCTTTCTATCATTCTCTCCTCCCATTATTTGTATATATATAATATTATTTAGTTAAGGTCATGATTAGGATATGATGAGGAGGATGGACACATGGTTTGCATAGGTAGGTGGATGAATAATGTTGTGACGAATGGTGGACAGGTGCATTGGATTTGTGAGTGCATGAACGTAGAAGGTGAGGCATGCGTGAGTTTTAAGCTCTCACCATGAGCTGGTCCAAATTAAACATGCATGCATGATATGTGTCATGTGTTTGTACCTAAGTTACAGCAAGAGCAAATGCACGAATGTTGTGATGATTAACTGATGAGTATGTGGACATGTGGGTATATTGTAGAGGTGGAGTGTGAGCATGATTCTTGTGTAGGTGTCATGGGCGTAAAACATAAGCAGAGAAAGGGGCTCCATGTGCATTATCTAAATGAGGTTGAGATATAACCAAGTGTGGGTTTGGGCCAGGGTAGATGAGCCGGGTAGACTTGGTGGGTCGAATGGGTATTGGGCTTTTACAAATGGAGTCCAATTGTTATAGGCTAATATGTTTTGGTCTTCTATTATTGGGTAGGCTCGATATATTGGGCCGGATTAGCTTAGTTATAATATTAGATCATTACGCTAATTAATCATGGATTATATATATAATTTCGGGTACTTAACAACGGGGTATTACATTCTCCCCAACCTATTGGAATCTCGTCCTCGAGATTCGATTCGAATTATCTTATAAATATCTTTTGGTTATTATTTCTGATAATCTTTGTAATACTTATTATTAGGTTCTCCCCAACCTATAGAACTTGTCCCCCTCTTATTTTCTTATGTTCTATTCTCTATGAAAATTCTAAATTCTTATACTGACATGGTTAAAAATTTTGGATGTATAATCCTGGAGCCTATCCTTTAATGGTTATATAAATCAGGCTTATAAAACTTAAAATGCCTTTCTATTCCTGATGGTTTCTCGTAATATTATTTATCTTAGACCAATCCTTTGGCCACATTGATTATTATTATAACTTTCTTGTGGTGGTATGATATCTCCATACCCTATTATTTCTCTTAAATAATGATATTTATAATCATCTAATGTATATAGCTTCCATGTCTATACGAACTGTAATTCTTATGATAATTTATTCTTGCCTAATCTTCTGGCTATACTGATTTCTGTTACAGATTTTCTGGTATTGTTAAGATATCGTTATATCTTTATCCTTTTCTATTTATATAATAATTGCTCAATAAATAATTATCTCTGGTTGTTCACGATAGTATACGGTATCTTGAAATATTTTTACATTCTATAATACAATTTAAAATATATTCTGTACTTTAATAACGAATATTCTATAGCCAAATCGAATGGCTTAATTCTTGGAATTATTTAATTTCTACAAAATTTAAACTTCTTTTATACTTTCTGAAAATGAACTACTGGAAAGTCACTTATAAGATTTTCGTAGGCGCATAAAATCGTATAAATATTATAATCTTAGATCATGAGTTTTGTTTTCTATAATCTATCGGCTAATTAGAGTTTGATAAGTATAAACGAATATTTTCAGGAGCAGCGAGCTATAGATATTTTCGATCTGTAATAAATATTCGGGTTGAGACTAGACTTCGCAGAAATTTCAAATGAATAATCGTATAAGTGTATCTTTATAAAACATTATCCATATCGTAGAAATAATTTCAAGAGATTCATGGAGTGGAATCTTCTGATAATCAAGATAGTGATCAGGAATGATACTTTTTAGAATAGACCATTCTTGTATCGAATAAAACATAGATATTATGTTGACCAAACTAAAGGATCACCTGATACTATCTTTAAGGTATTGGCAACATTTGTTGGGAAGTACAAGAATTCTCTCCAACATTGGATAAGGCACCTTTTCCTTTATAGTATCCTATGTCCCTACACGGAATCCTGTGGGAAGCGTCCGGATATACCTCTCATAAGGGTCAGGATCTCTTTTTGCCACAGGGGTTGCATAGAGGACATGCAGCCATCTTTGATTCTATGTACTGATTTGATCGCTAGGTTTTAATCAATTTTATATACTGATGAATATGGTTATGAACAAGATTCTTATTTCAAGTTTTAGGCTGCCATGAACGGGTCTGATTTTCAGAATTTCTTTTTAGAACAGAGGTAATGATATATTACACTTTCACACTTTCTCAAATTTTTACTGGATTCTCAAGTCTTCGGACTTGATTTCTAATAAATTCATTTGAACGATGCGAAGAAAATAGATATAAACTAGGATATACATATTTTTCTATATATTCTTAGAATAAATAACATATTTTTCTATCTAGGAAAATAGATATACACTAGGATATACATATTTTTCTATATATTCTTAGAATAAATAACTAACTTCATATTTGAAAACTTAGTTTGTCACAGGGAGACTTATAAATTTCCAGAAATTAACATGTCGTTAGCTTATCTGTGAGACCTAATATTTGGGTCGGAGTTTTAAAATCTTTATTTTGAAAGAATGGTTCAAGGTATCATAAGTTGGGATAAATAACTAAAAGATCTCAGTAGACTACAAAATCTTACCTAAATAGGGGATACTTTGACATATGTTGTATTCATAAGAAGTTAAGAACATGATATACTGAGGTTGGGCAATGGTATTGATCGGGTGAGGGTAGTTTCTAGGATTCTAGAGTAATGATTGATAATAGTGCTGATAACCGAAGCGTTGATATATAATATGAACATATCGTCTATAGATTTGTTTAGAATCTGGTTTCAAACTTTGATGAACCAAACTAGATGGTGAAAGTTTTAATGAAATCGAGGTGCTAGGTTTTTATATCGGAGATGTTTTTAGATGTGACATCGAACTGAATGTTCAATGAGAGAATGTTAAACTTTAATCTAGAAAAAGGAAGTGATCGGGAATATTTCCAATGGAAACTTTTGAATATCCAAAGTATTCTAGAATTTCTAGTGACTTGTGAGAGACATGCTTTAGCCTATAAGTGAATGCTCATCCCAAGAGTTCCCAGGTAGGCATACGGGTCCCGCGGTTGATTAGGATTTATACGAAATGCCAACCTTAGACAGAAAACTCAAGATACAGGCGCTCACCCTTCCAGATTGCACGTGTCTCGTCATACTAGTGATCCCAAAACTTTTGGAAAAGGAACGTGATTATAGTGATTGTATACTGATATATTTTCAAATTGGAATACTAGGAAGTCTTCAGGTGAAACATTAAGTCTAACGAGCTAGACTTTTATACTTTAAGATTTGTTTCGGATGGGATGAAAATATCTTTTAAATGTCTCGATTTAATATAAGCTTTAATATTACTTCTTTTGATTCGTTTGGATCGAGATGACACTGATACTATTTCTGATAATTCGGATAATAATTCTTGATATATCTAAGGCTTCTTTATAGGATTTCTGATTTGAAAGAAGATTGTTTATTAGTTAGAGGAATGATCTTTTGAAGTTCAGAAGAATTATATAGCATATCTTTCGAAATGAGCAAAACGTGGTTTAGAAGGAATTCTGTATATTTCCGGATATATTGGTACGAATGGTTTTCAGAGAAAAGATATTATATTTGTATTCATTTGGTTTTTATCAGAAGGGAATTCGCATAAGCTGCAGATAGAACGAATTTTGTCAGAGAAATAATATCTATTTAGAAACTTGATCATAGGAATGCTCAAGTGGGAGTACATTATTATAAATTTTATTTATAATCGGATATATTCTTTCTAATTATGGTTGATTTCATATACTTTTTAAACACGAATTTCTTTCTAAGGAAGGTTACTACCTTTGATTTTTCTTATCTCTCGAAATATAAAAGATTTTCTAAGTTTCCATGTGATATAATATGGAACTTATAATCCATCTATTATTTAACATATTCTTATTCTTAATATTCTATAAAATTCTTGTTTATAGATAATTTGTATTTCTTATATTTCTTATATATGTATGGTATTACCAAGGAATTTCCTAGAAATTTATTGTGCCTGTAAATTCACAATTTTCTGCGCACAAAAATTGTCAATTTACCTCACAATATTATTCTAGTAATTCCTTGATAATCTTTTCTGTACTTTCTTATAATTTCTATTGACATAGATTTCTTTCCAAAATATTTTTGGTTGATCTTGGATCAGAAGAGGATTTCTATTAATTAAACCTGATGCTCTGATACCACCTGTAACGACCCAGGTGGCGCAGCGGATTAGCATTAACAGGTTTAATTTTAATGATTACATTAAACTGAATTTCAATATTAATGAAATACATAAAATGTAGCCATAGCATCCTCTTCTTATCCAGATCTTCTATTTGTCAGCTTTTTCTTTAATATCTTGTATCAATACCTGACCACATGCTTAAAAGTACGTTAGTATTTTCATACTAGTGAGTAATGCTAAAGTCTTTGAACAACCTTTTCGACACATAATTTACGCATGCATGTAAATATCCGGTCATTCTATTTTCGAGTATAGATCGATTATACATGGTCCCGTAGCCTCTAATCGGCCCGGGTCTATACTCTATGATACCGAATGGATCCATTCTACGTGATTTCTATTCGACCGAATTCTATTATATAACATGATCATGATTCGATGATATTCTATTAACAACTCGATAACACTTTTATAATATAAACCATATAAAATACTTTGATAACGACTGGACAAGCATGTAATCACCCCAAAAGCTTTATAAATAAAAAGGGGAAAGGATCATGTACTCACCTCTATTATATTCTTCAAGATTCTGTGATCTATTTCTTAATGGTATATTCTCCAAATATTGTACCTAATATGTTTTATAACCGTTAGCGCGTGCAATGCTTAGGCACGTGATAACTGTGGGGGACAATCCTGTACTAATATTCTTTAATACTTTTATATTCTTGTATAAAATATAAGTTGGTTAATATTATCGTCCCACACGTTTCACGTTTAATAATAATAGTAATAATAAATATAATAATAATAATAATAATCAAAACATAACCTCTCTTTGAAGGGTTCGGGTATTCCTCAGAAGATATTCGGGTGTTGACGGGCGATGACGGGTTCAAACCCGGAATAGATAAGCAAATCAGGTTATCGGTTTAAGCTTCTTATATAAGAGGGATGGTGATAAGGTTCATGGGTTCTAGACTAAAGGATAAGGGACGTCTGTACGGGTTATAACCCGGTATGTAGGTGTACAAATCAACCGGGTTTAGCTTCCCTTTCTCCATTAAGATCGAGAGATGAGTTTGTGTTTACGTACACAGAGGTAACACAGTGAACCAAGGTAACCGGGTTTAACAACTTATCAACATAAATGGTGACGGGACCGATGAGATGTTCGTTATTGTGATTGAGGGTGGTGTCAGGAAGTTTACAGGAGAGGAATGGAGATGAACCGATCCGAATACGAGCAGTGGGTTGTTTGGCTTTCGGTTGGTGAGTTCGAACCCGAGACAAATACAAACCGTGTGAACCGAGTCATAGTTGGGGG
Organism: Ambrosia artemisiifolia; assembly: GCA_032199755.1. Classification (NCBI taxonomy): domain Eukaryota; kingdom Viridiplantae; phylum Streptophyta; class Magnoliopsida; order Asterales; family Asteraceae; genus Ambrosia; species Ambrosia artemisiifolia. Next base: position 49,426,376 of record CM063515.1, on the reverse strand, counting down.
ATGTTGGGTGTATGTGGGTCTTGGATAAGAAGATATCAATTGTTTAGAGAAGGTGAATGGTAACAAGTTAACAGGGAAAATCGGATTAGAAGGTGAGGGGTTACTGTAGATGGTTATGTAACCGATTAGGGAGGTGGTGTGGTGTCGGAGCAGAACCCGGTCACTAATGATGAAGAGTGACCGGAGAAGATGATGGTGGGGTGTCGGGTGGTGAGCTGTGGCTCGCCGGAGACGGAACTCGGCCGGAGAAGGAGACCGGAACCGGTCATCACCGGTTGTATTGGTTGTCAAGGAGGTTACAGCCGGGGAAGATGACGGATGTCCGGAACCGAAAGTCCACCATAGATGGAAGGTGATCGGTTGTCGGTTTAGAGTCAGTTATGGTCGTAACTGGTCGTTTAACCGAAAAGGATAACCGGTTGGTGACAGTGAAGGGGATGATCAGTGGTCAATATTATAGGTTGTGTGTGGGTTTTCGAAGTTACCGGTGAGGTGGTCGGGACCGGAGGTGGTGACAGGCCGGAGAAGATGACCAGAGCCAGTCACCTCCGTAAGCTTTTCTCCCTCCCACTCTCATCGTACTTCCTCTCTCTCTCTCTCTCTCTCTCTCTCTCTCGTAACCTTCTGTCTTTCTATCTCTCTCTCACTTCTTTCTTTTTATCATTCTCTCCTCCCATTATTTGTATATATATAATATTATTTAGTTAAGGTCATGATTAGGATATGATGAGGAGGATGGACACATGGTTTGCATAGGTAAGTGGATGAATAATGTTGTGACGAATGGTGGACAGGTGCATTGGATTTGTGAGTGCATGAACGTAGAAGGTGAGGCATGCGTGAGTTTTAAGCTCTCACCATGAGTTGGTCCAAATTAAACATGCATGCATGATTTGTGTCATGTGTTTGTACGTAAGTTACAGCAAGAGCAAATGCATGAATGTTTAACTGATGAGTATGTGGACATGTGGGTATATTGTAGAGGTGGAGTGTGAGCATGATTCTTGCGTAGGTGTCATGGGCGTAAAACATAAGCAGAGAAAGGGGCTCCATGTGCATTATCTAAATGAGGTTGAGATATAACCAAGTGTGGGTTTGGGCCAGGGTAGATGAGCCGGGTAGACTTGGTGGGTCGAATGGGTATTGGGCTTTTACAAATGGAGTCCAATTGTTATAGGCTAATATGTTTTGGTCTTCTATTATTGGGTAGGCTCGATATATTTGGCCGGATTAGCTTAGTTATAATATTAGATCATTACGCTAATTAATCATGGATTATATATATAATTTCGGGTACTTAACAACGGGGTATTACAACATTCCTCATAATACCGGCGGATTCTCAGTACAATGTGATCATAGGGCGTTACACCATGGGTCGCATAGATGCCCTAGTTTCAACAGCCAGAGGATTCCTAATGTTCCCTACTCCCAGGGGGTGGCAACAGTGTCTGGTGATAAGGTTTGCTCAGCGGCCGGACATAAGCCATGCCACCAGGCTCTGACAGGGTTGCGGGGTCTGGAAAGATGGGCATTGAACACGGAGCACCCTGAACAAACAGTACTGATCGGTGACACTTTGTCACCTTCCGCCAAAGACCAACTCAAGCGAGTGCTGAAAAATAATATGGACATCTTTGCGTTTAAGCACGCCGATATGACGGGGATTTCAAAATCCAGGGCAGAGGACAAGTTGTCGACGTTCCCCTCAATTAAGCCTGTAACACAGAAAAGAAGAAGCATGGCCCCAGATCATAGGGCCGCAATTGTTCAAGAAGTGAAAAAACTGGAAGAAGCAGGCATCCTGCGGAACTACAAATACCACACGTGGGTAGAAAATCCAGTGATGGTCCGGAAGCATGACGGAACTTGGCGCATGTGTGTGGATTACAAAGACCTTAACAAAGCATGCCCGAAGGACGCCTACCCACTACCGGAGATTGACCTCAAAGTTGACTCTCTGTCGCCAATCAAGTTTAAATGTTTCCTGGACGCAAACAAGGGATATCACCAAATCAAGATGGCCTGAGAGGATGAAGATAAAACCGCGTTCCACACGGATGCAGGCATCTACTGTTACACGAAGATGCCTTTTGGATTAAAGAACGCGGGGGCAACGTATCAGAGGCTCATGGATCAAGCGTTCGAAAATCAGATAGGACGGAATCTAGAAGTTTATGTCGACGACTTGGTCATCAAAAGCAGCACCGAGAGTCACCTCATCACCGACATCGAGGAAACTTTCAGGAAGCTCCGTGAGTACAACATCAAGTTGAATCCGGGAAAATGCTCATTCGGTGTTGAGGAAGGCAAGTTCCTCGGAGTAGTAGTTACGAAGGATGGGTTCCGGGTAAACCCGGAGAAAGCGATGGCTATCGTCAACATGCCATCTCCGGGAACGCTAAAAGAAGCACAGACCCTCAATGGAAGACTGGCCGCGATAAACCGTTTCTTGGCAGGACATGCTGAGCGGTCCTTGCCTTTCATATCCACGCTTAAAGACTGCCTCAATAAAAACAAGTTTAAATGGACGTCGGAGGCAGAAAAAGCATTTCAAGAAATGAAGGCATTCGTAGGTAACTTACCTACTCTCACGGCGCCAAAATGGGATGAAGTGCTAAAGATGTACATAGCAGCGGGTCATCACGCGGTCAGTGCCGTCCTGTTAGTGGAAAGAGGTGGGGTACAAACCCCTATTTATTATGTCAGCTGCGTCCTTTCGGACCCAGAGACCAGATATCCGACGTTGGAAAAACTTGTTTTAGCGCTGGTGCATGCATCTCGTCGATTACGTCGGTATTTTCAAGCACACAAGGTTGAAGTATTGACTAATTTCCAGCTGGCCCAGGTGATAAACAGACCCGAAGTGTCAGGCAGACTAGCCAAGTGGGCCATCGAGTTAGGGGCCCTAGACATAGGCTTCAAGAAGAGAACGCCTATCAAGGGGCAGGTTATCGCAGACTTTATGGCAGAGATTCCAGAGGGAGAACAGAACCCACAGGTTGAAGAGGCACCCGCACCCGGGTCAGAAAGCGAGGACCCGGCATGGCAAGTATACACAGACGGGTCCTCAAATAGAAAAGGGGCGGGAGCAGGCTTGATGCTTGTCAGTCCGGAGGGAACTAAATTCCTATACGCCCTGCGCTTTGATTTCGAGTGCTCCAACAATCAATCAGAGCATGAAACACTTTTGGCCGGTATGCGGATGGCTTTGTCATTAGGTGCAAAAAGGGTTGACGCGCATGTGGATTCACTACTTGTAAACAACCAAGTCAATGAGTCATATGAAGCCCGGGATGACACCTTATCGAAATATCTGGAGAAGACTAAAGAGCTGATGTCCAAATTTCAGAAGATAACATTGATACATGTGCGGAGGCATCGAAACGACATCGCCGACGCTCTCAGCAAGTTGGCATCCTCCGGCACCAAGGAGGATGTCCACATTGAGACTTTGAAGCAACCGTCAACACAAGTCCATGCCATACACATCATACATGCAGTAGAAGTCTCCTGGATGACCCCGACACATCAATACTTAGAGCACGGCATGTTACCCGGGGATACGGGAGAAGCACTAAAGATTCGAACAAAGGCACTCCAATATGAACTGCATAACAGCGTCCTGTACAGGAAGTAATACCTGGGTCCGGCATTGCGCTGTGTATCCCCGTCCGAAGCAAAATTCCTTATCGAAGAAATCCATGCAGGCACTTGTGGGATACATGCCGGACCCAGAGCAGTGGTCGCAAAGATAATGAATGCAGGATACTACTGGTCGGGTGTGCATACCATGGCCGTGGAGGTATTACAGAGGTGTATCAGTTGCCAAAAATATGCACCACAGACCATCCGGCCAAAGAACAACTTGGTACCTGTCATAGCGGCATGGCCTTTTCAGAAGTGGGGAGTGGACCTGGTAGGACCGCTCCCCCTAGCGCCCGGAAAGCTCAAATACTTAGTAGTTGCCATCGACTATTTCACAAAATGGGTAGTGGAAAAACCGCTGGCCAAAATTGAAGCAATAAACATCAAGAGGTTCTTGTGGGAGCATATAGTTTGTCGGTTTGGAGTCCCACTATACCTAGTCAGTGACAATGGAACACAGTTTGCAGACAGGTCATTACAAGATTGGTGCAAGAAGCTCCATATTCAACAAGTTTTTACCTCCGTGGCACACCCGCAGGGCAATGGTCAGGTAGAAAGAGCTAACCGGAGCATACTAGACGGGATGAAGAAAAGATTGGATGCTGAAGGCAAGTCCTGGGTGGAGCAGCTACCGCACGTCCTCTGGGCACACAGAACCATGCCAAAAACAAGCAATGGTGAAACGCCGTTCAGCTTAACATTTGGTTCAGAAGCAATGATCCCGGCCGAAATCGGTGTCCCCTCCTTAAGGAGGAACAACGATGGCGCCGGTAATGACCAGCTGCTACGGGAAAACTTGGAAGTGCTCGAAGAGCGCCGTGAAACGGCTTGCATGAATGAGGCTCAATACAAGAGATTATTGGAGAAATACTACAACAAAAGGGTTCTCGAAAGATCTTTCAAAGTTGGAGAGTTGGTCATGCGAGACAACGAGGCAAGCAGGTCCCAACCCCAGGGCAAGCTTGGCCCAAACTGGGAAGGACCGTACGAAATCGCAGAGGTGTTGGGTAAAGCAGCTTACTCCCTGAAGCAGCTCAATGGCGAAGCAATTCCACTTACCTGGAACACCGCCCAGCTCAAGAAATGTTATGTTTAAGTTATGTCGTTACATAGACATTTTTTATTCATTGTACGTCAATAACATTAGCTGTGTTCTAGCCGACCTGTTGGTCTCCACAGTTGATTCGTTTTTAATTAAATAAGACGCCTGTAATGGCAATTTTTCATTTCCATGTAATTGCACTTTTTTACCACATCTTTTGGATTGATATTACAAAAACCATTACTAAGGTAGGAGGCGGGAGAAAAATCCTTCGCCATTACAAAAATTGGCCTACCATCAAAAGCGCTATACAAAATAAGCAAAAGGAGCCATACATGGCCGGGTTGCTATCAGTAGACACTGGCAAGTTTCACATACTGCCATCTAACATGGCTAACACCTCTGCAGGGGTGTGTAGCACTTCTCCATCAGGGGCAAAGTCAGGAATCACCAAGTGATGGTTGTTGAACAGGCCTCCTACTATGACATCATCATGATCCCCCACGGCTTCATCACCTGCCTGAACAGCATCATATGCCACTTCAACGGCATCATGAGGCACCTGTGCATGAACAGGGCTATCAGGAATCTCTATCACTTCCAGGCCAACAGCACCCACATTCGGAGGATAACAGGCAGGTCCAAAGCCGGAGCCTGTTCATTGAAGAGCTTCCGGGGGCCCCTTGAGTATGTTAAACCATACCTTCGGGCCGGCACATGCTCAGTAGTCCTAACATTGTACTCCTCCATCGCAGCATGACGCCTATCCATCTCGTCAGCAAGCTGACGAAGTTTCTTCAGACCCTCCACGGCGTCCAGTTCACGTAGAAGTTCTTCCAAGGAAGTTTGATGACGGGACATTGGAAAGGGCAAAATGAATTTTGTAGAAAGCAATCTTGCCAAAGTGATAAGTGGCATGACTTATATAGGGGCCCTCAGAAGATCAAGAGTTTCAATCGATATAACCGTCGTTATCAATGCACTGACACAAGCCGCCACAACAGTGGCACGTGACAGTAATGACGTAATGCAATGATGCTTTGTAATTAATTAGTGATTGAAAGCTGCTGGCATGTCAGCATTAACTACGAAAACAAGACAGCTGGCACACACAATAAAACATAATATATTTTCGTTACTAATATATGCATAAACACACGTGGAATACACAAAAGGAACATACGATTACATCAGAGAAAATAAAATCAATCGGAAGAAGTGTCTTCACCATCAGAAGATTCTTGGACATAAGGCTCAAGTTCAGCCCGAAGGGCAGACGTACCCTCGTCACCAATTCTTCCGCTCAAACGCTCAATAGCTTCTAGGGAATCAGAACTTAAAGCTTGGAGGCTATCAGCAACTAGGGTAGGGAGAGATTTCTCTTGTTCCGTAGGCGGGGGAAGCTTTCTACCACCAAGGCCCACCTGATTACCGTAAGCCAGACCATCATGGTAGCCAGCCTCCATGGAAACCTCATAAAAAGTGTTCAGACGACATTGATATTCAGCACTACCCCGGATGTAATGCCAAGACGCAGGTATCCCGCGGCTAATCAGCCAATCACGATTACTACGCGCGGCATCCAACTCTGACTGCAGAGTGTCCACCCGGGACTTCAAGGTATCAGCGGCATTGATGGCTTGATCGGTCCGGTCATTAGCTGCTGCCAACTGTCTTTGACACTCGTTCAGCTTTTCCAGAGTGTCATCCCTCTGCTCTTTGGCACGACGGACGAGGGACTCATAGTTCTCCACCTCAGCCGCCATCAGCTTGTACCTCTCTATGTCTGCTTGATTGCTGACAACTGTGTTCTTCGCCGTCTCCAATTCTTTGGTCAACACTTTGACCCGGTCTTCCAGACGGAACACATGTTGGTTCAACTTATCTTCCTGGCGGTGCCAGTTGAGTTTCTCTTCAGTAAGGGTAGTCACCATTCGTGCCCTGTCTTCTTCTGCCTTCTCTTTGGCCACTTGCTGGGCCACCGCCTCAACCTCCTTCTCAGATAACTGCTTTGATAGTCTTTCATTTTCCGCATTCACACCCCTTTGCTTCTCCCGGACTTCAATGAGGTGGGCCAAGTCAACACGCCAACGCCTCAACACTTCATATAGGGCCGCCGAAGAACTCACACTGGACCCCATAACATTCTCTGCCAACTGTGCGTTATCCAGACCCTGAAGGTAATATTTCTCGGCTGGGGGGACAGCGAAATCGGCCCAGTGACGTATCACATCCGGGTGAATTAGCCGGGTAGACTCGGCAATATGCCACCCAGGAACATACCGGACATGCTTCTAAGACGGGCACCAGTTGATCCCAGGAAGGTATACATTAGACGGAATACCGCCTGTACCAGAAGAGGAGGACTCATCAGTCTGGTTACCAGTACGGATGCCACCTCGGAACTTGATGGGATGTTGTTGCACATCCCGAAGAAGCTGTGAGAAACTCTGTCCAGACGCACCGGCTGGTGTGGTTACAGTACTTGCGGATGAAGTGAAGACCGGTGTTTGCGGCACTTTGGAAGTCAAAGAGGGCGTAGTAGTTTGCACAGCAGCCGGAGTCGTTGATAAGGAAACCGATGTAACCTGCTCGGAGGCTGACATGACAGCAGGGGAAACACTAGATAACACGGTGGTAGCGATGGCCTCAACATGGGTAGTACCCACTAACGAAGGGGCAACCAGCCAGTATCCTCGGGAACACTTTCCTGAATACGCGGATGAGTCTGCAATGATGATGACCCACTCACTTCAGAGCCGGGAGCTTCTCCGGCTACATCAGAACCAGTAGGAGGGTCATTCACACTGATTTTTTCACCTGCATAAGATACACAAATGATCAACATGGCCGTATAGATCAATAATAACGAAAGCACGTTGGTTTGTCATACTTACTTAACGTTTTCTCCTTCATCGCTTTCAACTGTTGTCTCTTGGCCAACAGCATCTCCACCCCAGATTTATCCCCTGCTTTCCTCTTTTTGGTTTTCTTTTTCCCCACAAGCGCATCCTCTTGCGGCATGGCCATATTCAGTGGATCAGCATCAATGGGACCCGGGTTATCCTACCCTTGAACAGGTGGAGCAGTACTTGTACTTTCTATGGCCCGGGAAGCAGAGGGACAGGGTGCACCTCCTTGGTCGGCAAGAGCAGGAATACAGAAATTTGATATGGTATGGCTCAACACATCAAGTTCTGAGGGACCAAGGGGGCGATCATGCTCAATTAACTGTGAAGCAATTTCCGGGTCAAGGACATCAAAATATTGCCAACGCCCTTGGTCTTCCCGGCGATATTCGGGGAACACAGTATCATCAACCCATAAACGACTCATCCCAACGGCAACCATGGCCCGTTCCGGAATGATGGTGCATTATGTTGGATTATTCGTCAAAGCAATGTATAACGGGTCTTTCACATACACAGCAGGAGCGGGACACGCATCGGCTACTCTGCCTTCAGGGTACCTAATGGGGGCTTTCACCGGAAACACACACTCATCGATATAGAAGAACTTCCTCCTCCATTCCTTGTCCCTCACGCTCTGTGGGAAGTTGTCGATGCCGGACAGAGCACTCGGACGGCGGTCGAAGGTAAAATACTCTCCCTTGAATTTCAGCACATAAAGAGCACGAAAAATATCTAAGCGGGGCGACATTCCAAGCCCTAGGGCACAAAATTCGAAGTGACGAATTTTGATTAACCCTAACGGGTGCAGCTAAGAGATATGGACTCCATAATACGACAACAAATTGTAAACAAAATTGGTTGCCGGAAGACGGAAATGGGAGAAGGTGAAGAACTCAGCATACAGGGTCAATTTCCCTTTTTTAAGAGGAAATGCAACATCTTCCTTCCCAGGAAGTACAGGATCCCACTCAGAAGGGATCTTATAATCTTTGAGGAAGGATTTGAGTAACGTTAACGACCAGCTACAGTGAATCTCGGCAACATTCATGACTGTGCGCGTAGAACCAGCTTTGGGTGCCATTTCAGGGTAGGTGACAATTTGGGGGAGAAGGTTATTTTTCTGAAAATGATTGTGATAGACCTACCCTACTGTGGCACATTTATATCAACAAATAAGAACGGTTCAAATTTGAAATCGAACCGCCAACAGTGTGACACCCGTCACCATCATTGTTAGCAAGATGTCAATTATAGTCCCTCGCGTAATCAAACATTTATATTTCTAGTTCATGTAAGTTTGTCGTTTTCGAAATTAATAAAATGATCGAATTTACGAAGTTTATCAATTGTATTTATTCTAGATCGTATTTTCATTTAAATAAAATGCGTATGTTGAAACGCTATTCGGATTAGAAAAAGAATAAATAAATAAATAAGACTTTTCTTTTTGGTTAAGTTAGTTACTCTTTGTTAGTTTTTATAAAGGAATGAAACTAACTAAAAACCTTATAAACAAACCAAGTTATAAATTGAGGGACCATTTTTGCCAAGAATCAAAAGTTTAAAAAAAACAAACAAACTCAATCCTTGTTCCCGTCCGGCCGGATTCCGGCCACCGGAATAAACTCCGGCGAAGTACAAAATGTGGATATTAAGGCTTGTTAAGTCAAATTAATGATTGTATAACGTTTCTCCAACTATTATGAACTGTTCCCAACAGTTAATAGGCATTTAACATCGTTCAAAATCGAGTTTTAATCATGAACAAGTATGTAACCGTCGAACCTTTAACCCGACTTTAAACTCGTCACTTTAATCGTTGATAATATATATTAATGATTGAAATCACTTGTTGCATCATTACACATATCAAACCCACAAAAAAAATCACGCCTTGAACGAACAGAAAGCGTCTAATCGGCTCCTACAAAACTCGGCTCTTTGATCCTCCAATTCGATCCATAATCGTTTTTGTAAGTTCAATTTTGTAATGCCATTATAATATTCGAGTATCTTAGAACAAAAGCCCCATATTACAGAACACGAATCGTGTCTTAATCGGGTTAATTGGATTTGGGTTAGGGTTAGGGTTCTTGGAAGGTGAATTGGGGAAGAAGATGAATCTTTACTTATTTGATAAATACATTGTATTTTGAATAAAATCAATATCAAAGGGTTGTAGTGTAGTGGTGGTAGTTGTTTATGTTGAAAGAAAAGGCACGGGATCGAGCCCCATCCCCAGCGCCGTTTTCCTCTTTTTTTTGTTCTGTGTTCCAGATTTTTATATTATTAATTTTTATATAATAATATATAACCACGTAAAACTTGTAATAATCATAGAAAATTCACTTTTACTCCAAAAATTATAAAAATTTAGGAGTAACATCTTGATACCATAAATAAAATTATCACATTAAAATTTTCTGGAAAATAAATTATTTTCATATTTTTATTAATTTAAATAGTTTTAATCGTAAATAATTGATTAAAAATTCATTTTTTATGATTTTAATCTCAAAATTTATGGAAAATTATTTCTAAATATTATGAACAGAAATACAAATTATTAGTTCAGAAAACATTAAATTTTATTGATTTTCCTATTTTTAGTCATTTAAACATGATTTAAACCCAATAAATTTATTTTAAATACAAAGAAACGGAGAAAAATTATGGAAAAATTATCTTCACTAATATACATAAGAAAATAGTTATTTTTCATAAAAATACCATTTTTGGATCATATCTTGTATTTTTAGTTTATTTACATTTAATTAGATATAATTAATTATTTAGTTAAATGTAAATTATTAAAATATATTTTATGGATATTTTTCTATAAAATAGAAATATTCCTATATGTGGAAACATAGTATTATAATTTCTTCGTCACGTATTAAATATTAAATCATGATATACTTTATTTAACATTTTTATTAAGTTCAAGATATAATAAACTTCATCTTCCTTTCATAAGCCTAGCAAACCCTAATGCCTTAGAACCCTAGATACTTTAGACTCTTAGATATTTCCTTATTAGTATTCTTACACATTATAGGTTGGATTCTTCGGAATTCCCAAGTTTATCTTGTGACAAGTTTTGTTGGATTTGACACGCTTAGCAAAAACAGTGAGTATATCTTTCCCCTTTTTCATGTTTTACTCTTTTGGGGCTATACATGTACACTATTATCAAATATTGTTTTATCATTAATGGCAATTCTCATGTGTGTTTGCTTTATGTTATTTTGTGTGTCTATGACTGTCAAAATCATTAACCTTGTGGCCTAGCATTTCAATGAATAGTACTATGGTATACACTCATTGTGACTCTATTGAGAGACCTTGGTCATTGTTGTGTGAATCATTATCAACTGTGGTTAATCATTGAATCATTTATCATTAGGGTTGGCTTTGACTGATACTACTTAATACATATTTGCAAACGGTATACAACACATGAATTGCTAAACACTTTTTCTACTATATGTATTCAAACAAGGTATGCTCACCAATACATTTTTGTATTGACCAAATTATTTTCGTACATGTTTCAGGTTGTTTCGAGATGACTTTTAAGCTTTTGGAATTTTACTTAGATTTTGGATTCATTGTATTTCTGTTAGTTAGCATTTAGAATCGTTGTATTTCAATTCAATGTAATAAACTATGTAATCAATATATCAATATTTACACTTTTAGTCCATGAGTTATTGAACAATCGTCACTACGTGACACCTCGATGTTTCCGCCATCGGTTGGGGTGTTACAAACAGTCATCACCCCTGTCAATCGGACTGTTCAAGAACGGCTGATGGGATGCTTGTGATGATGTCACGACACGTGCATAGGTCATGCGGTACCAATCCCCATAAAGATTTACAAAGTGACCCCCTAACTTTATTTTCCGTAAGTTTCTATTTTTTATACTTCTTTTTTTTAGAGTCTAGTAATATTCACAAGCTTTTATCACTAGACTGGGGGGACATGACGAGGTGAGGCCCAGTCAGGCTGGACTGGCCCACACCAACAATACATATAAGCAAGTTAAGCCCAATAGTGTTGAGCCCATTAGAGATGGGCTAACCAACTTAAAAGATAGTAACAATCAACTACGATAAATAAGCTATCTGATAATTTGATAAGGCTGAACAACCAAAACGGTTTATGCGAATAGCAAGTGATAAGGATTATCCCCTAATGAATCGGAACGACTACAGCGACGATGGAGGAAGCCTTGGTTATATAAAGAAGACTCAGGTAAACGTCAAAGGATATACAAATACTCTCAATACACTCCACTATTATTCATTGCTTAAAAGCCATACTTATTCTCACGCCGGAGGGTGGTCACAGAAAAACCCCCAATCCTGTGACGAGTCCTAACGGTGTTCTCTTTTGCATATCACAAGACCCCCCGTTCTATTGGGCCGGAAAGACGTCTCTGTCATATTAAGAAGACTTGGCCCCTCAGGTACTTGTTTCTTCATATACATTTTATTAAAAGCTCCAACTACTTTGCCAAACACCAAAATATATTTAAAAAACTACAGCTGTCAGCTTCTAGTTACTAGCTACCAGCTTTCAGCCACCAACTAGTATTGACAAACATTCCCTATACTCTTATAACTAGACCCCTAATATACATAACTATCTCACGTTGTGTGTTTAGTATCGTCTCATTTAGTCTTTTGCTCTGAAGATTTGTGTCTTTCGGTTTTACCACCAACGGACTAATTATACTTAATATAATGATTTTACAATGATATTTTAAAATACTCAGGTTAGTGGGTGTGGAGACACCAAAAATATCATGTCTTATTGCCACCTAGGATGCCACCTAAGATATCATTCATGTTCTCTTGTTTGAGACATGGGTGGGGTATGGAGACATGAGATAATATTAAATGCAATAATAAAAATAAAAGTAAACAAAAATAATAATATTAAATTATGATTGGTCGTCCCTTATGTCCCTAGAGAGACGGAGACATGGGTGGGAGGTGGTGTTTGGAACAGGGACGGAAGAGAGAGAAGGTGAGATATGGGGTTTGATGTCTCCACACCCATAAGCCTCAAAACTTAACTACTTTTTTTCATTTAATGCATAAAGTAAAATTCTAACTAATGATAAATTAGTCTTTCAAATATTAATTACACTTTAATTGCCAATGATCTCCAGCCCAGCTGGTTTGAGGTGGGAAGGTTTACCTCCTTGGAGGGTTCCTGCCCGGGTTTGGTCTCAGGTTCGATTCCCACGTTCCACCAAAAAAATAACCGTAGGGTTTGAAAGGAGAAACCCGTGTGGTTCCTATGGGATTCGATCCTGGGCAGTGGTCGCTTTGCAACACGGGATTTACCGCTGAAACACTACTTTCCAAAAAAAATTAATTACACTTTATTTTACTGAACTTTTGTTCTTTATTTTAAGCCAACCACCCCACGATTTTTAAACGGACATAAATTTTTCATAATTTAATATTTAAAAAAATACGTAATAAAAACGATCATTTTATTCTCTTTAACTTGAGTTTAGTATTACTATTATTTTTCAGTTTAAAAAATTAATTTGTTACAGGATTTGCAATATCCAGGGGTGGGCAATAACTGACCGTCAACAGAATCCAAACCGAAATCATGTTAGAAATAGGTGTCAAATTATCGATTAATAATGCAACTATCAAAGTACGATCCAAAGAGTTACACTTTGGACTGCGAACAAAGAAATAATATTAATTGTTAAATATTATTAATCACAAATAACTTCGACTATGGAATAAATATTTAGTGAAAGATTATTACGAATATTATGGTGGTGATTGTTTAGAGAAACAATTGATGGGGAAGTAGATTGATTAATCAGATTGATTAATTAGATCGTTGAAGGCATTGAACGATAGAATAAGAATAATCATGGCGTTGAATAATCGAATACACGTTGTTCCATATTAAATTGATTTGTTAATTGTCGTTGAATGATGATTATAGACGTGGGCATTAATGTTGGTGTTTGTTGTTTAAATGGTTAAACGATAATATGTTTTATTATTTGATAATAAAACATTACATTACACTATGTATTAATTACAAAAGAGATGAATAGTGAAATAAGAGGTGGTATTATTAGGCCTTGTGTAGTGGTACTCGTTATAGGGCGTTTTACCCCTATAGCGCCCGGGAACACCGCCCCCCGGGGCGCTATAGGGCGTTTTCCTTGACCCCCGCCATGGCCACACCGGCGTTGTGCTCTGACTTCTTTTTTTTTTTATTATTATTATTATTATTATTATTATTGTTGTTGTTGTTGTTGTTGTGTTTGTGTGTGTGAAGAGGAAGAGAAAGAGAAAGAAGTGAAGAGGAGGAGGAAGAAGAAGAAGAAGTGAAGAAATGAAGAAGAAGATGATGGAGAAGAAGAAGAAGAAGTAGGTGGGGAAGGGGTAGGTGGGGTGGGTTATTATTTTAATAAATTTCTTTTATTATTATTATTTTTTTTATTATTGTTTTTTAACTTAATAAATTTCTTTTATTATGAGTTTTTTCTCATATTGGTGTTGGTGGAAAAAATATTTACCAAAATAGTGTTGTTTAAAAAATATTTACCAAAATAGTGTTTATTTTGAATATAAATATAAATACATTTTCCATACAATTTATATCAGAATGAAACAAGTATATATACAAATTATATTTTTTTAAATGTTAAAAAAATACAATTTGTTGAGAAAAAATGACTTACCTGATAATGAAATATTAAAAAAAAAAGATTGGCCGAATTATGAAGTCGCAATGAATATAGTTATAAGTTAAGCATATATCAAATTGATAAAGAAGTCTAAACCTTAATGCTCCGACAATGACGGGAAGGGAACGGTTCAACGTAGGGCAATGGTACGACGTACCATTCAAAAACGGAAGGCAACGAAGGCAGCAAGATGGTCATAGGTCTACTATTCGTATAACGAAGATGTTCGTCTCTAATCTTCCACCAAGGTGTTCATCGGCAGATGTGATTCAAGTTTTTAAGGAGTTCGGCGATATTCAAGGAACATATATAGCACGAAAATACGATAAACTAGGGAAACGATTTGGTTTTGTTTCCTTTGGTAACGTCCAAGATCCAGAAAGGTTGGAGAATGATTTGAAGGATGTTTGGATTGGGTCGTACAAACTATTCATAAGTCTTGCCAGATTTGTGGATGGGGTTAAGGTTCCTGAAAAAACGGAGAAGGTTTGGAGGCCAGTTCCAGAACAACAAGTGGAGGGGAATGATCGAGTGGAGGGGTCTGATCCTAAGGTGGCTGTCCAGAAACAAGGCTCTAGTAATATTGGAGGTAGGTCTTTCAAGGAAACTTTGTTAGATTTAGAACCTGTTTCTGAATCAGTGGTTATTCCGGTTCGGGACGACATTGTTTGTTGCAATGAAGGGTACGATGTGGGACTTCTGGGTAGGGTGGTGGATTTTAACTCTCTCTCTACTTTGAGAGTTTGGTTTTCTTCCACTATTAATATGCATGTTTCGGTTAAGTATTTGGGTGGGTTAAATATTATTGTCCTTTTTGATTCCATTGAAGATAAGGCTTGGTTTGTTGAGAAGAAAGAATTATGGGGTAAGGTGTTCCAGTCCTTAGAATATTGGGAGGGACATATTGTTGATTTTGAACGTATAGCTTGGATCAAGGTTTATGGAATTCCAATGTGTTTAATGGTTGATAAGGTCATTAATGATATTGGTGCTACGGTTGGAGAGGTTGTCCACTTTTCGACTCTCAAGGATGGTGACGATTGGTCTTATGTCCTTATGGGAGTTCGATGTAAGTCCGGTAAGCGAGTTCATTTGAATGTCCAGTTATCTTGGAAGTCTAATGTTTTTACGGTCATTGGGGAAGAAGATATGGGTGAGTGGATCCCCGACTGTCTCGTTGACGTAGAGGCAGATTGTGTGTCTAATAGTTCCGGTAATGGCGAGTCTAGCATGGCGGAAGAGGAGGAGGTGTTTGAACAGAACGTTGACGAGGAAGAAGATGTTGTTATGGAAGGTGAGAAAGTTTTGGAAAATATTAATGAGCTCATTATCTCTCCTACTATTTCCCATAATGATAATAGTAATATCACCGGTAAAAATAATAATAATAACTCTGTGGTCCATAGTGAGAATATTATTCCCCCCCATAATTTGAATGAAATTGATTCTATTAATAATGATAATAATAATGACACCAATCATACCCATAATGATAATAATTATGACACCAATCATATCCATAATGATAATAATAATACCACCAATGATTATAGGGGGGAGAGCTCTAGGAAAGAAAATGTTACCTTAAAAGAACCGAATATTTTGGGAGAAAAAGGTGCAGGGATTCTCAAAAAGTCAAAGGGGTTTAGGAGAAAGGCCCGTAGGAATTTATCGGTTTCTCCCGTGGGCCAGGACAGGCCCAAAAAAAGGCCCAGAGGAGGTGAAGACCTATTTGACTTGGACCGGTTTATCTACAATGTGTATGGTACTCCTATGCAAAAAACGACGGATAACGAAAGGAGTAATGAGATGTTTTGTACACCGGACCTTAACAGAGAGGTGAGCGGAGATGTTCAAGTACAAGAACAGGAGGTGATGGATGGGTCTGTCCACGATATTGATGGGGTAGAACAAAGTATTCGGAAGGAAGTGGAGGAAACCGTTGCTCTAGGAGTCAAGGTGGGAGCGACTAATTTAGACCAGTTTGTTGATTCAGTAAACAAAATGGTGAGGGAAGAAGGTTTTCAAGAAGTTATCCAATGAATGTTATGTCTCTAAATGTTCGTGGGTTGGGGGATGACAATAAATGGGATTGGATTTGTAATCTTAAACGTGAGAATGCAACCCATCATCAAAATCACGTAACAGTAACTGTAAAAAAAATATGAACAGGCGTAGCAAGTTAGGGAAATAGAACCACCATATAAAATAGCCAAACATCAAAATAAAATCACTAATAAGTCACCGCAATTGGACAAAATTTTTTTACCTTGACTCATTCGAACAATTTACGGATCAAACCACTCAACGACGGCGGTTCTCCGGCAAACTCGTGGAACGTCTTCGTACCTTAAAACATTTCGTGCAAAACGACACACGAACACCACCCGTCCAACGCAAAATCGTGGACAAATGAAACCGCGAATCAACCTCTATCAACGCTAGTAGAAGAAAAGGCCTAAACAAAATCATTCGCCTCGGTTCTCTGGTGTTATAAAACTTCTAACAAACAACAATCAGGGGCTGTTGGATTTCATGTTTGCTTCTTTAGTGTGTTTGATTGAGGGAACAAAGAAATTGTTTATTCATGTTTGCGAACATGAACACTGTATTTTAAGGGTGATTCAGGTCCCTAAATTTAAGGAGTAGTGGGGGAGAGGGGTAGTGGGGAGGGTGGGAAAAAAACTGCCAAGTTATTCTAGTAACCTCCAAATTTTAGAGGTAACCGCCCATTAATTGCGGTCAGGATTGATTTTTAACAAAAACCGAATCGATCCAACGGTGGAGATTAACCGAAATTCAGTTATTTTGTGTAAAAAGGGTGGTTAATATGGTGGAGAACAATATAGTAATAATTAAAAAAACTGAACTGTAAAATGTTTTTAAGTTTTATTAATATATTGTTTTTTTTTATTAAATTGATAGGATATAATAACACCAAATAATAAGCTTCATTCTCGACGTGTAGAAACTATCTAGTGCAGTTAGTTATTTTTAAGTGTGTTATATTTTGTTATTTATATGAAGTATATGTCAAAGGAAATGTTAAAACGATCGTATAACTTAAATTATAATTATAATAATAACACATTAAAAGTATTCTAATTAGCAATGCATTGATGCATTGTTGGTTTGTACTCCCTGCTTTATGGGTGTTTTGTGTATTGATTTGTTGTACTTTATGCATTGAGGGGTTGTAACACTCTTCTGTCTAGGTTTTGCTTCTTGCAGGCCACGTGTTGCTGTGTTGTCATTGTTACCTTTGTGAAGTCTGACCATTTTGCTCATAAACATCTGTAATCCTTTTCCTTTTCTCTCTCTCTCTCTCTCCATAGCTTCATTCACAACAACCATCTTCAATAACCCATCATCTTCCACCGGACTCCTTACCAGCTGCCACCACCACATTCGTCTCCCAACATCCACACCACTGCTAACCGCACCTGTGCACCACCACCAACCAATGACTCCTCCACCTTCGCACCCGACCGCCTCCAACAATACCTCCATCACTGTTATGGAGTGGGTTGCGACTAAAAATGTCAGTTAGTACTGCCATTATCTTTCCAGTAGTGAGGTGTTTCATGGGTAGATCAACCAACCCCAGGGTTTTAGCAAGGTGAGAGTTGGCGGTGACTAAGGATTCAATGGATTCCTGTTATGTGTACCCTGTATCAATTCCGGCCCTTCCATATATGTGTTGGCATGTCTCCGATTTACAAGAAAAAGAGATAAATATACATGATTGTTTATTTTGGTCATGAAATTAGAAGATATGCCGATTAAGGGTAGGCCGGTTGCGCTACACAGGTGCTTTGCCGAGTACATCGCTACCTACCCTCATAGGAACCCGGCGGGGGCTATTCCGATTGGTGGGATCGTCACCGCCATCGCGCTGCGTCTTGCCCCGGGCGATTTGTGAACGCATGTTGAGGAGAACAATTTACCAGCTCCGATGAGGCCCAAGTAAGATTATTATTATATATTATTATTTAATATTATTATTATTATTATTATTTATTATTATTTAATTTTATATATTATTATTTAATATTATTATTGTTGTTTTGTATTTCAGGCCGTTAAATATTTAGACTATGCAGCAGATGAGGGTGGCAGCACGGGTCCCGCGCAGCAACCCACCCGCTTATTACCAGCGTGCTTTCGGTGAGGCTGGCGACCGTGGCGAGCATTTTGTGCCACAGCCGCTGGTACATCTCGATGGGCCGAATGCCCCTGAGGTCCAGATGCCACACGTTGCCGACGGCGACCCACCGGTGGATGTAGAGATGCCAGATGTTCCCGTTGATGAGCTACAACGTCCTGCCCGCGTTTATCATGCTGTCAGGTTGCATGATAGCACGACCCAGGTACTTCAGCAGATCCTGGATCAGTTGGGGTCGTTGCGGGCTGATGTGCAGACGATGGGAGTTGACATGCGGTGGCTGTTAGAGAGCGAGAATGAGAGACGACGGGAAGCTGGTTTGGAGCCGCGTCCACTTCCGGGTTGGGCGTCCAGCAGTCAGCATGGTGGGGCGTCCACCAGTCAGCCGGGTGGGTCGGATCAGCCGGGTGGGTCGGGTTAGACGGGTGGGTTATATTCTTGGTTGTACATTTGAACTCTTAGTTTTATGTAAATTTTTGGAATATTATGCTTATTTATGCTTTATTGTTCGTATCTTGGGTTTTGTTTAGTTCGGCAACATAAACGACATTCGTTCATATTCATATACACAATTATATAAAAAAGATCATATTATACAAATAAAAAAATAACATTTATAAAAAACCAAACATTTATATTTACATCTCAAACCCATTTTAAACATCCACACTACACTTATAAAAAAACCAAATAATCATCACCTAATCATTGCCAATGATTACCAATGATTGTTTTGGATTTGGATGCTAGTCCACGGGTCGTCGAGGCCCCAACGGGCCGTCTGTTTTAGGGTTTAAGCTTTTATACGGGCCGTTTGGGCCTGGACGACCCGTCCTTTTGCCTGTTTGGCCCTCCACGGGCCGTCCAGGCCTCGACGACCCGTGGAGGGGTTGTGCAAATAAAACCCTAGGTTGTGTGAATATCCAGCCCCACACTATTTAGGTGTTGATTCGTATTGATTTTTGAATCATTGTCTCATATTTGTGATATCTAGGCCTTTAATCTTATTTTGTTCATCTTACGAGTATGTCAATGAGATAAGGTATAAACCGGAAACTCATCTATCCAATTGTATGCTTCAGAATTCATCGATCTCCCCTTCGTAGGTAAGCACTAAACAGGTTTCCTTTTTTTTTTTTTTTTTGCTTTTATCTGCTCTTCGCCTATGTTTAGGGGCAGCTTGTAGTGTGAATGAAAGCAATGGTATGGTTTCCAGTTGGGTGTGTGACATATGTGTAAGAATCCTTAAATTGGCCATGAAACTTCATAGGAAATAGCTTATTAATTACTTGACGGTCGCTAAGCCTCCCAAACGACTTCCACAAAGAAAGAAGTTCCTTTATGTTAGACTTATGACTTTGAAACCTAACTAAAATGCATTCTGCCGTGGATTAATGGAGAATTTTTGTAGGATAGGGGGAGAAATTTTGTGTTATATATGACAACGTTTCTAATATCTGAATTGAATATATGAATATTCTTTTATTGTGAAAAATAAAACTATTATTGATATAGTTTACAATCCAATCTCGCTATGTTGTTGTAACTAGAACACTTTATCGGATATATACATACCATGAAGTTGTGAAGTGGTTCATTTAACGATCTATGAAACTACAAAATAATAGAATGCGTCTATTTTGGTTTATTTTTAGTGTTGATTTGGTATTTTGATACTACTTGGTGCTTATTTGAAGTTTGCCAATGCTTATTATGTTTGAAAGTCTTTCTGTTGGATTATTTGTAGGTGGGTTGATAGATGTAAGGCAGATCAATTTATACAGCTACACCTCTGATATGTTAACAGTCAATAATACACAACCAATTGCATGTTACATTCTGGTTTATTTCTCATAAAGGTTATGGATTTATGTTCTCATTTTTTATTGCCTTTTTGTTTACTGTTACATTTGTCCCTTTTAGCGAAATTAATCTTACCTATCTAACACAATCATTTTAATTATAGTTTATGTCATCTAAAATAATGTACTTATCATTTTTTTTATTTCATGAAGTGTCCACTGAAACCCCCCCCCCCCCCCCCCCCCCCCCCACACAACATGTGTAGGACGTGATACACAACGACCACTGTTCTAATTGAAGGTGGGGAAATAAATCTCTTTTAAATCATGCAGAAAACTAGGGAATACTCCTACAAGCAGGCTTCTTCAGGTTGTTGATATTATGGATCTGATCTATAATCTAGACTTGTCATATTATTTGAGTTCTTATGCTTTTTGCAAATTTCTAATTTTGCTGGGCATGAAAATCAACAAAATACGTCTGTGTAATCTTCATCTGTTTGCATGTATATTGTTATGTTTAATTGCTTAACTTTTCATTTCATATTTGTTTATGAAATTTCCAGGGAGAGAATCAATCCATATTTGTTCTTTTTTATATACTTTAACTTTTTGTTTTTTTTACATTTTTACAATTTTTTCACTCTTGAAATCCATAACAAATGCATTTAATCATATCACATACTCCGCCGCAATGCGCGGCAACGCCAACTAGTTATATACATATGTTTAAACGTGTTTTTTTATTTACGTATCGTTAAAAAATACTTCATTCTAGTATGCATAAAAAATTAATAATAATTATCAATTAAAGCTATTCAATGAGATTAGATTTAGGAGTAAGAATCAAGTAAATCTTCAAAAACACCATTTTAGTAAATATTATTTCAAGAACACCAATTTGGTAAATACTTTTTCCACCACCACTATTATGGGAAAAAAATCCTTTTATTATTATTATTAGGTATTTAATATTCTTTATTTAAATAAAAAACAATAATTAACCAATCATTACCAATCATTTATAACCCCCCTCATAACCCCCTTCCCACTACACACTCTTTTTCCACAACCCCCACATAACCCAACTTTTATTACTTTTTAATATTTTAATCCTACAACCCCCCATAACCCCCCACCACTACACATGATCTTATATTTGGCTGCTGAGATGGTGTCATCATTTCATTGGAAAGCTGGGTAGTCTATTGCCAGGTGTGGCTTCAAAAATGAAGGATATAACCACGTGTCAGGAAGAAGGAGCAATGGGACTTTCTTGAAGCCACGTTTCACAACTTGTTGTCTTTGTTAGACACGTCACGTTTGCAAATCCTTTAAATGCAAACGGTGAGAGGTAATTGCGGTCAGTGTCTTTTATGCGTCAGATCCCACCACCATCAGAAAACCAAAGAGAGATAATACGGGAGAGAGAGAAAAGAGAGTCTGAAAGGAGAGGGGGCCGACAACGGCGGTGCTTGGCTGGGATGTGTCGGAGCTACGGTGATGGAACCGATTTCCATCGAGTGCACTGTACAGAGCCACTAAACACACGGAAAGGTAGCATCGGTTTGGTTAGAAAGCAGTGGTGATGGTGGTACGACAAGAACATAAGCTTCAACGGTGGTACCGAGTCGAGCAAACAATGCGGTAAGTTTATCACCTCCGGTTTGGTTATGAAATCAGTATATCAATGTCATGTAACTGTCTTTTCCGCTGGATCTGGTGTTAATGTCGCTGTTTGTTCAGGTTGCGGCTGATGATGTACGCCGGCTTCTGAACCATACGTGGCCCTCACCAATCACCATCGGTATGAAAACATAAAAACAAGGCTGGACATAAGTATTGGCTACGGGGCTTTAGGGAGACATAAAGTGGCAACGATTGAGGTTGAACGGTCGTGTAGTAGTGGATAATTTGTGTTGGCGGAAGTAATGGTGGTGTCGCATCGGCCAATAGTGGTGGTGTGGTTATGTAGAGATGGGAGAATCTTTCTTTGAGAATAAGATGGCTGTATTTTCTTTCATAATATGGTACTTTGTAATTTATAATATATCTATATATGTTAATGGTGTGGGAGTAAGAAATTGATTCAACTGCTTTGTTTCTTCTTTATATTTCTTAATTTTCTTTATGAAGATGATTTAAATTAGTTGTAAACATACCTGAAATTGAGAAGAGCTCACACCTTTTAATAATTTGACCATTTAATCCAATAATCTAAAAACGGTTTCATGATTTATTATTTGAATATGATTGTTAGATAGATATTTAAAAAAGGGATTGTTACGTACCAATAATGAATGGAGCAATCCTGTGAAAAATTTTAATTGGAAGTTTAGTATGAAAGTATGTTTTATATGTTTATATATGGTGTGTACAAGGTTGCGCGCATTCATAATGTGGAGTGCCTGATACGGTATCAGTCCAATTGGGCCGCTCGGATACCGGCATATCACTCCATCTCTCCATCAAATAATTAATTTACCCTTTTAAAAAGAGAGGGATAGAACATAGTTGGACAATGTGGAGTACGGTTAATTTGTCCAACCTCATCATACATTTTATATTACGATTTGTTAAATTACGATGCAACGCTATTTTAGGTTTTGATTTGCATAATCGATCCACAACAACGAATCAAACAGGTTATATTACAACTTCTTTTAGTTCTCTTTCGTTTAACCAAATCCGATCAAATTAGGCTGCGTTTCCGCAACAACGCGCAGGCTGTAACCAAATACCGATCAAATCAGGGCTCCGCTCCCGCCGCAACGCGCGGGCTGAATATTACTAGTAAATATAATGTCACAAATCAGTTGTAAATTAATGTTATATAAATGTTTTGTAATTAACCGAGCTTTCCTTAACCAGTTGACCTTACTTCGTAACCTTAGCCTCTCTTTCTTTATAGTTCGACTAAGTGGCGAAACGACTCCCGCTAGATAGCCGCCCTTTTCTCTCTTTTTACAGCCTCGTGGACGGACGAAAGAAGGTAAGTTACAGAACGGGGCAGTGAAGGCTCGCGAAGTAGACAGCAAGCAAGAGCTTCTCAGCCCCCTATTCTATTAGTCAAGCGCTAGCGCGCCCCTCTCTCTAAAGGGCGTAAGCACTTTACTCGCTACGCCTCACGGTTTGGCTACCCATCGTCATTCCCTCTCTGTCTAAAGTGAGAGGGGTTCTCTGCGAAACATTAGTGGCTAAATAATTAATAATTAATAGTTAATTGACAAAATTACAATTTTTATCCTTTATAAACCTCTTATAGATGAAGTCCCTTAAAAGTTTTACTTTTACTTTGTGTCCTTTTGACCAATAGTTTGTTACAACTCTTGTCATGTGCAAGGCATATGAAAGGGCTAATTGGTCTTTTATTCATAAAGAAACAATTCTTGTAGTTAAAATGTAATAAAATCGTTGGTATATAAAAACACATTGTACATATATTTTTTTCTAAATTCCTTTTTTTTTTGCCTTTTCTCTACCACCACCATCACCATCTCCTGCTATCACCTCCTTGCCACCACCAGCAAACCCTAATGTGCGCTCTCCGGATCGAGACACTTAAACTCGTCACCATTCACGCCATCCTACAAACTCTAACCCCTAAACAACTACCGAACACCAACACTGTGATTTACCACTGCCACCGTCCAAACCCCACCTATAACAAACATCGTTGCCCACCTTTAAACCCCTACCTTGCTCCATCCGCTGCCATCACCATCCCTCCACCACTGATCAACCTATCGTTGCAGACCCCACAACCACCACACTCCACCGTCCACACCCAAACAAAACCCTACCATTCTCCCCTTTCATCACATCCAAAACCCCTCGCCTTTTAACTTCTCACTACATCTCCACCGCTGCAAACCCCATTCCCCCACCTTCACCTTTATGTTCTGCTCGATTTAAACCTTAACCCTCGATTTATAGGTCTGTAGGGAAGGTGGGCGATGGTGGCAACGACTATGGTGGTGGCGGCGTTGGTGATGTGTTGGTAATTTGTGGCTTGAATGGTAGTGGTGAATGGGGATGAGAGAGGGAGAGAAAATAACTAAGTTAGATGTGTGGGTGACACACATGAACAATATTTTTATATATAAATGGTTTTTATATAATTAAACTACAAGAATTGTCTTTAATAGATAAAAAGACATATTTGCTCTCATGTGTCTTGCACATGACCTAACATAACTTGGATTTTTTAACCTAGTTAGAGGAAATGACAAAACCTATAGCAAAGTATTGAAATAAAGGACACGGAGTAAAAATAACACTTTTAAATGACTTGATCCATAATTTTGAGATTAAGAAAGGACAAAAAATGTAATTTTGTCTAGTTAATTATTACAAGGATTACTACTTTGAGAGCAAGTAATTAGCTTAGGGACTAGAATTTAAGTTTGGACAAAATTACATAGACTGTCCTTTATTTATTACCCAAATTGCATCTTCTGTCCTTTGTCTTTCATTTGCACTCATTCTGTCCTTTATTTTCTCAATTTGTTACACCCTCTGTCCTTTAGCCTAACTAAGTTAAAAAAGTTGGTTAACTTTATTTTCTAACTTTACATTTCTAGCCCATGTAGTTTTCTTAAGCCTTAACTCCAAATAAAACGACGAAACTAATGCACGGCATGAAACAAAATCATAGGGCTTAAACTACATCAAATTTCGATCAAAACCATAATTTTGAAGTAAAACGATTGATGAAAAACATATATTGTTTTTACAACAACTCATTTTATATATAAACATACACATATATATAACTGAAGTTAAGAGAATTCACATCAAACATAACCCAACAAACATGAAACCTGACTGAAACTTGTTAAAAACGTATATCGAGTCCAACCGATACAAACCGAATTGAAAAACGGGTAAAAACCCAAGCCAAACTTGACCCACGTTAACAAAAACGGATCCTACTCATTCAAATCGCACCCAAACTCATATCTGAGCACACCCACATGTTTCTGGATCCAAATCGCACTAACATCTGCAAAATCACGAGTCAAAAATTTCCGAATTTAAAACTTTAACGAACCCACTTGTAAAACCAGTCGATTATACTATAAATTGGAACCTTGTATAGATTCATACTTCATAATCGATTAGTTCTGTGCAAAAACATATAAAAAACATCCATTAAAGCGTTCACAATTTTAAGAACAAGAATAACCCAATCGCAACTTTAATCGGTCGATTACACCTCTAAAACAAACAAGTGAGTATCATGTTAAATATGGTTTTGATCGGAATTTGATGTTCTATAATAGCCCTATGATTTCGTTAATTATCGTGGTCGAAGTCTAGGTCAATCAAAATGGGTTCAAGGGTTAGGGTTCGATCAAAACTGCAGGGGCTAAAAGTGTAAAGTTAGAAAATAAAGTTAACCAACTTTTTAAACTTAGTTAGGCTAAAGGACAGAAAGTGTAGCAAATTGAGAAGCTAAAGGACAGAATGATTGTAAATGAAAGACAAATGACTGAAGCTGCAATTTTGGTAATAAATAAAGGATAATCTGTGTAATTTTGTCTTAAGTCTGATTACTATATAATTAGGCTTAACTCTAAACCATAATATTTCTTGGTCATAATCTCTGGCCACCATAGAGTTTTGAAAATAAGTTAAATAAAACAAAACAAAACACCACGACCATAATTACTAAACATCATCGCCGCCACCTCCTCCCATTAGCCATCACCACCGGCTGAGACCACCGGCGCCACCCCCTCCCCGCTACGGCCCACGCACTGCCATCTTGGGCCACGTGTCACTCCCTTCGGTGCCTCGTTTTTTGTGCGAGATTGGATCTACACCGGGTGTGTTCGGATGATTCACGAAGTTGGTGATTGTGATTACTAGCAGAGCGTTTGTGGATCCATTGTGCATGTCTTTTGGTGTTTCATCAAGGTAATGAATCTTGAACGCCCTATGATTGTGTTTATATTATTTGTTTGGATTTATATTTGGATCGCCGGTATGGGATGTCGATTCGGTTTAAAATATGTATATGTTTTTGTTATCATGATTCCGCCTAAAATACATATTAATAATGGTTATTAATTTTGTGAAAACCTATATATATAGAGTGAGGTTCCTGTACAAATGCCATATTTCGTGAGAAGTGTGAGAAGGATTAAAAATTGATATGCAGGCATCATTTTTTGAACTTAGTCATAATGTTTTGGATTGTTTTGCCTAGAAAAACACAAAACATAACAATTAAAAACCGATAACAATGTATTATAGGCTTAAAACTTAAAATACCATGCTAAGAACATTAAGCAGTGTGTTTTAGCTTTTTTTTAAAAAATTTAATGACTATAATACATTGCATTGTGTTTTAAATTGTTGTGTTTGGTGTTTTTCAAGTTAAAACAACCTAAAACATCATTCCTAAATCCAAAACATGATGCCTACATTTCAATTCTTAATCTTTCTTACACTTCTCACGAAATATGTCTTTTGTACAGGAACCTAAATCTATATACACACACACATAACACATACTTATGAGCATCTTTGAATATGACAAAAGTAAATTGTCAATATATGACATAGAGTCTTATAGACTCCCTGTACGTTATCTTGTTTGTTTGTATTTTATTTTTCTATAAATAGATGTAAAATATGTAGTAGGAGGCACGCCTAACTTTGGCCTCTCTCTTCTCTCTTTTGATTTTGTACTTGTAAAATAGCTAAATAAATAAAGGTTTGAAGTTTGAAGATCAAAAACTTTGAAGTTCGTCTAAGTTAGTAAGTAATTTAAATTTCATTTATATATATAGGGAAAGTATAAATTGAAAACCCCCTTGAGTTAAGAAAACTTTGAAAACCCATGTAAAAACCATCTAAAAAAGTTCTTTTTTCTGAAAAAAATTACACAAGGTAACATACATGTTTTTAAGCTTTTTGGGCCAAAAAAATTAAAAAAACGCCAAAAGGATATTTTTAAAAAAAATAAACAACGCAAACTTTGTAACAGCGTTGTTAACATATGTTAAAAAGTAGAAACATATGTTAACAGCGCTGTAACATATGTTAAAAAACAGAAAACATATGTTAACAGCGATGTAACAACGCAAATTTTGTAACAGCGTTGTTTATTTTTTTTTTTAAATATCCCGTCGGCGCTTGGTTTTTTTTTTCAAAATGGTTTTTACATGGGTTTTTAAAGTTTTCTTAACTCAAGAAGGTTTTCAATTTATCCTTCCTATATATATATATAATAGAGATTTTATGACGAACCGAATAGTTGTAAACCGAGATCAAGTCATTCATATATTCTTAGCTTTTATATCTTTATTTCATGTACTTTTAAGCAAAATTTTTTGCTAAAGTTTGGTTTTGGTTATCAACCAAAATTAACTGAACTGAAAAACGTAAACAATTAGCTGATTGGTTAGTAAGATCAATTAATATATGACTATGGTTTCGATCAGGGCCGGATCTAGCATAAGTCAAATGAAGCTAGGGCTTTAGGCCCCAAAATTTTAAAGGCCCCATTAATCGGCGAAACCAGAGGGGTCCGACCCTCCATTCGGCAAGCTTTTCGTCACCGGAGATCCGAATCTTTGACTGATTTCTTGAGTTTTTTTTTTTGTGTTTGACCCTTCAAATTGTTGGTTAACCACATAAAATAAAGCAAGAAAAGTGGACAAAGTTTAATCTGAAATTTTTTTCACCGGTGAGAACTCCAGTTGTTGCTAGCGTAGAAGAAGCATTGCAGACTGCAGAGGTAAACGGAAGGAAGAGAAGATGCAATTGTTTTTATTAAAAATAAGTTAATATTTTATTACCTGTCTTTTTTACTTTTCAAATGCTTTCAGATTCCTTTTTCTTTAATTACAAGATAGATATTGTGAATGAAGCCAATGATCCTTTAGCTTAGTGGTGGAAACTTATGATTTCTTTGAGGATCAAGGTTCGATCCCCACTATAAGCAAAAAGGTGAGGTGAGAGGGTTTTATCATCTTAGGTGAGTTCCCGCTCGTTTGAGGTCACCGGTTCGACTCCTGGCAGCCCCCAGCAACCTTGGCCGGCCTGGGTGGTTAGGTTATCTTTCGGGGTAACAAACCAGTTTGACGCCATGGCGCCGCTTCGAACCGGGTCCGCGTCAGTTGTCATTGGCTCCTCAAAAACAAAAAAAAAGACCACTGCGCTAGCCGATGAAAAAAAAAGATATTGTGAATGAGTTTAATTTAGTTAAAAAAAAGTTTAATATTTGATTTGATTTTTTTACTTTTTTAACAGTTTAAATAACTTTTAATATCCTGCCCTACTTTACTTAGTTGTATTTATATTTAAACAATTTGTATATAATGTAATATATATTTTATTATTTATGTGTGTATATTGATTAAAATAGGGTGGATGAAATAGTATTCCTTAAACTATTTAACTTAGATATTAATGTTAAATTATTTAACTTAGATATTAATGTTGATGTAAGAATAACATATTAAATGAAAATTAGAAAATAACATTTGTGTGTGTTGATGTGTTATTTATAGAAGTGAAAAAAAAAAAAACTGCAACACTCCAAAAGTATGTATGGTAAAAAGGCCCCATTTGATTGTTCGCTTTAGGCCTCAAGAAACGTTGAGCCGGCCCTGGTTTCGATTAAGGCTAATAACCACACTGAATCGAACCATACAGACCCATTGTCCGGTGTTCTTCTATGAAGTAGCACGCGGGGACCCGCCATGCTAGTATTTAACAATGCAAATGACTCATTAAATCCAAAACCCATACCCAAATCGAATAAAAAACCGTGAAACAGAAAACTGCATGTACTGAACCCAAAAAAAAAAAAGCTACCTTGAACCAAGCATAACCAATGACGGTTACAGACGACGACGTCGAATTCAACCTCGAATTCCGTTCAACAAAAGACGACGCGTGGTACACATGCGGCGTCGTTTTGGAACACAATAACCACCTCCGTATAAAAATCGAAGGCTACACAGAAAGCTTCTTCGACGAGGTTTTCTCCGTTAATAATTTCTCCAATCACACTGATATCCAACTGTTTATTAATAGGTTCCGTCCTCTTTCCACACCTGTTGATGATAAGGAGTGCTCTAAACTCGTTCAAGGCATGACTGTATGCGCTATTTATAGAAACGACGACGAGGCTCTTTATTTTGACGCCGTTGTTGACGCTGTATGTGTTTTCTTTTTCAAATTTAGGCCTTTTTTGTTTTTATAAAGTTTTTTTTTTTTTTTGTAAGGTTTTTGATGATCATGCTGATGTGATTGATTGCTTTAACCAATAGTTATGCACATGATGATTGTAGCAGTCGCTACGCGCTAGTAAGCTGGTTGGTTGGGATTAATAGGATCGGGATATTTTATTTGTAATTTTTAGTTTTATATATATACACACACATTTTTATAGTTAAGTATTTAAGTAGATCGGTTTTAGCCCCTCCTTGGACATATTTTAAGTATACAAAATTAATTCTAGGTTTTGACTTATGAGGCCTTATATAGACATACAAATAACGGTTAATTAACTGCTAAAACCAACAGACACTATCCTAGTTAACCTGCACAGCCATTCTAAAGATGTTCTGTTTGACTTTCTGAAGTCACAGTTTGACTTTTATAATTGACTTTTTAATTATCATAATTTCTTGATTATAATCTTCCAACACTGACTACCGATAAGGTCACTGACTGGCTGACCAGCAATTAATCGCAGACTAGTCTCGGTTTTTACAACGCTGTATGCCTTAGAACAATGGAATGTGTTTTATTATTTTGAATTTGTTTATTTGGAGAATATTGTAGGAAGGAACTAATATTTGCTATTTAGGTCATGGATTATGGTTCCACTTTTGTTAGTTTTTTTATTTTTGTTTTTTACTTAATAACTAGAGTTTTAAGTTAGCTGCGCTTCGCTGCGGGGATTCACAGTTGTGTCGAGAGTTTACTATGTGACACATTTCGATAGAGGCTGCAAACTGCTTACCACGTGCAGTGGCGTCATTGCTATCCAGGCGTTGAGAATATAGAGAGAGAGAACATTCAAGTACCAGGAAAAAAACGTGAAAACATACAAGGTCCTGATGTTTTCTTCTATGAATAAGGACTTCTAGTCTACTAAACACTACATAAATATGAAAACTGATTCTTTATTAAATAACAGTAGGTCTAAGAATTGAGGGTCTTCTTCCCACCATTTCATTCCATTAATTTCACTGGAACGTCGAATATGGATACCAATATGGCAACACATAGATATTGTTTCAACGAATGTTTTAGCAAAATATACAAAGTCCCAAAACTAATCTAGTGTTTTTATAATCAATATAAAGATATCATTCTTCATATCCATCGTCTATCCCTAGTCGTCGACATATCAGCCAACCAATGAAAGCCGAATCAATTTGTCAAACCTAGTATATATAGTTCAAACCTGATAAGTATCAAGAAGTTTGGTATAATTCGAATACTCAGACAAATAGGAAACTATAAGTCACCAAATTGAGAAATAACAAAGCATCAAATCTAAGATTATAAGACAAACGCATTCTTGAGTTAACTTATCAATAATCTCCTGTGAAAGAGTAGGTAAAACATCTGCAAATTACAAAAAAATAATACTAAGGTTAAACGTTCCAACAAAAACCTGCACATAAAACCGCAAACAATTAAGGCGAGTTTAAACAGTGGAAGTACAAGAAACATACCTTCTTGAAGAAAGGGAACATAAGTAAACAGTCAAAGAATAAAAAAAAATAACAGGGAAGACATATAAAGAAGTGAAGAAGAGTACACATGTGAACAACCAAAGAGAAGAGAAAAACATGTTTACCAAGCCTACAGCCAATAGTGGAAAAAAATTTCTAGCCAATAACAAATGATCATTGTATAAGTGTCGTCGTTTTGATATAGAAGATAGTAGGTGCAATATATGAGCATAGACTAAGTTAGTTTATTTGGAGAATGCTAAGAACCAGAAAATTAAGACGCAGACAAAAGTAAAATTCACTAGTCGGCCTGCTTGAGAGGGGCAAAGCTCCGGTACAAAGTAGTACTTAGGTAATTTTAAATAAACAAGACAATTCTACTCTCCTATAAACTCAACATAAATACGCAGAACAAAAACAGTTAAGCTGCAGTTTAACTAATAAATAGTTGACCCATTCACCCATTGGGTCCACTTGGTTGGTTTTTCCTTTAGATCCCTCTGACCCCGGTCCACATCTGCACCCTATTCGGACATGAATTAGGTGGGTTCGTATTAGAGAAGTTGTAGGAGCGAATTAATATTTGCCATTTAGGTCATGGATTATGGTTTCACTTTTGTTAATAGTTTTCTTTTTTTCCTTTTTACTTAATAATAGGTACAATATAAAGAGCATACACCGGAGAAATGTGTATGCAGGTATTTATTGTGCTGGCAGCATGGCCCAGGTGAGGGAACTATAACTGAAACAACTATTGTGGATGTATGTTTCATCATGCATGGTGCAATTCCTCCCGAAATTGCTGAATTTGCAGACCTTATGAAACAGCAACTTAACGGATCCTCTGTTCAACCGCAGGCAAGTTTTAAGTTAGTGTCATTGTGGTGCGGTTTTCTTAGTTTGTGATTGTTGGTAATTATATGTACTTGGTTGTGGATTTATAGGAGTTTAGCAGTGTGGGACATGGTTCTTGTGTCGGATCTTCTGCAGGTTTTGTATTTAACAAAGATGTTTTTGTATAATAGCGATTTCAGAACTTGTTTTAAATTTGTGTTTTAATTGATAGGGAGGGAAAGCTTCTGCCCTGAGTTAAGTGATCATGACATAGACATGGGAGGTGTGAAAAAAACTGACCGTCATCATTACATTGTGTTGGAAAACTTGGAGAAAGATCTGTGCCCGTTGTTAATGATGGATTTTATACACGAGCATACATCAATTACGGCACAAACGTATGTTTTTCCAAGCATGTTAGCCGAAACCTATGCCCGAGGAGCAATCATGGTGGATAGCAGCACAAAGTTGAAGAGGATTTATGATTTTATAAACAATCCCAATCACTTTATTACATCTTTCTCTGGAAGGTAAGCAATTCAGCATTGCTGTTGTATAAAGTAACTTATGACTCGAATTTATAAATGCTATCTAGCGAATTGACGTAAGTTGTTAAAGAATTTTTGTATTTGGTTTTTTGGTTAAGATGACATATTGTGGTGCATTAAGTTTATTGATTAACAGCTGCTTATTCAAGTCTTTATTTCTTGTAGGCCATGGGTTTTATCTGAAAATAATCTTAGAACTGGAACATTTGACACAAACATGCAGAGCTTGCAGCCTAAGCATGAGGTAAATGCGTTGTTCAATGATTAGGATTCAGGGTTTCCATCCGCACAGGTGTCCGGAATTGGTTCGTAAAAAGGTGCTTATTGTTATATGTTCAACGACAGCGGGAGGGGCTGGTCCTCGATGAGGACTAATTTCAGTTTTAAGAACCTGTTAATAGTTGGATCAGTTAAGGTCTTTGGTCCATCTATCAAACCTGTTAAGGCCCTGTCCAATTTGAAATAGTTGGATTCATGTTACCTTTATTTTTATTTTTTTTGAAATTTGCTATTTCTCAAAGAATTTTCTTCTATTCCATTTTCTGATTTATTTTAACATGCTAAGTGACTTTTTTTATCCCTCCTATAGTCATTTTAGGGCAAAATGCGAATTGTCTTGCCTTTCGACTCAATACCGTAGAACACTTTGAGTGCCAGATTAAGAAAACGATAATTCTAGACACTCTGAAGTAACAACATTTTATGTTTATTGGTTCTGAGTCAAAATAAAATTTAGAACTTTTTCCTCCAACTAGCCGTTATATGGCTGTTGCGAGGGGTAAACTTGTCATTTAGCATGTTAGATAAGTCAAAACACACCAAGGAGAAAATCGTTTTTGGTAAAAGTCAAATGTAACTATTTTGGACATTATTGGATCAAATTTGTCTAAACTGGTCCTAATTAGGTTTCTTCAGTGGCCTTCCAGAACTAGGCCTTTTCGGTTTGCGCCCGTGGATGTGCATCTCTATTTCAAATACAACGATTTCCAATATTTTCCGTTAATTATTTATTCATCTTTGACCTCCGTGCATTCTTAACCCCAGAATTGCAGTACAAAGAATCAGCTGAAGGTTGTTCGCTTAGGAACAGAAGAATACAGAAAAGCTAAACAGCTAAATGGTTTATATTTGAAATTCCGCGATCATCTAAATGTGCTTCTGCAGAGGCTAGATATGGAGGAGAAGAAGGATCCGGCCCGTTCAGTTTCTGCAGAATTTAAAAATGCAGTTTCTAATGGCAGGTAAACAATTATTTTTGTTGACTCAACCCGATAATCGGAAGCATGACCCGTAGTAGGATGTCAAAGGCGATAAATGCAGTTAGTTACACAAATAGTTCCTATGGTAAGACCATATTACAGTTTGGTCCCAAGTTTTTGGAAATTACACGCACAATTTTCACTATTCACGCACGGGTGGACACATTTAGTACATGACCAATTTTTAGGGTCCAGCCGTTGGCTCAATGTAACTAGGTTTTGGTTCCAGCCTTACAAGCACATGTGAAACTCTTAGCAGCCGTATATTTTGATATATTAGGGATAGATCATGTTTGTTATTAGAGATAATTATTGTATTTAAATTGTGTATATCCTTTCCTTATTCCTTGGTTGTATCCTTCCCTATAAATAGGGGTATTGTTTATCAATGAAATCAATTACATTACAACCTAAATTACTTTCATGGTATCAGAGCTTTAATCGGCTCCTGATTACCTCTTTTTTTCGCTTCCGCCTTCTTTTTTTTTTTCCTGCCATATTATCACCGGATTCGTTCGGTCACTGTCGCCATGACAAAAGACGACGCAACAGCTGAATCGTCCACCAAACCGCTCCCCTTGCACCCCGCCTACTCCGTGTCGAATATTCAATCTAAAATCCGGACATTGGACGGATCTAAGGTTACTTATTCGGCATGGGTTAAGCTATTTAACCTTCATGCCGTCGCATACAAGGTCATTAATCACATTGACGGTTCAGCTCCTCCAGCCACTACATCGCCCGAGTACGAACAGTGGAAAGAATTAGATGCGCTGGTCTTGCAATGGATTTACAGCACAGTTTCGGATGACAATCTGAAACGCCTCATGGACACCACTGATGCTAGATCGGCTTGGGTAAAACTCGAGAAGAAATACTTGAGTAACAAAAAGGCTCGCGCTGCGGCGCTTGAGACGAAGTTCTGCAATCTTACTCTCACATCCTGCGCATATGTTGAAGATTATTGTCAACAACTCTCTGATTTGGCGAATCAGTTAGCGGATGTTGATCAGCCCGTATCTGATTCACGCCTTGTCCTTCAGCTTGTGCGAGGGCTTCCGGCCGAATTTAACACCACTGCTTCTCTTATAAATCAGCAGGGTGTTGATTGGGACGAGG
Source organism: Ambrosia artemisiifolia (assembly GCA_032199755.1). Classification (NCBI taxonomy): domain Eukaryota; kingdom Viridiplantae; phylum Streptophyta; class Magnoliopsida; order Asterales; family Asteraceae; genus Ambrosia; species Ambrosia artemisiifolia. The sequence goes on along the minus strand of CM063515.1, from coordinate 49,391,596 downwards.
CTATCACCATGTTGAACGACGAGGTCATACGAATCGAAGCCCAGAAAGGCTCACAGGCTACGGTTCTTGCTGCTACTGCAGCCCCGGCTTCGGCCGGCTCTTCTTCTAACAGCACCGCCCAGACGCCCTCTGATCAGCAGAATCGGCGTGGCAGTAGGGGTCGTGGCTCAGTTTCGAATCGCAGGGGCAGGGGTAGAGGTCGTCAGCAGCAGTTCCCATGGACCGGTTATCAAGGACAGCAGCAATTGAACTCCTTTCCGGCGTGGGCATGGTGGACTCCTCCACCGTGTCCTTATCCCACCCAGCCACAGTGGTCCGGCGGCCAAAAACAGTCGGATCAGACATCTTCCCCGCAGGTACAATACGCCGGCTACCCCCCTGCCAATACCGGTTATTCTCCTGCCCAATTTGCACCACCAGGGTTCGTTATGCCGCAATACAATCCGCTCTGCCCAACTGATTTGAGTGCTGCCATGTCCAATATGCAAGTCAATAACTCTAATTCCGGTTGGCAGTCTGATGTTATGGATACCGGCGCTGAGTCTCACGTCACCAAGGACCCAGGTAAAATTATTATCCCTGATTCTACTCCTGTGTGTCGTAATATTTTGGTAGGTAATGGTATGTTTTTACCGATTAATCAGTCAGGCACTGGCTTTCACCCGTTACCAAACCGTACCTATATACTTCCCCATATCCTTTATAGCCCACAAATTATTAAAAATCTTATTTCTGTACGTCGATTTACTCGTGATAATCTAGTGTCTGTCGAATTTGACCCGTTTGGTTTTTCTTTGAAGGACCTCAAAACTAGGAAGCACCTATCTCGGCATGACAGTCCCGGGCCTCTCTACACGTTCACGCCGCCTCAACTGCCATCTCAAGCCACCTTTATTGCTTCACATCATCTACCTTGGCATGATCGTCTAGGACATCCCGGGGCGCAAGTTTTAGATATTTTAAATCGCAATTTTAATTTTCAATGTAATAAGGACAAAAGTCATAATCTTTGCAATTCTTGTCAAATTTCGAATGATAAACGTTTACCTTTTTATTCGTCTAATACATATACTTTTGCTCCTTTTGATATTATTCATTGCGATTTATGGACTTCGCCTATCACGAGTAAAACCGGATATAAGTATTACATGGTGCTAATTGACAATTTCTCACACTTCGTGTGGGTTTACCCCCTAAAATATAAATCTGAAACATTTCCCACTTTTGCTAAATTTCATCAATTAATCCTAACCCAATTTAACCGCAAAATAAAAACCTTCCAATGCGACTTAGGGGGTGAATTTGACAATTTAGCATTTAAAACCTTTGCCCAAAATAACGGTTTACTTTTCCGTTTTGCATGCCCGCAAACTTCTTCCCAAAATGGAAGGGCCGAGCGTATGATTCGCCGCTTGAATGACATCATTCGGGCTCTCCTAATTCATGCGAATCTGCCTCCTTCTTTTTGGGTTGAAGCCCTACACACCGCCACCTACTTACATAATATTTTACCCACCAAGCGCCTAAACTTTTACACACCCACCATTGTCCTTTATCTTCGCCAACCAGATTACGAACACTTACGAGTGTTCGGGTGTGCTTGCTACCCCAATACCTCGGCCACACAGCCCCATAAACTTCACCATCGGTCCATGCGATGCATATTTCTCGGGTACCCTCCCGACTTTCGTGGCTATCGTTGCCTGGACCCTACCACGGGCAAGGTTCACATATCTCGTCATGTGACCTTTGATGAACGTGTGTTCCCTTACACACTTTCACATCGTCCCGTCTCATATAGCTTCCTAGATGATAACCCTCCCCCGGGTTTTACCTTTCATCGGCCCATTAGCCAACCCGTCACACAACCCGTGGCCCCTCCCATTCCCAATCCTGTCACAGCACCCTTCCAATTCACTTACTCACGCCGACCCAAACCCGGCCCAATAGCCGCTACCCAGCAGCCCGGCCCAAACCATCACTCAGGCCCAACCCCACCTCAGCCCGCTCCACAGTCTGCCCAGCAGCCCACCCAACCTGTTAACCATCACCCGATGACCACTCGGTCCAAGACCCGATCCAATGCTTCAGCCATACATCACACCCCTTCCATCTCACCGGTCCCTACCTCGTATGCCAAAGCCCTGACTGATCCTAATTAGTTACATGCTATGCAAACCGAGTACTCGGCATTACAGGACAATGAAACATGGGAGCTTGTTCCCCGTCCTCATGACAGACCTGTCATTCGTTGCATGTGGTTATTTCGGCATAAATTTAAATCGGATGGTTCCTTGGCTCGCTATAAGGCTCGATTGGTGGTTAATGGAAATTCACAAACGGTTGGTATAGATTGTGACGAGACCTTCAGTCCGGTTGTTAAACCGGCTACTATTCGCACCGTGTTGTCACTTGCAGTTTCACGGGCTTGGCCGATTCATCAACTTGACGTCAAGAATGCGTTTTTACACGGGGAACTCAATGAGACAGTATTTATGCACCAGCCCCCAGGTTTTTATGATAAACGGTTTCCTAATCATGTTTGTCGGTTGAAGAAATCCCTCTATGGGCTTAAACAGGCACCAAGGGCGTGGTACACTCGCTTTGCTACATTCATCACTTCTAAGGGGTTTCGTAGTACGACCAGTGATCAGTCCTTATTTGTGTATCACAAGGACCCGACGAATATTGCATACCTATTATTATATGTTGATGATATCGTTTTAACCGCTTCTAATGATCGTCTCTTAACTACTATCATCAGTACACTATCCACCGAGTTTGCTATGACCGACTTGGGCTCGTTACACCATTTTTTGGGGATCACCGTGACCAAACAGAAAAATGGCATTTTTTTTTATCCCAAGCTCAATATGCTAAGGATATTATTGGCCGAGCCTCTATGACCGCTTGCAAGCCGTGCTCTACACCGGTTGATTTATCTTCCAAGTTAAGTGCCACGGATGGGGAACTATTTTCGGATCCTACGCTCTATCGGAGTTTGGCGGGTGCATTACAATATTTAACTTTTACGCGACCCGACTTGTCGTATGCTGTCCAGCAAGTATGTCTTTTCATGCATGAACCGAGAGTTCCTCACTTTGCTTTCATGAAACGGATCATACGCTACCTACAAGGAACTGTTGATTACGGTATTCGAATTTCGCGGTCGGCTTCTTCTGACTTGGTTGCATATTCTGACGCTGATTGGGGTGGATGCCCGGATTCCAGACTGTCTACATCGGGCTATTGTGTCTTCCTCGGGGACAATCTTATATCGTGGTCTGCAAAACGACAACCTACTGTGTCACGTTCTAGTGCCGAAGCCGAATACAAGGGAGTTGCCAATGCTGTTGCCGAGTTGTCTTGGATTCGCAATCTGCTGTTCGAACTTCTCATACCAGTGACTCGTGCCTCCGTGGTGTTTTGTGACAATATTTCAGCGGTTTATTTGTCCAACAATCCGGTTCAGCACCAACGGACGAAACACATTGAGATTGATATACATTTTGTTCGCGAAAAGGTTCGTCTTGGCCACATCAAGGTTCTTCATGTCCCATCCTCGATGCAGTATGCGGATATTTTCACAAAAGGATTATCTCGTGAGCTATTCCAGTCATTTCGGTCCAGCTTGAGCGTTTGTCCTCCGCCCGCTCAAACTGAGGGGGTGTCTTAGCAGCCGTATATTTTGATATATTAGGGATAGATCATGTTTGTTATTAGAGATAATTATTGTATTTAAATTGTGTATATCCTTTCCTTATTCCTTGGTTGTATCCTTCCCTATAAATAGGGGTATTGTTTATCAATGAAATCAATTACATTACAACCTAAATTACTTTCAGAAACAACCAAAGATATCTCATGTTTACTGTGTTTTGCCTAACACAAAGTTTGAAATCAACTTTATTTCTTTTTACAAGCTTTGAATTTCCTTTTCTTTTCTCATAAAAACATAATCTATAAATAAAAAAATTGTCATTGGTACAGTTGAAGCAGCTTAATGGTACACGCGAACGCCAAACGGGGTGCAATGCTTGCTTGTTCGCGTTGGTTCCTTTTGTGAATTACGAATCCGGTAAGAAAGCTACAACATTGCGGTAGCATGATCGCTCTAGAGTTGGTGCTTTTTAGCTCTCAGAAAGGTCTAGTGGTAAATGGCTAAATAACACAACCTTACAAGTCAGTTGGACCTCGCCTAATATCGTTTACAGACATTGTAGTTGCAGTGTTTTGCTACTCTGATTTAATTTAAGGCAAAATATAGAAAATAGCAGCTAGATTTTAGTACTTTATTTTAGTTTTAACAATTTAAGTGTGGTATGACAAAATGATCATAGAATATCATCAATCATTCAACCATATATTTACGCTAGTTAACTTAAGAGAGGAAAATAAAATAAAATAAAGGAAAGAATTTTTCTTTCCATTTCCTTTTTTTTCTTTTCCTCTATTTTTTTTCCCTTTCTTTTCCTTTCATTTCCTCTCAATTTAGAAGGATTAAAAATGGCTAAGTTTTCCCCTCTTTTCCTTTCCTTCCAAAAAATAACTCTGGAACACACATTTCTTCCTTTCCCTCTATTTCTCTCCTTACACAAAAAACTCAAAAACACACAAACCTTTTTTCCATTCCATTCATTTCCTTTCTTTTCTTCTCCTAAGTTAACTCGGGAACACAGCGTTAGGGACGGCATACGAACCCGAAACCAAACCCGGTAGGAACTCGAAACGTTCGGCATGGATATCAAATAGTTCCAAAAGAAAAAGATGTGGGTATGGTATTAGGTGATACCTTGCTCGATTACCTTTATTGAAATCGAATATATTAATATCTTCTCGAAATTGTAATAGATAATAATAGGAACTTTGAAATTATTAACATTATAAAATTATTTACCATTGGAGTTGGTGGTCGAGTGGCAAGACAAAGCCTTTTAATACACCTAAGGTGTGAGGTCTTAAGTTCAAGTCTCACAATAGCAAGAAATTCGTCGTTAAAAAAAAGACTGAATTACAAGTTTTGTCATTTTCGTTTATACCACATTTCAATGGATGCCCTTTATGTTTAAAATTGATTAGTTATGTACTTTATGTTTCAAAATCTTGCACATTACGTCGTTTGGTCCTAACTCTATTAATTTTTGTGGTTAAGTTGGGTCGGCACATGGGGGCATTTTAGTCCTTTCATTCTTTTATTATTTTATATCATGAATTAATAAATAAAAATAAAACAAAAAATATATAAAAATCTGAAGCATCTTTCCCTAAACTATGTTCATCTCTCTCTCTCTCTCTCTCTCTCTCTCTCTCTCTCTCTCTCTCTCTCTCTCTCCAATTTCTGGTATTCTCCGATGAAGCACCGCCTACCATGGCCAATCCCCACGGTGTGGTCTTCTTCTCCAGTGAAGCACCCACGCCACAGAGGGTGGGGATTGGAATATTAGGGCTAAACAATCGTCTGGGAGGTGAGGGATTGGAATATTAGGGCTAAACGGTTGACAGAGGTGAGGGATTGGAATATTAGGGCTAAACAATCGTCGGGATTTGGGAACTGTAATCATGATAGGGCCAGGTAAGGGAGCGGATGGGTTGGGGAGAGGGGGGTTGACTGTGGTGGTGGTGACGGTGAATGGGTAGGATGGTGGTGGCGGCGGATGGTGTAGGTGGTGGTGACTGGTGTAGGTGGTGGTGTTTGTGTGTGTCTGAGAAAGATTTTGGGAATTTAATGTGATTGAGATGATGAAATACGACGTTTGCAGGAGATTTAAGAGATTTTGGAAATGTGGTCGAGGTCGGTGGCAGGTCGTTGTTGTCGATGGTGGCAGTGGTGGTGTTTGCAGTGGTTGCAGGCGATGGTCTGGTGTGGATGGTGGTGGTAAGTGGGGAAGTGAGAAAGAGAAGGAGGGTAAAATTACAATACTACCCTCATGTGCAGGTCACGTGATCAGATTTAACGAAAAAAACTAATTGAGTTAGGCATAAAGGACATAACGTGTATGATTTTGATAGATAAAGTATAAGACCAAGCAATTTTAAACTTAAAGAACATTCTTTGCAATCGGATATAAAGCTAAAAGAGAAAACTTGTAATTCAGAAAAAAAAAAAAAGAGAGAGAATATTCTATATTTGAAGTAAGATTTGAGTGAGTTTAAGGTCGGAACGGTTAGTGGGCACCTTAAAAATCAATTTCAACTACGTACCACCTCCTGCTACTAATTTTGCTTTTGACTACAAATCCATTGACCTCAATCCTTTATTTGCTAAAATCTATCATAATTGATGCAAATTATTATTATTATTTTTTTTTGGGGGGGGGGGGGGGGGGGGGGGTTGGTATTTATTGGCTATTTATGTTAGAGTTATGTTATATTGCCCCATCATTGTGGTTTGGTGATAAAGGTGTTGGGATTTTAAAGAGTAGGTTGAGAGGCCTCATAAGAGGCAAAAGAAAGGTGTAATACCAATGATGTTGTAGCCTAATGGTTGCAATGGAGGTGGGAAGGTTTACCCACTTTGTGGGGTTCCTGTCCTGGGAGCTCACATGTTCGAATCCAACTCAGAGTAGGGTTATTCTGAAACGAGGGGCTGGATCTTAAGGGGGGGACCGGACCTGAAGGGTGCAGGGCTTCATTATGGGTGTGTACCGTCGACCGTTCAAAAAAAATAATAATAAAAGGGTATAAAATGGAGTGTAAAACAATGAGGAAGAAAATTAGTCGTTCAAAAATAAAAAAAAAGAATTATGTTATATTTGTTTGATGGTATCATTTCGTTTAAGTCTCTAATTTCAATTTTCAATTATATTATTATTGCAATTTTCGTCTCGGCGGGCTTTTTCTTTATTGCATTTTGTGTCTAGAGGAGGGAAATCCTCTGCGTATCAAGTGCGCTTTGCACTTTCGACCAAGGTTTTCAGAACCGGACCGGACGTCGAACCGGACCCCCGGCCGGTTCACCGGTTCGACCGGTCCGACCGGTTCGACCGGTCCAACGAACCGGCCCAAAAACAAAAAAAAAAATAAAAAAAAATAAAAAAAAATACCAAAAACCGGTCCAACCTCCCGGTTTTCCGGTCCGACCTCCCGGTTTTCCGGTTCGACCGGGCGGTTCACCGGTTCTCAGCCGGTTCGATGTACCACCGGTCCAACCACCCGAACCGGACCGGTCCGGGTCCCGGAGACCGGTCCGACCGGTCCGACCGGCCGGTCCGGTCCGGTTTTCAAAACACTGCTTTCGACTACATGTCTATTTGTTGCTTAACGTTAAAAGTAAAATTGCACTAATTTTAACTTTATTTTGTTAATTTCATGAAAATAACGTTAAAACCGTCGTAATGTTAAATCATGCATCATGTGGTGGCGTTGGTAGCCAAAAGACAAAGAGGGTACATGCACCAATTGAGCTTGTCCCGATTCCCGAGTGTTGTGTGCGTTATGTTTAAGACTTGATGCAAAACTACTGTTAAGCCGGCGGATCTCACTAAAAGTAGTCTCTCTTTTCCTACAACGAAGATATAAGGTTGTCTACATATTTTTACCCATACCCTACTTGTAGTTTGCTATTTATGAAATATACTACTAATGATGATGATCTATCCTTTGCTTAAGTCCTAAAACAAGATAATAAGTTGTTATAGCACGAATGTATTTTATTACTTCAAAGAACTGATATACAGGTCAAATTGAATGAGAATAAAGAACGATTAAATACATTTGATTATTAAAAAGTAGTATTAAATCGTTGTCGTTTTTGTGGTTGAAGAATAGGTCAAAGTTTAGAGACCTCCTTTGGGAGGAATGGTGTAAGTACCCTTTGTATATGTTATAGTGGCGGGTTGGTGGTCCTTACTTTGAGGGCGCACCCCCGGTTTTTAATGAAAGTCAATTTTCAAAAAAAATAAATAAATAAATAAAACGAGAATAAAAGAAGGTTAAATGGGTAAACTTTGGAGAATCTTATTTGCTAAATCGTAGTCATTGATCATTAGAGCATTCACAACCTATCCCCCATCCCCAACCATATAATTTAAGGAAAAATCATAGTTTTCTAAATATGCCACTCACTTTTGCAAAATCTCTCACATCCCATTCCCCATTCATATCCCCTATAAGCTTTTTTTATTATTATTTTATTTTTTACAACCAACATTAATTCACTCCACCTTTCATTTGTATTATTTTATTATTATTAAATGATATGGGGGAAGGATGGAAGACCCCATATATGGGGGCTCAACATAGGTTTTTTGTAAATTTTAGAAATGGGGTATGGGGAAAGGGGTTGGGATGGAGTGAGTTTTTATAGGATTTTCTTAAATTTCAAGAATGGGGGAGGGAATGGGGGATGGGTTGTGAATGCTCTTAGACGATTAAAATTATGTTTCTCTATCATAATAACCAGCCAGTCTTAAAATCACAATTCAAACATTTTACATGATCTTCTTGAGTTTTTTCTTAAAATAGTGTTGGTGAAAAAAGTATTTACCGTTTTAGTCTTCTTTAAAAACTATTTATAAAAATAGTGTTCTTTAGTTATATTTTCATTACCTTTTATTTCAATGACCACATCGGACTTTTAAAAAAAAAAATTTATTCTATCAATTCATTTTCCAGTATTCTATTTTTTATGCTTTTTTTTTTCAATCATTCCACTATTTTTTTTTATTTTTTTATGAATTAACATATAATAGTGCTTTTTATCATCTCGTTGTAATTTTTTCCTTCAATCACCCAAATGTCACCATAAAAATTATCCTAATAAATTTAAACAATGAAATAAGAAACATAAAAAAAGATAATCAAACATTAAATCTTGACTTGTGTCGGTCTCAATGTCACTGTTGGATCTCAGTTTGACAGACTCTTGTAAACAAGTAATATGCAGCGGAATGTAATGTAAGTTTAACAAGTAAAAACTCCCCCTCGACTTGAACCTAAGATGTTTTGCAATACTTATGAAAAATAATGAAAAGGATTTAACAATATCAAAGTAATTCAAAAGCTTTTCATACAATATATTTTTCAAATGAATAGCACTTAATGCTTCTTACAAAACTGCAAAAACAGGTCACTCTGATAGTGGTTGTGAGCCCACTATTTATAAGTGAAATAGAGATCAAAAGTACATACACAAAATACTAAAATACTGTTCCACTAACAAATACTGATTAAAATACTGAACTACTGAAGGTCTTTGTCGGATGAGTAGTTTATAGCAAACTACTGATGAGTATGCAGGAACTACTGATGAGTAAGTAGGAACTACTGATGAGTTAAAACATCAGTAGTTAGTCGTCGGAAGTTTCTCATCAGTTGTTTCCTTCATCAGAAGTTAACCTTCTTAATCAGAAGTTGTCTCTTCATCAGATGTTATCCTTCAGCAGTTGTTATTCTTCAGAAGTCTTCATCAGAAGTTGAACTTCAGTACTTCAGAACTATGTCTTCAGTACTTTCGTCCATCTTGTTTGCTCTTCAGTACTTTGCTTCTTTACTCTTCAGTACTTTGTTAGTCAGCAGTTTATTTTGCAAAAACAAGTAAAAGAAGATATTAGAATAAGGTTTAAATGCTCATTAATCCTTTTTGACCCAACAATCTCCCCCTGGATTGATGAAGCCAAAACCTTATCTAATCTTTATTGGATCTTCTTTCTGTGGTCAAGTATTCTCCATATTTCTTTCATCATGTTTTGTTGGAGCTGTTTGATTTGTTTAAGAGAAAATGATCCTTGATCTGGTTGAAGGTGTTGAATTGTGTTGAGATCTTCTGTTGATAGTCTCTCTAAGTCTTCCTTCTTTTTAAAGACATTGCAGGAACCATCTTCTCTTGTTATTACTACAGACTTTAACTTCCTGTCAAAGGACCACTTTGTTATTCTGCTAAAGTCAGTGGTGTTTCTGATCTGTCCTGGTTGTGATTGATCTTCAATTTCAGTAATCACCAGGTTTGATCCTCTGTGTTGTTCAACTTGTATCATACCAGGTGTAATGCTAGATGTTGGAAAGTGACTTTCAGTGAATACCTTGGTATGTGTCTTTTCTTGAACAATATGGGTCAGTTGATAGGCATATGTTGCAGGATTTCTGAACTGTATGAGTAGAGGTTTTTCTTCAATCATGAACTCATCTTCAACAATTACATTTCTTTCTAGTAGAGCCATTTTGAAGTGAGTTTGTTCTTGAACCTCTGGCTTGGAAGTGATTTTCTTTACTAGAGCAGTAGTTTTAGGAACTACTGACAGTTTGTTCTTCTGTGAATTCTTGAACCTTTTGTATTTACCTCAGGATAAGTGGCTTGATGTTATGAAGAACTTCATAAGCTGTCTTGGAATGTCTCTTACTGATAAGAACCCTATTCTGAACATAGCATGCTGTATTAACTGCTTCAGCCCAAAAGTAGAGTGGGAGACCTGAATCAGCTAACATTGTTCTTGCTGCTTCAATCAGTGTTCTGTTCTTCCTTTCTACTACTCCATTCTGTTCAGGAGTTCTGGGAATGCTATATTGTCTAGCAATCCCTTTAGATAGACAGAAATTGTCTAATGTATGGTTCCTGAACTCTGTTCCATTGTCACTCCTTATAATTTTGACAGAAAGAGAGAATTGCTTCTCTACAAGTAGAATGAAGTATCTGATTGTGTTGGCTGCCTCATTTTTGGAAGTTAAGAAAAATACCCATGTGAATCTTGAGTAATCATCAATGATGACTAAGCAGTATTTCTTCTTTCCAAGGCTTGAAATCTTGACTGGTCCAAACAGATCCATATGAAGCAATTGTAAACATGCATTTGCTCTTGATTCATCAATGGATCTGTAAGAGGACTTATGTTGTTTTCCTTTGAGACAAGATACACAGCTTTCTTTGCAATGGTATTCTTTCAAAGGAAGACCTCTGACCAAGCCCATTTTTGTAACTTCATTTATTGTTTTGAAGTTTACATGGCCAAGTCTTCTGTGCCAGAGATTAGTCTCAGAGGTTGAAGCTTTTGAGAAGAAGCAGGCAGTGTTGTTTACTGCCTTGTCATTCTCCATATCTACAGCATAAACATTACCAACCCTTTTGGCAACCAACAAGGTGTGATCCTTGATTATCTTTTCAATCTTTCTTTGGCCTTCTGATGAAATTATCTTGCATTCAGATTTGGTGAAAAAGGAAGAGTATCCTTTATCACACATTTGAGATACACTCAGCAAGTTGTATTCTAGATTCTGCACCAAATTGACCTTTTCAAACTTTAATTGGCCTGAGGATACAGTACCATGTCCAAGTACATATCCAAGTCCATTGTTTCCAAAGGACACGGTTCCTTCTCTTTTACTTGTGAAGTTGGTGAGTAGGTGACTGCGTCCAGTCATGTGCATTGAGCCTCCACTATCAACATACCATATACTATTTAAGTTCCTGAAGACTCTCTGCACAAAAAGGAATCAGTTAGATTTTGGAACCCAAGCCCATATGGCTTTGGGTTTGTTCTCATCAATAGTTTGATGTTGGCCAAGTTTAGGTACCCATACTAGTTTGGTTATGGGTCTGCTCATAGAGACATTGTGATTGATTTTTGTTCTTTTAGTGGTATTGTGAGTACCTCTGTTATTTCTAGGAGCAGAATGATAAGTCCTTTTAGGCTTATCATTTACCTTGATCGTCAGAAGTTTTACCATGTTGATTAGTCTGTTTATCTCAGCAGTTTTGCAAACTGCTGATGTTTTTGGTCTAACTTCTGAAAAGGAATTTTGTCTTGACTTTCTTTTAGAAGGTTTTTGTTGAGTTTTGGCCTTCTTTTTCTTGGGATAAGTTTTGTTTTTCTGTTGCTTATGAGGATAAAATGTTTTCTGAAAATCCTTTTTAATTTGTTTCCCCATGGCTATTTGCAACTGTTTTTTATTGTATTCTATTCCCTTCCTGTACCTACAAAATTCCGGTGTGTGGTTGAATAGACCACATACCTCACATGCTTTGGCTTTCCCTTTCCTTTTAGCATTGTTAGATTCTTTGGAAGACAGTATACTGATTTCATCAGTATTTTCAGGTATGTCTTCATTGGTGTTTGAGGAAACACTTGATGGTGCAGTGTCAGATGGTTGAACTTCTGATGAGCTTTCAGTTTCAGTAGATAGACAATTTTGTTGGCTATCAGAAGTTTCACTTTCCATGATCTTATTCCCATCATTATCAGTTTTGGGAGTAAGATCATTTGGACATTTGGTGTGATTATACCCAATTCCAAACTTGACATTTGAGGCTGTTTGTTTATTCAGAAGCATTTGAAACCCTCTACATGATTCTACCTATTTTTCACAATCCACTTTTGTATCAGACAGTTCTTTTCTGACATTTCCTAGATCTTCTAATAGAATTCTTATTTGTGATTGGGTTTCAATGACTTTATCGGACAAATTGGAAGCTTCTTTTGTTTTGGCAGTTAGTTTCTTTTCTAAATCATATTTAGATTGACTATACTTTCTGTGTGCTTCATTTGCTTCTTCTTGTAAGGAAACATTTGTTTCTCTTATTAAAGCAAAGGCTTCTTTGCAAGAATCTGAACATAGTTTAGCAAGTGATTCTTGTGATACCTTAGATAATGCAGTAGAAGCTGATGAAGAGGAGGAACCTTCAAAGGCCATAAGAGCAAAATGTCTTTGTTCATTCGTTTGTTCTCCCCAGTTGATGTCAAAGATTTTGTGGTCAGCATCATTACTACAGTCTGTGGTATCATATGGAAGACTGCTCCAATCAACATATCCTGAGGTAAATAAGCTTTGTTGTTGTTGAGGCTGTGGAGGAACAGCAGCTGTGGCAGGCATGATTTGAGGCACTTGTTGTTGTTGCATAGGTACCTGTATATATTGTACTTGTGGTACATACTGGATTTGAGGAGCTTGTGCCTGAACAAAATGAGCATTACCATTAGATTCATGATAACTGGAATTTTGTTGAATACCAGCCTGAGGTTGGTTGTAGTTGGAAATTCTACATTCCCTGGCAAAATGTCCCAGCTTTTGACATTTATGACATCTAAGTTTTGATTTGTCAAAACCAACCTTGGTTTGTCCTGACAACCCTGGAAACTTTCTACCTGTTCTTTTGTAAAATTTATTGGTCTTTACACTTAGCATAGCAAGTTGATTTAGTATGTTCATTTCTTCTAGGTCATCATTGCTAAAGTTTTGTAAATCATCAAGTATGAAACACAGGTTATCTACTGTTTGATTATTGTCATAACCAGGGTGGCTTCTTTCAGCTGTAATCCCAGTTAACCAGGGTGGCTTCTTTCAGCTGTAATCCCAGTTGTGATGTCAATATAGTCATGCGACCCATGATTATATGAGCAGGATGCTGAGTCCTGACCCATGAGTGCTGTACTATTTTGAACATAATCATCAGCAGATTTACCATAGTTTTGTAATCTTTTCTTTTGATTTAATTCTCTTTCAAATGTCAACAATTTCCCATGTAATCTAGTTAAGGTTAGGGACTCAAAGTCAGCGCTTGACCTTAGGACTATGGTATAGGTGTCCCATTTTTCTGGTAATGACCTTAGGAATCTATGCATCATAGATACCATTGTGTAAGTCTGACCATTTACTTTTAACTCAGAGATAAGTGAAGAAAATCTTTCAAATTGTTGAGTCAAAGTTTCTCCACTTATATGAGTGAAAGTTTCATACTGTTGAGCAAGAATCTCAATGGTATTTGCAATGACATCATTTGTTCCTCCGAACTGTTCTTTGAGATTATCCCAAAGTTCTTTAGCGGTTTCACAGTGCAAAAGTCCGCTAAATGTTTCATTTGGTAGTGCCATTGACAGAATACCAAAGGCCTTAGCATCAAGTTCAAGTTTTAAAAAATCTGCCTCAGTATACTCCTCGGGTTTTTTAATGGTTTCAACATTAGTTTCAGGATGTATACTTATTGGCTTGTGTGGTCCATACATGACAGACCTCCAACAGCCAGTGTGGGCTTGACACAAGATACGAACCATCCTTTTTGCCCAGATGTTGTATTCACCTCTGACAAGCATAGGAGGTTTGCTAGTTGACCCTGTGTTTTGGGGATCCATTTTCTCAAGAAGATTGATGAATTAACAATTTCTTAAGTCAAAGGATTGAGGATTTTAACTACTGTCCTTAACTGAATATCAATGAGAGCCTGTATCTGATTTTCAATTTGTTAGATTGATATGATCAGATTAACCAGTGCTCTGATACCAATTGTTGGATCTCAGTTTGACAGACTCTTGTAAACAAGTAATATGCAGCGGAATGTAATGTAAGTTTAACAAGTAAAAACTCCCCCTCGACTTGAACCTAAGGTGTTTTGCAATACTTATGAAAAATAATGAAAAGGATTTAACAATATCAAAGTAATTCAAAAGCTTTTCATACAATATATTTTTCAAATGAATAGCACTTAATGCTTCTTACAAAACTGCAAAAACAGGTCACTCTGATAGTGGTTGTGAGCCCACTATTTATAAGTGAAATACAGATCAAAAGTACATACACAAAATACTAAAATACTGTTCCACTAACAAATACTGATTAAAATACTGAACTACTGAAGGTCTTTGTCGGATCAGTAGTTTATAGCAAACTACTGATGAGTATGCAGGAACTACTGATGAGTAAGTAGGAACTACCGATGAGTTAAAACATCAGTAGTTAGTCGTCGGAAGTTTCTCATCAGTTGTTTCCTTCATCAGAAGTTAACCTTCTTAATCAGAAGTTGTCTCTTCATCAGATGTTATCCTTCAGCAGTTGTTATTCTTCAGAAGTCTTCATCAGAAGTTGAACTTCAGTACTTCAGAACTATGTCTTCAGTACTTTCGTCCATCTTGTTTGCTCTTCAGTACTTTGCTTCTTTACTCTTCAGTACTTTGTTAGTCAGCAGTTTATTTTGCAAAAACAAGTAAAAGAAGATATTAGAATAAGGTTTAAATGCTCATTAATCCTTTTTGACCCAACAGTCACGTTTTCGTTGAATACTTAAATCAGATTAGCATTCTTTATAGTAAAGCCTTTATGAGACGCCTAAAACTTTCACAATGAAGATGATAACCTTTTATATTTGATCCGCTAAACCAAACAACGATGCATGGTTTTTAAAGTTGATATTGTTAACTTTGTTTGTGATGTGATCTATGATTGAACAAAAAGATTGAGATCTTTAATTTGTTTGTAATATGGAACAGAGTGACTGCATGGTGTTATTGTTGATTTGTGATGAGTGATGACATGAGTTTTTTACAATTAAAACATCTTCATTCATAAGGTAATTGAGGAGATCAAGCCGAATGGATAAAACAACAACCGTACCTAGTAATTCTCACAAATAATAAAACTATTGGTAGGGTCTAGGGAGGATGGGATGTAGCCAAACCTTAACTCCATCTCTAGGGATAGAGAGGATGCTTCCAGAGAGACCCGTGGCTCTAGACAAATTAAAACTGGGATATATATAAAAATAAAGCTACCAAAATATATAAAAATTAGGCTACCAATAATCAAGTAAGTGCTAACAGGTAACATAGCAGACAAAGAGACATATATAACATGCTACGTAACATATATACAAGGAAAAATCACAAACACATACCAAGTCTATTACAAATGAAGACCCCCTAAAAATCCCTAACCATAATTCTACGTCTCTACGAACTCCTATCAAGGCGAAAGGATGTCTCTAGCTAAAGAATAGGGCGATCCAACAACCTAAATTGTGCTATGTAATGTTTATCTAGCTTCTTATCAGTATCATTATAGAAACAAGTTACTTCGTTCAATATGAAAACATATCTACTTATTATTATATAAAAAAATAACACGTCAATTACTACCCGCCTCTTTTACAAGAACCATATTTTCCATCACTAGATGGAAGTTAACCACTTTCAGACCTAGTAAACTTTATGCTCTAACTCAATGGACAAATTGCACACATTTCCATAAATCAAGCTAAAAATGCATGGTCTCAACCGACGTCTTATATGTAGTATGAAATCTCCATCGTATGTCGTTCATGAGTACATTAGGGTGATAAGACAACTCGTTGTACCCACATAAGCCAATAACTCCCTTCTAACACTGGGATGTGGGCAATAACACGTGGTGTCAACGAAGGAGGCACCAGCCCTTTAACGGTAGTGAGATTGGTAAGGTTGTGAGGGTCCATTCCCAATCAACCAGTCACACTTTTTCGTTTTAGTTTTATTTGTTTTTTTAGTTAAATCAAAATGTGATAGTTAAATGGTTAGACAACTAAAACTTGTTTACATTACACTGACACTTACGGAACAGTTGTGGACATTAAACAACCACGACGTATAGTGTAATCCGTTCTAAAAAAAGTTGTGTTTTATCAATAAAATTTGATAGAAGAAAATATACGGATTAATCAACCGATTCGTTCCCAAACCTTTTTTTTCAACAACAACAAGCAACAACAATATAGTTGTTGTTGTGGATGTAGGTTAGTGTAGACTGAACCACATAAATCCCTCGTGCTGTTCGCTTTCCGTTTTAGTATTTCTATTTGTGTTGTGTTTGTGTTTGTGTTTTGGAACTGCAGCCGCCATGTGACAACAGTCAACGATCCAGGTCAACATCCGTACGCATTTCATTCATTATTGTCATTTCATGTGCATATTTAGACATTTTGCACACACTATACCCCCCCCCCCCCAGACTAAGTGAAGCACCAATTACTGGAAAAACCCATTTGTTTATACATAAAACACCCGGACAATATCCAGAAAGCAATTCATGAGGTTACCACACTCTAACACATAGTAATTCCTCACTAACACATGTATACAAATCACAATTGAACCCAAACATTTAAACAACATGTGTTCACAATTAACGGACATCAATTCATGTTAATATCGTCATCGAGCACCCTTACCATTTAGACGAAATCAAGTTGCATTCCTATGCAAATGGTCGACTATAACCGGTACAAAGTATTTTTCCACATAAATTATTATCCTTACCCTTGGATCTATACCTATCGAACATGGGACAAAGACTAGCTGAAGCCTAGTTCCTATACACCCACATATACGGCGCATACACACACACACATGTATACTATAGTGTCATGACTAACTCCTACATAAAATGTGATCATAACTTACACCAAAGTGGACAAGAAGACAACCCTTTGATAACCCTCCCATATAAGACAAGCCTCATTCTTTTTTAGATGATCTTAAGTCATTGTTGTGTCACTATCTACAAACACTTCTACCCTTTGCTTCATCATCGGCCGATATCAATGAGGAAACACTTGAGACTTGTCACCATCACAAAGGTATGTCCAACATAAACACACTAATGGCAAGTCAACCTCATTCCTTCTCATCCCTAGAACACTAGAACTTCCTCTTTGAACATATGACAACTCACGACCACACATGAAACCAAGGAACAATCACTTTCACTCATGATTAGGACACCTCATTCCTTATACTAATCGGCCGAAACCCCTATACCTTGTAACCATGATGTAATTGGCCAATCATCATCATGATGTGATAATCACCTATACCCAAAAGATGCAGAAGTCCCTATCATGAACTAAACCCCAAGCATGACCTTATACCCAAGTCTCTTTGATCCCATTTGTCCTCATTTCGGCTGAAGCACAAGAAGCACCCAAGACATGTCCTTTTCACACAATCTTTCCCTATTTGGTTAATATCACACAAACCACACCTCCCACAAGTCCACCATTTCCCCTATTAGTTTAAAACAAACACCATATCCCTTTCCTACCCCTATTTCGGCCGAAACTAACCATCACCATCAACACTCTTTCAAATTCTTGGCACTACATTGCATGCATGACCAAAATAGACAAATTACCTCACTTACATCTTTACATAGCCTTGCCATTCTACTTGAACATCTATACACTTGATCCTTACCAAAAATAGATGATTTAGATGACCATCAATCTGTCGGCCGATCCCTTGGAAAGCTACCAATCCCCTTGTCAAATCCGTACACTAATGTGGCAAGAGTACTAATCAATGATCATGAGAAATCAAGTATGGAAGTTGCCATTATATCCCCTATATAAAGAAGCCTCTCAAAGTGATTAACCACACCAAAACACTTCCTTTTCCTCTATTAATTCTCTCGACCGAACCCTCTTCACCACAACACCATAACCATTTCTTGATCCAAGCAAGAAGAACACAAGATTTAGAGCTCCATTGGAGGTTGGAGGATCCCAGCATTCGATGCTCACCTCCATTCGACTAGGTAAGTCTACAAACTCGCCTATAGTTACCTTGTATCACTCAACTTAACCGACTTCCTTCGACCCCTAACTCCCTTTAATCGGCCATTCACATGATTAAATTCCACACACTTTGTCATTTAAGATCACATTATCTAGCTGTCATCACCATGTGTGTTCAACAATCGGCCTTAGTGTTATTATATTAACCGGGATAATGTTGTCAATCGAATCAAATGCGAAAGATCAATGGATCGACTTTTTGTAAACTAAACTCACTCGATTTATGTTCAAAAGATAAGGATAACATGAAAGGATTTATAATCGACTTTCACTATTAATACGCTTAGACACATTTCATAGTTTTGATTGTACCCTAACCGGTCTAAGTCAACTTATTTTGAACCTATACATGATCTGATTCGAGACCTATATAATACATTTGTTTCGGCTATAATGCTCTAACACATTTTAAGATAGGCTGAAACATGTGTTAACATTATTTTATGCATTAAAAGAGCATAAACCTATGTTATAACGCATATTTTTCCAAAAATCAACCACACATGACAAATCGGTGTTGATTCACAAACCATAACAACATGAGGGGTCCACTTCGTTTACAATAAGAACCATCTTACAACAAAACACCCGGATTTTCCAAAACCGTACCCTTTACAAGTACACTTTGTCACATGGCCTACCTACCTTGAAACCAAGGCCACGAATGTCGAGTGAACAACTTGTATGATAAACGACAAGAACGTACAATTTACCGTGCTCTTAATAATCATTGGGCAACTATTTTCTGGGCGGTAGCTATCTCACTTTCCAGCTTCACTAGACCACACGTATCACTCTTAGGTGAGTTTCACGGCCCCGTTTTACTACTTTTACATTTTTGGGGGACAACCATGCTACAATTCTAGTACAAATTACAATTGTGTAATAATTCTATCGTGACTGCCATGTGGAACATGAGACATTTGGTTCATGAGCTCATTAGTCCTCGTACTACGTTTTACTATAACCATTAGCTATCAAAAGCTATGGAACACTTTAATAGATCTATTGGGTTGACACCCCCACTCTTGGTCAGTTGCTCTAACCGGTTACATACAAAAGAGTGATAGTATTCTACTATACATACGTTGTCTTTAGTGTACAATGTGCGAGGCACAACAATCAAGAGGTTTGGTTATGGGACTCATGGTTTGCACAGTGATCATTTGCTTAGCTAGCTTATGATTGGTCATACACGAATTACAAAAGAACTTTACTTAGTACATTCAAACCTGTGAACTCACCGACATTATTGTTGACAAATCTTTTATGCATATTTTTCAGGTAATTGATCATGAGACGCGAGGACTTGGGAGAGGAGTTGAGCATGCACCAAGTGGTACCATTTTGGATCGGGTCTTGTCAGTTCCATGTTATTTCTATATTTAAGTCATGAGGTCTAGACAATTTACTACTTTCTCAGACAATGTTATGCTAATTAAAATAATTTATGACATCATCCATCCTTAGATGGTATCTATTTAAATAAAATTTATGTGTTGCTTGAACCTTGTGCTTGAAAACCTTTTGAGGTTGCATTCCCGTGTTTCCGCCTTGGTGGGGTGTGACATGCCACCACCACCAGCCATAAGTGTTATGTCCCTGTGGTCAACCACAGGTCAAACTGGTCAACTGTTACGGGTTTGGTCAAGTAAAATATAAAAGAAACTTGAAGAAAGGAAATTGTGATACCTGCATCCTAACATATTAACGATACTGAATTAAGTCTATAAATGAACTGAACGTTCATGAGCTGTTCGTGAACTTGTTTGGCGGGAAGTAGGGCTGTTCATTTTTATCCGAAACCCGACCCGAATTTGAAGCCACCGAACCCGAATTAGACACTACCCGAAAAACCCGAACCCGAATAACGCAAACCCGACCAACCTGAACCTTAAATGGATTGGTTATCGGGTCACTTTTTCCCAACAAATAACCCGAACAATCCGGCCCGAAAAACCCAAAATCCGAACCCTGAATAAAAACCCAAACATCTAATGTCTATTTTTATAGATGCGTTTAAGTTTAGATTCTTTGACATATTAAACATCAAGTTTTAGGACTTGTAAACACTATCATATTATGTTGTCAAATAATGTTTGAATTTTGATAATATTTTTTCTAAGTAACAAGATGAATTTTGATGATATTTTTGCAAGAAAAAAAAAACATTTTTCTTATTATCTAAACCCGAAAACCGAACAACCCGACCCGAACTAACCTGTAACCGAATAACCCTAACCTGACCAACCCGAATCTTGAACGGTCTAAGCCGAGACCAGAGCCAAAACGATAACGTCTGAAGTCTTAGCTGAGTTGTACGAAGTCTTAAGACAAGTCTAGCGTCTGAAGCTAAGGCTTGCTTTTTAGCCGAGACCAGAGCCAAACGGTAGCGTCTTAGCTAAGACGCTAAGACTAACGTAGACGTTCCAGAGTTTCATAAAGACTATTCAAGCTTGGCGTCTAGGATAAAGACTAAACAAAACTCAAGCGTCTAGTAACTTTTTTCACTCACATGTCATCATTTAATTGGTTGGTTTGGGAGACCGGTACAAGCTAAAGAGTCTTTATTTAAGACTCTTGGTGCACGTGTTGAATACTGAATAATATTGAATACTGTGAAAGCTCTAAACTTAAAACTCTTCATATGTATATTTTGATAATGTTGGATTAGTCAATGTTGATATTGGTGATTTTCTCATTTGAAAGGTTACCGTTTAATTTTGAAAAATCAAGTACATTGAGAAAAGTGACCACTCATTACAGTGTTTATAACAAATCTTTTAAAACAATAATGTAAATATTGTGTATAACAAGGTGTTGTACCCAACTAGCAAGTGCAGAAGTTGCATTGTATTTGAAGATTTCATGCAAGCATTTATAGACATGCACATCATGTATTTAGTTACGTTTTGCTATGCGATTTGGTTAGGGCGGACGGGGTGGTCCGTGATGGCCATCCTGTGATGGCTGTGATACCGCGAAACACCGCCCCTCCTAGCCTATCGCGGTCACGATGCAATGAAAATGTGATATACATCATGGCCAAAAACAAATTGTGAAAGCATTTGACACTGTTGGTGGTGGTCCCATCTCAGAGAAAAAGCAGCCAACATCCAAAAAAGTGGAGAAAAAACAAAGCTGGTGGTCTCATTTTTATTATAAAAAAATAGTGATGGGTGTATTGAAATGAGGTGTCACAAGGTGATTGTGTGTGATAGTTTTAGTGGTAATTGTGAATACCACCACATGAGTTAAGTGATAAAATGTGATAGAATGTGATAAAATAAAGCGACACAAGATGATTGGGTGTGATAGTGTGATGGGTATGATGGGGTGATGACCACCCCATCCACCCTTACAAAGTTGCATTTTGCTATGTGATTTGGTTACAATTTCAGGACTTTAGGCAAGTATTTACCAATCATTTAATCGGGCATGGGTATATAGTTACAATTTCTTTATGAAAATCTATTCATTACACTCTAATTTTCAGTAGCTTAAATAAGTATAATTTAAGGATTGATTTCATTCATTAGTTGTAGAATCGAAGGCTTAAACAGTTCTAAGAGAGGATTCCGGTCTCCAAAATTCGAAAAAGCTAGAAAAGAATGATAGTCTGGGCAAATGTAGGGTGGTGAGTCAGCTAAAAGAAGGGTATGACCTACATATCCCCATAAAAAATTGTAGAAAGTTAACGTTAAGAAAAAGTAATCAACCAAGAAACTAGAAATCATAATAATCTAATGCTTTAGAACATAAATTTAAAATAAATCTAGAATTAAAAGCATCTCACTTCAAGTGTTTTGCTAAAAAAATTTTTGTCTGTGTACATTTTAGTTTTAAATCTCAATTGCATACACTTCCAATAACTGATTTCCTTTCTTTTAATCATCAGTGCCATCCGCCCATTGACAAGATTTGTGAAGCTAGCTCCTTCAATGTCTGTTATGTAAAAAAATATGCTATATGACACATAAAACGCCATTGACAAGATTTGTGATGCATACCTTATTCATTCTTCCATGTTCACCCATGTCAAACCATATCTTGCAAAGCATAAGATTTGTCTTAAACCATAATTTATACTTAACAATATAAAAAATAATAAAATATAGTTTAATAAGATTCATAAAAGATTAATTTAGCTCACTTCAGAAGCAAAATGATTACCTCATATTATTTTACACATTTTTCACTATAGTTTTGAGTCATGAGACTTAGGGGCTTTTTGTTTGAACTCTTAATAAGCTCTTAGTGGGACAAATGTCTAAATCAATCAAACATAGTTTATTTAGATTGTTTCACGAGCAGATTTGTTAATGGGTCAGACATTTGCTTCTGAATGGGTAAGTATTATACCGAGTCTGAATGGTTCATACCTGATACTGGTTCAGTACTTAATGGTTGAGACTTCAGATCTCTTACTGGTTCAATGCTTATCCATTTCCCTATAAGCATCTGTCAACACTTTGTACCTCTGTAAATGATTATAAATCTTCACAGTCTGTTTTTGTTTTTAAGTGTTCTGAATTCCCTGTTGTTATAACAAAAAATCATGTTCCACCAAGATGAAGCGAAAGTTAAGAGTTAACAGTGTTTTGCAAAATAAAGAAAAACATAGTTTTAGAAATAAACGGTCCCAACATCATTTCCATAGTAGTGTCCTGCTAAACCCACTCTCTAAACCCTTATGCATCAGTACCTGAAAAACATGCTTAAAAACATCAACAAAATGTTGGCGAGTCCACAGGTTTTAAAGAATCAACAAAGTTTCAAGTTTAAAAACGTACGATCAAGTATTACTAAAAGAGAACCAAGTAGACTCGCGAAAATTTAACAAGTATGATGTATCCTAAGGCTCCTAATCAAGCCATAACTTTTCTTCCCAGGTGTGACCCCTAGTCCAAGAGGAACTTTTTGAAGATTATGTTCTTCCCATGAGACATTGTATACTGAAAGGAAAGTGGGCGTCAACCCAATAGATCTACTAACATAACTACGGCTCTAACCAAGAGCTAATGATTAAGAAGTGCGCAGAATGTGTTCTCCCAAAGGGACTGGTGTCGCGTAAACCAACTCACCCATTGTGCACCGACCTAAGGCCATAAAATGTTCTACAATTCTAGTCTAACTCATCATACAAGCATGTTACTCCCTCGATTGTAAAAACGTTCAAAAGCGTTTAAAAAAAAGGGGCCGTGAAACTCACCTCAATGTAGCAATTTGAGAAATCTTCTAAACCAAATCACAATCCTTTACTTAACTACACCCTAAAATCCATAGGGCAATTTTAGCAATCACTCTAAGTCTAATCAAGTTAATCACCAAACTTCCATCGTATGTCGTCCAAGAGTACTTTAGGGTGATAAGACTACTCGTTGTACCCACATAAGCCAATAACTCCCTTCAACACTAGGATGTGGGCAATAGCACGTGGTGTCAACGAAGGAGGCACCAACCCCTTAACGGTAGTGAGATTGGTGAGGTTGTGAGGGTCCATTCCCAATCAACCAGTCACACTTTTTTTTAGTTTAATTTATTTTTTTAGTTAAATCAAAACGTGATAGTTAAATGGTTTGACAACTAAAACTTGTTTACATTACACTTACAGAACAGTTTTTAGCTAACCACAACGTATAGTGTAATCCGTTCTAAAAAAGGTTGTGGTGTTTTATCAATAAAATTTGATAGAAGAAAATATACGGATTAATCAACCTATTCGTTCCCTAAACCTTTTTTTTCAACAACAACAAGCAACAACAGTATAGTTGTTGTTGTGGATGTAGGTTAGTGTAGACTGAACCACGTAAATCCCTCGTGTTGTTTGCTTTCTGTTTTAGTATTTGTATTTGTATTTGTATTTGTGTTTGTGTGTTTTTATGTTTTGGAACTTCAGCCGCCATGTGACAACAGTCAACGATCCAGGTCAACATCCGTATGCATTTCATTCATTATTAACATTTCATGTGCATATTTAGATATTTTGCACACACTATACCCCACCCCCCCCCCCCAGACTAAGTGAAGCACCAATTACTGGAAAAACCCATTTGTTTATACATAAACACCTGGACAATATCCAGAAAGCAATTCATGAGGTTACCACACTCTAACACATGGTAATTCCTCACTAACACATGTATACAAATCACAATTGAAGCCAAACATTAAACAACATGTGTTCACAATTAATGGACATCAATACATGTTAATATCGTCATCGAGCACCCTTGCCATTTAGACGAAGTCAAGTTGCATTCCTACGCAAATGGTCAACTATAACTGGTACAAACTAGTTTTCCATTCAACACACATTAGATCCACATAAATTATTATCCTTACCCTCGGATCTATATCTATCGAACATGGGACAAAGACTAGCCAAAGCCTAGTTCCTATACACCCACATATACGGCATATATATATACACACATGTGTACTTTAGTGTCATGACTAACTCCTACACAAAATGTGATCATAACTTACACCAAAGTGGACAAGAAGACAACCCTATGATAACCCTCCCATATAAGACAAGCCTTATTCTTTTTTAGATGATATTAAGTCATTGTTGTGTCACTATCTACAAACACTTCTACCCTTTGCTTCATCATCAGCCGATATCAATGAGGAAACACTAGAGACTTGTCACCATCACAAAGGTATGTCCAACATAAACAAACAAATGGCAAGTCAACCTCATTCCTTCTCATCCCTAGAACATTAGAACTTCCTCTTTGAACATATGACAACTCACGGCCACACATGAAACCGAGGAACAATCACTTTCACTCATGATTAGGACACCTCATTCCTTATACTAATCGGCCGAACCCCCTATACCTTGTAACCATGATGTAATCGGCCAAACATCATCATGATGTGATAATCACATATACCCAAAAGATGCACAAGTCCCTATTATGAACTAAACCCCAAGCATGACCTTGTACCCAATTCTCTTTGATCCCATGTGTCCTCATTTCGGCCGAAGCACAAGAAGCACCCAAGACGTGTCCTTTTCACACAATCTTTGTTTTTGCAATATCATCCTCCATTTTTTGTTTTCAACTTTTGTCCTATAATTCAAAAAGTAACTAATAATAATAGTAATAAGGAAAAATTACAGAATTCTTCCTTTAAGTTTACCTCGTTTTCAATGGATACCCTTTCGCGTTTTAGATGATGAGATTAATCCTTAACGATTTAAAATGTTATGTCACACCCTCAATTTCCACTGCGGGGTTTATATCGCGAGGCGCGTGACATACCAGGATCCCATAGCCATAAGTTATACGAACGACTCTAAATGCCCAAACCATTTAGTTCGTTATTGCAAAAACAAATTTTTTATAGATAACTAAACATTCAAATAGTTGCAGAAGCGAAATTAAAGAAAATAGTTAACCAAATTGTTTGCGCAAAACAACGCACCCAAAACCATAGTAACTATTTAAACATTAAAAAATAGTTAAGTGTTCATATCCCAATGACGCTATATGATGCATGCCCTACCCGTGCTCCGAAACTAGTGACCTACAAAAGCATGTTTTTCGTGTGTCAACATAAAGTTGGTGAGTTCACAAAGTAAAGTAAATGCGTAGGTCTCCCAGACCAAGTAATGACGAGTATCAGCTAATTCACATGCCAGGGGTAGCTAACCCACTCATGATAACTAACACCGATAATACCGAATTGCTAAACTACGAGATCCCACAATAGTGAGCAACGTGTCGCCTTGCATCATTGTCTATCAACAATGATAATAAATGTTAAGTTATAGTTCACACCCATGCTCCCAGCACGATGTGAGGTTTGTGAAACCTAATAGTGCTATCAACTAGTAACCCGCTTGCCTACCCGACAACTCATTCGGTATTTAGAAGGACTTTAATGATAGAATTGGTTTAGTTCATCAAGAACATAAGCATGAATTAGTGAAAGCAGATTCACACTGCGAATCATAGCACCCCAAACCCGGGATGTGTAAAGTAGTCCCAAACCGGACTATGAAAAAAGTTTAGAAAGTGTCTCATTCCGAGACGTATGCTTTTGAGAAAAGATTAGTGAAACTCACCTCATAGAGATGCTTGTGGTCTAGTGAAGCCGAATTACGTAGCTACTATTGTCCGGACAGTACTTGCCCTATGATTTATTAAAGACATCGTAAGTTGTGGGTTTTTGTTTATCATACAAGCGAGGCACCCATTAATGTGAACCATGTTATTTAACGTGGACGATGTTTTTGGGGAAACCTAACATATGTTAGTAATAGGTGGCCGATTGTATCCCATGATGAATCATCGTGCACACCTAGATAGGGATCATACTAGCTTTGTCAAGGCTCCTACGACTTATCACACGACAATGCTAGTGCATGATCTTGTGTTAGAAGCCGATTGTGCTTATGTTAAGACAAACTCATGATTAAGACAATGTGCAAGATTCATATCTGAAAAGCAATGCTTGTAAACCATTCTTTATAAGATATCGTGTGATTAAAGTGTGGTGTTCTAAGGCTGAGGATCGGGTTAACAAGGGATAATGAAGCTTAAAGGTGTAGGGTACCTTACCAAAGGATGTTCCGAACTAGGAAGCCTTGTGATTGCTCCCCTCGTCCCTTGATGGCTTCGGCTTGGATGCTCCCTAATGCTTTGGCCGAGTGTTTTGATAGAGAGAGTAGGTGTTTGTGATAAGTGATGGTGCAAGGAAATGAGGGTGGATTCAAGCCTTTATATAGGCCGAATGAGAGGGTGATCCAACAAAAGTGGTAAGTCTAACCTTCTTGGTTTGAGCATTGTTAAGGAAGGCAAAGCATGATCTTGTGTAAACTCCTAGCATATAGCCAATGAGTTGTATGGCAAGCTTGTTTAGGAGTGTTGTCATATCTAGAGGCTTATTGTCATAGTTTGTTTGCTTTACTACTTTGGTATAAGTGAGTGTTTGCTTAGGTGTTGATCACATGGGGTTTAGGAGTCAGCCGAAAGTTCTTGGGGTTGGGATAGAGTGATTGAGACAACTCATGGATGTAGGATTAGTTGGCACATGAGGATAGTGATGTTTCTTCCATGCTTCTTGTGTTTGATTGGTTACAACCAAATTAGGGAAGGGGTTGACCTTGGGAAGGTTAGTTAGTTAGTTGTTATTACCTTTTTAGTGGAGGAGTATGACAACTAGGTGATAGGGACATGTGTTGGACCTTGGGACTTGGGTTCGGCCGATTGATGTCAAGGAAGAAGCAACATGGGGTCTAGCAATAGCATAGGGGGTGTCTTGGATGTTTCTTTAAGGTGTAGTCACTATCATTGAGTCACCTTTGTTTCTTGTTACCTCATCATTGGCCGATTTTCATGCTCCTCTAGTTTAGGAAGTTTCTTTTTGGTAAGACTTGATGTGTAAGAGGATACCCTTTCTTGTTTCATGTATGTTTTAGATCATCAATTGACAAGGACTTGTGGGAATGAGGCTTAGGTTTTGCGGCTACTAGAAACAAGAAGGAAACTTCCAAGAGTTTTAGGGAGAGTCTTGTCATAAGTAGGTATAGATAGGTAGCCGATTTGTAGGTATGTATGGATGTATGTGCGTGCGTTTGTATATATATGTACATGTGTACATTGTCAAGTGTTTACTTATAATATGAGTTCATGTGATTATCAAGTTATTAGGCTCTTTTCTAACCAAGGTGGTGGTGAAATAGGTTGTGAGATCGAGTAGGTGTTCATGCCTGATTATTCTTTAATTATTTTAGACATAGGAACATCTAAGTAGGCGATCATGTGTCGTGTGTTAACTAGGAATTGATGACGACATTAACATGTATTTTGTTTCATAGGTATCATATGTTCATTAAATGATAACCCATAGGTACACATACATCTCGTGTGTGTACGTGTGAGTTATCTAGCTAACCTTAGTTAAGTAGAATGCAAGGAATCTAAGTGCAAGTAACTAGAGTTTGGTTAAAGTAAGAACCTGAAACTGCGAGGTATCACATCATCCCCAAGTTGAAAAGAATTTCGTCTCGAAATTCAGCAAGTAAACAATAAAGCTAGCTAGAAAAGTGTATGCTTGGTTCTCGGATGTCACATCATCCCCAAGTTGAAAGGAATTTCGCCCTGAAATTCACTTTGAGAGAGCTGCTTTATGTTTAGCGTTTGATCTATGCACAGGTTCAGGTTCAGTAAAGAGATGTGGGTATTTGAGCCGCATTTGATCCCTGCGTTCCCACGTGTATTCCGGTCCTAGCTGGGAATTCCATCGCACCTTAACAATAGGTATGGTACTCTGTCTGAGTTTCTTGACTCCCTGCTCAAGAATCTCCACTGGTTCTTCCACGAACCGTAGCTGGTCGTCCACCTGGATCTCTTCTAATGGCACCACCAGTGTTGTATCAGAGAGACATTTCTTTAGATTGGAGACGTGGAATACATTGTGCACTCCACTAAGTTCATCAGGCAGGTTTAACCTGTACGCTACTGGACCAATCCTTTCGACGACATCTAATGGTCCAACGTATCGCGGGTTCAACTTTCCCTGTTTTCCAAAGCATATCACACCCTTCCAAGGTGATACCTTTAGCAGTACCTTGTCTCCAACTTGGAACTCAAAGGGTTTCCTACGCTTATCAGCGTAACTTTTCTATCGATCACGAGCAGCAGCCATCCGGTTTCTGATTTGCACTATCCTGTCAACTGACTCTCCCCAACTTCAGTCCAGCGGATGGGAGACCTACACTTGCGTCCATATAGTGCCTCAAAAGGCGCACGGTATCACATGTTACACCCACTGTCATTAGGCACTAACCCAGTTAAAAATTTCAGTTAACTTTGGTCATGTGCCTTGCACATGAGAGTAAGTTGGTAATTTTACTTCTCTCTCTCTCCCTATATCCCCCTCTTTCTAACTTCAACCATCTCCACCACCACCACCACCACCACCCAACAACCCAAGACCAAACGTTTCAACAACAGTCAAACCAAATGACGTGAACTGTATTAATTCGTTTTATATTAATTCGTTTTAGATCCTGAACTGTATCATCTTCCCCAAAATATAACATAAGAACCCTAGTTTCACAATCAAACCAAATGACCAACAATAACCCCAGAAATAAGCGGGTTACCAATCAGTCAATAACAAGGAACAAAAACAAGATATTAATCTACACTTACAAGGCTCGATGATATTCGAATGAACAGGTCAAACAAAAAGTCAAACATGCTCGATTGGACAGATTTGTAGTGAAAACTAGAAAAGGATTGGGAGTTATAGAAGAGTTTTCGGCACATTTAGGGTATAAAGGGTGTACCAATTTATAGTACAACAACTCAGTTCGTGGTGGTTGTTGGGTGGTGGTGGTGGTGGAGATGGTTTAAGTTAGAGAGAGGAGGATATAGGGACAGAGAGAAGTAAAATTACCAACTTACCTTCATGTGCAAGGCACATGACCAAAGTTAACTAAAATTTTTAACTGGGTTAGTGCGCACATTCGCTTCGTCCTCCGCTTTTGACTCCTCTACTGCGCAAAGATTTTGATCCCCGGTTTAGTGAGTCGTGAAAGCACCTACCTTGACCAAAGTTAACTAAAATTTTTAACTGGGTTAGTGCCTAAGGACAATGGGTGTAAAATTTTAAATCGTTAAGGATTAATCTCATCATCTAAAACGCGAAAGGGTATCCATTGAAAAACAAGGTAAACTTAAAGGACGAATTCTGCAATTTTACCTAATAATAACAACAGAATGAAAAACAACAACAAATAAAATGATGAAACAAAAGTAAAGTTTATAAGTTTTATCTTTTATGATAGAAACTTTATCATTTGCTTCCTTTTTCTTTATCAGAAAACTTGGAATTTTGATCATCAATCCAATTTTTTATTTTTCTATGAATTTTTTCAAACTACTAGTATCAAATTACTACCTAAAAATCTCTCATAACTTAATATAAAAGCTTCTAAGATTAGTTTTACTCAATTCCAAGAACTTCTAACACAGAAAAACAAAGAAATTTGAGTGTTTTTTTTAAAGGCTTCAAATCTCCATATCCACTCAGCTCTTCCCACATGTGCCAATTTTACTAGAAATTTTAATTAAAAAATGATATAACCGTACAAAGCATTCAAATCAAATTATACAAACCCAAAAACCCCTTTCCAATTCCAAACCAAACAACACCTCCTGCATCTGCATGTTATTCTTCTGAACCAAAACGACGTCATCTTGAACATCAACAACGGCAACGATTAAGATGACCGACTACAACATCGAGTACCGTTGCCAGTCCGACGACGCCTGGTACACTTGCGCCGTCATCCTCGACGACACCAACCACCATCTCCGTGTCAAGTTCAGTGACTTCGTTCAAAGCTTCTTTGACGAGGTCTTCTCCGTTAATAATTTCTCAAGTAAGAGTGAAATCGAACAGTTTATTAATAGGTTCCGTCCTTTATCCACACCTGTTGATGATAATGAGTGCTCTAAAGTGGTTCAAGGCGTCACCGTTTGCGCTATGTATAGAAACAAGGACGGAGATCGATATTTTGACGCCGTTGTTGATGCTGTATGTTTTTTTTTTAATTTTAGTGTAAATTACGTTTTTTAATTTTTATTTTTTTTATGGTTTTGAAGTTTTAATCAGCAAAAATTGCATTTTGTTTTCTTTTGCCGTTAAAAAAACCAAGAGGATTAACTTTCGATATATTTAAAGCTGAGAGTGTTTTTAAACATGTAAAATAATAATCTTGATCAATTGGTTAAAGTTGGGATTGTTTAAATGGAATTTTGGTTATCGTTTAGCTTTTGTATAAATTTTAGGGATGCAAATGAGCCAAGCCTAGCCTAAGCTCAACCAGGTTTTAGCTCAATTAAATTAAAACAGCTTTGTTTTTAAAGCTCGAGCTCGACTTATTGGTAGTGTCTCAAGCTCGAGCTCCGGCTTATTGGTAGCTTGGTTTTAAAAAGCGCTAGCGCACAAAAGCGACGAGGTCTAAGCGCATCGCGCGAAGCTCAAAGCGCAAAAAGCGTGGGATTTTCGTACCCGAAGCGCACACTAATTATATAATTTTTTTTATATATCCCATATATATTCCATGGGTTTTTAGCTTCATTTACCCAAAATATAGCTATAAATAAGGTTTTTATGTGATTTTACCTATATGTACAAGCCAAAAACACCAAGGTACAACATTTTTATGCATAAAAAATACCCTGTGTACGTGAGGCGCGCGCCTTAGGTGAAAAGCGACTGAAATTTTGCCAAAAAAGCGCCTAAGGCGCGCGCCTTTGGGAAAAAAGATAGGCGCAAAGCCCTGAACGCCCTAGGCTACGCCTTGCGCCTAGGCGCGCTTTTTAAAACCTAGATTGGTAGTGTCTCAAGCTCGAGCCACGCTTGGCTTGTTTAATATTTGTTAGTCAATATATTAATAAAACTAATATTACACTAAGGCTCGACAAACCTGATGAGCTTCACATGACAGGCTCGACTCTTTATCGAGCTAATCTGTAGTAGCTCGCGAGCTTCTTGGCTCGTTGGCACCCCTACTTTTGTTTATAAATTTTTGTTTGTATTTTATCTCAATTTAGGGCAATATTTTAAAATTACTGTTAGATTTTAGATTATATGATTCAATTGCTTATTAGTTTTCCAATTTTAGACCATAGGAACCTTATGTTCAACCAGTTATTATGCTATAGAATAATGAGGTGTGTTTTGCATTAGTTTGTATGGAGAATATTGTAAGAAGACCTTGTTAATATCAGCTACTTAGATTATTGATTTTACTTGTGTTCATGGTTTTGATATCATTAAACATATTTGTACATTTGTGATTTATGGTTTGCTTTTAGCGTAAAGAGCATGAAAGTTGCATTTTATTACAAAAACTAGTTTTTTTGAATGATTTTAATGGTTAATAGATGAATTTAACTTGAAAAGCTATTTCTTGAAAACAATTGTTGGTAATCTTTGTGAACATTTCACGACAGAGCGGATATGAGCTTGGTTTCAGTATGTGAGAAATGTTTATAGCTGTTAACTGTGTCATAATTTTCAGCTTTCTACTCAATTATAGGTGTGTTCTAAAGAGCATACACCTAAGGAGTGTTTATGCAGTTATTTACTATGGTGGCAGCATGGCCCAGGCAAGGGAAATCTAACAAAAACAACTATTGAGGACATTTGTCTTATTACAAATGGTGACGGTGATATTCATCCGAAAGTTGCTGAATTCACTAACCTTGCGAAACAACAACTCAAACGGGCCTCTGTTAAACCGCAGGCAAGTTTATAACTTAATGTCATTGTGTTGTGTTATACATCTGTAATTGGTTGTGGAATTGTAGGTTTTTGGCAGTTTAGGAGATAATTTTCGTGTCGGATCCTCTGCAGGTATTGTAATTTAGCAAAAGATTGTTTTTGTATAATTATAATGATTTCAGAACTTGACATTAATATGTGTTGTTATTGATAGGGAAAGAAAGATTCCAGCTTGAATTAAGTGATCATGACGTAGATATGGGAGGTGTAAAAAGAACTGATCGTCATCACTATATTTTATTAGAAAACTTAGATAAAGATTTATGCCCGCTGTCAATGATGGATTTCATACGCGAGCATACATCAATCACAGCACAAACGTATGTTTTTCCAAGTTTGTTAGCTGAAACCTATGCACGGGGAGCAGTCATGGTGGACAGCAATACAAAGTTGAAGAGGATTTATGAATTTTTAAACAATCCAAATCACTTTATTACATCATTCTCTGGAAGGTAAGCAGATTAACATTATTTCTGACTTTCTGTATAAAATAGCTTATGCTTCAAATTTATTAATGCTATCTTGTGGATTGACATTAATTTGTTAAAGAGTTTTTGTATATGTTTTTTTATTGTTAAGATGATATTATTTTGGAGCTTTAGGTTTATTAAGTTCCGGCTGTTTATACAAGTTATTTTATTTTTTTGTAGGCCATGGGTAATGGCTGAAGATGATCTAAGAACTGGAACGTTTAACACAAACCTGCAGCCTAAGTACGAGGTATAACTTTTAATCCTTAATAATGTTATCATATCCACAGAGTGGACCAAATACCAGTACCATTCCCGGCATCCAAGGGTTTGTTCTCTAAGGGCCTCTTATGGTCATACCTTCGATGGGGTCTTTTATAGACCTGTTAAGGCCTAGTCCACTTTGTAGTACTAGTTTACATATTAGGTGGAAATGGGCATAAATAGCCAACATTAATCTCAAATTTTATAGTGTGGGCCTATAGGATTGAAAGTTCAATTTTAGCATGAGGTAACCGATAACCCATTTAGCCACCAAAAATTAAGTGACATGTCAAAATAAAACCGTCGTGGCATCACCGTTTGTAACTTTTTTTTTAAATCAACAAACTTTCATTCCCGGACAAAGAAAATTACATCAAGATAACGGGCAGGCGGGCAACAAGCTGCGCCGCCACCCCTTTCTGAATAGCCACGACAGTTTTTGATTTAATGTAACATGCCAATGACATTTTTGCCCCTCCAACAAGGCAACAACCATATTATGGCAACATAAGAAATGTTTTGACTCAATACTGTATGTCTAGTACTTTGAGTGGCAGATTAAGAACATGATAATTCTAGACAATATGAACTAACAATAATTTATTCTATTTAGTCAACATAAAATTTGAAATTTGTCCCTGAAACTAGCCGTTGTATGGCTGTTGAGAGAGGCAAGGTTGTCTTTCAGTATATTAGATAAGTCAAAACACACCAAAGGAGAAAACCGTTTTCAGAAGAGTCAAACGTAGCCGTTTCGGACGTTACATGTATTTTTTTTGGAATTTAAAATTGCATTGGGTTTGTTCAAAGCATGGTTTAAAAAACAGTTGAGGCGTGCGCCTGCCGCCTCAAGGCGATTCATTTAGAAAACGAGTCTGAGGCAGCACATCTTTTTTGGGGTGGTAAAAGTTGTGTTGCCAGCTAGGGGTGTTATTTTGAAACTGCGCCTCAAAGGGCTGAGGCGGTAACAAAAACGGCACCTCAGGGGTTTTAGATGTTTATTTTTGATGTTTTATACTTGGTGTCAAATTTCAAGCGTTCCATGTCTTTTTAATTTGTGTTTTTTATGTTTTTGATGAATCTGATGATGAAATTAGTTAGTATTTCACATTTTATAAGATATATAATATTTATTTTTTAATTCCATCTTGGGTTTATGCCTCAGTTCGCTTCAAGGCGTACACCTCGTGAGGCGAAGGGAAAACGCCTACAGGCACGTTTCCGTACTTTTAAACCTTGGTTCCAAGTTCCAACCTGTCCTCAAAACTGAATTTGGGATTGTTCTATAGCCTTCCAGAATTGGGCTATTTTGGAGTGGCTTCGTGTCGGACCCTCCACGGACCATATGCATCTCTTTAATAAACACAACATTTCCAATATTTCCTGTTAAATGTTAATTATTTATTTTTGACCTCTTTGCATTCCTAATTCCAGAACTACAGTCCAAAGAACGACCTGAAGGTTGTTCGGTTAGGAACAGAAGAGTACAGAAAGTCTAAACAGCTAAAAGATTTGTATGTGGAATTTCGCAATCATCTAAATATGCTTGTGCGGAGGTTGGGCATGGAGGAGGAGAAGACAAAACAGGACCCATTCAGTTTCTGCAAACTGTAAAATTGCAGTTTCTAATGGCAGGTAAACGGTAATAAAGTTTGTAACCTTGTTACTTTTATTTCAAGTTATAAGCTAAGCATAAGAAAATGAAGTGCAAAAATATGGCTGTGAATTATTATTTCCATTGACCCGACCCAATAATGGACGCTTGACCCATAGTCGGATGTCAAAAGCAATAAATGGAGTTAGTTACATGGATGGTCGCTGTGCTAAGATCATATTACGGTTTCGGTTTTAAGTTTTCAGATTCAGAATCCTCCTGTTCACTCATGGGAATGTAAATCATGTCGGGTTGGCGGGTTGAGCTCTTCATCCCTAACCCAACCCATATATTTATTTTTGTCTTGTGTTTGACCCAGTTAAAATCGTGTCGTGTACAAGTCGGCCTGTTTAATGTCCATTTGTATATGAGTAATACCTAGTGACTTAGTAACACCTTAAACAACCAATTACTCCAAATTAAATGAAAACTTATTGAAAATTGATGTCTTTTAATTGATTTTTTTCATTCTGTTATTTTTTTATTTCCAATTAACAAATGTTTGTTCGTATATTTAGTTCAATATTAGAAAAGCTAATGGAAAGGATTAGAAAATGAAAAGGTAAGTAATAAAATAAAATTGTTGGAAGTGAAGAGTTGATGCAAGTGTTTCAAAGGGAAATTATTCTCAGTTTTAGAAGTAAATAGTTAGAGGAAAACATAAAAATCAAAATATTTTACTTTAACTTTTAATGCTTTTCATCTCTATATCTAAAATAAACTTTCTTAAAACCAGGATAATAAGTTAACCCACTTTTGGAACCGGTTGCATTTGGGTTAACCCATTTATTAAATGGGTCTTGTTTGGGTTGAGTTGTTTAACGGGTCATGTTAGTCGACCCAAACCTTGTGTTTTCTTTTTCCATTTTAGTGTCATATTCGGGGTTGTATTTGGGCCGTGTTAGGAATTGCCGCCCTTGAATAAGATATCTTTACATTTTACGGTGTTATGCCTAACACAAAGTCTGTAAGTCAAAATTAATTTTATTATACAAGCCTTAAACGTCTTTCGTTGTTCTCATAAATAAAAAAGATATATATTTTAATTAAATCAAGGAACATATTATTTGTTGCAGGTGTTGTAAAGGTGCAAGCATGGTGTTGTGTTTATGTAAAGTTGAAGCTTGAGATAGCAGTTTAAACTGGTGCAGGTCAGGTTCGTGTTAGTTCCTTTTGAGAGTTGTAAATCCTAGTAAAGGTATAACTTATATCGCTCTCGATTTGGTGTTTTGACCCTTTTTAGAGTTGTAAACCGGTGCAGGTCAGGTTTGCGTCGGTTCCTCGCCTAGTATGTTTATAGAAAATTTTGTTGAATTATTTTGTTATTATGATATTATTCAAGGCAACATATATAAAATAGTTGCTAGATTCTAGCAGTTAATTTTAATTTGCAGTTACAGGGTAATATTGCAAAATGATATTCGTGGACATCAATCCTCAACCAGTTACATTCAGCACACAAACCCGAAACATTTCTTTATGGGGTTAGTTTCAATAATTTTGCAGGTTTGGAGTGGGTATCGTAATTGGTGATCCGTTCATATCCGAAACCGTTTATCTGCATTGAATCTGAGTATATTAATTAATGTATTCTTAAAAATATATTAGTTTCAAGGGTAGTTGAATGATTAAATATTTCAAGTCAGGTTTTTTAGTGAGTGAATGGGTTTCAGTTCCTGGGGACTTAACGATTAATTTTTAACCGAATACACTATGTCCCTTATTGGACCTCGTCAGCACCATCATCGTATACACCTCTCCTTCTCGGTGCCACCACGAGCTGTTGCAAACGTCATCTTTGTCACTGAAGCCACTACCAGTCTACCACCATACATTGAGCAACTTACTGTTATCAGCGGATGCATGATGATAAAATGTTTAACCTTTACTTTTAGTCTTGCTTTTGACTATAATGAATCAACTAGTGGGATTGTTCCGCGCAATGTGCTGGTAATTTGGTCAGTAGTTGAAAGTTTCAAACCGGCTGCAGAATCGATAACTTTGACAGCTCAATTGTATAACTGGTCAGCTTGATATTGAAAATCTGTCCTGCCAGCAAAGCGAGGAGGCAAGTACGTGTGGTTGTCACAATTTTACTCGTTTTGTTTGGTTCACCTAAACCGGTGACAGACACCTATTGGCTATTGTTCCTTATTTAACCGGTCTTATTTTTGAAACGCTAGCCATAAGCACCGAATTATCAAAGAGACGGAGAGGTCCTACTTAGCTATAACCGTTACCATGTATACACAAGTAAAGGTTTACTTTGCAAGGAAGTACGTCTATTTTCTCATTATATATAAATCATGATAGTCTTTTGGTAAAACCAGTTAATAGTACCTATACACATGTATATATCAAACCAAACAGAAGCATCATAGTTTAGACATATGCTTACATCAAGCCAAAGTTTATTTTGCTGCTGATTTTTTTTTTGTTCGTCGTCATTCGGGAGAAATAAGGTCATCATTTCACATTGGATCAATGCTTAACTTAAGAGCTATCATATATATTGCATTTGAGGTTCAATTTCTTTTCTATACAGTTTTGTGTATACAAATCAATACATATATGCTACAAATAAAAAAATGTTTCTAAAATCATATCATCTTTTCAAATTTATCAAGCTTCTTCACCCTTTGCATGGACCTAATCAGCAGTGCTATGAATATACCTGCATTCATTCAAACTTGTTAATATTAATCACAAATAAAGATAATTTAACCTTCAAGAGGGCGGCACAATGATAACAGTCTAAACCCATTGGTTAGCAAGTATTTGTGAGGGAATGTTGTACAAAATGATAATAAAATAAAATTCAACAAGATGATGCGCATACCTGCGCCAACGAATGACCCATTTGCTATAAGTTGGCTGCCTTGTGAGCTAAACGTGACACCAATATTTACGAGAGTGCCTCCTGCGACTGTGTACATGGTTGCCATTTGCAATATTGTTGCCTTCCGAGCTGCTCTCTCAGACTTTGGCATATATATGAAAATATAAAATTATTTACCAAAAATAAATAAGAAAAGAATTTCATTGTACAAAATAAAATGCGAAATAAGTAACTAGATTAACTACCTCGAGAACTCGGACACGAAGTTTAATGTCTCCTACTTCTAGCTGTTTAACAAACTCTTCAATCTTTTGAACTCTGTAAGGCATTGAAATGGTGGTTGATCTTGCCTGAAAGCAAGTTAGAAACATTCTTTTAGTAATTATACTAATATCATAAACTATACATTCCTTCTTATAAATTTTGGTTATTGGGTGAGGTCACATTACATCATCTGCTTGTTTTCGTATTTCAGCAACAAGTTGTGTTCCACTGGGCCGTTGTTGTTTGAGATCTAACAGCTCCTGTAAGATTTGAGAGACTTTAAGATTCAAATTATAGTAGTCAAAGCACACAACACACATGCCTAGGCGCACTCTAGATGCGACAAAGGTGCATGCATCAGTTGCCTCTGGCCTGCACTTGTTATTGTTTTTAACAACTTATTTTGATTTATAAGGCTTGTTTTGTGTGTGTGTGTGTATTATCGTGCTTTGTTTCCCCTTATGTTTAGGTGACACGCGAGACTCGTGACTAACCTGTGCATAGGGTGCAGCAATCTTGACGAATGAAAAATCCGGATCCAGTGAGTAGCCAATTCCTGAAAGGAGACAAACAAACTCATTACATACATATATGATGCATACACGCATGCATAGTTACATAATTTCAAGCTCACCTTCAAGAGTGGAAAATGCCCTAATTACAAATGTGAAGGTGGACGGGAACCGGAAAGGCTGATCGGTTGCTATAGAAAATAAATCCTGGATGCAGATCATGATATTCTCAGAAAAAAATATAATAATAATTAATAAATCCAAATATTATCTGGTACAAAAGATGCATACCTCTCCTATTGCAGCCAAAGTTTGCTCCTGATCCGGTGACTGGTTTAGCAAATTATCCAAAAAGAACTGAATAGACCTCCTTACCTATGGTTGAAACATACAATCAGATATGACAAACAGATGTTCAGGATTCAATCAAGATATAAAAATCAATATGGAAAAACAATATTTTACATACTGGTGACAAGTCTCCAGTAGGTTGAAGCGCTTCAAGGCTTATCAAACTGTTCATAACCTGCGTGATAGCATATTTCAGATTCAGCTAACGGGTTATCGTTTGTTTTTTTAGTTATTCACTGTAGGATTTCGTCACAAAATTCTAGACCTTTTTGGCATCATTTTCATAAACTGCATAGAAAAGATCCATCAATCTTTCTCTTGTGAATGATTTAATCTCTCCCATCATACCAAAATCATAGTAGATTAGTGATTCATCCACATCAATAGCAAGATTTCCAGGATGAGGATCAGCATGAAAGAATCCTGTTTTCAGTATCTGTAGTTCACGAATTAATAACAATTTAATCAAAATTGAAATGATATAAACAATGAATGTTTACTATAGAATGTAGGTTCTAAACCTGAATCAAGTATGATTCAATGGCGCGTGACGAGATTCTGGATCGACTGTAACCCCTTTCTTTTATCGCATCTATATTATTTATCTTAATGCCTGTTTAACATAGATTTCAAACACAAAAGCATTTTTAAGTAATAGATTACATAACTTTTAAGAGTGACAGAGTTCAGACTAAAACCTGGAACATATTCCAGTGTCAGCACCTTCATTGCGGTATAATCCCAGAACACTTGCTGCATGGTATCAAATTAGATTACACGTATGATCCCAGAATACTCCGAAGCTAATTTTAAAATTTCGATAATAAATGAAGAATCAAAGAAGAAACATACAGGCACTCGGACCCACTTCACATTACGAAAATCTCGACGAAATCTATCCGCATTTTTTCCTTCATTTATATAATCAATCTCTTGATACAAGATCCTGCAAAGAAGATGGAAACAGAAAAGTGAATTAACCTAGGTACACCAAGACAAAAATAAACACAGAATATGCTTATCTTCTTCCCTATTTGTCACGGCTTACCAAAGACATACTGTTTTATGATTGTGTATGATAAATGATGGATACTTACTTTGCACATTCATCATAGATACCGATCCAGTCCCTTGTGGGGCCACCAAGACTTTCACTTCTTTGAAAATACTCTGCAACTAGCTTTAAATTTTCTGGATGAAAAGAGTGTATGAATGAGGCATTGTTAAAACCACAAAATAATAACACTAATAATGATATGTCAGAAGTAAACTCACGTAAATCGATATCAAAAAGTTTCTTCAAACCAGGTCTTTGAACTTTAACTACTACTTTCTCGCCATTGTGTAGTATCGCACGATGCACCTAAGTTAAAATCTTCGTGAGGTCCATATCAAGAAAAATACAATATATCGATGATAAAGCCACGTAAAATCTTCAATTAATTTAACTAAATTTAAAAGGAAATTATGGAGATAGCTTTCACCTGACCAAGACTAGCAGCTGCAATTGGTCGTTCTTCAAATTCCCTGAAGAGTACATTAACTGGAGCACCCAATTCTTTCTCAATAAAACCTTTCGCTTTTTCTGGTGAAAAGGCTGGTACTCTGTCCTGAACCATATAATTATCACAATGAAAACAAAAGAATATGAGACTCCGTATTTAATCTTACATCATGTTGTTGAGATCACTAAACTATATGCAGAGAAGTGGGCTATACCTGTAATTTGGCGAGTTCATCAACAAATTCACGTGGG
This sequence comes from Ambrosia artemisiifolia, assembly GCA_032199755.1. Lineage (NCBI taxonomy): Eukaryota > Viridiplantae > Streptophyta > Magnoliopsida > Asterales > Asteraceae > Ambrosia > Ambrosia artemisiifolia. The sequence continues at coordinate 49,350,863 of CM063515.1, read as the reverse complement.
AATAAATCTGATCTTGTTGAAGATAACTGCCCAAGTTTAATAAAAGTTGGGCCAAGTTGAAGCACGCATTCTCTTAACCATGAAGCCGTTTTTCGTCTTCTGTCTTTCTAGATATGCATACAAAAGTTACTAAATTGATAGCAGAAACCAAATACTATTCGTTTATAGAAATTCAAACCTGTTTTTCTTCTGTAAAGCCACCAGGATATGCCCACTTTGCATTGTCAAATAGAACACGAACACGCAAAGAAAGAACAAAAGACCACACATCTATTGACCTTTGTACTGAATTATAATTTTCATTTGCCCAGCTAAAACCTTCATCCGATGGCAAGACACGTAAGTCTTCAGAAGGTGGGAATCCTGTGAGTTCTTTTACTTTCACAGACTTGACTACTGGCGGTGTAATTTCTCTCTTAACAAGACCTGTTCCATTAACACTTTTCGCTGATCCATTTAGCATTCCAACTCTTTGATTGAGTACAGGCTTATTATTCACCACCTCACTGGTGGGAACCATGGTAATTGGTTTACCTTGCCTTCCCAACTTCACGGGTTGACCGTTGGTACCCAAATTCACCGGTTTCCCATTGGCACCCAACTTCACAGCTTGACCATTTGTATCAAGCTTTGAAGGTCGACCGTTTGTACCATATTTCACAGGCTCTATCTGCTGCATCTCAGCATGTAACCTCTGAAACCTATCAACTTTAGGCACACTACATTCATGCCTATCTAGCTTGTTGATAGAAACGGATCGTGAAAAGCTGAGATTGTCGGCTGTCCTCACTTTATTTACAAATTGTACATCCCGGCAATAGCAGCTTTGACAAGCCAGTATTGCCGCCATTTAGAAAATAACACACCTGAAGTTTTACACTACTGTGAGCGAAAGAGTACCAAAATCTATCAAGCACAAACGGAAACAACACACCAGGAGATCAAAAACACATACAACACAAATTTGATTGCTAATTTAGCCTTAGAAAACCAAATAATAATGCAATTACCGTTACTGTATCCCAATAACAAGGTTCAAAAGAACGGAATTGAGTCCTCGACGCATTTTCCCTTCGCCTCACGAGGCACATGCCTTGAGGCGAACCAAGGCAAAAGCCCGAGGCGGAACTAAAAAATAAATATCAAAATTATATAACTTAAAATAAAATAATTGACACAAAAAGTCTGATACATCAAAAAAAACACACAACCCCCGAGGCGCACGTTTTCTTACCGCCTCGGCCGTTAGAGGTGTACGTACAAACATAACCCCACGCCGGCGCCTTATACACGTTTTGTTACCGCCTCGCCTCACGGTGCACGCCTCGACCTATTTTTTAAAACCATGCCTAATAACACCTAAATATTACACAGAAGAAGCCCTAATTTGCATAGGAATACGAATCATATAAATTAAGAGATTCAAACAACAATCTAAGAAAACAGAAATTCACATGTATAATGAATGTATTTAACTAACGGATTTAAACTAAAGAAGCAATAATAAGGTACAGAAACCACAAGCTGCTCTTAAACATCCAGTTGTTGGTAGAATCTAACCCTAATTTGCATACCTAACTCAAACTAAACCAACATATTCAACACACAACGATTCAATACCTACTTCATACCTAGCCTCCACCTTTTCTAAACACAAATCACATAATTTCAGATACTCAAACAACAGTCTAATAAAATAGCAATTCACGTGTATTAACAGACAGATTTAATCTAAACAAACAACAATAAGCTACAAAAAATAAATAATAATACACAAAAGCTGCTGTTAAACAATGATGATGCTTACAGAATAAATTACAGAAGGAGATTCAGTGTTAAATATCTGATCGATCGTGTATATATATGTGTGTATATATATATATATAGAGAGAGAGAGAGAGGGAGATTGAGTAAGTGAATGGATGAATAATATAATAATAGCGTGTAGAACTGTGAGTCTGTTGCTTGTGCTGTTTAGTAGTTTCTTTTACAAAGTTTGTAGGGTGTTGGACGATCAACGATCACAATGAAATGAACATTATTATTTTATTATTATTATTTATTAAAATTATTATTTCAAGGTGAGTATTGATTGGTGGAAGTAAATCACGATTTTTTTTTCCTGCGTCATTGGTTGGTTGTTTGTTGCATTACGTGTCTTTCTCTATCCCATACCCCATGTTTCCTATGTTTCTAGTTGCAATGGAATTGCCTTAAGACGTTTGACACTAGTGACTTACGTCTTATTATTATTTTTTACGTATATTTATATTTTTATAGTAATATCGAGGTTAAAATGAGTTTGCCTCGGTTCAAGCTTGGTTGAAATGTGTCCACTGGTGTTACTGAAACAAGTCGGCTTGTTTTGGTTCACAAGTGTTACTTGTTTGGTTACAAACTAATAACCCATACATGAATCATTTGATTCGTGTTAAACGAAAAATATATGACTTGTGAAATCATCAATGTTTATCTTCTTATACTTTGTTGGTCGGTCAGTTCGTATGATCGTAGCAACCTGTGATTGGATTCTATTTCACACATGACCCAGTGGTATAGTGTTTGCCCACACAAAAGTTGTGCGAGTTTAAATCCAAAAGTACAAGATTAGATGGTATTTAAGGGTTTAAATTGTCTTAAGACGTGTAGCATCCAGTAAGGATGAATGTTAAAATCTTATATTGTTGCTAGATGCAAAAATTTTTTATGTAATCGATCTTGTTACAAAGGTTAATTATTTTTGTTAATAAAATCGAACCAATTTGATACTACCTTGTAGTTTATCAACTTAGTTTATTTGGTACGAAGTTGGTTTAAAGTGTGTGTTCATTTGTTGGACAAGAACACCATAAACATGACATCTATATATATATATATAAAAGAAAAGACTTTTGCTGACGTGGCGTGCAATGGAGGCTTCAACCTTGTGTCACGTGGCATCATAATGGAGAGTTTTTGGTGTTTTTAAATTGTTTCCTTTTTTAATTAAATTGAGTTATTTTAGGAAAAAAGAATTTAAAAATAAATTTAAAATTTTATCTCTCATATTTCCTCCTATAACTTTTAAACGTTTATATCTTTTATATACGGGATGTTTTAAAGAAAAAAATTACACCAAATTAACGAGCGTTTTATTATCTTTCCAACGAGTACCATAGTGCTATATAAAAAACGGAGAAAAAATCGACTATTTTTTGTGGGGTTTCGTTCATACAGGAAAAAAACACACAAAGTGTTCATGTTATCACGTAAAATTAGATTTTGTGGGGAATATGAGTTATTACTGATTAGAATACTGTGAACATGCAATGATTGGAAGATTTTGTGGTTAGTTAACTTGTGCCGTTTGTAATAGGTTATCACATAAAATTAGATTTATCAACCCCGGGACCCTCCCGGGGTAATCAGCTAGTGTTACATATGTAATTGTAAACCAAAATTAAAACTTCCATGACCGGAGAAGAAACATGACATAAACCTTATAAGTAGACAAAATATTAGCATCATCTAATTGTGCTCAATAGAATTAAATGGTCAAGACCACCAAAAGAAAATTTTCAACCGAAAAGATATGTGTGTGGACCCACATATTAGCACCAAGAGAATAATGAAAGAAAGGTTCTGGGGTTCGCATACCACCAAGGACCTGTCAGGTATGAGGAGACAAAAGGACAAGTCGAAAGGGATGTTCAACCAATAAGAGGAGAGAATACCTTGCCCTATTATCTCCTCCCAATCAGATGATGGAAGAAAGGATGACAAAGACGAATGACAACGACACCCAGCCAATGGCAGAAGGATAGCGCACACATTCACTTGAATTATATAACGGCTAGTAGAGGAAGGGTCCATGCGGCATGAGCTGACAATCAGGATTAGCTAATAAGCACGAAGGAACTCTCCTATAAATACCATTTCTTCCCAAAGAAGAAGGGTCGGCTTTTTGATAGAAAAAAATAGACTTATTACACTTGTGATTGTTGGCGGAAACTCTTGGGTTAAGGGTTATCTAATTGTAGTCATTTGTAACACAATTGTAATCGTCAAAGATCATTAAAATACTATCTCTTCATTCTCCCTTATATTTGATATTCGGCTAGTGTTACATCATTGGCGCCACCTGTTAAGAGCGTTAGAACCGCAACTTTCAGCTCTCTTTTTCCAAAAAGATAATGATTAGTAACCCACTTCCTATTGGATCTATGTTCAACAGTTTCATATATTAGAAAGTGAAAATCTGTAATAAATAGATTGTGTGAACCTATCTATTTATACACAAAAGTAAACGTATAAGGGAAGTATAAATCTAATACTATAATAGTACAACAGGTTGTAGTATTGGACCTTGTACAGAAATATCTATAAAGTAGATAAAAACTAATATAATAACAAACTACTGAAGTATTAGGGCGGTGGGAAGCTTCTACTGAAACTACTGAAGAGTAAAAAACTTCTGATTAGTAATCATCAAAGTTGTTCTTCAGATGTTTGTCTTGTTCATCTTCAGGACTTTAGTCTTCAGCACTTTCATTCAGCTTCTTTCTTCTTCAGTACTTTGTTTACTAACAAAATGCAGAGAGGATATTAGACTAAGGTTGAAATGTTTATCAATCCTCTTTGACCCAACAAGCCCCTCCTTGATTGATGAAGCTAAAACCTTATCTAATCTTTATTTAGATCCTCTTATTCTTCTACGTCAAGGATCTTCTCAACTTCTTTACCATTGTATTCTTGGTCTCCCTAACTTTGTGTTGCAGTAAGAAGTGGTCCCTGCTCTGGTTCAAGATGTTGAACTGCAAGTAAGTCTTCTGTTGAAAGTCTGTGCAGTTCATTTTTGTGCTTGATGACTTTGTATGAAGTATCTTCTCATTCCAGGCATACGACATTTGATTTGTGGGTAAAGGACCATTTGATAATCTTGGTTTGAGAAGTGTCAATTTTTTTCTTGTAAGGAATGATGCTCTTCTCTTTGTTTGTAAATAGTCCTGGTTGTGGTTGATCTTCCATTTCAAATATTATTAGGTTGGATCTTCTGACATGTTCAACTTGTGCAACACTAGGGTTTTCACTGGGAATAGGAATGTGATATTTAGTGATTACCTTGGTTTGCTTTTGATCAATGATGGTCTGTTTCAGTTGATAAGCATAAGTGGTTGGATCCCTATCTTGTAAGATCAGAGGTTTTTCTTCATATGTCAAGTCTTGGTCAACAATGGTGTTGCCTTCTAAGAGTATCATCTTGAAATCAGTCTTAACTTGTTCATCTGGTTGTTTTTGTTTGTTGGCAGCTGGTTTAGAAGTTTGCTTCTTTGCAGGTTCAGAAGTTTTAGAAACAGAAAAACTTCTGATGATTTGAATTTTTCAGGGTTTAACTTCTGCAAGTCCTTGAATCTTTTGTAGGTTTCATTAAGATCAGCATCTTTCCATTTTGATAGTTGTGCCTTTGTGCCATAATCATTTGCTGCCAGTTCTTCAATCATCTGAGCTCTCTTCATCTTCTTTTCTTGATCAGAACTTTGTCTACTTTGAATCAGCTTCACTCTTTGTTCAAGTTCTTCTGATGAGAGATCTTTGAGAGAGTATTTCTTGGCTTTGTTGTTCTTGACAATTCAATTCATCAATTGTTGTCTTTTATCTTCTTCAACAATTTGGAGTTGTTCTGCAGCAAGCCTTTCTTGTTCATCCAATTCTCTAAGCTCATTTTCATATAGTTTAAGTTTAGCTTCATAGCCCAAATCTTCCCTTTCTTCTATCTTATTCCATATCTCATCTTCTTTTGCCTTTCTTTGAACTTCCAACAGTCTCTTCTCCATTTGTTTTGAACTGAAAGCAATGGGTTCAGGGTTGAGAACTACTGAAGGTTTAGTTGTGGTTTGAGTAATGGGTTCAGTAGAAGTTTGATTGGTGGTTTGAGTTGCAACTACTGAATGTTTGGATTTGGTAGCAACTACTGAAGGATTGTCTTCAGGTGTTTGTTGCTTTTCAGCAGTTGTATCTTTGACTTGGGAAGTTTGTTCAGCTTTTTGCCTAAGGATCCTCTCTTGTTCTTCTTGATATTCATGCCTATCTTTAAAGGCCATTTCTTGTTTTGTTTTCTGTGAAAGTTTGTAGGCCTTCTTAAGCCTTTAAGCTACTCTTGCTTTCTTGGACTGCTCAAGATCTATTTTCTCAGGTTCCTTGTTTTTCTCCCTCTTTTGGCTTCATCAACTTCAGGAAACCAAGGATTAGAAGGAGCTTCACCAGACAAATGTTCTAGTTGTCTTTTATTATCTTCAATTCTTCTTGACAACTCTCTTGATTTCATCTCTAGGGCATTGTTGATCATCTCCAACTGTGTGGCATTTTTCAGTTCCATGGCAATTGTAAAGGTTTGGAGATGTGAAGAAATGAGATGGTGGATCATCTAGTACAAAGGACCATCTGGGCTGCATAGCTGGTTTAAGTCTATGCTTGTAGCACCAGAAGAAGGTTGGGTAGGCTTTTGTGATTGTGAAGGGGGTGATCCCTATCAGTTAAGATTGGGGATGCCACTTTTGGGGAATTAGGGTTCAAGTGGTCTTTAACCTAATCATCTGTGACTAACTCTTTGAGTTTAGAGACATTAGATTAAGGACCTTCACAGTCAGCCGTCAATTCTTTGAAATTTGATTCATCATTAAAATCAATTGATCATCTGAATCCATGATTGTAACATCAGTTTTATCATGAGCTAGCCCAACCTAGTAGTCTCACGTACCCTTTTGTCTTGGTTCTGGGGATTTCTTGCCTCAGGCTCAAGGCCTTCATCAGCAGTTGCCACAAATGAGGTCTTATTGATGTCACTACTAACCTCTGATCCATCAAGGGATGGTAAAAGAGTAGTAGCAACCTCATTTGTACCTAAAGTCTTAAAGATTGGGCTAAGAGACCTTGGTTCCTTCTCATCTCTTGGGATAGGATTGATAATATTCTCAGCAATGGCCATGTCAGTAGTTTCTTCCCCTGTTTGATGTAGTGATTGGGGAATGCCACTAGTAGATGAGATATTTGTTTTCAATCCAGAGAGAAATTGTGCTATTTCTACTGTGTGTGTTGGTGAATGCTCAGGTTCAGTGGTGTGTGTTGCAGTAGTTTCATGAACATCTGTAGATTAGGTGGTTTGGGTTTCAGGAGTTGGTTCAGAAGTTTTATCCATTTTGGATTTCTTCCTTGAAAATTGAATGTTTATGGTTCTGGCTCTTTTTTGGTGAAGGAGATAATGAATGTAACTGAGAGGAAGTTTCAGTTACATCATTTTCAAGTGAAGATTGCACAATGACATCCTCAGGCATCTCAACCTCCTGAGGTGTCTTCTTAGGTTTGGTGGTTTTTAAATTTTTCTCTTAGTCTTTTTGGCTTTTGGGGAAATGGGTTTGGAAGATGTGGGTTTCTTGGGGACTAGTTCTTGTTTCCCTTGGTTATCTTCTGGCCTACTGACCGGTTTGTTATGCCTAAAGTATGCTTGTGAAGTCAATGGTCTAAGTACTGAAGCCTTACCCACAAGACCTCTTCACCAAGTTCTTTGATAATACAGTGCATTAAGAATCTTGGATAAAGTAAAAATTTCTTTTCATCTTTTTGATGATGTAAAACCAGTTCATTGAAAAAATATGATGATGCCTTGAAAGGTGTTTCTTTCACAACCGAGTGGAAAATTTGTTGTAAAGCAGAAGGCATCTAATCATATGAGCCAGTTTTTGAATTGAGACACATGATTATATAATGAAAAAGTAGTTTGTAAGGTGCATCAAAGAATTTCTTATATATGGTAGCATGTGAAAGTGTACCTTAATAACCACACTCAGTCATGGTTAATTGAACTGCACCGGATGAAAAGTTTTCTTTGGCTTGTGCATCCCTCAGACCTAATCTTATGCCCAAAGTAGCTGGTGTAATTGCCATTATCTTCCCTTTAATTGTTGTCTTGTGGGAGATGACCTTGTTATCGACAGTGACAGCAACGACGTTGGCCCAAAACTCACTCAGTCATGGTTAATTGAACTGCACCGGATGAAAAGTTTTATTTGGCTTGTGCATCCCTCAGACCTAATCTTATGCCCAAAGTAGCTGGTGTAATTGCCATTGTCTTCCCTTTAATTGTTGTCTTGTGGGAGATGACCTTGTTATCGACAGTGACAGCAACGACGTTGGCCCAAAACTCACTCAGTCATGGTTAATTGAACTGCACCGGATGAAAAGTTTTTTTTGGCTTGTGCATCCCTTAGACCTAATCTTATGCCCAAAGTAGCTGGTGTAATTGCCATTGTCTTCCCTTTCATTGTTGTCTTGTGGGAGATGACCTTGTTATCGACAGTGACAGCAACGACGTTGGCCCAAAACTCATTCAGAATTTGAACATGGATTGGTGGGTCGACAGTAAACGCCATTTAATAGTTTGATTTTATGATCAAATCAATGATTTCATCGTGTTGGGACCAAGTTTTCTCCTTTTTGAAGTATCCCAGTTGATTGTGTCCCTGTTTTAATTCGAGAGCCATGGTTGTTTGATCGAACAATTATAGGTTTCAGAGGATTTGTAGAGAGAGGGAAATTTGTTTTAAAAGTAATAAATGAGAAAGATGGGTTTTTGGCCAAAGCGAGGCGCTTCGGGTCACAAATCAGTTTTTTCTGACCTCGGACCGAGGTTGTTAAAAATAAAAACAAAGCGCCTCGCTTTGGCCAAAGCGAGGCGCTTTGAGGGGGTGGAAATAGAAGTGGGGGGGGGGGTAATATAACCACCCCATTTTAATCTATAAAACCCCCACTATACATGTTAAGCCTTGGAGTGTACTTTAACCATCCTTAACTCCACATAGATTACACATCATTCATTTTTTCTCTATTTCACTCTACCTCACCTCAAGAAATTGTTCAACTCTTTTAACCCCATCTAACATTATTCTTTTAGTGGTTTTTGGTTTTAAAATGGAAACAAAAATAACTAAATCTCTCTTAACACCTTGTTAACATCTTAACATATAACCCCTTTAACTCCACTTAACACAAGGAGGGAGTGGTGTATAACAACGGTTAACGCCAAAGGCTTTATAGCCCAGCAGCATCTTGGTGGTGGGATAAGACTTAGGACTATAAGGTTTTGGGTTCGAATTTCACAAGAGGGTTTTCTCATAATTATGAGTTTCCTCCTGAATTGGTGACTTTGTGGTGGGATATGATCGCGTAGTAACACTGGTAGCACGATGATGCTCCAGTGATCCGTGAGTGATTCCAATTGACCGTTCAAAAAAAACATCGGTTAACATGAAATGTCACCGTTAACGCTTCAAATGTTAGAGTATACCCATGACCTAATAACTAGTTAGTCATTTTATTATTTTACCTTTAATTATACTCAATAAACTCATTCTTTATTAAATGCTATACAAGATAAAACCAATTAAAGTGACATAATTATGTGCTCAGTTGACCCCACATTAGGTGTTATTGTGTATTTGATTCTATGATTGTACCATAAAAAAAGTACGGTAAAAAATATTAGGATACCCCTAAATAATTTTTGTAGACTCGTCACCGCCACATAATCATGCACGCATGAACAATGGTAGGAAATTAGAAAGTTGACGAGTATTCATCATATAATTTTCATTGTCGAAACTTGAAGAACCTGATCTATCTTAAACGGATTTATTGTATAAACTATAAAGTATAAACTGTTAGCTGGTTATGGAATTTGAATTCCTGTATGGAATGCTAGTGTAATATCCGACAAATTTTAACTAAATAAATAAAAATATAATCCAAACATAAGTTGACTAAATGGGTCAAAGAAAATGTAACAGTCACGTTATTACGAACCTAGAATATTATACAAGTATTACGAAAAGAAATTCGGGTTATATAATAACCCCGGGTTAGATCTTATACGTGTTTGGTTACATCCAATGTATTAGAAGTTTATACACACAATAAAAATAAACTAATTACCAATATTAATTTATTTATAATAATAATAAATATTAAATCTAATAAGAAACAAAAGACTACATGAAAAACAAAAATATTATTAACTTTCTATTGAAATTAAACGCACACACACTGCACATGAAGTGCCAACATATTCATTCTTTGATAAAAATTGCAAGGCATCATAGTTTTATTCAATGTACAATTAAAGTTCTAGAGCTTTGCCAGCACAACTAGACAACACACTCATTTAAGATCACACTCTAAACTTCCATACTCATTCCACCTGTTCCCTCATCATTGCCTTATTGACAGCAAAGTAGGACAACTCACCTTGAGAAGCTTGAAACTCACGCATAACTATCACCTAGTCATCATCATCTCGTGATTACATGCATGCATGTATATGATTATAAATATGAAACAAGAAGAACTTGAATTCTGCACAAAAAGAAAACAAAATATAAATCTACAAATTGAAAGAGGAGAGAAAGAGTGATAGATAGAGATACGCGAGTGAAAGAAAGGGATATACCTCCGGTCACCTTCTTCATCTCCGGTGACCGGCGACCCATCTCCGACCACACCTTCGACTAATCCGTCACCCCCTTGTCATCTTTTCCGATAATCAACCACCAAACTAAACCCATCTCCGGTCAACAAGATCCATCTTCGGTTCCCCTACACAAACCCGACTCGCGCTTGAACCTAAACAGAACCGGTGAACCCGAAACAGACTAGATTGGACCAAACAAAGTTTCCGTTGAGCAGCCTTGCATTATATGGTCGGTCCGTCGCTGTCGCTGTTTCGTTTCTTCACCACGGAGCTTTCGACTTCACCCAACGGTAACCACCTAATTGAAGTTACAAACTTTATTTTTATGTTTTGAATGTAAAATCTTTAAAAAAATGAAACGTACAATAGGTTTATGAAACTAGGATTTTGTGTATATGAAGAAGATGATGGATTTACATGTATGATTGTTAAAAGTTAAAATAGTGAAATAACTATTAAAATAAGATATTAGTAAACAACATGTAATACTTTCAAGATATGATCCAGGACATGTTTTAAGGAAATGAATTTCATTAATTTAAGGTGTGGGAAATATTACTATTGAAAGAGTTTAAACTAACTTAGATTTTGACCAAGCTCGTGTTATAGCTAAATCTCAACTTATCATTTTATATTACAACCAAACTAATTATTATTATTATTATTATTATTATTATTATTATTATTATTATTATTATTATTAATATTAAAGCACAACATCTAAAATAATTATCTATATCAAACTAGTAAATATTAGCATTATTGAACTTAGAAAAATAAAAATATTTATGTTTTGACGTAACTTAGCAAAATAATATGGGCAATACAAAGATCTAAGTTAACATTAATAATTATTTCTTAACATTGCCTTATGAGATATGTGGCCGACAATGTAGGTTTATCCAAACAAATATAAACGATTATGATTTCTATACGTGTCAACAACTAAGGTACGGATCCTTACCCCTCTCCTTTGTTATCTGGTTCGTTTGATAAAAACCCTATTAATAATATATATAAATATTAAAACTCCTACGTCTTTGAGCATCAATTCATTTGACCGTCCGTTCTCTTCTTGTTCTAAATATAAAGTTGACTTATATATTAATATATATAAATCATGCGATACATTTAATCCACTCATTATCGTATGTTCCAAAGTATGTGATATTATTAGTATTAGTTATTATTTGCATCAGATTATATGACTCAGATTTTCAGTGCTCTGTTACCTAAGCTACCGCTTCCCGTGGAGTGTCCCGCGGGCATGATGTTATGGCATTGGCATCATGTGCTCCACCCGTGACGGAGAGATTAGTTCACGGCGTCTCTTAAGTACAGGTGTGGTACAATGCAATTAGGAGGCGTATGGATCGATCCTAGTTCAGTTTCAGTTTCAGTTCCGGAAATGGTTGCGGGTATGCCAACCTGTGCCATTTCATGTGTTGATAGACGGGAGTAGCTACCCGTATATCAACACACATAATAGAATTCAGTTCGGCTTATGGGTACATCTGTATTACATAATTCAGTTCCGTTATATGCTTCAAGATCAGTATTTGTGTTGTACGTTTCAGTTAATTATTGCGTTACTATTTGAGCCTATTATTCCGTACTGGGCCTTCAGCTCATTCCGTAAACCTTTTTTATCTACAGGTTAACAGGTTACTTTGGGCGGGATAAAGAGAGAGCAATAAAACATAGGATGCTACCTAAAGAAGTCTATCACTTATGTTTAATATTATGTAGTTTGACTTTAAGACTATGAACCACCTGTCTTCCGTAACGCTATATGTTTTGTAAATAAATAAAAGAAACTCTGTCTTTTGTCTCTGATATGATATTGTGACACGTCAGCCCGTTCCGGGTTGGGGTGTTACAGCTATGGTATCAGAGCGAAGGCTCTTTCCTGTAGAAAACATAAACATAGTAATTAGGTCTGTGAGGTTTTGGGTAGATTTAAGATAGGATTTTAGTTATGTGTTCTATTCTGACTCCGACTGTCCCGTCTATTTTTTTTTAGATGCCTCCTCGTCGTCAAAACCGTAGAACCACTCGCGCTAATCCTATACCCAACAACACTACTGCAAACGAAAACGCAGTGGATCCAAATGTTGTTTCTGCTATCAATCAAGCTGTTGCTGGTTTGCTTCCAAACCTTATTGCTCAAACGGTTGAGGCCGTTATTCAGCAAACTCGTACCCCAGAAACCAATCCAAATTCTGGTACTCAAACCGGTGAAAACGCTACAAACAATAATGCTAATGGTATACACGTATGGATCGAGAGATTCCAAAAGCAAAAGCCACGATCGTTTAGTAATGCAACTAATCCAATCGAAGCAAGAAACTGGATAGCCCATATTGAAAAGATCTTTGGAGTTCTTGGAGTTGCAGATCAATTCAAGGTTAGGTTGGCTACTTACAAGCTAGAAGATGATGCACAGACTTGGTGGGAAGGATATAAGCAAGTCAAAGGGGGAGATGCTTATGCTGCTACTCTTCCATGGGCTGACTTTCGCACTATTTTCTATGATAAGTATTTCTCAACAGCTGACAGAGAAGCTCACATCAGAGAATATGCTGTTATTCGACAAAGAATCGATGAGCCTGCTTCTGAATTTATCACTCGATTCACAAGGTTGGCCAGTATTGTGGGAGAAGCGGCAGGTTCTGACGCAGTCCAAGCTGAGAAGTGCAAGTGGGCTGTCAATGATAGGATCCGGAAGTCGATCATGTTTATGAAATTCCAAGACCTTACTGAAGTAGCTGATGCAATCAAGACCTTTGAGTTCGAAAGAAAGGAATTTTTATCACGAACTGGAGAAAGCAAAAAGAGAGACAAGGATGGATTTCTCAAGAAAGCTTCAGGCCAGTCATCTACTACTGCAAACCATCAGGACCGGAGGGTCCAAGCAAATCGAAACCAGGGAAATCAGACACTTCCTTGGAATCCGAAACCGCTTAATCAAGCTCCTGTTCAGAATCAGACTCGGCCTAGCGGAGGACCAAATAGAGCCCAACAGACGAATCAGAACATGATCCCTCCATGCAAAAGTTGTGGCAAGAAACATCAAGGAATTTGCCGCAAAGCCTCGGGAGCGTGTTTTCGATGTGGCCAGACTGGACACATGATCAAGGAGTGTACTGTGCCAGAAACCATGAGGATTACTGGAGGGAATGTTGCACCACCAAACACTAGGGGAAGAGTTCTTGCACTTACTACCAATGATGCTGCTAATGCACAAGGTACTGTATCTGGAACCCTTCAGCTTGGTGAACGTAGTATCTATGCTTTATTTGATACGGGAGCGACACATTCTGTAGTATCCCACTTATTTACTAAGTACCTTCCAGTCCAACCTACTCTGTTAGATCATACTCTAACCATTTCCACTCCTTTAGAAAACTCTATCCTGATCACTCATGTCTATAGAGATTGCCCTATACGTATTGCATCCATTGTGTTTATGGCAGATCTTTTTCCGATACATATGTGTGACTTTGATATTATCCTAGGGATGGATTGGTTATCTAGACATCATGTAACCATAGACTGCCATTTTCGACGTGTTATTTTCGGTAATCTTCATACGCCTAATTTCGTATATCAAGGGGTTTTGCCCCATAAATCTCTTAAGATTATTTCCGTGATGAAATCTCAAAAGTTAATATCGAACGGTTGTGAGGGATTCTTAGCATCAGTTAAAGATATTTCTGCTAGTACTAATAGTATTGATAGTCAACCTGTTGTCCGCGAATATCCCGATGTATTTCCAGATGAATTACCGGGATTACCCCCTGATCGTGAGATAGAGTTTACTATCGATTTAATTCCTGGCGCTGAGCCTGTCTCTAAAGCACCATATCGTATGGCCCCGTTGGAACTGAAAGAGTTGAAGGAACAACTGCAAGAATTATTGAATCTTGGGTTTATTAGACCAAGTGTTTCACCCTGGGGAGCACCAGTCTTATTTGTAAAGAAGAAGGACGGTAGTATGCGCTTATGTATTGACTACCGAGAGTTAAATAAAATCACAATCCGAAATCGGTATCCTCTGCCTCGTATTGATGATCTCTTTGATCAACTTCAGGGCGCTAAATTCTTCTCTAAAATCGACTTAAGATCAGGTTATCACCAATTGAAGATCAAGAAAGATGATGTTTCTAAGTCCGCTTTTCGTACTCGCTATGGTCACTACGAGTTCTTGGTTATGCCTTTTGGACTAACCAATGCGCCTGCAGTTTTCATGGATTTGATGAATCGCATATTCCACAAATTCCTAGATAAATTCGTCATTGTCTTTATTGATGACATTCTTGTGTATTCTAAGAGTCGCGAAGATCATGAAACACATCTGCATGCTGTACTCGGAACATTGCGACAAAAGAAGTTGTACGCAAAATTTTCCAAATGTGACTTTTGGCTTAGCCAAGTGGCATTTCTGGGTCATGTGATATCAGCAGATGGAATCATGGTAGACCCATCAAAGGTTGAAGCTATTACTAAATGGCCTAGACCCACTTCTGTTACTGAAGTACGAAGTTTCTTGGGTCTTGCTGGTTACTATCGAAGATTTGTTGAAGGATTTTCTGTTATTGCTTTACCTCTCACGAAACTCCTGAGAAAAGGAGTGAAGTACTCATGGAGTGAAGAACAAGATAGAAGCTTTGAGGAATTGAAGAAACGACTTGTATCTGCTCCAATACTCACACTTCCTTTTGGTTCAGGAGGTTACCAAGTCTATAGTGATGCCTCAAAGAAAGGGCTAGGTTGTGTGTTAATGCAACATGGAAAGGTTATTGCTTATGCCTCACGCCAGTTGAAGCCTTATGAAGTTAACTACCCAACACATGACTTGGAGTTAGCCGCAGTTGTCTTTGCATTGAAGATCTGGCGACACTATTTGTATGGTGAAACTTGCGACATCTTTACAGACCACAAGAGCCTCAAGTACATATTCACTCAGAAGGAGCTAAATATGAGGCAAAGAAGATGGTTAGAACTTCTGAAGGACTATGATGCAAACATACAATACCATCCAGGCAAAGCCAATGTTGTAGCTGATGCATTGAGTAGAAAGAATGTTGGAACTGTATCTCGCCTTCAGATTCACCCTCGAATTATTCAAGATCTTGAAAGGATGAACATTTGTATTCATGTTGGAAAGTCTGATGGATATCTGGCTAGAATGCAGATAGAACCCGACCTCATTTCACGAATCAAAGATGCACAGAAGCAAGATGGAGAACTATGGGCGATTGTGCAAAACCTTGAGGTTGGCAAGCAATCAGAATTCCGCATAGACGAACATGGAGTAATTTGGTGTGGTAAAAGGCTTTGTGTACCAAATGACTCTGCCCTTCGTGAGTCATTATTATCTGAAGCTCACAGCTCACCATTTTCTATTCACCCTGGATCTACAAAGATGTATCGAGACTTACGACAGAACTTTTGGTGGAATGGCATGAAGGAAGATGTTGCTCAATACGTAAGCAAATGTCTCATCTGCCAACAAGTGAAGATTGAGCATAAAAGGGCAAGTGGACTATTGCAACCATTGGATATTCCTGTTTGGAAATGGGATGAGATCACAATGGATTTTGTTACTGGTTTGCCTAAAACTTTCAAGAAGAATGATGTTATCTGGGTTGTAGTTGATAGATTGTCCAAATCGGCCCATTTTCTACCAATTCAGCAAGGATTTTCAGTTAGTAAATTATCTGAAATATTCCTGCAAGAGATTATTCGACTCCATGGCACGCCGTCTTCTATTATTTCAGACAGAGACCCACGTTTCACATCAAGATTTTGGAAAGGCTTTCAAAAAGCATGGGGTACACGTCTAAAGTTTAGTACTGCCTTTCATCCCCAGACAGATGGACAGTCTGAACGAACCATCCAAACGCTAGAAGATATGCTTAGAGCATGTGCGTTAGATTGGAGTGGTAATTGGGATGAATACTTGTGCCTTGTTGAATTCGCTTATAACAATAGTTGGCAAGCAAGTATTGGTATGGCCCCATTTGAGTTATTATATGGTCGCAAATGCCGAGCACCTATCTACTGGGAGGAAGTTGGAGAGAAAATTATTGAAGGACCAGAGATAGTTCAAATCACGAATGAAAAAGTCACTACAGCTCGGGAACGATTAAAAGAAGCTCAGAGTAGGCAAAAGAGTTACGCAGATCAACATAGACGAACACTCGAATTCAAAGTTGGTGACCACGTATTCTTAAAAGTATCACCTTGGCGTGGCGTTCGTAGATTTGGAATTAAAGGAAAGCTTAATCCTCGTTTTATCGGTCCATTTGAAATTCTTGAAAGAATTGGAGAAGTGTCTTATCGATTAGCCTTACCGCCTCAGCTCTCGCATGTTCATAATGTTTTTCATGTATCCTTGTTAAGAGGATATAATTATCATCCGCTTCATGTCATTAGTTATCCGTCACTTTCAATTCACGAAGACCTGTCATATGAAGAAGAACCAGAGGCTATCTTAGATAGACAAGAACGAGTTATGCGTAGGAAAGTAATTCCTTTCGTTAAAGTTCTTTGGAAGAATCACTCAGAACGTGAAGCTACATGGGAAACCGAAGAGTCGATTCGTTCAGTATATCCTAGTTTATTCGAGTCTTAAAGCCCTTAGACCAGGTAACTATGAAACTTATTTGTTAACATGTCTGATTATTATTTTTTCTGGCTAATAGATATGGTTAAATATATATGTGGGACATATTAGTCCAACTTGTCATCTTGATATATATGACTCTCTGTTAACTTTCCGTATGATTAGATATGTAATTAACTTGCCAAATGGGAGGACCAGTAGAGTACAGTTGTAAGGTAATTAACAATTATGGTCATGAACATAATTGCGAATTACAGGTACAAATGTGCGCTTTTGGGATTTCTATTTTATAGATTAGGTTTATAAATAAATAGTTTGTTAGGATAATATAAGTAGTAAGAAGTTTAATCTAAGTAAGTATAAATATCATTATGTCATATGTTATACAATTTCCGTTTACATACAACCTACAAATTTCGAGACGAAATTTTTTTAAGGGGGTGATAGTTGTAATATCCGACAAATTTTAACTAAATAAATAAAAATATAATCCAAACATAAGTTGACTAAATGGGTCAAAGAAAATGTAACAGTCACGTTATTACGAACCTAGAATATTATACAAGTATTACGAAAAGAAATTCGGGTTATATAATAACCCCGGGTTAGATCTTATACGTGTTTGGTTACATCCAATGTATTAGAAGTTTATACACACAATAAAAATAAACTAATTACCAATATTAATTTATTTATAATAATAATAAATATTAAATCTAATAAGAAACAAAAGACTACATGAAAAACAAAAATATTATTAACTTTCTATTGAAATTAAACGCACACACACTGCACATGAAGTGCCAACATATTCATTCTTTGATAAAAATTGCAAGGCATCATAGTTTTATTCAATGTACAATTAAAGTTCTAGAGCTTTGCCAGCACAACTAGACAACACACTCATTTAAGATCACACTCTAAACTTCCATACTCATTCCACCTGTTCCCTCATCATTGCCTTATTGACAGCAAAGTAGGACAACTCACCTTGAGAAGCTTGAAACTCACGCATAACTATCACCTAGTCATCATCATCTCGTGATTACATGCATGCATGTATATGATTATAAATATGAAACAAGAAGAACTTGAATTCTGCACAAAAAGAAAACAAAATATAAATCTACAAATTGAAAGAGGAGAGAAAGAGTGATAGATAGAGATACGCGAGTGAAAGAAAGGGATATACCTCCGGTCACCTTCTTCATCTCCGGTGACCGGCGACCCATCTCCGACCACACCTTCGACTAATCCGTCACCCCCTTGTCATCTTTTCCGATAATCAACCACCAAACTAAACCCATCTCCGGTCAACAAGATCCATCTTCGGTTCCCCTACACAAACCCGACTCGCGCTTGAACCTAAACAGAACCGGTGAACCCGAAACAGACTAGATTGGACCAAACAAAGTTTCCGTTGAGCAGCCTTGCATTATATGGTCGGTCCGTCGCTGTCGCTGTTTCGTTTCTTCACCACGGAGCTTTCGACTTCACCCAACGGTAACCACCTAATTGAAGTTACAAACTTTATTTTTATGTTTTGAATGTAAAATCTTTAAAAAAATGAAACGTACAATAGGTTTATGAAACTAGGATTTTGTGTATATGAAGAAGATGATGGATTTACATGTATGATTGTTAAAAGTTAAAATAGTGAAATAACTATTAAAATAAGATATTAGTAAACAACATGTAATACTTTCAAGATATGATCCAGGACATGTTTTAAGGAAATGAATTTCATTAATTTAAGGTGTGGGAAATATTACTATTGAAAGAGTTTAAACTAACTTAGATTTTGACCAAGCTCGTGTTATAGCTAAATCTCAACTTATCATTTTATATTACAACCAAACTAATTATTATTATTATTATTATTATTATTATTATTATTATTATTATTATTATTATTATTATTATTATTAAAGCACAACATCTAAAATAATTATCTATATCAAACTAGTAAATATTAGCATTATTGAACTTAGAAAAATAAAAATATTTATGTTTTGACGTAACTTAGCAAAATAATATGGGCAATACAAAGATCTAAGTTAACATTAATAATTATTTCTTAACATTGCCTTATGAGATATGTGGCCGACAATGTAGGTTTATCCAAACAAATATAAACGATTATGATTTCTATACGTGTCAACAACTAAGGTACGGATCCTTACCCCTCTCCTTTGTTATCTGGTTCGTTTGATAAAAACCCTATTAATAATACATATAAATATTAAAACTCCTACGTCTTTGAGCATCAATTCATTTGACCGTCCGTTCTCTTCTTGTTCTAAATATAAAGTTGACTTATATATTAATATATATAAATCATGCGATACATTTAATCCACTCATTATCGTATGTTCCAAAGTATGTGATATTATTAGTATTAGTTATTATTTGCATCAGATTATATGACTCAGATTTTCAGTGCTCTGTTACCTAAGCTACCGCTTCCCGTGGAGTGTCCCGCGGGCATGATGTTATGGCATTGGCATCATGTGCTCCACCCGTGACGGAGAGATTAGTTCACGGCGTCTCTTAAGTACAGGTGTGGTACAATGCAATTAGGAGGCGTATGGATCGATCCTAGTTCAGTTTCAGTTTCAGTTCCGGAAATGGTTGCGGGTATGCCAACCTGCGCCATTTCATGTGTTGATAGACGGGAGTAGCTACCCGTATATCAACACACATAATAGAATTCAGTTCGGCTTATGGGTACATCTGTATTACATAATTCAGTTCCGTTATATGCTTCAAGATCAGTATTTGTGTTGTACGTTTCAGTTAATTATTGCGTTACTATTTGAGCCTATTATTCCGTACTGGGCCTTCAGCTCATTCCGTAAACCTTTTTTATCTACAGGTTAACAGGTTACTTTGGGCGGGATAAAGAGAGAGCAATAAAACATAGGATGCTACCTAAAGAAGTCTATCACTTATGTTTAATATTATGTAGTTTGACTTTAAGACTATGAACCACCTGTCTTCCGTAACGCTATATGTTTTGTAAATAAATAAAAGAAACTCTGTCTTTTGTCTCTGATATGATATTGTGACACGTCAGCCCGTTCCGGGTTGGGGTGTTACAGCTAGGATGAGTGGCTATCCACTCTATAGTCGATACCAAGTGAACACTCATCATCCACATCCTGTCATGATGGTGCACCGTCCACACTATTAGTGTAACACAAAAGATACAAATAAACAAAGCAACAACTTCACGTATTATATTTTATTTAATTTATCTAATAAGTGAGTGCAATTATTATCTCATCAAACTTATGGAATCTGAATTTATGTATACAAAATGTGACAATCAAATATTTTACACACTCAAAAACAATTACAAAACACAAAGATAGAAACAAAATAATATTTAAAAAAAAAATATTGGTATGTTTAAAAGAATATCCTCACAATAACGCGACCACCATAAACAACACCATAACCACCGACGCCACCACCTTGCCACCAGAACTCGCCGTCTGATCCGCCGCATCATCGTCACTATCACCATCCGACGAGTCCGGCCCAGGCGCTTCTGCTGCCGAACCTTTTTTCGCCGCCTTCTTCTTTTTCGCTCCCTTGGGCGCGGGTGCTGGCTCGTCCGCCTCCACCACCGCGCCCTTAAACAACTCCCGCGGCATCAAAACCTTATCAACCCGATAAATCGCAACCGGCTCATCATCAACAACCGTCCCTTTAATCTCCGCGGTAACAACTTTTGTCTTCAGTTTCACATCCTCTCCGTCGTTTTGCACCGTGAAATCGTACTTATTCGCGCCTTCGGTCGCCAACGTGTTCATTAACCCGTTGCTGGATCGCAACATCCCCATCGAGTTATACGTGGGTACGCCGTGGTATAACAATAACGCCGTCTTTCCTTCCGCCGTTAGGTTTTTGTACTTAGGCGCGAACGCCTTTACCGCGTCGTCACTCGGACAAAACACCGTTACGCCACCTTCAACCGCGCTTGTAAACGTTCCGATCGCTCCGGATGTCGATAATAGATCGTAAAACGCTTTACAACCGTCGCGTTGTAGCAACGACGTTATGTTTAGATCCGGTGCTGATGTCGGTGCTGACGCCTCTGGCGAGTTCAAAACCTGACATTAACCATTGTCTTTGTTTATTACTCCGTAGTTGAATAAATCTAATGTTATATATTTAGTGTTTTGAATGAGACTCTGAATCATTCAGTTCTGAATGGTTCAGCATTTAGACTGTTTGTTTCAACATAAAAACAGCTCTGAATGAAATGGTTAATAGCTGAATCATTCAGACTTGATGCATAGCTGAAGAGCTTTTTAACCATTTAGACGTCTTAATTATTAAGCACTTAATCAACCAAACAGCCACTTAATAATAATAAAAAAAGGTTACGTCTAAAAAATGTTTATATTGCATGTGTAAAACAAAATAAAATGTAACATCATGTTATTCAAACACGTACAAAATATACAATATATAATGTAACCAGTTAACAAATATCAAGATATCAGTTACCTGACTGATCTGGATCACGGAAATGTTATACGGCATTTCGACAACAGTTTTGACGAAAACGACGTCGGTTTGGGACGGATTATCTTCGGGAGTGAACTGGACTTTGCCGCCTTTAACATCGGTGATATGAACAAACCCGGTGGTGCCAGGGGCTTCGCCGGTGGCTTGGTACATGGTGGCGGTGGAAGTGGAACCTTTAGTGATCTGATGGAGCTTTTTGGCGCCATAATAGTCGGCGAAAACATGAAGTGAAAGTACATTTTTGATAGTGTCAAGTGAGAGGCCTTTGGCGATTAAGGCGGACATGGCGGCATTGTCAACGGCGCATACGGTGATGGTTTGGCGGCGGTTGATCTCTCCGGCGAGGTGGGTTAGGGTTAAGTAGTGGTTGAAGGTGGAGAATTCAGGGTTTTTTTGGAGGATACGTGTGATGTTGTGAGCATTGGTGGTGGTGGTGGTGGTGGATAGTGTGATGGTTAATAGGATGAGGAGAGAGATCGCCGCCGGTTGATGCATCTCGCCGGAGACGCGGCGGTTGACGGTGGTTTTGGGTGGTGGGGGAAGTAGTGAGATGCTTGTTGAAACTTGAAAGTGTTTTGTGTGTATATATAACCATCAATCATTTAATTATTATATATATGATTTTAACATTAGTTATTTTATTTTTATACAAAAAGTGATTCGTTATGTATAATTATTTTTCAAAATGTACTAATAATTAATTAATCTATTATCTATTACCTATATCAATGATTTAGAATTTTTGGTCATCAGCCAATTTAACGGTCCTGATCAAAGTCTGAACAATAAAAACGAAAGTCGCCACTATTACTCACAATTCTTATAGTGTCTGGAATTGTTTCACTCTTTAGATTTTCGAAGAGCTCGTTTTAAAAATGCACAGGCTTAAAAACAGTTTGCATTAAATAAGCTCGCTTAGCTTTTAAGATAAATCTTGTAAATTTTGAGTCGGAGTGAGCTCTTTCAAGTTAAGTAGGCAATTTAAAAAAGCCTAGTGTTTGGAGGCAAAGGTAGCCTTTTCTATCTTCATGTATATTCGTATGTGCAACAAATATTATTATGATGCCATATTATGTACATGTTTAAGAAGTACAAAATCAACTTTAACAATTATGTAAATTTGGTTTGAGTTTAGTTAAATTTTTGGACAAGCTTAAAAGTGTGTTTCAGAATTTTTGTATAGAGACAAAGGAAGTAAAGAGAAGGGAAAATAGTAGGGTTTTTAGACATAAATCTTGTCTTTCAAATTTGGAAGGAATACGAGAGAAAGAAAGAGGAGGAAGATAAGGAGAGATTCTTTTCTCTTCCCCCCTTAAATGAAACTCTGGAAGAGAACGTAAACTCCAACTAAGTTAAGATGGATTGAGTTAAGCAGGGTCAGCTCAAGTTATATGTGCATCGAGTTTAAGCTCAAATTTAAGGTCATTAATTTTAATCGAGTCGAGTGCTAGCTTAAGTTTTAATTTGTTAATTAATTAAACTAAACTGACTTGTTTAATTTTAAACCTGAACTTGAACTCAACTCGCTCACTCGTTAATCAACGCTACTCTGATTTAATCTCTTTATCTTATTTTAATTCTAACTATTTCACTCAATAATTAATATATGAGATAAATTATATGATAATATCCACCGGAAAAAATAAGTATCATGGGACTCAATAATTGCATTTAAAAAACATTCGATCATTATCACATTGTCCATATCAAAACCACCTTCATTTGTTCCATTTTTTTAAAACACGTTACTTCACTTTCTTCCTTTACATTTTCAGTCCCTCAACTATTCACCTAATGCTTCTAAATCACACAATTATCCAATTACATATACACAACCGACATGACAATATAAAGTTATTACAGTTACTTTAAGGGCAATGTGGCTTCTTCGTTACCTTTCCTAAAGGGGTTCTTTATTTATACACATAAACTTACCGTCTACACTTGTCACTTTTTTTTGGTGTTTTTTTTTACTTACGTTATAATCTTGTTTTCTTTCCATTTTTTTAATGTATATATATATTTTTGAACGACACATATACAAATGTAAAAAAAAAATTTAAGTGTAAAGGGCCATACACAATAATTTCTCGACCCATAAAAACCAAAGTTTTGTTTTTAATATGATAAGATTTGTTATTCAAAAAAAGATTACGACACAATTTGCTGTCTGTTTGCTCACCATCATACTAAAAGAGGTCATTAAAAGGAATTGCTTTAATTAATTTTTTTCTTTGATCAAAGTTTTTTTATCCCATCTTCAATATAAAGTTAAAATTATTAAAACTATTTTTAATGGTGCAATAATAAAAACTAGGGCTGTTCACGAGTCGAGCCGAACCGAACGGACCTTTACTCGTGTTTAGTTCATTTACAAACCGAACCGAGCCGATTGGCTCGTTTACATTTGATTCGAAACTGAGCGAACATTATTCGAGCGCACATTTTTTTGAATGAGCATCGATCGAGCGACGGGCAATGAATATTTTCGGACAACCATAAATTTGGAATGTTTCAATTAATATTCTCACTGCCTAATGATGACTGAGGTTCGACTGTTCGAGAATGAGGCTCTAGTTGAGTCCAGTGAGGTGATGAGCATACTTAGATAACAATTGTCATGTTGTGGGGTAGGTTGATAGCAGGTGATGATTGATGTTGGACAATTAATGGGAATACGAAGTCAAACATGTTTTTTCACGACTTATGATTTTACAATTAAACTTAGTGTTAAGTTATCATTGGGTTGACTGACCAATAACAATAAATGTAATTGTATATATGCATATATTGAGCCAAACCCAATAGAGTGACGTGTATAAAACTATAAATATAATTTTAATTAGTGTGTGTTTATATAATAAATTAATAAAAACTATATCGAGCCGAACCGAGCTGAACGGACTTTTGCTTGTGCTTGGCTTGTTTACAAATCGAACCGAGCCAATTGACTCGTTTACAACCGAACGTAAAATAAAGCAACCAATTTCCGAGCAAATTTTGAACGATCGGCGAGTGTTTTAAACAACCCTAACAATAATGAGAAACCACCTCCGATTTATAAACATAAATAGTTGAGGGTCAAAAGTGAAAGTTTATAGGTACATGGGCACGTGGGGTGTCGGTGGACTTATGCCACCATGGTCCGCCGTATAAAGATGCCAATTACAACTGTGATCAACAAGATTATACCCATAAAAGGTCTAATTAGAGACATTTTTCCATCTAAAACAATAACAATTATATGTGAAGTGGATCTTGCAACCAAATTGTTTTTTGTATTTATTTCAATTTCTTAATTCATCCAACAAATATAATAATAATAATAATAATAATAATAATAATAATAATAATAATAATAATAATAATAATAATTAGAGATGAACAAATGGTACCGGACTGGATACCTGTACCGAATTTCCCATACCGAATTATTTTTGGTACCAATTCAGTACTAACTTTTTGGCGTCTTCAGTGCCGTTTCAAGATAGTATACCGGTACCGTGCCGTACCCAACATTTCGGTAATTGTACACATTTTTAGTGATTTCATTACCGGTACAAAGCTCATAGATGATGATGATATTGTAGGGGTTCAAAAAAGGTATATTTTAATGACCCACTTCCCACACACATATTACAGCAAGCCATCTTTATCATGTTGGATATTGTACGTAAGGTAGTTCGATTGAAAAACATGACTGCTTGGATTGAGTTCACAACATGGTTTTGAATAGACAAAATGATGGGATGTATCTCGACGTCTGGTGGTGTATAGGCGAATAGTCACAATGGTTTGGTCAATAGTTGCAGGTGGGCGCATGTTCCACCAATATCCTAAACACAAAAGGCTATGTAAGGGGACGGGGCACTACCCGTGAGTTTTTTCAACTTCACTGATTTCAACAAATCCTATACTGGCACATCACTTCACTGAAACATTTTTTTAGAGGCAACACTTCATTGATTATTTACCCACAATCAATGAGAGAGAAATAGAGACAGAGAGAAAAATCACGGGTACCAGCCCATTAACTAGAACCAGAATTTGGTTCACGGGACCACTACCAGCGTGGGTGGCAACGGTGTTACTGTGCTGATAGTGGGGTACTCGTGACCAATTCTGGTGACGCCCCATCCCCTAACATCTTAGATGAATACATGGCAGTCTTGGCAACTTTTTTTAAATGAATAAATAAAATATGAGAACCTTGTATAGAAAACAATGAGAACCGGGTAACTATGTTGGTGTGGTAAAAGTGTAGAGTTTAACCTTTCAATATTAAGAAAAGCCTAAGGTGATCCATAGGCTAGCAATTTTTCTTTGGGCTCAAATGTTTAGGTGTATTTGCGGGTTAGTTGTGTGGTATTCAATTGATCAGACTTCAAACATAGGCTTCTCTTGTATGCCTAGAACCCAAGACTCCGATTTAAAAAGAAAAATGACCCGTATCAAGATGTGAAAAGGGTTTTAAAAATTAATTTAGGTTATAAAACCATATATTTCACTAATACTATTGGTAGCATGTGCATGTATATTATGAGCTGTCAAAAACTATGGATCTCTCAACATAAACAAACATACAATACAAACAATATACTAAAGAATAGAAGAATAGCGACAAAACGGTGACAAAATCTATTATTAAACCAACCCAAAAAGTTCCCCCAAATACCAAAGGATTCAACAAAAGATGAATCCCTAAAACGATATAAAGTTTGTTGATAACAACTGATCAATCAATCAGTTGTTACAACCTGATGAATATAATACAAACACTTACAGTGATTAACAATCTAACCACAGACGAAGACAATGAATACAGATGAGAAACCCTAACGACGATTACAGAGAGAATATGAAAAAAAAAATAAAAGAGAATGAAATAATAATAAGCTGACAATCAGCTATTTATACTCCAATGTCACGATCCGTGTGAAGACTATTCTTAATCGTTGATTTCTCCCAAGTGCAATTTTAATCATCCAGAGAAAGCACATTTAAACAAGCTGGACTTTAAACAAGATGGGCTAACCAACTGAGCCCACTAAGCCTCCAAAAAATATAAACCTAAGCCTGTCAACAAAATAGAACAAGCCCAAAACAACCATGCCTAATCTGGGATTTGAATTATATAAAAATGATATTATTTTAACATTCCCCCTTAATTCAAATCCTTTTTAAACATATCAATCATAACAAGTTTTTTACACAAAACATCATGTTGTGACCCATTAAGCCCTTTTGTAAATATATCAGCAATTTGATGTTCTGAACTTATTTTAACAGTTTTGCTTATTCCATCAGAGATTTTTTCTCTAACAAAATGCAAATCTATTTCAAAGTGTTTTGTCATCTCATGGATGACTGGGTTAGCAGCTATAGAGATAGCAGCTTTGCTATCACTACTAGCACACACAGGTAAATCATATTTTACATGTAATTCTTTTAATAAATTTAAAACCCACATAATTTCACAAGTTCCAGAACACAAGGCATGATATTCAGCCTCAGCTGAAGATCTTGATACAGTGCTCTGCTTCTTACTTTTCCAAGATATTAAAGAGTCACCAAGAAACAGACAATAACCAGTCACAGATTTCCTTGTGACTGGGCACTTTGCCCAGTCAGCATCAACATATTGATTCCCACTGGACTGCCATGCTGCTGACTCAAGTCTACCCCCAAGCAGCCCTGGAAGGAGTCCCTGGTTGCAAACTAGTTGATTCCCCCTGAGTAACATTGTTTCCCCCTTCATCATTGGGAAACTTTTCTTTCTCAGTCACATTAAAACCATTAGACTTTGTTGACTCAAACAAATCAAAAAAGTTTAAACTATTAATTAAGATCATTATTTTCAATAGAAACAGTTGTTTGTTTTTTTGAAATTTGTTTGAAAGGAAAATTTTCCTCATAAAATCTTACATCTCTTGAGTACTTAACTATTTTTTACTAAAGACACCACAACTTATAACCTTTTTTAAAATTTGAGTACCCAATTAGAACACACTTTTTTGACCTACTTGACAACTTATGAGAATTATTTAATACTGTATTAAAACACAAACGTCCAAAGTTTTTAATATGACTAAGTGCGGGGGGAAACCCGCAGACAACTTCATATGGACTTTTACCTAAAAGGACAGATGAGGGAATCCTGTTGATCAAATAAGTAGCAGTCAAAACACAATCACTCCAAAACCTAAATGGTAAACCACTCTAAAACAACAGAGCTCTAGCTGTGTTTAAAAGGTGTCTGTGCTTTCTCTTAGCAATACCATTTTGCTGAGGAGTATAAGCACAAGTTGTTTGGTGAATGATACCCTTTGCATTACAAAAAGATTGAAACTGTTTATTCACAAATTCAGTTCCATTATCACTTCTAAAAACTTTGATTTGTTTCTTAAACTGAGTTTTAACTAACTCATGAAAAATAACTATGTTTTCATACACCTCAGTTTTAGACTTTAACATATAACACCAAACAGTCCTACTAAAATCATCCACCACAGTTAGAAAAAAACTTGTATCCTTCCTTACTAGTGATTCTATATGGTCCCCAAACATCCAGATGAATGAGATCACCTATTTGTTTGGTTTGATGATCACTTAAAGGGAAGGGTACCCTCACTTGTTTTGCCTTGTGACATACCTCACAAGGCTGCTGTGAGTTCCTATGTCCTAAGGTTAAATCCTTTCTTAACACAGCTAAAACCTAATCAGAGGGATGACCAAGTCTACTATGCCATAAGTTGGCATCATTGATACTATTAAAACAACTATTGTTGGCACTTACATTTTTACCAACAAAATACAGACCATCACTCTGTTTACCAATCACCAGGATTCTCTTGGAGTTGGAATCCTGAATGAAACAATTTTGTTCATCAAACAAGACACTTAGCTTATTATCCCTAGCTAATTTGTGAACAGACAAGATATTAACACAATAATCAGGAATAAGAAACACATCATACAGAATTACACCCTCAACAAGTTTCATATCTCCTTTTTTTGTTACCTTGGAACTAGTGCCATTTTGGTGTTTAACCAAAATATCGTATTCAGAAACTTCTATACAGTTGAACATATCTTTATCACTACTAGTCATGTGTCGGTTTGCACCAGAATCAATGATCCAACCACGACTAATAGCAGCCTTAACAAAACTGGAACAATTTGAAAAATTTTTGAAAAAATTTTCCAAGTTAGAAATTCTAGACATACAAGAGAAACCATTTATAAAAACACTCTTACCTCCTGCATTATTTGTTTGAAACTCATTTCCACCTTTCTAACTGATTAAATTCATGAGCTTTGATATCTGTTCAGATGAAAAAGGCAAACCAGAAGAACTAGACATAGACTGTTTATCATTTGAAACATTTGAAGACATATTAGATCTAGCATTTTGATTGAACCATTTCCTCCTAACCCTAGGAGGATAACCTACAAGTTCATAGCACCTATCCAAAGTATGACTAAGCATATTACAGTGTGTACATTTCAGATTTTGATTAGGTCCTCTATTACTAGATGTTGAAAAAATTTAATTAGGTCCTCTATTACCAACCCTTCTATTTGTGTTCCCATTATTAGTTCTGGTTAGGAAAGACACATTTCTTTCTTTCACATTATTAGTACTAGACCTTCTATGTGATTCTTCCCTAGACACAATAGAAAAAGCATGTTTCACAGAAGGCAATGGATCTTGCATCAACAGATTTGTTCTAACTGGTTGATAAATGTCATCAAAACCTATTAAAAATTGCATAAGTTTTATCAATCCATTAAAACTATTAAATTCTTTTGAAGCCTTACAAGTACAGGGTGGTAAATGAACAATTGAATCAAACAGTTTCCACATAGTATTTAATTTGTGATAATACTCAGCAACAGGACTTCCATTTTGACTCATAGAACAAATTTATTGATGCAAATTAAAGACAACTTACCCATCAACTTTATCATATGTTTCCCTTAGATCTAACCAAACATCTCTAGCAAGCTTTGAAAAAGCTTGACCTAGGTATAATTCTTCATTAACATAGTTTAACAACCAAGACAAGACAACTGAATTACACCTATCCCACTGTTTGGCTAGAACTTCATCATCAGTAGGTCTAACAACAGTACCATCAATAAATCCAAATTTATTTTTAGTTTCAAGAGAAAGTTTCATAGCATTAGACTACACTTTATAGTTATCAGTTCCTTTTAGTTTTAGACTGATGATGGTTAAAGAACTGGTGTCACTAGGATGGATATACAAAGGGTCACCTATGTTAACTTTACTGATTAGGGTTCCAACCCTATCAGCACCACCACCTCCAGGATTTGGAGGTGCTGGGTTAACAACAACAGCAACACCCATGCTGGTCAAACAAACAGATCAATCAATATAGAACAAGATAGAAGCCAAGTAGCAACAGCTAACTAAGACAACTAAAAACACATATAACAACCCTAGAAGGACGAACTGAGTCAGTGTACAGATAGTGGATTCGTCACTCAAGGTGTCCACCCAGTTCTTAACTCAGTAGTCCTTTTATTAGCTAGATATATATATATACATACATACATACATACATACATACATACATACATACATACATACATACATACATATGTATATACTATAACCAGCGAAAGAGAACACAATAATTACACAGAGATAGACAAGAAATATCAACCAACAAACACAGAGAACACAAAATACCAGACAATCAATACCGGTCCACCCTAACCCGTTCAAGACACCTAGACACAAGAGAAGGAACAAGAAGACTTACAGATGCTTCCAGCAGCAAGCCAACAGCAATAACAATATACAAACAAGAAATAGAACAGAAGACTTACATAGTGCACAGCTTTCCATCCCACCACCACGTACCAGAATCAATATCCAGAGTCACAAGCCAACAATCGTTGACAAAACCCTAGATCTACAAATAATACCAGACACAAGCAATAGACAAGATCTACACAGATTAGATCTATTACTAGATACAAAGGTCAAGATCTACTAATCAAGATCAAAGCCCTAATATACCTTAGACCAACAAGAAAACAGCGGAAGACTTAAAAACTCAGAATCAAAGAGCCTTAGGCTCTGATACCATGTCAAAAACTATGTATCTCTCAACACAAACAAACATACAATACAAACAATATACTAAAGAACAGAAGAATAGCGACAAAACGGTGACAAAATCTATTATTAAACCAACCCAAAAAGTTCCCCCAAATACCAAAGGATTCAACAAAAGATGAATCCCTAAAACGATATAAAGTCTGTTGATAACAACTGATCAATTAATCAGTTGTTACAACCTGATGAATACAATACAAACACTTACAGTGATTAACAATCTAACCACAGATGAAGACGAAGACAACGAATACAGATGAGAAACCTTAACAAGGATTACAGAGAGAATAAGAAAAAAAATAAAAGAGAATGAAATAATAATAAGCTGACAATCAGCTATTTATACTCCATTGTCACGATCCGTGTGAAGACTAATCTCAACCGTTGATTTCTCCCAAGTGCAATCTTAACCGTCCAGAGAAAGCACATTTAAACAAGCTGGACTTTAAACGAGATGGGCTAACCAACTGAGCCCACTAAGCCTCCAACAAATATAAACCCAAGCCTGTCAACAAAATAGAACAAGCCCAAAACAACCAGGCCCAATCTGGGATTTGAATTGTATAAAAATTATATTATTTTAAGATAAGCCTTTTTGTACGTGAGGGCTCACGATAATTAAGAAAAAGGGAAAGGAAAAATATTCAGTGTTTAGTTTTGCTGAAATTTTATGAATTGAAATTTATCAAAAGAATAAGAATTTATAAAAATTGGATTTAAATTTAGACTTGGCACAAAAAAAAAATATTTAAAGGATTTAAATACTCCCAACTATTGCCTATTGGCGGATAATACTCCCAACTTTCACTTTGGCCAATAACACACCCAACTTGCAACTTATTTTGTTCCATCACCCCCAAACTAACGGATGTCTAACCTGGTTAGTCTACGTGGAAAAAATGGAAAAACTTAAACTTAGGGACCTTTTCAAAACTTTATTATTATTATTATTATTATTATTATTATTATTATTATTGTTATTATTAATATATACAGATAACTTCATCTTCATCATCAATCTTCATCTTCATCTCTGTCTGCAACTCACCGAAAAAAGCGGTTATCTCCACCACTACCACCACCACCATCACCGGTTATCTCCATCACCACCACCAACCCAATCCCCAAACTCAACAGTTTTAAATACCCAACAAATCCTGAATCTTCAATCCACTCTCCAACAGACACAGTCCCTCCATAATAACAACACTGATGAAGCTTGGAAATGCTTCAAATCTTTATCTTTAATAGCATCCTCATCTTTATTGTTACCAAGTAAGCATCTGTCTCTTTCTCTCCCTTCATCTTCTTCTCCGGCGTTGGGTTGTTGACGGGCGAAACCCTAACAGACCACCGGTTCCACATCAACAGACACAGTAGACGGTGGTTGTGGGTGTCATTGTCGGCGGGAAAAGAGGGGTTACGGTTGTGAGATAGGGTTAATTAGGAGAAAAGTAAAATAGGGTTAATTAGGAGATGAACTAATTTGTGTCTTGCTTCGAGTTGTAATTAGAGAGACAACCGAGAGCATTCATAGGCTTACTCCTCTTCATCTTTGTTCTCTTCGTTTTCTCTTACAAAACACAAACAACTGAAGATAGGCTCGAGGGTTGGTGTTATGGTGGTTGTATGTTGTTGACGGAAGCAGAGGGTTACCGAAGAAAAAGGTCCCGCTGGTCGGTACTCCGATTAAGTCCCGCCGGTGGTGGTGGTTTAGAGAGAAAGTGACAGAGAGAGAATGGGGGGGGGGGGGTCTGTCACAGAAGAGAGAGGATTGGGGGGGTTGGGATTTATAGAATAGGGAAATTGGATTTTAACACCCTAAACTATTGACAATTGGCCGCTGACGCACTGAACTACAAAATTGAACAACACCGCACTGTACTTTCAACTTATTGGCCTGTATCACCCTCAGACTAACCATGGTTATTTTTTGCTGACGTGGCATGGTGACGTGTCCATGTTTGCTGACGTGGCATGGGGAATAAGCTGACATGGCATGGACACATCACCTGCCACGTCAGCAAAAATGGACATGTCACCATGCCACGTCAGCAAAAAATTAACCATGGTTAGTCTGAGTGTGATACAGGCCAATAAGTTAAAAGTACAGTGCGGTGTTGGTCAATTTTGTAGTTCAGTGCGTCAGCGGCCAATTGTCAATAGTTCAGAGTGTTAAAATCCAATTTCCCTATAGAATATAAAAAACATATAATAATAAAAAAAAAGTTTCAAAAATGCCCTTAAGTTTTGGTTTTTATATATTGGCCACATAGAAGTTTTGGTTTTTACAGCTAAGAAATGCCACGTAAGCTTCAGTTAGCCACGTAGGATAAAAACTAATGTTGTTAAGTCTGGGAGTGATGAAAGAAAATAAGTTGAAAGTTTGGAGTGTTATTGGCCAAAATGAAAGTTGGGGTATTATCCGCCAATAGGCTATAGTTGGGAGTATTGAAATCCATTTTCCCAATTTTAAGTACCTTTAAGTGATAAAACAATCACAAACGAATTAGAATGTAGGGGAAATGGAATTTAATAGTCCCAACTTTGAGGGGTTGGAAGGCAACAGTCCCAACTTGAAAGTTGTAAGACAGCAGTCCCAACTTGTCAACCTATTTATGTTGTTGGTCCCAGACTAACCTCAGTTAGTTTTCTCTGTTAAGTGCCACGTTAGACTCACACGTGGCAGTCCTACGTGGCATAAAGGTGGGATCTGTCAAAAAAAAAAAAGGATGGGCCCATTATCCACCATCTCATCTTCATCATCTTCATCACCACCACCACCACCACCACAACCACCACAACCACCTGCCACCACCGTCATCTTCACCACCACCACCACCACTACCACAACCACCTGTCACCACCGTCATCTTCACCACCATCACCACCACCACCATCACCACCACCACCACCACCACAACCACCTGCCACCACCGTCATCTTCACCACCACCATCTTCACCAACACCCACCACCTTATAAATCTGGTCATACCCACATCAAAAACGAGCCTAACAGCTTCAAATCGAACCTAATCACCTTAAAAAACGAGCCTAAATACCACGAATTGAATCCATATAATCATTCCTGCATCTTAGTCAATCCATTCTGTCCAAAAACCACCATAAAAAACATCCAAATCAAGCTCCAATTCGTTGGTTTTATGCTCGGTGGCCGAACACCCTTTTTAATCGATTACACCTCGAAAACGAACAGGATAGTGTGATTATTTAGCATGGTTTTGTTCGGAATTAATTTTTCTATAATAGCCCTAACATTAATTTGACTAACAGGTTCGAATCGTTGGTCAATTGATCGAGTATAGAATTAGGGCTCTTCGTAACAGGTGGTTGGTGGTGGTGGTAGGTGGTTGGTGGTGGGTGGTGGTGGTGGCAGGTGGTGGTGGATGGTGGTGGTGGATGGTGGTGGTGTAGGTGGGTGGTGTGGGGCCCACGTTTTTAATGATTTTTTTAAATAATTAATAGATTTTTTTTAATTGAAAAAACAAGTGGGCCCACGTTTTTTACCAGCTGGACATACTGTTCCACGTAGGACTGCCACGTGACACTTAACAAAAAAACTTAACTGGGGTTAGTTTGGGACCATTAGAAAAAAACATTGACAAGTTGGGTCCGTTATATTACAACTTTCAAGTTGGGACTGCTCCCTTCCAACCCCCTAAAATTGGGATTATTAAATTCCATTTCTCCTAGAATGCATTGTCATGATGATCACCTACTAGCCACCATCACCACCAGTTCCTTCATTCATCCGACACTACACCACCACCGTCTCTACCTTTTGTATTGTCAACAACCACACACCTCATTTGGTACTGCCATGCCAACCCAAGCCTACTCGTTGTCGTTGTTGCTATGGGTGCAAACGAACCAAGTTGTTATTGAGATACTCAAGATCGACTCACTAAAAGCTCAAATAGAGTCAAGCTTATATGATCTCAAACCTAAAAATAAGATTGTTACATAAACGAGCTTGGGCTAAACTTGCTAACCACCAAACTGTCCTGTTATTTTTATATTTTTTACTTACTAATTGAATATACCGTTATCTAGAAAAATTATGGAGTACTGGATTTAATAATCTCAACTAACACTAATTGGTCATCGTCAGTTTCAACTAACAAAATGTGTGCTAGTGGTCTCACCTTTTAAGATGTTGGCCACCAACGAACTAGGACTACAAAAATCTATTCCATTTATATAACCAATTAGTATTCTATTAGTTATAGTTCGTTGTTGGCCAGTATGTTAAAAGGTTGGACTGCTAGCGCACATTTTATTAGTTGAGGTTGGTGGCAGTCAATTGCTAATTGTTTAATTATTTAAATCCAATACTCCAAAAATTATATTATAATGCCATTAAAAATACAAAAAATATATATAGTACATATAATTGAGTTTCGATCTAGCTTCAAAGCTATTCATGGGTTGGTCAAGCTCGAGCTTTAGAAACCACTTCCAGACAAGCTTAAGCTTTCAAAATTAAATGAGCCGCACTTTAAACATGTTTTAAGAATCATATTTTGTATTTAGACGTAATTAACAAAGGGTTTTGATGATGTCACACCATTTTATTATATTATTATTGGGTTATATAAGAATTGCTTATGATGACAGCCAAAACCCAAGGATTCCGTTCATCCTTGGCCCGAGGAATTAAGGTTCTAAGTCTTTTGATCGATAAACTACTCCATTGAAAGCTTCAACAAGTGTAGAACTGCTGGTTTTCTCTAAACTACTGGATTTAAGACCAAAAGTTGGAATGAAAAGTTGGTTTGACTGGTCAACTACTGGATGGTCAAACAGGCTACTATGAAGACCCAAAGAGCTAGAATGCATACTACTCCTCAACAAAAGTCGCCTTGTAATATTGTTTTGACAAACTACTGGTTCACACCAGTTGTTAGTGTTTATTGAATCCTAGATGTTTTGTATAATAACAGTGTAGCAATTTCATAACTGTTGGCTGTTACATTGTTTAGATGTTGTTAGATGTCGCTTTCTTGGTGATGTCACCAGCTATTTCTGGTCTCTCACATATAGAACAATACAATCTGCATTTTGTAAGCATTCAGACCACCTAACTAAGATCACTTGAATCTAACAGGTGAAAGCCTGATTTGTAGAGAGAGGGAGAGAGTAAGAGAGCAATTGATAAAGGGAAGTTAGATCACTTACTTAGAAATTCATAAATACAATTTTGTGATGACTTCATCTTATAGCTCTGTTTTATCTGTTTTGATGTGTGTAGATGATAATTGATATAATTCTATTTACTTGGCTTAAATTTTATATCAAACTCAATTAATCAATCACAAAGCATACGCAAATTACTCTCTCAGATCCTACAATTATCATAGTTCAATATTTAAAGAAAGGTCAAAAAGTGTTATGGTTCAAAGATGATATATAGAATTAGGGCCGGCCCAAGCCCAATTATTTTGAAGCTAGGGCTT
The DNA here is from genome assembly GCA_032199755.1 of Ambrosia artemisiifolia. Lineage (NCBI taxonomy): Eukaryota > Viridiplantae > Streptophyta > Magnoliopsida > Asterales > Asteraceae > Ambrosia > Ambrosia artemisiifolia. The sequence goes on along the minus strand of CM063515.1, from coordinate 49,314,566 downwards.
TGGGCCCCCAAATTTTTAGGGCCCCATTAGCTTAAAAAACATACAAATATTTTTCATGTCAGAAATATACTTTGCCAATTATATTAAAACGTTGGCTTTGTCCAGTGGTTAAAACCCACCTTTTATTTGGCGTAGACCTGGGTTCAAATCTAGTGGTCTACAAATTGATAAATTTTTTCTTCTTCTAAATATTGGGTTTACACTTTTAGAGCAGTGACAAGCGATGTGTATTATTTTTCTATTTATTCAACTTTCAATAGATAAATCATTAATATTTTACTTAAACATTGTTTCTTTTTTCATCTATTCAATCTTAGAATAACAAATTCATTAATATTTTAGCTATATATTGATTGGTATACTAGAGGATTATTTTTATAAATATTAATACCATTTTGTGTTGGTGTTTTGTTTAATTTTTACATGTTTAAAGAAGAAGAATAAACGAAAGGCATTTAGATTTATGTAATACAAGATACATTTATATGTGACCCTCTATGGTTTTCATTTGCTACAAATTGGATGCTATTTAGTTCGTTTTATAAGTTTATTCTTATTCATTTTCACCCCAACTAAAAACTGAAACTATGTATAAGATAAATTGGAGGGCCCAAAATTTTATTTCGCTTTATGCCTCCAAAACGGTTGAGCCGGCCCTGTATAGAATAATAGAGTAAACACCACTTTAGAATATGTGGGTTATTGCTTTGTTCTAGTGTTGTATTTGTTAAAAAAAACAAAAATAATGGCAAAACAATAATATACGGACCAACTTTAAGAAAAGCCTAAATTGATCCATATGCTTGACGTACTATACAAGACATTATTGTTTTTTTTTTTAACTTTTGATTTGTTTAATAAAGTTGTGTAGATAGTTTAGATAAATAACGACCAACTTTCAAACTATAATTAGTAAGATGGTGTATGTTTATTGAGAAAAGTGAATATGAGGCTGTTACGCAAATAACTTCTATGTAAAACTTATCAAAACTATGTAGTTTTGATTAAATCCGAGTAAAATATTAATTTTCAAAAAACCATTTCGTAAATTATCACATCTTCTTCCTCCTGTTCAACCCCACATCAAATTCCACGGAGAGGAATTCATCTCGTACTCTTGCCATTTCAGAATATATATGGGGGGGGGTGCGTGTGTCTTGGCGTGAGTTTTAGGTTTTGGTTTATGGTTTAATAAAAGCATATGCAGTCTATCCTGGACATTCATAGTCGTTTCGCGTTTTTCTTCGCTTCGTGTTCATATTTCATTTCTAAGGGTGATACAGGAATATTGCTGCTGTCAATATAAGCTAAGTCATATGGGCGGGGGTATGGGTTGGTATGAATTATTTGGTGTGGGTGTGTTTGGTGGATATGCGAGCCGGGTGGGGTGGGTATGGGTAGCACCAAGCGTGCGTTTTGGTGTGAGTTTTATTGGGCAAACGGGTCAAGCTAGTGTGTTGGTGCTATCTTCCCCAGCTGCATATATTCTTTCGCGTTAATTTCGATTCGTGATGTGTTTTTTTTTTTTCTTCTTATTCTTTTTGTTCTTGGGGTATTCGTCTATTATGCAGCGCATGCCTGATTGGGTTTAGGTTATGTCAGTCGATTGTCATGGTTCAGTGATTTGCAGAATGTATTAACAAAAATCTGTAGTGCAGCAGTTGGTATTCTTAACGCGGTGGAAGGAAAAGTCTCACGTTATCGACAGCAAGTATAGCAACAAGTGCAGCGCTGTTTTGCTGCACTTTAACACAGCTACTATTGATGCATTTGTCTTCGCTGCAGTGGCTTATTTTGCAATAAATGTGCAGATTTTTTCTGCTTATGTTGCTTCAGTTTTGCCGCAATTGTTGCGCGCCTAGTAGGTGACTATGAGAGATGTTTTGGAGGGTAGAGTAGTGCATAAAGTCAATGCTTTTACGTAGCTGGGATACTTTACCAATTCTTGCTGTCAAATGATATCTTCCTTAGATGTACATGAAGTCAAATGCTTAGTGGAATTAAACTTGATTGAGGGCAAGATAAGGTATGAGCTGGACGTTGTCATTTGTGTAACAACCCGGGTCAGACCCCCAAAATTTTTTTCGCGTATTAATGGTATTATCGTATAATAATAGTTAACCAAAACAAATAACGAGCGAGTCGGTTGTGTGCGAAACTAAAAACCGAACCATTTAGTATATATAAAATATTATTATCATACACATTACGAGACCGAGCTGATACGCAAAACAAACCCGAGCCGAACCCAAGGTGATTAGTCACCACCCGGACATGTGTCACCATGTCAAGGTGACACATGCCCACACTAATCTTTAAACAACTCACAACCACCTCCTTTTTAAATAAAGTTATAACACACACTATAACACACAACACACACATCTGATAAAATTATGGAGAGAGAGAGAGAGATCAGAGGAGGAGAACCAAGGGGAGGAGGTCGGTGGACCTCCGGTCGTCCACGACGGAGGAGCGGCGGAGCTCCGGCCGTCTACATCCCAACAACAACAACACCATAACACCCGATTGTTATTATAGAGAGGGAGAGAGGAGATCGGTAGAGAAAAGCAGAGGAGAGAGAGAGAACCAAGGAAAAGAGATGGGCAGAGAAAGGAGGAGGTGAAAGAGCACGGTGGAGGAAGAAGGCGGAGACGCGGCGGCGGCGGCGGTGCCTTCGATACCGGGTCATCGTCACACCAAGGTATAACCCAACACCCTCTTCTTCTGTTTCGGGGTCGTGGTGATTTATGTGATGAGGGTGCTCTTGGGTTCTAATGGTGAAGATTGGGTTCTAGGTGATGGAACTGTGGTGGTGTTACGGTGGTCAGTAGGGTTGTTGAGCAGTGGATGGTGGTGATTAAGGGTGGTTGGGGTCTCGTCTCGGGGTGGATGAACTCAGCGGTGGTCTGTAGGTGGAAGAATGGTGGTTGTTTGGTGGCAGACGACGGTGGTACCAGTGGTGATTGGGGTGACGGTGATTGTAATGTTGAGATTAGAGGTTAGGTCAAGAAGATGGGTCAAACTATGGTCAACAGAAGTCAACCCAGTCAACTGACTGGTCAACCAAAGTCAACTGAGGCAGCATTAGTTAATACGAACCACAGACCGAATGTGAGGTATAACTAAACATACTAACTTGATAATTTTAGATAATAACTTACATATATATGACGTGTGGGACTTGACGAGCGTATTTACAACTTCGGACATATGGGCATGTTGAGCATCGAGACTATGGACTTGGACATAAATTGGATAAGAAGCGACATATGACGAGTTATAATATATGAACTTGATATGAAAACAATAGGACGATATAATATAAAACACGGACGTTTGGACTAGTCGCATAAACCTTAGCTAGTATGGAACATTTAGAACCTTAGAGACATTATACCAATAACGCGGACAATTGGACATTGACTTGAACATTAGACGCTTATAATGTGGACTACACAACTAAGGTTTGGACACCAAGACATAAGATTGAGATATGGCGCCTAGAACCTAAAATATAAATATAGATATCCGACACCTTACAAGGCATAGTGTACATCGGACATTACTTTGACAACATGGACATTAATGTCTAAAATGTAGACTCGGCACTTTGGGTATTAGAGACTTAAGATGTAAAATTAGATTAAACTAACACATATCATATAAATAGAAACCAGACGCTCGAACTCGTCCCCACGCGCAACCATGTTGAATAAAACCAAGGACTAATAATAATGTGTGTGTCGACATAGGGCCCAACCAGGAGGATGTCAGTATTCGATACTGAGCACCGGTTTTTATATTATTAAGCTATGCAAACAGGTGAGTTTCGTGAACTCCCCTCTTTTTACTTTTAAACTGTTTTGGGGTGACGCATGCTTCTAAACTGTTTTGTACATTGTTATGGGTGTTAGTTTTACAGAGCGTGATTACCTGCTTGCTTGTTATGCATACTGAACCAGGCACTCATTAACTCTAGGATAGAGCCGACTTAATATATGGGTAGTACTACTTGGGGAATCCCCCACGCACAGTGGTCCGGCCTAGACCCGGAAACCCCCACTGAGACCGACGGGTCGTTGCGGCATATATTTTGCCATTGGGGAACCTATGAGGCAGGACATAGGTTAGGAAGCTATGACAGTAACGGGCATAGACTTTGTTGATACATCTAGACATGGTTAGGCATGGGCTAGGTGCCAAGGGTTGAGTGGCCAGCTTGTAGAATTGTAACACCATAACCAGATAAACGTGTTGAAAACTGTAAACTTGTTTGGAATAACTTAAACTGTTTTGATAAACTATTTTGGGCGCCTATGTAACTAAACACACGAACTCACCAACATTATTGTTGACCCAAAACCATTTTAAGCATGTGTTCAGGTACCGGCGTTGGAGATAAGAAGAATGTATGATTGCAACTCGGAGTCACAACCAGTGGACGAACCAGAAGACGATCGAGTAACCATAGATATTACCGCGCAAGTACGACCAGGGACTAGTTTTAGTTGATGACATTGTATAATGTAAATAAATTATATTAATAAAGTTAGTTATTTTTATACCGCTTCCGCTGTTGCTTGCATTTGCGTGAATGTTGTACCAATCTGTTATTTCGTCCAGGCCCCCTGTGGCCGGGTTGTGACAATTTGCATTATCATTATCGGACAAAACATCAAAGATTTGGTCTTACAAGTGTGCCCGAGATTATAGTCGAAGTTAATAAAGCGTTTATTCCTTAATAGATCTAGATCAAAACGAGTCAGGTGTTGGGGTTGATAGGATTTTGGTCGGAATATTGTATCTGTGTAATCGATAGGCGAGAGATATGTTCGTGCGTTGTTCTTTACTCCCGGTTTTCTAACCTCTGGTTAGGAAACCTTTGTACTTGCCAATGTTTGGCTTTTTCGTGTGGAATAAAATTGTCTCCTTCTCCTTTAAAAAAAAAAAATACTTACCGACTTATCATGTTTAAAAAGGTAGGCAAATGATGTCATAGACAAAACAAAAAATTTCAAATTCAGTAAGAGTAGTGTTTAGTGAGTTATCGACCAAACTACCAAAATTTTAATATGGAAAAGCATATGATTTCATTTGATTTGTTTTATAAGTGTTTTTGAACGGCTATGAATTTTATATATGTACAGTGTTAAGGATTTGAAAAAAAAAAAAACCGTGAAACTAGGTGTAAGGTTGAATACAAGGCCATTCTTAAATATCGTCTGATGATCCCCATGTATCAAGAGGATGAAATATGTCCGTGCCGTAAGGCCTGCCTGAATGAATACGGGGAACATGCGGTTCATTGTAAGGAGTTACCTGGTTCCAAATATCGGCATGATTGGGTTCGAGACATTCTGTGGGACATTTTAAGACGGGCTGGAATCTCAGCCAAAAAGGAGGCCCCTGTGAACTTCCTCTCGGATCCAGCAGAAGGGAGATCCACCCTACGACCAGCAGATCTCCTTGTCTTTGGGTGGGCTGGGGGGAAGCATGCATGTGTTGACCTGACGGGTGTATCTCCCCTAGTTGGGTTGAGAGATAGTGGCTTTGTAGCAGGGCAAGCGGTCCCGAAAGCAGAGGCAAAGAAGGTAGAAAAACATGCTAAAGCCTGCGAGGAGAACCAACACGTTTTTGTACCCTTGGCTTTTGATACCTTTGGCTCATTGGCACCGGAGGCAATCCGTTTCCTGACCAGGGTTCAGCGGGTTATTCATAGTAATGTCTCGGTTCCGGGTGGTCAGGGTTACGTTTTTAGTAGATTAGGATTTGCTATTCAGAAAGGGGTGGTGGCACAGCTTGTTGCCCGCTGATGTGTTGGTGAAATTCCCCTCTAAAGTGTTAATATTTGTATCATTTGCGTCTTTTATTATGTCTTTTTATTTAGTTTTAGTTATTTATTTGTATACTTGTGTATGGCAAGTGTCCGTGTGCTAAATGAGCTAAAACGATAAAATTAAAATAACCAAGAATATATTAGGCATGAACATGGTAAAAGCCACTCATTATAATATTAGCTTTAAGGAATGTTGAAAATCGATATTACATGTACTAGTTTATCAAATAAAACTAAGTGGCTGGTCTATTATGGAAATCGAAATCTAAAGATAATGTTGTTTTGACATATTGTGGCAGGTCAGTTTGACAAGTCAAGATATGATGGTAAGTCAAAATATGATGGAGCTATTGGGCCGTAAATTTGCTACAAAAAATGGACTAATCATTACTAGTTGGGCTGATACACTTTGATGGAAATTATACTGGATCTGGGCCTATTGAAACACAAATAGAGAAGTCCATGGAAAAGAATGAGGGGATGATAAAAGGGCATATGACAATAAAACGAGGGGTATTATCTTTGGACGGCTGTTTTTTGGTGGGACGCAACGAAGCAGCAACTTTGGAGCTGCATGCGCATCAAGAAGAATCATCATTAAAATGCAACGCGGCTAATCTTGTAATCATTTTCGGGTGTATGGTTTGCTTAGATTAAACACTAAACTTTGTTTGATTTAGTTTTTTGGATTGTTTTCTTATTGACGCTTTGAGAACACTTGTGGTTTATTTGATTTAAACGAGTTGTTTATGTTTTAAATATTTATCTATTGCCATTCGCATTCGGTTTTTCTTGCATCGTGAGCAGTTTGGTAATTAGGAGGGTATTTGGCATTTATGATTTGGTAATTAGATTGTACGAGTTATTATTAAAAACTTGTGTTTAATTATCACTATGATTAAACTATATACAAGACCATGTCTATGTGGTTTCCAACTAATTAAACAAGTTTGTATGAAATCTTAAACCTGAAGCCTGGAGATTGATCATCTTTCTCGTATATTATTTTAGTAAATTAGTTAAATCCAAAATTAGTTTAATCTAGTTTAGTTATTTTAGTTTAAGTAATCAAACAAAAAGTGTAATACTAACCACATGCTCCTCGTGGATTCGATACCTGACTTACCCTAGCTACCTAGGTTATTTAGATTTTTGCATGACCCTAACGACAGGTCATCAAATGGCGCCGTTGCCGGGGAGCTAGTGCGCTTAGTATTTTAGGTTTTGTTTGATTTATCTTTATTTGATTTAAAAAAAATATTTATTTTATTTGGTTTATTCTATTTGTTCGTTTTTACATGGGTATTTTAGTTTGTTTCTGCAGGAAGTGAAGTCTTTGGATAATGGATGGATCTTATCAATCATGCACTTGTTGCGGGAAAATTCACATATATGAAGATTGCCCGGTGTTTTGGAAAGATCCAACATTTTGGAAAGAAAAAATGATGCCTGGTTACAAGCCACCTTCATACCAGGGATATTATCAGTCAAACCTCAACTACTATAATGAGCCAAATTGGGATTATGATGATTTTGAACCCGACGTGGTGCCATTCTCAATCTACCATGAAGATTATAATCACCAAAATTCTACATTGGATGAAATCATGGAGTTGATGAAGGAGATGATGCAGAAGAGTAAGTTGAGACATGAGGCTATAGTCCAACAACTGAACCGCACAGATGAACAAATTGCAACATGGAAGGTGGTAAGGGAGAAGACCACATCCATTCCTGTATTTGTTGGAGAAACGCAAGAAGTATCAGTTGTAGTTGATGAAGAAGAAAAAGAAGAGGGTGTAAGTCTTTCTAAACTTGAAATTGTATGTTTAAACCCAACCAAAGACTTAGCACCTCTTGAAGATCTGGTGGCTGAGGCGACCCAAGTTTCTCACGAATCACCTTCTGTAGTGATTATTGCAACCAACAGAGTTGGCGATGGGAGTTTGAGACCAAAGTTTAAGAAGGTGGTAATGCAAGACATTGGGCAAACTAGTAAGAAGTATACCCGAATTTACTTTATAGTTGTGCTGTGCATGAAGCAGCGAGTACGGAACTGGCATGTTAACTACCGAGCCCACATCGGGAATGCGGTGGGCAAATGTTCTTTGAGACCACCATGAATGAACATCAGGTATGATTTTTGTATATTTTGTATATTTATTTTTTTAATTATTATTATTTTTTTGAGTGTGTTCGAGTCAGTTTTATTTTTGTTGGAGTCATGGGATTGCTTGTTATGATTTGAACTACAAGAATAGATTGCCTCGCCCGTACTCAATCTCCATTCGGACAGGGACAATCTAAAAATCACTAATGCTTACAGGTAGCCCGATTTGTTTGTTTTGTTTTTTTTCTGGTTTCTTTGTTTCAGGTTTGTTTATCGGCTGCGAATGAAATGCTATATGGCCGACCTTAGAAGGAATTGTGTTACAAACATGGAATAAACGAATGAATATTATTAATCAAGATCCCAACCCAGATTGTTTAACCCTAAACAATAAACTCTCTGTTACACAACGTACCTCTCACAACCTCTCTAATAACAACTGAATACAATGATTATTACACAAGATCTACACAGAACTCAGAGAGCAGATTCAAGATGAATCTGCCTCAATCTTAGACCTAAACAATTTTGAGATGAGAGAACAATACAGAGAGATTTAATAAAACGACGATGAGATTAACCCTAGCTCAGAAGTCGAAGCAGGGTATTTATAAGGAGCTTGGAACCTTCTGTTGAGAAAACACACCAAGCTCCATCTTCAGCCGTTGGATTAAACTTTCACACGGATTGACTATAATGAACGACTGAGATCCACTCGAACAAACACAAGCCTTCTGAACTCTTCTTTATTTATAATGAACCCTTAGCTGAACCTTTGAACTTCTTCCATGAACCCTCAGAACTCTCAGTGAACCCTTTAGCCCATCAGCTCTCTAAGCCCACATCAGAAGCCCTCTTGCATCAATCAGCCCAATCTCTATTTAGCCCACCAACCTACAATTATACTTATGCAAAATATTAAAGTTTTATGATTAAGAAATAAAATTGATAATATTATGTTATATTTTTAACACCCCTCCTCAATTTTATTTCCCAAATAGATTGCAAAGCTTAATTTTATCACAAATTTTTTCATGTTGAGTTGGTAAAAGCCCTTTTGTAAAAATGTCAGCAAGTTGACTAATTGAGTCAACTTTAGCTATATGCACAGTTCCTTTAGCAACCAATTCTCTTAAGAAAAATAGATCTATTCCAAAGTGTTTTGTTTTGTCATGAAACACTGGGTTAGAAGCTATAGATAAAGCAGAAGAACTGTCAGTATGTAAATTAACTGGCAGATCAACCTTTATGTTTAACTCATACAACAAGTTTTTGACCCATATTACTTCACAAGCCAAAGAACACAAAGCTCTGTATTCTGCCTCTGCAGAAGACCTAGAAACAGTTGATTGTTTCTTGCTTTTCCAGGAGATTAAACATCCTCCTAGAAAAACACAGAAACCTGTAACTGACTTTCTTGTTTCCTGACACTTTGCCCAATCTGAATCAGCAAATGCATTCAGATTAAAAGTACTGCCTTTTGAAAACATTAATCCTCTACCAGGAGCAGATTTTAAATACCTTAAGAGCCTAAATGCAATCTTTAAATGACCCTCAGTGGGTTTATGCATATATTGACTTAAGTAATGAACACTATATGATATATCATGTCTGGTATGAGATAGATATATTAATTTCCCAATTAACTGTTGATAACCTGTTATGTTGTTAATCAACTTACTGTTGTCTTTGGTAATGTTGGTTAAAACATGATGTTGTTCTATGGGACAATTAACAGGTTTACAACTAAGCATACCATACTCATCTAATAACTCAGTACAGTATTTTCTTTGTGTTAAACATAAACCATTTTCTGTTTTTATAACTTCTATACCTAGAAAATATTTAAGTTCTCCTAAGTCTTTAATTAAAAACTTAGATTGGAATAAACTTTTTATATTTTCTATTTCTTTAACAGAATTTCCAGTAAGTATAATGTCATCTACATAAACAAGTAACACTATAAACACAGAGTCACTTTGTTTTACAAACATTGAATAATCACACTTACTTTGGACAAAACCAAATTCAACCAAGGAAGTTACTAGTTTTTCATTCCACATTCGTGGAGCCTGTTTTAATCCATACAGAGACTTCTTTAATCTACACACTTTGTTTCCAGAAATATCATTGTAACCTTCAGGTATAGACATATATACATCCTCATACAAATCACCATACAAGAAAGCATTGTTTATATCTAACTGGAATATTTTCCAGTCATTATACACAGCTAAACTAATAATGCTTCTAACAGTCACCATTTTGACTACAGGAGAGAATGTTTCATAATAATCCAAACCCTCCCTTTGACTATATCCTTTTGCTACTAGTCTAGCTTTGTATCTATCAATCTCTCCTGTTGATTTGTACTTTATCTTGTAAATCCACTTACAACCTATCTTATGTCTATTTTTAGGAAGGTCAACAATTTCCCAAGTATTGTTTCTATGAAGAGCTTCAAGCTCTTCATTCATGGCCCTAATCCAGTTAGGATCTTTAATATCATCCTGATATCTTTTAGGTTCAATACTTTTATCCAAACAAGAAACAAAGCATCTAGATTCCACAGATAGATTTGAAAAATTAACAACACTTTCAAGACCATATTTTACTTTACCCTCTATAACAAAATCACTTAGTTTCCTAGGAAATGATGTAGTCCTAGTAGACCTTCTAGACTGACTCATCTCTATATCATCAACAGATATATCACCCTCAGATTGTTGATTATAATCATTTTCAGTACTCACATGGGAAGCCTTATCAGTATTTCTACTGTTAATGGAAGGTTGCTGCTCAACAGCCAATCCATTTCCATTATCAGTGAACTCTGACGGCTTACTCACATGTGTTCCTGAATCACCTTTACCTGAACCCCTCCTCTCATCATTGGGATCATTTACATCTAAAGGTTGTTGATGATCTGTGTTTTCAAAAAAGTCAAAGAAATTTAAAGAATTTACTTCTTTATCAATATTTGTTTCATTTTTATCAAAAACAGTTTTTTCTTTGAAAGGAAAGCATGACTCAAAAAATTTAACATCTCTAGAAAACTGTATCACTTTACTTTCTAGACTGTAAACCTTGTACCCTTTTTTCTCATGTGAATACCCAAAAAGAACACATTTTTCAGCTTTACTTTCTAACTTATTAGACTCATTTAAAATTGTACTAAAACACAGACAACCAAAGACTCTTAGATGTTCTAGGAAGGGTTTAAATCCATAAATCAATTCATAAGGAGACATTCCATTAAGCACAGCAGAGGGAATCCTATTAATCAGATATGATGCAGTAAGAATACATTCAGTCCAGAATCTAATTGGTATATTACTTTGGAAAAGTAAGGATCTAGCCACATTGAGAAGATGTCTATGTTTTCTCTCTACCACCCCATTCTGCTGGGGTGTGTAGGCACAGGTAGTCTGATGTAATATTCCTTTTTCTCTACAAAAAGTTTTCATCTGATTATTTACAAACTCTAACCCATTATCACTTCTCAAAGTTTTTACATTTTTTGAAAATTGATTAGAGATTACTTGAACAAAATCCTTAACATGTTCAAACACTTCAGATTTATTTTTCATCAAACAAACCCACACTGCTCTAGAGAAATCATCAACAATGGTTAGAAAATATTTGTGACCATCCCTATCTGGCACTCTATAGGGACCCCATACATCCAAATGCACCAGCTGACCTAAGTGAGTAGTTTTGTGATTACTTAAAGGGAATGGTTCTCTATGTTGTTTTGCCTTTAAACAAACCTCACATGGATCATGGTTATTATTTATTTTATTTTTCAAATCAGGTCTGATTATACTTAACACTTGACTAGCAGGGTGTCCCAACCTAGAGTGCCAAACATTTAGCATATTAACACTATTGAAGCACACCTTAGAAGACACACTAGCATTGCCACACATGTACAATCCATCACACTGATTACCAGTCACTAGGACTTTCTTGGTTAACAAGTCCTGAACATAGCATTTATTTTCATCAAACCCAATATACAATTTATTATCTCTGGCTAATTTATGAACAGATAATAGATTCACATTATACTCAGGGATAACCAGCACATCTTTTAGAACTACATTTTCTGCCAATTTTAGTTTACCAATCTTTGTAACCAAAGCAGAAGTTCCATTTGGATGTTTTACCCTTATATTTAAATCAGAAACATCTATGTAGTCAAACAAATCTTTATCACTATTAATCATGTGCTCATTAGCCCCTGAATCAATTATCCACCCTATGCCAATTAATTTCCCATTTGCACTAGTAAAACAGTAAACACTAGAAACCACAGAATGAGAACAAAACATACTACCAGATAAATTGCAGGTTTGAGATGATTCAGATGCCTTATCATTCAATAAACTCAACAACTTAGACACTTGTTCACTGGTCAAAGATGTAACAGAATTAGTAGTATCTGTGCTAGTATTATTATTTACAACTGCTTTCTTTCCTTGATATCCTCTTGGTTTAGCCCAATTAGGATATCCAATTACTTCCCAACATTTTTCTACACTATGCCCAGTTTTATTACATTGACTGCATTTCAAATTCTGATTAGATCCCTTAGAAAATTTCTTTGTATTAGAAAATGATTCACCATTTTGTCCAGCCTTAGAAAAGAATCCAACAGTAGGTGTAGTCTTATTGGAATTACTTGAATTCCTATGAGACTCCTCCCTAGAAACCAGAGAAAAGGCTTCCTTAACTGTTGGTAATTCTGTTCTAAGTAACAAATTAGTCCTCACATTTTGATATACATTGTCTAATCCCATTAAGAATTGCATCAATTTAATCATATGATTATAGTTATTAAACTCTTTAGAGGCATCACAAGTGCAAGAAGGCAGTTGTAAAATTTGATCAAGTTGTAACCACATGATATTCAATTTATGATAATACTCTGACACAGACAAACCATTTTGACTGAATGAGTTTATTTTTTGATACAAACCAAAGACTACAGACCCATCTATCTTATTATAAGTCTCTTTTAAGTCTTTCCACACTTCAGAGGCAAGTTTAGAATAAACTTGACCCAAATACAACTCCTCAGAAACAGAGTTAAGAATCCAAGTTAACACAACAGAATTGCATCTATCCCATTGTCTAGCTAACACATCATTGTCAGTAGGTTTCACACATTCACCATTAATGAACCCTAATTTATTTTTAACTTGTAAGCCCAGAATCATAGCATTAGCCCAAACCGTATAATTCTCAGTCCCTTTCAGTTTAACACTAATGATAGTAAGATTAGTTGAGTCACTAGCATGCAAGTACAGAGGATCACTAGCATCCAATTTGCTAACTAATGTTACATTATCAACAATTGCAGCAGGATTAGGATCACCCATAATGTACAAGAATCAATCAATCAACCACCAATTTTAAACAGAACACAGGGAACACACAAGAACACTACAGCAAACAGAGCACCTAACACAGATAAGTCACAGCACAAAAAACAAAAACAACCAATCAATTAGACACCTAACTGACACTTGGCGAAGCCCCGTGGGTGTTCCAGATCGTCGGTTCGTCACTCAATGGTGCCGACGCAGGTCCTCACGAGGGAGCCTCCTATACTCTAGACCGATCTTAAAGCTAAATCAGGAACTCAAGTCCTGAGCAAAAGACTCCTTAGGACAAGACACTAAGAAACCAAAAAACAACAAATCAGAACAATCTCACCAAGAGGGGGACCCAAGTTAGGGTTCTCCAATAACTCGTAGTGTTACAACCTTCACTTAGGGTTGGAACACCAGAGAGCAGAGAATATGCTTCCAACGTTCAACCAAACAGTCCACAGCTTCTTGATTCTTCAAGAAACTCCAGATCTGAGCCAAGAACTCCAAATCCAACGTCTGGTCTAGATCGAGATAGATCTATTCCAAACTATAAGAGTAGATCAACAATCAACGACCAACAGATCAGATTCTTGTCGAACAGAAACCAATCAGCGGAAAACACGATGAATCAAAAGCCTATAGGCTCTGATACCATGTTACAAACATGGAATAAACGAATGAATATTATTAATCAAGATCCCAACCCAGATTGTTTAACCCTAAACAATAAACTCTCTGTTACACAACGTACCTCTCACAACCTCTCTAATAACAACTGAATACAATGATTATTACACAAGATCTACACAGAACTCAGAGAGCAGATTCAAGATGAATCTGCCTCAATCTTAGACCTAAACAATTTTGAGATGAGAGAACAATACAGAGAGATTTAATAAAACGACGATGAGATTAACCCTAGCTCAGAAGTCGAAGCAGGGTATTTATAAGGAGCTTGGAACCTTCTGTTGAGAAAACACACCAAGCTCCATCTTCAGCCGTTGGATTAAACTTTCACACGGATTGACTATAATGAACGACTGAGATCCACTCGAACAAACACAAGCCTTCTGAACTCTTCTTTATTTATAATGAACCCTTAGCTGAACCTTTGAACTTCTTCCATGAACCCTCAGAACTCTCAGTGAACCCTTCAGCCCATCAGCTCTCTAAGCCCACATCAGAAGCCCTCTTGCATCAATCAGCCCAATCTCTATTTAGCCCACCAACCTACAATTATACTTATGCAAAATATTAAAGTTTTATGATTAAGAAATAAAATTGATAATATTATGTTATATTTTTAACAAATTGAACGAACTCATACGCGTATTGCTTATCCAGGGGAGTCTGTTCCTTTTACTGTTGTATTTTATTTTTATTTCTGTTTTATTTTATTCTCCATCTTACATTGAGGACAATGTGTCGTTCAAGTGTGGGGGTGGGGAAATTTCATTTTTATTTATTTTTGAGTCTTAAAAATAAAAAAAAAAAATTGAAAATGTCTTGAAAAGTGTTCTTAAAAAGCATTCTAATCAGACATAAAACAGTTTTTCAGTACATACCAGTTGTTTCTTGATTGTTTTGGCAGTAGGTCCTTAGTCATGGTCTAATTTATGCGAAAGTAATATGAACCGTTTTCAGCAGGTGTTTTTAAGAAAAAGTTTAGAATTGCCCGACTAGGTTAACAAGCTATTGGTAATAAAAGCATGCACACATCGGCAACCCATTTCCCCACTTTTGTGAGATCTTGAGCCTACTAGATGATAGATTAACTTATATATATTTTCATTTGTTGAGAGTAGGCCAAATGTTTCTCTGTTGCAAAACTTGTGTGATTTGATACATGCTGAGGTTGTAGACTAGATATGCACGTAGATGACAAAGGCGACTTAGGATTCCCTTTTTGTTTGACACCTTTTTTTTGTTTTGTGTTAACCGGTTTATCCAAGAATATTACCATTAGTAGCCAACTTTGAGCTTTCGTTTGCTAAACCACATAATCACCCAAATAAACCAGTACCTTTACCAAGTGTTGATGACATCCAAAGTGTTAAAGTGATTGTATTTATGTTAGAAAAAAATATATGAAAAAAAGGAAAAAAAAAGAGAGAAAAAAAAAGAAAAATCAGAAAAATACAAAAATAGAATGTGTGTTATGGGTCAAATATGCCCAAAGTTGTGTGTTATTGTGATTTGTGAATAAGGATTGTCAATCATGTTGGTCTCACCATTTTGTTTTAGCCACTTTTAGCCAAAATTTCCTACCTTTACCCTAAGCCCAAAACCTGTAAGTCCTTTAGATATGTGCATTGTCTATAAATAAGGTGTGATTGTTATACAAGTCTATGATAACAGAGTTGCATACTTGGTTCTTGAGTGATTCATACTAGCACATTACATGCTAGCCCATATACTAAACTGAGTGGAGTGAAAATTTGTGAGGGATGTGTTGCATGAAAATAAAAAACCGGAAGCATGTTAGGTATAGTTGGGCGAATTCTGTTTTTAAATGGGAATTATCATTACTTGCTGAATTAACACATCTAATGTTGATCTGTAAATGGGGTATGACTTTGGACCTTAGCTAAGGTATGATAGGGTGACTGGGGTGCTAGTATGTGATAATGTTTTGAGCAGAGTGAAAATAATTTTTTTCGAGACGAAAAAAGATAAGTGTGGGGGTGTGATGTGTTGGTGGAATTCCCCTCTAAAGTGTTAATATTTGTATCATTTGCGTCTTTTATTATGTCTTTTTATTTAGTTTTAGTTATTTATTTGTATATTTGTGTATGGCAAGTGTCCGTGTGCTAAATGAGCTAAAACGATAAAATTAAAATAACCAAAAATATATTAGGCATGAACATGGTAAAAGCCACTCATTATAATATTAGCTTTAAGGAATGTTGAAAATCGATATTACATGTACTAGTTTATCAAATAAAACTAAGTGGCTGGTCTATTATGGAAATTGAAATCTAAAGATAATGTTGTTTTGACATATTGTGGCAGGTCAGTTTGACAAGTCAAGATATGATGGTAAGTCAAAATATGATGGAGCTATTGGGCCGTAAATTTGCTACAAAAAATGGACTAATCATTACTAGTTGGGCTGATACACTTTGATGGAAATTATACTGGATCTGGGCCTATTGAAACACAAATAGAGAAGTCCATGGAAAAGAATGAGGGGATGATAAAAGGGCATATGACAATAAAACGAGGGGTATTATCTTTGGACGGCTGTTTTTTGGTGGGACGCAACGAAGCAGCAACTTTGGAGCTGCATGCGCATCAAGAAGATCATTCAAATGCAACGCGGCTAATCTTGTGATCATCTCCGGGTGTATGGTTTGCTTAGATTAAACACTAAACTTTGTTTGATTTAGTTTTTTGGATTGTTTTCTTATTGACGCTTTGAGAACACTTGTGGTTTATTTGATTTAAACGAGTTGTTTATGTTTTAAATATTTATCTATTGCCATTCGCATTCGGTTTTTCTTGCATCGTGAGCAGTTTGGTAATTAGGAGGGTATTTGGCATTTATGATTTGGTAATTAGATTGTACGAGTTATTATTAAAAACTTGTGTTTAATTATCACTTTGATTAAACTATATACAAGACCATGTCTATGTGGTTTCCAACTAATTAAACAAGTTTGTGTGGAATCTTAAACCTGAAGCCTGGAGATTGATCATCTTTCTCGTATATTATTTTAGTAAATTAGTCAAATCCAAAATTAGTTTAATCTAGTTTAGTTATTTTAGTTTAAGTAATCAAACAAAAAGTGTAATACTAACCACATGCTCCTCGTGGATTCGATACCTGACTTACCCTAGCTACCTAGGTTATTTAGGTTTTTGCATGACCCTAACGACAGGTCATCACCCGCCTACCCGTTATCTTGATGTAATTTTCTTTGTCCTGAAATAAAAGTTAATACTATATTAAAAAAAAGGTTGAACCGGAAGAATGAAGATGACTTAATTTAGAAAATAAATAGTTTTTTAATATTAACTAGGTGCGCGTTGCGCGCTTTAATTGTGGTTTTGTGATGTGTACAAACATGAGCTATCATATTCGGATCAACTAACATGCATTGTTCATAGCATCGAGATCATTAGTAACAACAAATGTAATGGCGATGATGTCCTAAACAAAACGAACCTTCATTTCCCGAGATCACAAATTATCTCTTAGATCAAATACTTTGATTATAATATGTACTACCTGCTCTTTCCATATATCAAATACAAGTTCATTAGTAACATTAGCAACTATCAGAGTTACATTATTTATCTCTCCAAATCAAATACTTTGATTATAATATATACTACCTTCTTTTTTACCCTCTTGTAAATTATACAATAATAATGTAATAATTGTTCATATGTAAATTTAGCAACACAAAAGGAAAGAGTAGTAATGGGCAACACTAGGATAGAATTGCATAAACTAAATTGAATAACTAAATTGAATGACTGTAAACACGAAAAACGGCTTCAAATTTCAAAATATCATAAGCGGACACCATAATTGAACTCGAAAACATATACCCAGAAAATCTATGTTCAAAGCTCTGGTACTTACCTGAAGCAAGAAGCCAAATATCAATTGTGTACAGATAAATCATATACATTCAATACCCACCTAGAAGAAGGAAACATGTTAGTTGTTTTCTATTTTCGGCTCCATTGAAACATCAAAACGATGAACATTAGAAATCGCAAAATTGTAATAAAAAAAGCACACAATTTCGGAAATACCTTGATCAACAAACAAAGATAAGCGAGAGAAGCTGTGAGGATTCTCTCTCTCTCTCTCTCTTTCATTGTCATCAACGTTCACTAGATTACATTGAAATGAACATGTACTAATATTATCGAGCAGGCTGGCTTTACTATAGGTTCACTTTTTCACATCATAATGAAGAAAACAAAGACACATCAGTTTTTTGACGTGTACAAACATGAGATACCATATTCGGAGTTAGCTAACATGCATTTTCCAATATATATCGACATACACGCACATTATATATCATGTAACTATTAATTGGATTCACGAATAAATAGTTCATAAAGGAAAAAACGTCCCCATTCATTTCGGCCAATGCTTATCTTGAACTTTTCTTTCTTGGCTTTCTCCTTTGCTTGAGGATGCGTCATTCAACAATGATAAAATCGAGCAATGTCCCAAATCAATAATCAGTTTTTAAAAACAGGACAAAAGGTGTTTTGGGTTGACCTAACCTATAACCAAAGTACCTATGGTGACCTGTTACCCCATCCACCAAGGTCCCTCACCATGGGTTTTATTGTTTTTTGATATAGTTTCACAATGAAGTAGGTGGACAGTTAAAATCAAGTCTTTTACCACAGTCAATCCCACCATACTGATTTCAGGATGGGTGAAGCTCGTCGTTCGGACACTCAAAAGAGCAATGTAAGTGGGAACCTACCAAATAATAAGTAGAATTCATTGTCAAATACGAAACAATAATAATACTGTTGTAATATAAGCTTATAGAGCATTCGCAACAAACTGTATTTCCCTTTGCATCGACTACGCACATACACTCATCAACAGGAACGAAACCACATTGAATCTCAACATTGATCTACAGAAAAGCCATTAAACCATTAGTCATACATCTAATAATATATTATTTTCAATGTCAAATACTTTGGTAGAATTCATTTCCCAACCCGAGACCTTTTGTAAATGGAGCTCTTCCTGTGGCAATTAGTGTTGCATCTACCTGCACATGTAGCAAAGCAAAATATGACATAAGTGGTTAAAATTCTCTAGAATTAGGAATGATATTACGAACATGAAAATTAAACGGTCGATTACCTGATTCGACATATGAACGTGATGGAGACGTGTGCGACGGAGATGCACGTACCAGAGACGTGTGTTACGGTTTCGATGGTGACTTGGTGGTTTCGTTCGTGGTGCGGCGATGCAGGAGGGGAGGGAAGAGCAGAGGCGATAACGTGAGCATCAAATGCTATAACCGGAGAAAGACTAACTAAGAAGCAGTTGTTGAGGCATGAAGATAAACGTGTTGGTGGTGGTGTTGTCCACTGGGAATGGTTGGGGGCTGAGGTGATGGGTTATGGGATTTGGAAGTGACGGTGTTGGTGGTGATGTAAATTGAAGGTGGTATGATGATGTCTCACGTAATTAACATATAAAACAGACATAATCAGTTTCATAATAGGGTAGAATTAGGCTTAAATTACTAATATTGGGTGCT
Organism: Ambrosia artemisiifolia; assembly: GCA_032199755.1. Lineage (NCBI taxonomy): Eukaryota > Viridiplantae > Streptophyta > Magnoliopsida > Asterales > Asteraceae > Ambrosia > Ambrosia artemisiifolia. The sequence goes on along the minus strand of CM063515.1, from coordinate 49,294,976 downwards.
TAATTCGTTCCTATTTGTATTTCTCAGGAAACTGGAGCTCCAAGCCGGAAATAGAGGATTTTCAGGCAAAAACTGGAGATTCCTGAGGATACGAGACTTGCAGCATGTTTCCTGTATGTTTGAAGACCATCACGGGACTTAAACAGTGATAAAACCAGTCCGGGAGTGACCCAACACGCCCATGCACACTTACACGGAGGCCCTGCACGCTAGAAGACAACGCAACAAACTTGGGGAACAAGAAATCTATCAAAGATACTGTGCATGCCCGTGCTTCTTCACCTGGCACACCCATGCTCAGACAACAAGTACATACAAGATAGAACTGCAGCCAACAGAACATACAAAGGACAGGTGCACGGTCGTGCCACCCCTGGCACGGCCATGCTTGACCTGAAAACTCTATAAATAGCAAGCTAACCCCCACCATTTGATCATCCCTTCTTGTGCTATATTTGGCTGACTTCCAAGAGTCTTCCAGAGATCTTGGGGTCCTGTGGGAGGCCTTAAGGCCATCCTAACATCCCTCCAAGGTTAGGCTTCGACCTACCTTGATCAGGCCAAGCACGGGATCGTAGAGTAGCTTATGCAATAAACATCTAGGGTCGTGAGGATCATACTAGATACATATCACTTGGAGATGGCGAGCTTGTCTATGAGCAGCCATGTTCATATGTTGATCATTTGTTATGGTTTTATTTTTCTATTATCCTGAACCCGCTTTGATTTGTAGACTTTTATTATTAGTAGTAGTAGTTTATTTTAGTTATTTGTTGTGTTATCTTCTTTCTAATTCTTGTTTATTTATCTTGTGACGGGTTCAAATGATGATTAACTTAATAACTTAAAATCAACCTTAACTTGATTAAATTAACTAGAGATTTAATCAGCTTCTGGTAGTCCCGTGCTAGATCCAAGGCGAGAAAACCGGTAGTGAGACAGATCCTTCGGGTTTCTGATATCGAAACGGGATTCTAAGCAATGGCTTCTGAAGTAGACCAGATCTGAGTGACACATTTCTCGTACTTACCAGATGACTGAATGATCTTCTTGGGCGGATTCCCTACGGGTGCACCAGTGATCTTCGGATTGCACACCTTTAGGTTTATGTTCCACCTTTGTCAAGGGTTTCATTCAGCTCGGGAGGTTATGGGTTGGGTTTATTAAGTCATTTATCATCTAACCAACTTATATTTAATTGATCACTAAATATTAAAGTGTCACTTTTTAAAGATAAATAAAACAAGAGTTCTATTTCTAGGTCTTGCAGTACGAATCCGTTAACCAATGGGGATACATGATAGTCGAGGTGACTGTAAGATAGATCCTTCGGTCTTCATGATCATTAACCTATTTAGGGGATACGTTGTCACCAAGACTAACTATAGGAAGAGATCCTTTGGCAAGGAAAGCGAGAGCTAAGTGAAGCCTCCATTACAAGAAAAGACAAGTCTGAGGACCAGAGACTTGACCGCAGTTTGGGGAGTCTGCTATATGCAATGCCCAGACGGAGTACCTTCATGCGGACGCGCATTGGGAGGTTGTGCATTCTACTCAGTAGTGGCCCCGTTTCTCTATCAAGGAGTCACACTTCAAGATCACTCTCATCCTCCTCACAAATAATTAATCTAAATTATTAATCTTAATAGTAAACTTAATTACTTATACGGAGGGCCCCGAGATGTGCATATTAGCTTTCTCTACTATTTTACCTTTATTTTATCAAAAACCCAAAACCTTTTTAAAACAATTTCTTTTATTCTAGAACTCATTCTAGTTTGATTAACTTTTGTTATCGAGCTAGTTCTTGTAGTTAGGAATAGCGCAAGTTTAACAGGTTTTTAAAATCAATTAGCTAAGGTGTGCAATCTCTTCACGAAGGTTAGGAATATAATTCGGGATTGCTAGGTTGACTAACTAGGCATTGTTTGGTAGTTTGGTTATCGCTGGGGCGTGGCCAGTTACTTATTCGCGTTTAGAGTTTTCCTATGATTTCATTCGTATTAGTTAAGTCTGCTTCACAGTTTGGGAGTTTTCGATCCAAGAGTGGTTGATTAAAGGATTACTATGGGATTCGGTTTCGCTGGGGCGATCCACTTTCATTTTAGCATCTCAATACTTGTCCCGCCTTGAGTCTAGTCGACTATCCTTGACCGGAGGTTTATTAGGTGAGAACAGGGTCTCCAACAGGATTACACGGGTCAGCTTTTATAACCAGAGTCTAAGGAGTCTACCCAGGTTAACAGTCTTCTCCTCATTAGAGTTCCAGACCAGTTTGTTAGCTTTCGTTTATTTTTAATTTCTTAGTTAATTAGTAATTTAGTTTTAATTAGTTTCATTTAATTTATTTTAATTACAGTTTAAACCCCCCAATCAATAAACCAATTTAATAATAATAATAATAATAATAATATATCAGGTAATTCATTAAAAGTGATCTTAAAAGTGTTAGCTAAAGTCCTTAGGTTCGATACCTGGTCTTGCCTACTTGTTACTTGCGATCGGTACACTTACCGATAGTGTGTGCTTTTAAAAAAGTCTAGGATTTTAACTTGATCAATTTATTTATATACTTATTTGCACACATCATATATACGGGGGTCATTGTTCATGCACGTGACAATTACTACGTATCTTGTTTGTACTTTTTGTAAAGTGTACGGTTTCGTGAAATCCGAGTTTTGTTGTAGAAACACGTTTATTATTGACAAAACGGGCCCCACACGTTTCCATGGGTTATAGAATATTTCCCATTCTAACGCGTGAGGTTAGTTCATGGAAATACATGTGTTTTAACATATGTCTTAATATTATTATGTTAAAGATGAGAATAGCACATGTTAAAGTCATTCTAACACATATTCCTATAATATCCAAAACCTTGTAGGACTTTGATAAAAAATCTGAACATTGAGTAATAAAGCCGACTTCCATAGATCCATTTTATGGTTATAAAAGGTGTTTACAAACGTGGAAGTGTATAATGACATACATAACCGTGTACATTCATGAATAAAATACGGTTATATCAATGTGTATATACGTATGTTTTTAGTTCTAAACCTCCGCGGAGGCCAATACCTACAAGACCACATATGGAGTGCAATCCACTCGCGCAAGACCCATTGCCCAACTGAGCGGTGGCTTGCTGCGAGCCCGCCATGTGTGAACACCAGCAGGGAAGGTGCAGCTCCCCTTATCCACTTGCTGCACTGTTCTCCTTTGTGTCAGGTGTTACCTCAAACGATCTTCCAAAAGGAGCAGACTGGCGTCGCCTGACACACTCTAACGCAGGAAGAAAATGAAGCACATGTAGCCACTAGCAGCGCGCCACGTTGATTGTTGGCTAGGAGGTGATGTGCCGAGAATCACACATGTTTATCATATGTAATTGTTATCCTTTTTGCACTTTTATTATGCTTTTATCATTATTAAATATAGTTATAACATTCCTATGAGATAAATGCAGGTTCTTGGAAGCAAAAAGGAAAAGAAAAGGCACGTTTTGAGTGGAAAACAAGCTTCTAGGGGACAAAAGGGTACATGGTACAACAATCTTGTCTTCCACATTGAAGTTTTGGAGCCCAGGAAGGAAAACGTCACGAAAGACAAGGAATTGAAGACTTTCGGAGTTGTTTCAGATGCAGCACGGTCGCGCTCCAACTGTGCACCTGTCCCGGGTCAACAAGTCAACATTTCCAAGTCAACAGAGGCCAAATTCAGCTTTTACAGAAGAGCACGGGCATGCCACTTCATCAAGCACGACTGTGCATATCAAAACGTGTTCCCCAAGGCTTCGAACCGACAAAACTGACAATTCTAGTACAAAATGCAGGAAGCACGGGCGTGCCACTACATGTGGCACGGCCGTGTAAGGTACAAAGGGGGACATTTCTGCAACAAGGACTCTGCAACAGTACCTACTGTCGAGCGTGGGCATGCCAAACCTTGAGCATGGGCGTGCTTGAGCTGATTTGCCTATAAATAGAGGTCTCCGCCCCTCATTTTGAGCATTCCTTCATCCATCCCTTCTCTCATCCTTTCCACTCGAGTCTCTCTCTCATTTATGCCATCTTGAGGGTATAGTAAGTGACCTTTGAAGCCTGGGATCACTCCATAAACACTACTTGAGTGAGAGCTTGAGAGAGATCACTACAAATCATCCAAAAACCCTCTTTAATCCTCAAAACAACCACTACTATGTGTTCTTCCAACACCCAACTTTGAGTGAATATTGTAATGCCAATCTTTGGCTAGGATACTAGAGTGTTGCTAGGGTGAAGACTGCTTTGGTATGGATTATATGGTTTTTATTTTTATTTGTTGAGTTGGTGTTTATGTTCTTGTATAATTCTGTTTACTTAAAACTTTGTTTGATGAATTAATTAACTAATCACTTAGTATTTGGTCTTGTGGGTGTCTTGATAGGAAGTGGGAGGACTTATGAGTGTACCCATGGTGTGTAACAACCCATGCACTTGTAAGCTAACCTAATCCCGCAAGTAGTGATTGGCCCATTTGTGGATAGAAACACACACACTTAGTGGCTTAATCCTCTACTATCAAATATCTCACTTAGGGTGGGTGCGGTCTTTATACTCGGTCCTGATGATAAGCCAAGACTTAATCTTGCGACTTAGCTTCATTGTCTATGTGATAGCTTTGGCGTAGGTTAAGAATTGGTAAACCCATGTTGGAAGAAAGCGGTCTTTATTTCTTTCATTATTGTATTGCCACACAATCAATAGTAGACTTATCACTTTTTGAAAGACTAATTAATTCAAGTAGGAGATGCATGTGTTCTGGTTAGTCACGACTCACATATGATATCATGTGGTAATTTGTTCGGTCATGCTCCGGCCACTGACAAGTTGTCCATAAATGTTTTAAGTAATTAGATGTCTTTATTGCAACGCTGGGGGTGGTTTCTTTGGGATTGGATGCATACAGTCTTGAGTAGTCCGTTTTTCATTGTTGAGAGGTGAGCTTACCGGTTTGGGAGACCCTCATTTTAAACAAGAACCCAACTAGTTATGCGAGAACAGTTACCTTTGGAGAATGCGGTTGCAACTCCAAGTTAAGCATTAGTGCGCTACTTGACAACACCACTCAACTAAATAATTACTATTAATTTGTCCCAAATATAGTCAGATCCCAAAGAAGCGCTTCTTTTTGGTTATTGATTTCCACTCTGGTCATTCTCGCTCTCTCTCTCTCTCTCTCTCTCTCTCTCTCTCTTTACTATATTTCTCTTATTAAAAGCAACTTAAATCTGAGTAGTGGAAATCGTGTCATTTGTGTTCGATACTCGGTACTTGCACATCTCTATACTACTCACGATAGGTACACTTGCTTGTTGTGTGGGGTCCAGAACATTGAGCAATTATCGTTTTAGATTATAAATTTAAAACTTCAAATCGTACCACCGTTTTCTAACTTAATTTCCTTTTCATCAAAACTCTCGGCATCTCCTTCAGGATTTAGCCATTTTAAAATAAAAGAAGTTTAAATTTGCTAAAACACCATGACATCAAGTTTTTGGCGCCGTTGCCGGGGACACGATATATTCTAGAGAAAGGTTTTAATTTGCTAGTTACTAATTGTTTGCTAGTTTGTTTTGAAAGCTTTGCAGGATGGATCATGAAGTTGTTGAAAGTGGTTGCTACGTTGAACAAGGATGTGACTATTGTGACGGACCTTCTTTTCCCCACAGTTGTGAAGACTATTTATTTTGTATTCTTCCGTGTAGCTATTGCGGTGGACCTTCTTACCCCCATAAATGCGAAGAATACATCTCTCTTTGTCTTCCCACTTTTGAGTCTTACCCTTGTGAACCTTCTCCATATTCACCCCCACCTGAACCTCCTCCATCTTTACTTTCCTACGAACCACCTCCATATAACCCGTCACCATTTCCATACCCTTATATACCACCACCTTTTGATTCTTCAACTTTCTCACCTTTTGAAGAAAAATACCCCCCTAAAAAGTCACCACCATTGTTGCCACCACCAAATCCTTTCTCCGAGTCCGAACCTGAACCTATCATCGACTTGGGAAAGTTTGCCAAAACTCTCGAGATAGTCAAAAACTATCTTTTGAAGAGATTTGCAATGGAGGATGAAGCAAGAGTAAGGGAATTGGAAGTCCAACAAAAGGAAGCGGGTGTAGACAAGATTGAAGAAAACGTGGGTGGAAGTGGAGTGGTGGACGAAGAGGTGCAAGAAGGACGAAAAGAACCAGACTGCGGCAACTCGGGAAAGGAAGTGGTAATGTCTCATTTGCCACTTTTCACGAGTGATAGCCCCCCAATGGCTGAACTTGTTGACGACTCATGGGGTAAAGTGTATCACTCGGAGGATCACTTCACTAGGAAGAAGTGACGTTATTTCGGCAAGCCACTTGTGGTGTGTCGGGGTGACCGACTTCTTCACTACGTGCACATAGTGAAGTTTGGTCCTGGAAACTTCAAGTGGTGGTAGCGCGACTCATTATCACCTCTAGCATGTTTCCTTATCAATCCCAAAATCTTAAATTGCGGGATTGAATTTGGTTAAAGTATTATTTCCGGGGCTAGCCCGATGAAGAATAAGTTGAGAGGTTGGTGCATATGGTAAGAAAAGGCATTTGAGGACCCTCATGTAAGATCGTTCACTTTTACTTCTTTCTAACCGCCAGGTATGCCCTCTTGGCACTAGGACTTAGTAGTTTATTAGTAGTTTTTATGTTTTTAGTTTGTAGTTAGCTATATATTCATCCCAGTGATTTCTCTCAGAAAGGCTCAGTGGTCAGGGTGTCACCCGAACAGTTTTACTTCTAGAAAACCGTTTATTGGTTTTTTTGTATCATCGTTCAACCAAAATTCACCGAACCAAATCATTTATATTCCTAGCTTATATATTTTCAGCTCATGTATTTCGTATTTTATACCGTAATTTCATTTTTTGTTCTTCCATTTCTTATATACATCCTTTTCATTTATTTATACCATAGATTTATGTATTTATACCTCATGTTCATGTATTTTTAAGCAAAAATTTAGCTTAAGTTTAGTTTAAGCTATTAGTAGAAATTAAAATGACCGAGGCCATGTTTGGCTAAACTTCTCTTTATCACCTTATTTTCTTTTTCACTTCCTTATCTCCTTAATCCCAAAAGTCTCAAATCCTTACTTATAACTTATCTCCTTTTCAACCCATAAAAACTCCTTTTCAACCAATTACCCAAACATTATTTTATCCTTATCTCCTTCTTGATTAAGGAGATAAGTTATAAGGAGGTAAAATAAGGAATCCCAAACATGACCCGAATAAACAACCGTCAATCAAAGTAAATAAACCGAACTGATTAACCAATATCAATAAAATTGACTAGCAGATGACTTCGATTGAGAATTATAACCGAATCATATACACTGAGTTGACCGGCTGCCAATCACCATTTTACCTGTTCTTGAAGTCTCCAACCTTTTGATTACAATCTACGCTTACACAACCAACCCATCCATTAATCATTGTCTTAATCTTCATTCATTCTTCTTTTATCCATCAAAACAAACCCCTTCCATTAAACCATCCAAATTTCAACTTTCAAGTATGTGTTTTGTTATTTGAGCAGCAATCGTCAGAGAACATGATTTAAGGTTATTAACACATACCCTTTTCCTCTTTTATCCTATATTATAATGGGGTTCTTAGAATTAGAATAATTTGTTAGGTTACTGTTAGATCTCAAGTGTCATATATATTTGCCTGCCAACTGTTCGATGAAATGCCTAACAGCCTGAAACTTTAATACCATATTGATACAAACATGTTTCCTTACAAGAAACCCCGTATTAGAGATGGCGCGGTCCGCCGCTTCCTGTTTGTAGCATCTTTAACATTAGCTGGTGTTCTTTTGTTAGTTTTTCTTGTTGGGATGGATTCAGTTTCAAGTAATGAGTTAATGAAAGAAAGCGCGAGTGAAATTGATAGTAATAATGAAGATAACGATGAATTCACGGGTTTGATTAATAATATTAAGCTTCCTAAACATAATTACTTGTCAAAAATGTTAGAGAATAAGAACCAGTTGCCTCCAAGAAACATGGATTTGTATCCAATGTTAGCGAAAGACCGGATAATAATCGTTCTTTATGTGCATAACCGGCCGCAGTATTTGAAACTAGTTGTGGATAGCCTTTCACGCGTGTCGGGTATTAATGAAACTTTGTTAATTGTGAGTCATGATGGATACTTTGAAGAAATGAACAAGATTGTTGAGGGGATTAGGTTTTGTCAAGTGAAGCAAGTGTTTGCGCCATACTCGCCTCACATATTTCCTAATAGTTTTCCCGGTGTGTCACCTAATGACTGCAAAGATAAAGATTCGCCAATTGAGAAGAAGTGTGAAGGGAGTAGTGATCAGTATGGGAATCATAGGTCACCAAAGATAGTGTCGTTGAAACATCATTGGTGGTGGATGATGAACACAGTTTGGGACGGGTTAAAAGAAACAACGGGCTATTCGGGTGACATTCTTTTTATAGAAGAAGATCATTTCATTTTCCCAAACGCGTATCACAATTTGAAGATGTTAACAAAGTTAAAGCCCACAAAATGTCCGGATTGTTATGCTGCGAATCTTGCACCAAGCGACGTGAAGTCTAGAGGTGAAAAGTTGGATAGTTTGGTAGCCGAAAAGATAGGTAACGTAGGCTACACGTTTAACCGAACAGTTTGGAGGTTAATACACAGAAAAGCTAAAGACTTTTGTTTGTTTGATGACTATAATTGGGATATAACCATGTGGGTGACTGTCTATCCCTCATTTGGCGGTCGCGTCTACTCTCTACGCGGGCCACGAACAAGTGCGGTTCACTTCGGGAAATGCGGGCTGCACCAGGGTCAAGGGGAGAACAGTGGTTGTGTGGACAATGGTGTGGTGAACATAAAGGTTGAAGAGATGGATGAGGTTGTTAATATTAAACAAGAATGGGGAGTACATGTGTTTAGGAACCAAGATGGATATAAAGCAGGATTTAGAGGGTGGGGTGGATGGGGGGATAGAAGAGACCATCAATTGTGTTTGGATTTTGCTAAAATGTATCATGTGAGGAGTAAGACAGTATGATGTTTTAAATATTTTGTTTAATTATGTGGTTAGAGAATAAAAGAGAATTGTTAACAGTTATGTACCATGTTGTGGGAGACATAAATACATACATGCTAGCTTTTGGTTTCTTGAATTGGAATAATGTTGTAGCGGTCATCTTTTATACAGTAGTAAATTTATGTCTTTTTGTAGAGTTTTATTGGAATTGGGCCCCTACTGTTTATAACCAACCTTTTATTATTTACACCAAATCATTTTAGTTTGTATTTTGGTTTCTATAATTATATAACTTTAATATGTAATGTTTTATTAAAACAAAGCGGCTACGGGTTTTAGATGCGTTTATTTTTATCTACGTTTCGATATAATCTACGTTTCGATATAACTAATAAACAGTGCCTTGTGAAATATGAAGTTTCACAACCAATTAAAACTATCTTTTTATTCAGCTTCGTTTTTTGTTGAATGTATTTTGAAGTGTAGATAAGTGTAAACATATCATAAAACATATTCATTTTTTTATAAAACATTATGTATTAATAGACAACTAATGTGACATCATTAATACAAACTGCAAATCGAATTGACCATTTAAATTTTATGAAATTGCACGGATAGTCCTTGTTGGGAAAAAGAACACCTCTAGTTTATATGTTCATCTAAGTTGAAAGATTTTGTGACTTTATTTATCTTATGCATTTTTTTAGTGGTTAAAATGTATTTTTCGTTGTAACTTGCCTTTAGTTGCAGGATTTTGAAATCTTAAAGGGATGACTAATCCATTTCTAGCACTTAGACATAAAAATCTATCAATCTAGATATGCGATAACACCAAATCAGAATTAATCAAAGTTGCTACTTTAACATAAATCCATAATCATAAATTCCAAAATCCATAAAAACATTCAATCAATCACGAGTATTCCTCATAAACCTAGGCAGTATTGAAGTTCTTGTAGAGGTGTACAAAACGAGTTTTTTTTAAAACCGAAACCGGTTTTTTTTAAGGTGTTGAAACCGGTTTTTTTGAAAACCGAACCGGTTTTTAAACCGGTTTTTAGTGATTAAAACCCAAACCGGTGAAACCGGTTAGGGTCGGTTTTTAAACCGGTTTATCTTAAAAAACCGGTTTTTTTATTTAAAAAATCGGTTTTTTTTAAAATAAAATCGGTTTTAAAACCGGTTCTTCCTTGGTGCTGAAAAACTGAAAAAAAAAAACCGGTTTTTTTTAAATAGGTTTTTTTTTTAACCGGTTGTTAAAAAACCGGTTTTTTTTTAAACCGGTTTCGGTTAGGGTTTAGGTTTTTTTTTAAAAACCGGTTTTTTTGTACACCTCTAAGTTCTTGCCAACAATCATCAAAAAAAAAAAAAAAAAAAAAACAAAGTGATAAATACTTCAACAATCATGGTTCAAGAATGAGATAACAAAGAAACGATGAAACTGAAGATTGAACATCCGAGGAATTCGCTCCCAATGTTTGAAATCTCGAACCTTGACCTTGTGCCACCTCAAAATCACCCTTAGCAACTGCAAGTTCGTCAAAAAGTGCAGAATGATAGTTAATTTTACAAACTAGGGTATAAAAATCACTTAGACTTGAAACCTAGTTTTTCTCTCGAAATAAGGACCCTTCATGCCATGCGAATGGCCAAAGCCTCGCTCTCGCTTGATGCGAGAAGGAAAAAGGAGACAGGGGAACTTTCTTGATAATAATTTCAACTTTTGGGGCTCTTTTGTCATTTCACACATCATTTTGACTGCTCGCCAATAAGGGTTACCCGCGCATGGTGCGACGGGCTTATTTTCTTGGATTTTTCATGTTTTCAATTCCTGATTAAATTGTAACGCGTCCGACCTCTGATATCCCTTAGTTAAACTCAAAATCACTTCCTTTCTTTCCTGGACACCTGTAGAACATAAAATAATAAATAGAAACCGTAAACACACATAAAACTGTAAGACCCTAACCCGTAAACACGCGAATAATCGCTAAAACTTACGAGTTTTGGCCTTAATAAAAATCACGACCAATTAAATTTTTTTACCTTTATAACTACAATCCATTTTAAAGACTTTGATTTGATAGAGACCTTCAACTTTATTATTTTTTTCTTTTGGATATCACAAACCTATACTACGGTTTGTGCTTTAAACGACAATTTATTGCGGAAGCGTATAAGTGATCGGGTGTGTTCGGCTCTCCTCTTGACTTGATCCGTGCTCCGGAGCTCCTACCGAACGTGTACCTGGCACCATTACACAAGTAATGGTTAGTGGGGTTTACCAATACTGCATTTACTATATTAGAAATGTCGTTGCGTGTCGAAACGGAACGAACCAGGCCAAACGGCCCCATATCAAGAAAATAAACTGCTGCACTTTTGCGCAGCAGCTGTTTAGGTCGCATTCACCCATTTTAAAACTCATAATCTGACTTCGTCTTTCAAATAAGAAATGTTCTTCGTTCAAATACCTTTCCAGGCATATAAAGAACACCACCTAACGATTTTTCTATGATTTTATACGAATTTTTAAAAATCAGATTGTCTGTCGCGACCCGCCCGGGTCAGAATGTGACCCGCCCGGGTTAGTCTGCTGATTTAAAACTCCGAACTTCGACCCGCCCGGGTCAGCATGTGACCCGCCCGGGTCGACCTGCTAGTTTAAAAACTTTGAACTTTGACCCGCCAGGGTCAGAATGTGACCCGCCCGGGCTGCAACTTTATTAAGGCATGAAATATTTATGCCTTCCCAAGCCCAACCCTTCTCTATGGGCGTTTTTAGACATCCGGGACTTACCCAATATTATTTTAGACCTGCATCGATAAGTTATATCAAGATATATATTTCCCTTTTCGGTTTTGACCCATTATAATCCACTTAGTTAGGTTTTAACCGTTTGACCCGTTAAGGTCTTAGGTTTTACAAAACCTTATTTAACCATTCAAAAAGCATATCAATCATGTTGTCAAACCCATTGGACACTTGTTAAACTAAAACATCGTCCGGTTTGTTGAAATATGACCCGGTTTATAGATTTAGCCTTTAGTAAATCTTCGAAATTCCCAAACTACCCTTAGAGGTCTAGATTCTATGTTAGTCACCCGTGGGCGACACCACTTGCTTACCACTCACTATTTTTGACTCATTAACATGTTTGAAAACCTCTAAGCCTTTGCGGACTTAGTGTTTTACCAATTTCATGAATTCCATATTTTAAATCACATCTAAGCGCATTAGCACGCATTAGACACGTTTATAGAAAACGACTCACCGATTTGGCACCACACTTCATGTGGGTGTTTTCCATCCACATTTACTTGCCCATGGTCCTATTTTACACTACTGACTTACCCGGTAGTGTCGACCCATTACATGCTTATCAACGCATTTATATGACTCCTTGGCATCAAGTGCCCCTTTCTTCCAATTTAACAACCTGTGTAAAAATCTCAATTCACACACATTAATAGCCCGGGATCCAAATGGTGTCACATCACCATTTGGCCCGTCTACCCTTTTCAGATTCTAATGCTTAATATGAAAGCATCAAGTACCGAATTCGATTGATGTTCACACCATCTTTTGACTCGTTTGTCTTATCTTTCAAACACACAATCTTTACATTTCAAATCTTGGGCTCAAGTGATATAAACCTCACTTGACCCATTATAAAACACTCATTATCTATTTAGGAATCCCGACACGGACTTAGCCATTTTCTTCTAATTTTGGCGATTCTAACCCAATACAAGCTAGAATCCCATATTCCTTATCCCTTATTATGCATAGCTTGTCGGTTCTTTACTAACAACATTGAATCCATATGTTTTATGTGTTTGCACTATCATTTAGTTGCTAAGAGACTTGTGTAAGATAAGTCACTTACCTTGGCCTCCCTTATGCATTCCATGTTCCGTTTGCTTTGCTGGTTTTATCCCATCCAAGCTCCACCTAGCTTGACAAGACCAAACCTTCACAATACTCACAAGATCGGTCATGTTAGCCATTTCATCAAACGACTACCATACCTCATGAGTTTATATATACCAATTCATCCATAACTTCCATTTGGGTTAGTTGACTTTTTAAGAGTCAAACTACCCTTTACATAACTATATGCACTAAGATAGGCATTAATCCTAACCATGAACTAGTCCTTTAATTTCTCATCAATTTATTAGATTTGGTGCACATTCCATCTTCCCAATCATCATTTCGACAACTTCATTTTATCAATTAGTTACTTTCCTCACATAACATTTTAGTTAGTAAGGCTTTTTCACATAACTTTACATATTCATATCAACTAAGCATTTCATCAAACACTTAATGCACATCAACTTCTAACCACTTATTTTCTTAGTTAACATTTTATATGGAATCCTCCATATCACCACATTCATTTTCAACATAAAGGTAGCATTCAACATACCACCTATATATTTCATCATACATAGCATCATCATATTCATTATTAAGTGGTGGGTTTCAACCATGGTTCAAAACCCACTTTATGTTAAATATGAACATAATCAATTACACATCTAAAATGTGATTCGTAACCAATTTAGGTATGATTGAGGCTCCCTAAAGCTAGAGAAACCTTCAACAACTTAGAATCTCACGTTTTGTCAAAAACCTTGATTTTGATCAACATTAAAAATGAACATAACATCAAATTCTACCAAATAAAAGGTACATTGATGTTTACTAAGCCTTAGATGACCCGTTTCTTGCTAAAGCATTGAAAAGGCCCTTGATTTGGCTTGGATTTGAGCAAGAGTTTGATTGTTTAGGGTTTGTTTGAAGGAGATGAATCTCCTAACCTTAAACACGACACACACACACACAAGGTGTGTGTTTTTATGGTTTTATTTTTATTATAAAACCCACTTTATCATATTGGCAACTAAGGCCCCTCAAGTTTAGTCTCGAGTTCATTTTTAGATTATAACATTAACTAGAGTAGTTTCTAGTAATGAGTTCAGCTTCGTTTTATTATTTTATTAATCACGCCTAATGGCGTAATTAAGCGAAACGAAGTTTTGGGGCGTTACAAGTCTACCCCCCTTAAAGAGGTTTCGTCCCCGAAACCTTTGTCACTTATTTCTTGAATTTATACTCAAGAATTTCATTTCAATCCTTATTTGAACGACTTTCGATCTTAACTCTATTCTGATAACTTCCTTTTAGATAGCTACCAACGTCGAGGGTTCGAGACCCTATTTACTCTTCTTTAAGACATTATAACTGCTTTCACGAGTTTCCCATTTATGCATTAACTCGATTTCCAGTCTCTTTATTTGCATAAACGTCATTTTTTTATGTCCATCTAATTCTTCACATTACCACATGATCATTCTCTTTTTCTTCAGGTCTTTCATTCCATAGCACCCGATTGAAATTTTCCTTAGCATCATTTTCTTTAGCTACTTTTCTCGTAGGTGTTTAGATCATTAGATCATTTCCTACCTACCGATCTATATAAAGTTGGCTTTCCTATCCAACGACCCATCTTCCACCATTAACATCCCAATGATGTTACATTAAATATCATTTATACTCATTTTCTAGTGGGACGTCAATTTACCCCCATTTCTATCATTACCATACGTATTTTTTTAGCATCACACGTATAGGAAATTTATCAATACACATTTTCTTTACATAGCTGAGAGTCTCACCTGACTCTCGCGCCTTAACAATCTTCTTTTCTTTTCTATTTTATGTTTTAACAACCATAAGCCTAAGACCATGATCGCTTTCCTTTTATTTTCACTCTTTCAAACTATGATCATAAGATTATGATCATTTTCTTTTCATCATTAGCTTTACAAATCATGACCACGAGATCATGATCATTTCTTTTCTACTTTCATCTTTTTTTTTAATCATGATCATAAGATCATGGTCATATCCCTTCTATTTTCAGCTTTACTAATCACAATCACAAGATCGTGATCAATTTCATTCTATTTTCAGCTTTATTAATATGATCACAAGATCATTATCAATTTCTTTCTATTTTTCAGCATTACTAATCATGATCACAAGATCATGATCAATTTCATTCTATTTTCTACTTCACTAATCATGATTTAAAAATCATGATCAATTTCTTTCTAATTTTCATTATTCTCTATAGTTCACAAAACCCTTGCACTTCGGACTTTATATTCAGTATCACTATAGTGGTCCTAAGAATCACAATAGTATGCACGTCATCTATCTTTTATTTCTATTCTTATTCCTAGAACAGATCCTTTCATCCCTATTTAACCTTTACAATAGTCACTTATAGTTTCTAAAGGTAACCAGTTTTTTTTCCCTTCGTGTAACTTTCTAAATCATCAATCATAAATCAGCTTGAGGGTTTTCACGTGTGTACTTAGACTCCACATGTATCCTTTTTTTATTTCAGTATTCAGATTCAAGGTCCCTACACGAGCACTTAGATTTCATGTGTAAATATTTCATTTCGATATTCAGCTTTAAGTTCCCACATGAGTACTTAGACTGCATGTGCAACTATTTCAATTCAGTATTCCGCTTTAGGTTCCCACATGAGTACTTAGACTGCATGTGTAACCATTTTAATTCAGTATTCGACTTTAAGATTTTCGACATGAGCACCTAGACTTCATGTGCAACCACTTCTATTCAATATTCAGCTTTAAGGTTTTCCACGTGAGCACTTAGACTCCACGTGTAACCATTTCATTCAGCATTTAGCTTTAGGGTCATCCGCCCCTTATAGGTGACCCGTTTGACTCGTTTATCACCCTTTTCCCCCACCGACCTAGTATTTGCTACATGGATGGTATGCGTGTAAATCAAAGAAAGCCCACGATATCATGTGTTTAACACTTACCTGGCCAGGGTAAGTAATCCACACATGACGTGCGTGATCTTACCTCGATTGTCACGATTCATTCCAGGTAACAAATCCTTTCGGTGCTCATCTTTTATTTAGTAAAAGACTCTAATTTTTGTTACTTACAAAACGTGGATCTTTTCCTTACAAAATTCTTCCAAATTGTTTTGGGGTGTAATCACCCTATCTATATTTTCATTACATGTCTACACGTGGCTGTAGCTCATTCGGCTTATAGTTTTCATTAAAACTCTTTATTTGAGTATCTCATTTTCAAATTCCCATATTCAAGGCTTATTTTATGCATCTGCTATTCTTTATAGTAACACGTAGTTATCTATTCTCAACAATTTTATCTTGGGGATTTCACCCGAGATAGGTATACCATCCCGATCTCTCCCAAATCTTAGTTCCTTGCAAGGAACAACATTCAATATGTGAATATTATCTACATTAATATTCGTACCTTATTCAGGAGCATGCTTCCATGGCATACTCGCCTTTGGTAATTTTTCATTACCAATTAATCATCCTTCTTCATCATCTTTTTGTTCGAGTCATTTTTGCACATGCCTTATGGCCATGCTATTGACTCTTCATTCATTACTCTTGATGGATTTATCCATTCTTTCACCATTCTTTGATGCGGTACTCAATCTCTGCAACAATTTATAAACATTAGTCATATCAATTTCAGTGTATGCCCGTATGCAATACAGAGCATTCCTATTATGCTTATCAGCACCATTTTCTCGTTAACTATTTTGATCTTTGGCTAACCTTTGGTTGCCATAATGATCATCTACTAATTCCCATCGGACAATGTGTTGTTACACAATTACCCTTAGGTGCTATTTATCCCAACTCTATTTCTATATCTTCTTAGTTACAATGAAAGTAACTTACCGGATTTACGCGACCAAGTCTTGAACCGAACACCCTCTAACACTTAGAGCGCACAGTTTGAGTCCAAGTATCCTTCTTGACACTCGGATCCCTCAAACCAATGGCTCTGATACCACTTGTAAGACCCTAACCCGTAAACACGCGAATAATCGCTAAAACTTACGAGTTTTGGCCTTAATAAAAATCACGACCAATTAAATTTTTTTACCTTTATAACTACAATCCATTTTAAAGACTTTGATTTGATAGAGACCTTCAACTTTATTTTTTTTTTCTTTTGGATATCACAAACCTATACTACGGTTTGTGCTTTAAACGACAATTTATTGCGGAAGCGTATAAGTGATCGGGTGTGTTCGGCTCTCCTCTTGACTTGATCCGTGCTCCGGAGCTTCTACCGAACGTGTACCTGGCACCATTACACAAGTAATGGTTAGTGGGGTTTACCAATACTGCATTTACTATATTAGAAATGTCGTTGCGTGTCGAAACGGAACGAACCAGGCCAAACGGCCCCATATCAAGAAAATAAACTGCTGCACTTTTGCGCAGCAGCTGTTTAGGTCGCATTTACCCATTTTAAAACTCATAATCTGACTTCGTCTTTCAAATAAGAAATGTTCTTCGTTCAAATACCTTTCCAGGCATATCAAGAACACCTCCTAACGATTTTTCTATGATTTTATACGAATTTTTAAAAATCAGATTGTCTGTCGCGACCCGCCCGGGTCAGAATGTGACCCGCCCGGGTTAGTCTGCTGATTTAAAACTCCGAACTTCGACCCGCCCGGGTCAGCATGTGACCCGCCCGGGTCGACCTGCTAGTTTAAGAACTTCGAACTTTGACCCGCCCGGGTCAGAATGTGACCCGCCCGGGCTGCAACTTTATTAAGGCATGAAATATTTATGCCTTCCCAAGCCCAACCCTTCTCTATGGGCGTTTTTAGACATCCGGGACTTACCCAATATTATTTTAGACCTGCATCGATAAGTTATATCAAGATATATATTTCCCTTTTCGGTTTTGACCCATTATAATCCACTTAGTTAGGTTTTAACCGTTTGACCCGTTAAGGTCTTAGGTTTTACAAAACCTTATTTAACCATTCAAAAAGCATATCAATCATGTTGTCAAACCCATTGGACACTTGTTAAACTAAAACATCGTCCGGTTTGTTGAAATATGACCCGGTTTATAGATTTAGCCTTTAGTAAATCTTCGAAATTCCCAAACTACCCTTAGAGGTCTAGATTCTATGTTAGTCACCCGTGGGCGACACCACTTGCTTACCACTCACTATTTTTGACTCATTAACATGTTTGAAAACCTCTAAGCCTTTGCGGACTTAGTGTTTTACCAATTTCATGAATTCCATATTTTAAATCACATCTAAGCGCATTAGCACGCATTAGACACGTTTATAGAAAACGACTCACCGATTTGGCACCACACTTCATGTGGGTGTTTTCCATCCACATTTACTTGCCCATGGTCCTATTTTACACTACTGACTTACCCGGTAGTGTCGACCCATTACATGCTTATCAACGCATTTATATGACTCCTTGGCATCAAGTGCCCCTTTCTTCCAATTTAACAACCTGTGTAAAAATCTCAATTCACACACATTAATAGCCCGGGATCCAAATGGTGTCACATCACCATTTGGCCCGTCTACCCTTTTCAGATTCTAATGCTTAATATGAAAGCATCAAGTACCGAATTCGATTGATGTTCACACCATCTTTTGACTCGTTTGTCTTATCTTTCAAACACTCAATCTTTACATTTCAAATCTTGGGCTCAAGTGATATAAACCTCACTTGACCCATTATAAAACACTCATTATCTATTTAGGAATCCCGACACGGACTTAGCCATTTTCTTCTAATTTTGGCGATTCTAACCCAATACAAGCTAGAATCCCATATTCCTTATCCCTTATTATGCATAGATTGTCGGTTCTTTACTAACAACATTGAATCCATATGTTTTATGTGTTTGCACTATCATTTAGTTGCTAAGAGACTTGTGTAAGATAAGTCACTTACCTTGGCCTCCCTTATGCATTCCATGTTCCATTTGCTTTGCTGGTTTTATCCCATCCAAGCTCCACCTAGCTTGACAAGACCAAACCTTCACAATACGCACAAGATCGGTCATGTTAGCCATTTCATCAAACGACTACCATACCTCATGAGTTTATATATACCAATTCATCCATAACTTCCATTTGGGTTAGTTGACTTTTTAAGAGTCAAACTACCCTTTACATAACTATATGCACTAAGATAGGCATTAATCCTAACCATGAACTAGCCCTTTAATTTCTCATCAATTTATTAGATTTGGTTCACATTCCATCTTCCCAATCATCATTTCGACAACTTCATTTTATCAATTAGTTACTTTCCTCACATACCATTTTAGTTAGTAAGGCTTTTTCACATAACTTTACATATTCATATCAACTAAGCATTTCATCAAACACTTAATGCACATCAACTTCTAACCACTTATTTTCTTAGTTAACATTTTATATGGAATCCTCCATATCACCACATTCATTTTCAACATAAAGGTAGCATTCAACATACCACCTATATATTTCATCATACATAGCATCATCATATTCATTATTAAGTGGTGGGTTTCAACCATGGTTCAAAACCCACTTTATGTTAAATATGAACATAATCAATTACACATCTAAAATGTGATTCGTAACCAATTTAGGTATGATTGAGGATCCCTAAAGCTAGAGAAACCTTCAACAACTTAGAATCTCACGTTTTGTCAAAAACCTTGATTTTGATCAACATTAAAAATGAACATAACATCAAATTCTACCAAATAAAAGGTACCTTGATGTTTACTAAGCCTTAGATGACCCGTTTCTTGCTAAAGCATTGAAAAGCCCCTTGATTTGGCTTGGATTTGAGCAAGAGTTTGATTGTTTAGGGTTTGTTTGAAGGAGATGAATCTCCTAACCTTAAACACGACACACACACACACAAGGTGTGTGTTTTTATGGTTTTATTTTTATTATAAAACCCACTTTATCATATTGGCAACTAAGGCCCCTCAAGTTTAGTCTCGAGTTCATTTTTAGATTATAACATTAACTAGAGTAGTTTCTAGTAATGAGTTCAGCTTCGTTTTATTATTTTATTAATCACGCCTAATGGCGTAATTAAGCGAAACGAAGTTTTGGGGCGTTACAAAAACGACACAACTGACTCGAAAATAATGAAAACTTAAAACATAAAACAGATGTATTTTACAATACGTCAACTATCGACTCTAAATAGGTCTATAAAATAAAGTACAAACCAAATGGAGAAATGGAGATGTACAAAGCAAGACTGGTTGCAAAAGGCTTTACTCAATTAATGGGTATTGATTTTCACAACACCATTGCTCCCGTGAGAAAATTGTAACTGTTCGTACATTGCTCACGATCGCGGTCAAGAAAAAATGGATAATTCATTAACTTGATGTCAATAATGCCTTCCTGTATGGCAATTTAAATGAGGAAGTTTACATGAAGATTACTCAAGGGTTCGAGAAGGGAAAAACTTAAAGTTTGTTGGCTCAGAAAATCTCTTTATGGGTTAAAGCAAGACTCTAGAAACTAATATCAAGAATTTACTTGGGCACTCCTAAAGTTGGTTTCACACAACCAAAGGCGAATTATTCTATTTTCCTATTTCGTACGAGAGACTTTTTAGTATCCCTTATATACGTTGATGATGTTATTATTGTTTGCAATGATGCCGCTAAATTTGATGAAACGAAGGCCTTTCTTAATGCAAAATTTAGCATTAAAGATCTCGGTAACCTAAAGTATTTCCTAGGCAGTGAGGTAGCTCAAACTCGTGATGGCTTAGTTCTCAGTCAAAGGACGCAGTAGTGTTGATATCCTTGAAGACAGTGGATGTAGTGTTGTCGGCCTAGTGCTTTTCCAATGGAACAAAATCTGAAGCTCAACAAATATGATGAAGAAGAACGAGTTGATGCTGGTTAGTACTGTCACCTTGTAGGGAGGTTACTTTGCAGTACAAGCGACTCGACCTGATATTGCCTACTTTGTTAATGTTTTATGTAAGTTTGTCGCTGATCCTCGACAAAACCGTATGGACACCGTTACAAAAGTATTACGTTACCTAAATGCTACTCTAGGACAAGGCATACTTCTCCAAAATCTAGAGGAATGAACTTTGTAGCATATTTTGATTCTGACTAGCTTGGGTGCCCCGATATTAGGAAGTCTGGAACTGGTCACTTAATGTGTATTGGAAAGGCACCGGTCTCTTGGAAATCCAAGAAACAATATGTTGTATCACGATCTTCCATTTAAGCCAAATGTAGAGCTATGGCAAGCACTGTAAGTGAAATTTTATGGATGTGTTGGCTATCATGCGAACTCGGAGTTAATCAGGCTAGTCCAGCAACTTTTTTGTGACAATTTAGCCGTCAAGCATATTACTAATAATCCAGTTTTTCATGAACAAACTAAGCATGTGGAATTAGATTGTTACTTTGTTAGCGAAGGAGTCGAGTCATTTGACATCGAGCCCACTTATATAAAAACAAATATGCATGTAGCAAATCTTTTCACCAAAGCTTTAGGAGCTAAACAGCTACAAACTCTTCTTGTCAAATTGGCAAATTGTAACCTTCATGCTCAAACTTGAGGGGGAATAAAGGAGAAGATAATAAAGACACAGCTCAAAATTGTAACCTTCATGCTCAAAATTGTAACCTTCATGCTCAAACTTTAATTTTAATTTATTATAATTCCTTAATTTTAGGGATTGTATTCTAATCTTTATTTTATCATTGTTCTATTTAGACATGTAATCCCCCTTTGATTATTTTTCAAAAAAAATAATAAAGACACAACTCCTATTAATTTCTTCATTCTCAATTTCTTAAAAGCGACTATTAGTTTTCTTTATCTTTTTTCTAAAGGCAAATGATACTGTAGTTACAGAGAATCCTATTAGTTACATGAAATGGTTTAAGAAGTAAGGGGGTGTTTGTTAGCCTCTTAATAAACTTCTTAATCATTCAACTTTTAATCATTCAACATTAAGAGTGTTTGTTTCACCTAAAAAAAGCATCAGAATGGTTCCATTATTCTCTTAACCATTCAGCTAATAAGGGGTGTTGAACCATTCAGACCCTTTTAATGATTCATCACTTAATCAGATAGATCCTACTAAACAGCCCCTAAGTACAAAAATAAAATAAAATATAATTTTGTAACATTCCTAATCTCAATGAATCTAACTAAAATGAGTATTAATATTATAAAATACAATAAAAAACTCCTTAGAATACACTAAAGCTTTCTCAAAACAAAGTCCTTGCAAAAATCGTACTGCTGAAAATCTGAAAATATTTGTACCTTGAATTTGGTTCCTTTGACCACCTACACTTTCTGAAAAACTTTAACTTCCTACAAAAGTTACACTGCGTGTGCAAACAAACAAACATGATTCGTGTCTTCCTTTATAAAACACACATTTTTTCTTGGTTGAGGGCATTTAAAATTTGATCCACTATAGAGGTAGGTGTTTCAAATCTTTTAAGTAAAAGTATAAAACTCTATTATCTTTGTGAAGAAGAGGATAACAATATACAAAAAAAAACTATATTCCTTCAATAACATCTATTCAAATACACAACTTTTTACACACCAACACTTGTATTTGTAACAACAACAAAACTTGTAAACTTCATTTAGTTTTTGAGCAAATGTTATTCTTTAAATGAAGTAATCTAATATTCATTTTCTCCATCTAGCTAGGTCTTTATCACTGGTTATTTAAAACTTGTGCTATCTAACATATTATATGCATCTTTGTAATATGATTTCCGTTTCAGGTGTCTCTATGGCTAAGAGTTGAGATAACCGTGCTTGAAAAGTATCTTAGATTACCTGGTGGTATTAATATGCCATTCTATCAGGCTAACCCGGTAAAACAAATTTATTATTTTGGGATACAAAATTTGATGTAAAAACTTTTGAATATGCATGTTCGCATCCTATATGATTTTGGAGGTTCTGATTTCAAGGAGCTAGAAAATATTTATGTATGATTCTTCTAAAGAAGATATAATTGCTAAAGTTCTTGACATGATCTTAAACAGAGCTATTACTGATGCAACAAGTACAACGATTTTACAACATTAATCCTTTGCATCGATAATGATCAAAAGTTCGTACGGTAACAGAGCCATAACTTTTCTATTTGTCTGTATTCACCCTACATATCGACCTTTAACTTTTTTTCCCGTGTAAAATGCATTCAATGATCAAGAAATAACTCATCAATTGAAAGAAACGCATGATTCATCTTGGATTGTGTATTGACGAGTTCAATCCAAATAATACAACCGGGAAAGATTATTCATGATGGATGGTGTTTATTACATTTTACATCCTACCTGCTTGGTTAGCCTTAAAAAAGCGATAAATACAACTTTAAGTGCGCATTCCCGGTCCGAAGAATCCTCTACACAATCTGGACGTGTTTCTACAGCCTTTAGTAGAGGAGCTGAAACTGTTGTTCACTAATTGAACCCATCGAAAGGACAATTTTCGAATGAAGGCCGTAATACTATGGACAATTAGCGACTTCCCTGCTTATGCATTGTTGTCCTGATGGAGAACACACACTAAGCTAGGTTGCCTTTATTGTTCTAATGAATCTAGATCTTTTCGTATGTCGTTTGGAGGGAAACCGTGCTGGTTTGACTGTCATAGACAACATCTCTCCCTCCCAAACACAGTTTCTAGAAAGATAAAGTTAATTTTTGAAAGACAAAATGGTGTTTAGAGAGACAAATTTTGGAGCCAACTAGAGAGGAAATATAAGAGAATTTTAAAAAATCCCCACCGATTACAAAGATACACCCTATTGTAAAGAAATTAGTAAACCATATGGCTTCAAGAAGACACATAATTAGATAAAAAAACATATTTTTGGATGTTCGATATTGGCGTGAATTGTTGATCCAGCACAATCTCGATGTGATGCATATCGAGAAGAATGTATTTGACAATCTGTTTCATACTATTATGGACATCGACAAATCCAAAGACGATATGAAGGCAAGACGAGACATTGAGCTTCATTGACCGACCTCTTTAAAATCTCAACTGTGATAACAACGAAAGATGACCAAAGTTAAGGGAGATTATACTTTGAAAAAAAAAAGACATTAAAAGTTTGCGTGTGGTTAAAAGAGCTGAAATTTCTAGAGGGTATGTGTCAAACATATGTAGGAAACTGAGTAACATCAAAGGGTGCCGTTTTTCGCCTTTCAAAAGACATGATTGTCACTTGTTTATACAACTGTTATTTCCACTTGCTATCATATGTTTTGTTTCGAAAGAGATATATGAAGTTGTAACTGGGTTGGACTTCACTAAATGTCTTGATGACTTTGAAGTGTCGGCTCATGTTAAGGCATGAGGTCGTAGGAACCAGGTATTTGGGATAGGATCTTTGGATCTACATTACATGGTGACCGGGACATTATCCTCTTCTAGTTGGTGTGCACCATCATCTACTGAGTACCAATGGTCCCTAAAAGAGGTATTGATTCATTTATTTGATTGTTTCTAAATAGGAGTCCAATAACCAAACTACCAAAAATTCAAGTAATTGTTATGATACCTTAGATGTGTGTTATTTACTAATAAAAATAAATGTTAAATGTTGATTGTGTGATGTGCTATTTACTAAAAAAAACAAAATCGGTTTGAATTGGATAGGTTAGCGTTTAATTGACTTAATTTGTTTAGTTTACCTAATGTATTAGTTATGTTAGAGTTTGTTTAGTTTGTTTGATCTGTGAATAGTCAGATAGAATTTGCTATAGTTAGGGTTGTTGATTGAAAACTGAAGTTAAGGGAATATATGTTTTAAATGGTAATGTATGTGCACCCTAGGCTGTTAACTGTTAAGTAGTATGTTCGTATTGTTAATGCAATATTTAGAAGTAATGATGGGGGTAATCAATGAATCATGATGATTTAGGCCAGTACGTGTTGTGTACAATCAGGCTCCATGTTATCCTTTTAGCGAGTTATTATAGGTTAAGATTGATTTATTAAGGCTTTAGTGTGTATGTTCTATTTTTGGCCTGCTAGCAGTTTGCATTTTTATAGTAGTCTAGATATACTTTGTCATACTTTGTGGTGTTTCAATACGAGCTGTTGACGAAAACATGATATCATAAATTTTGAAACATAATACGTCGTGGTGTGGATATACATTTTAATATTGGTCTTGGAGGGTGCAACAGTCCATAACCAGATCGGAACCAAAACATGGAATTATTGAAACCCTCAGTAATAGTCATTGTTGTGGCATTTATCGTTGCTGTAGCAGTGGCGTATTAGAGAAAAAAATTGGAAATATTTTAATATGGGCCTTGCTATACTTTGTCATACTTTTTGTGGTGTTTCAATATGTATTGTTGATGAATGGGATGATTTTGTGTGTATACTTGTAATAGTGTGTACATTTTTGTTGTATGGAATGGTATTTTGAAGTGAAGTTGTTGTAGATTTGTTTCTAGGACGCGTTGAATAAGGGGTTGAACCAAAGGCTGGTTTATTGTTTTTTTTACTTATATATTTTCTCAAATTTCTTTGGCTCAAGCAATGCGAACACAAATGATAGAGATCCAAGCTCGTATTGACAGTGAGACGAAGAAGCTGGAAGATCTAAGAGCTCGCCTTGAAAAATGAGAAAAGCAAGAGAAGACCTTCAACAACACATAAATGAAACGGTGAACTTCATGAAAAATTTACGTCCTCATAGTAATTATGCATCATTTGTTGGTATCTTTTTAAACATATGTATGGTGAATTTAAAATAGGTTAGACATATTAGAGCTTGCGTTATGTGTGATTTTTGAAATAAGGTAACTTTAGACATATATTTATGGTGAATGTAAAACACGGTATTTGTAATATTTTTGGCAAATTTTTGTTAATCTAAATCTGGATTTTCATTTTTTTAATAATTTGTTGCAAATAAAAATTTACCTTTTTAGTTGTTCGGTTGCAAATGTGTCGCAGATTTTTGAAACTTATCTTAAAAAAAATGTCATTCCAAAAAAAAATAAAAAATGTGTAGATTTTTTTTACTTATTTTTGTCAAACATGTGTTGCAAATTTAAGGCTTATTTTTTTTTTCATAAATTTATGTAGTAAATCTAAAAAGAATAAGGAAATGGCGTAGGAAATACATTGCAAACTCCTGACACCATATTTCCGTTAATAAAGCATTGAAAATTGCATAGTAAATTGTTTCCAACAGTTTTTTTCTAACATTAATGCTTTGTTGCCAATGCGTAACAAATATGAATTTATGACATATGTATGATCGAAAAGCTCGGTGGAAATAGGAAATTTTCTAGGAGTGTATGAACATATGTTATGCTCATCTAAGGAGGGAAGGGGTGGTACTAGTGTTTACTTTTCACTTCACTGATTTATACCAATCCTACACTGCCACATCACTTGACTGATTTACTTCACTGAAATAGTTTTTGGAGGTAACACTCCACTGATTCACTTCACCGAAATCTTTATTTTTTTAGTTGTTTTAAGACACAATAATTAAGCATATTATTAAACTAATAAAATAAACTTTCAATATTAAAAGTAAATAAAACATAGAAATGCAAACACACATAAATTGAAAATAAACTAAATAAAAGAAAAACTATTCAGGGACATCCACTTCGAGTTACAGTAGATCAAGTGCAGTTAGATGTTCCATGAGATCGTTTCAAAGTCGGAAATGCATATCGGAGTCTGTCAGCTCGCTTGGCAAGGTCCATGAGAAACTCAATGCTACTATCGGTTGAGTGTAAAATCGGGTGCACTTCGAGCGGGGGATTGAAAACTTGATCATCTTCGACCTCAATGTCATTCATTTTTTTTAAAGTATGGAAATAATTGTTATTTTTTTATAGTAGACCAGGGCATTTGTTTTGTGTATATACATAGCCATTTGATAAAAAAAACGGTCACAAAATATGACCGTTTGAAAAAATAAAAAAGCTCAAATTAAAATATATTAACGGTCAAAAATATTGTTGCATTTAATACACCACTTTACCTGTCTGTTAACTAGAACCAGATTTTGGTTCACGGGACCACTACCAGCTAGGGCTGGCAATGGGTAACCTGTTAAGACACGATAAGACCTGTTTGACTGAAAAGTACACTATTTGATTTTTTGACTTTTTTTAATACTTAGAATTAAGAGGCAAAAATCTTTCATTTCCCTTTTTTGGTACATAAAACATAAAACTGTGTTATAAACATGAGATATAAATGAGTTAAACGAGTCGTGTTCATGTTTAGAACTTGATTTGTTCGCGCGCGTCAGAGACCTGTTAACCTGTTAGGACACGATTTGCCAGCCCTACTACCAGCATGGGTGACGACGGTGTTACACCACTTTATCCATTATGTCATAAAGAGGGTTGAAAATGGGGAGCCAAACATGCGCTAAATGAAACTCGGGAACACAACATATTTTGTTTTCCTTCCTTAAATGAAACTCGGGATCACAATCAATTTTTTTTTCCTTTCATTTTCTTTCTTTTCTCTCGTTAAGTTAACTCGGGAATAAAGCGTTAAGCTTCTTTCGACACAAGTAGTTCTGTTTTGTGGATTGCACCTCTAAATACAACATCAAAGAGGGAAGCTGCTTGGTTTCTTTTCAAAATTGTCTTACTTATATTTTGTTTGGAAACAATCACAACTCTTATATGCAACGAAAGTTTTCCAATGGAGAGATTAGAGTTGTTTGGTGATTCGGTGCTCAAGTATGCACGTAGATTAAAGTGACAGGTAAATGAGCAACAAGTTGCATCATAGCCTTGTTTTGAATTGCAAAACCGATCTTACCATTTGTTGCTTAGACGTTTCGAATCCTGACTTGCAAAAATTATAACAATCAACCAGCGATCTCTTTCATGGAATCAGGGAGGATTGTAGACAAGGTTTTAAAAATTAATTGCAGATTGTATTAAACCATTTCAAATCAAACATTTATAATTAATGTTCTTTTAGTGTGACTCCATTCACAAAGATTTAGCGTACCATGTTTCACAGAAACATCGTATCTACCCACAGACACCTCTCATGTTATTATTATTATTATTCGAAGTCCACTTCCCCTACATTCACGCCATTTTTACTACACTCTCCTTCAACACCATCCTTTAACAAATCTTCTTCCCATCAAGAAAACTATGAATCACTTATTCATCGTTACCAATACTCTTCTTCACATGACGACTCCAAAAAACTTCATTTACACATATTCAAACAAGGCTATACTTATGATGTATTCTTACTCAATACCCTTGTTAACATTTATGCTAGAATCAGTGAAATGATATATGCACGTAAGGTGTTTGATGAAATGCCTATGAGAAACTCAATTTCATGGGCTTGTTTGATATCGGGGTATACTCGAAACAACATGGCTAATGAGGCGTGTATTATGTTCCGGGAAATGATCCGTGAAGGATTCGGGCCTGTTTGTTATGCTATTGGTAGTGTTTTGAGAGCTTGCCAGGTTTTGGAGTGTAATGGGGTTGGATTTGGGGTGCAACTTCATGGGTATGTTTTAAAAACTTTAAGTTTGAGTGGTTTTCATGAAGTGGTGTGTAACGGGCTGATTTCGATGTATGGGAAGTGTATGGGTTCGGTTGAGTATGCTTTTTGTGTTTTTGATGAGATGGAAGTTAGAAGTTTAGTGTCGTGGAATTCGATTATTTCGGTTTGTTCTCATCGTGGAGACGCAGTTTTGGCTTTTGAGTTGTTGTCTGGTATGTATGCGGAGGGGTTGCAGCCGACTGAGTATACATTTGGAAGCATGATAACTGCAGCTTCTGCTTCACATGAAACAAACTCGTTATTACTCGAGCAGGTTATGTGCACAATACAGAAGTGTGGATTACTTTTTGATTTGTATGTAGGAAGTGCTTTGGTGAGTGGGTTTGCTAGATCGGGGAAAATTTTGTTAGCTAAAAAGATCTTTGAGTTAATGGACGTAAAAAATGTGGTATCGATGCATGGACTCATGGTCGGGTTAGCAAGGCAAAAACATGGAGAAGAAGCTGTTAAAGTGTTCTTGAAAATGAAAAATTTAGTAAAGTTAACGTCTGATTCGTATGTGATTCTTTTGAGTACTCTTAGTGAATTATCTGATTTCAAAGAAGGTGAAAGAATTGGTAAAGAGGTTCATGGTTATGCTATCCGGAATGGACTAACCGATTTTAATGTTGCAGTTGGAAACAGTTTAATAAACATGTATGCAAAATGTGGATTGGTTAAGGATGCTTCTTCTGCGTTTAAACTTATGATAAACAAAGATGAGGTTTCATGGAATTCAATGATCACTGGTTTTGATCAAAATGGTTATTTTATAGATGCGATTATGATGTATTGTGACATGAGAAGAAATCAACTGAGGCCGGGAAATTTTACAATAATCAGTGCTTTAAGTTCATGTGCTGGTTTGGGTTGTTTAAGGTTAGGAGAACAAATACACTGTGAAGGTGTTAAGTTGGGACTGGATAACGATGTTTCGGTCTCAAATTCTCTTGTTGACTTCTATTCAGAGACTGGTTGTTTTAACAACTGCAAAAAAGTGTTCTCATTGATGCAAGAATATGATCAAGTTTCATGGAATTCTATTATCGGTGCGTTTTCTGATTCTGATTCTTTTGGTCTTGAATCTGTTGAATATTTCATGGAAATGTTGCGTGGTGGTTGGCGCCCGAATTTGATCACCTTTGTAAATATACTTGGATCAATATCTTCTGTGAATGAACTAGTTACACAAGTTCATGGGTTATTACTAAAATACCCTTATGCTGGTGAAACCGCGGCCGGAAATGCAATTCTCATGTGCTATGGGAAATGTGGCAGTATGGATGATTGTGAGAAAGTTTTTTCAAAAATGGGTGATCGAAGAGATGAAACGAGCTGGAATTCGATGATTTCCGGTTACATACATAATGAGCAGTTGAATAAAGCAATGGGCTTGGTCAAACTTATGTTAACAAATGGTCAAAGATTGGATTGCTTCACCTTGGCTAGTGTTCTTAGTGCATGTGCATCGGTTGCAACATTGGAGCGCGGTATGGAGGTCCACGCGTGTGGGATAAGGGCGTGTGTGGACGCTGATGTGGTGGTCGGGAGTGCTCTTGTTGACATGTATTCAAAATGTGGAAGAATAGACTACGCATCACGCTTCTTTAACTTAATGCCTGTAAAAAATGTATACTCTTGGAATTCAATGATATCAGGGTATGCTAGGCACGGAAATGGAGATAAATCTTTAGATATTTTTAACAAAATGAAGGTAGAAGGCCATGTTCCAGATCATGTGACGTTTGTTGGCGTTTTATCGGCTTGTAGCCATATGGGTTTGGTTGACCAAGGGTTTGACCATTTTAATTCCATGAGCGAAGTATACGGGCTAACCCCGAAAATGGAACACTTTTCTTGTATGGTGGATATTCTCGGACGGGCAGGCGAGCTGGACAAACTAGACGATTTTCTAAACAAAATGCCAATGAGCCCGAACGTGCTGATCTGGCGAACAGTACTTGGAGCTTGTTGTAGATCAAACAATGAACTGGCCACAAACTTAGGCATACGGGCCGGGTCAAAGCTATTGGAGTTGGACGCAAATAACGCAGTTAACTACGTGCTTCTTTCTAACATGTACGCGCAGAAAGGTAAATGGGAAGACATGCGAAAGACTCGTTTTTTAATGAAGTTAGCAGAAGTTAAGAAAGAAGCAGGCTGCAGTTGGGTAAGTATGAAAGACGGCGTTCATGTTTTTGTAGCTTCAGATAACTCACACCCTGATATTAATCAAATATACGAAAAGGTCCTCGAGTTGCAAGGGAGAATGAAGGAAATGGGATATGTACCCGAGATCAAATACGCGCTTCATGATCTTGAAACCGAGAACCAAGAAGAGATTTTGAGTTACCATAGTGAAAAACTTGCTGTTGCTTTTGTCCTTACAAGAAAATCTGAATTACCCATCAGAATAATGAAGAATCTAAGGGTTTGTGGAGACTGTCACACATATTTAAAGTATGTTTCAAAGATTGTGGGTAGGTTAATAGTTGTTAGAGATTCAAATAGATTCCATCATTTTGTTGATGGCAACTGTTCTTGTGGGGATTACTGGTAATTATAAATTGTAACATTAACTGTTCTATAATGTTATAGTTGATCAGGGTCACAGTTTTAATGTTCTGATGGTTAAACTCGCGATAGTATGGTTTTTATGAGTGTGTGATAACATTATAATCGTGTCAGAACAATTCCACACATCCATGAGATGCTCGTATATATGTTTTCATGGTGTATCGTCAACAAAACTTACATTTTGCTAATGAAATTTGATTAATGAGGGAATGTTACTCGCGTACTCCAATTAGTATTCGTGCATCATGCTTTAATATTCTTATATAATGTACGAAGTTTAGGCATATATAAACCAGTTTGGTTAGTACTCTAAACATAGAGTTGTGTCCATAAGGTAATATTTATCGTTGATGGTGATCCTAGCATATTAGAACTCTTTAGAATCATAAACTCATTTGTCTTTTCCAGTTGGTCTGTAAGGTCAACCATGCGAGTGATGTTGTGCAGTGCTATAATTATCGTAAGGTTAGAGTACGACTACATGTGTCACTTCATAGTCGCATGTTTTCGTATCACCCTTTTATAAAAAACTAGTTTTCTGCCTGCTGCGGTTTGCGGCCACAGCGAAAGGTAGAATAACAAAATTTAAATTGTCGAATAAAAACGTATTGTATTTGACCCGGGTCATTTATAAACAAAAATTACATCAAAACATTACATGCATTGATCTTTTTTGTTAAAATATATGGGTCTTAGCCCAAATATTAAGCCTATAATTCAATTACATATTGTTGGGCCAGTCTGGTTGCCCAGTTACTCATTCTGATATTATAAGCCCACTTTATGTTGAACTGGGTCGTTGTTATTTGGTCTGGACCATTGGTCCGGGTCAGTTTATGTGGTTTTTGTTATTTGTGTTTTCTCACACAGATTGGTGAGCTGGCGTTGGTTATGATCGTTGGATGCTTTCTTTCCTGGCCGTTGGATCATCTCTGGGAGCTGTATATAAAGAGAGCTCGTGTACGAGTTCTCAGTTTTAGTCGTATTGTTTTCTTCTTTGTTTGTACTCTCTGAGTTCTAGGGTTTCAGTAGTTGTGAGGTTGTTATTATTTCTCTTTGTATTCTGGTTCTTGATCTGCTGATATTATTGATCAACAGATCCTTTGTGTATTGTACTTCTCTATTATTGATCTCAGTGATTTACTGAGATCTATTTGGGTATCGGGGGTACGTTTTGGTTTGGGTTAATAAGAGATTTGTCACCTTGTTTTGTCGCCTACATCTGTTGTTCCTGATTGTGAGTTTATGTTGGCTCCTGTGTTGATTTCTTTATTTTTGTTATTATTGGTTGAAACCCTAAAAGTTAACATGGTATCAGAGCCAATGGTTCTTTGATTCTGGTCTTTTTAAAAGTCTTTCGCTGTCTGTTTTTATTGTTCTTTGTTGATTAGGGTTTTGATCTTGATTCATAGATCTTGACCTGTATTGATTAGTAATAGATCTAATCTGTGTAGATCTGGTCTATTACTTGTTTCTGGTTCTATCAGCAGTAGATCTGATCTTTGTAGATCTTGTCTATTGCTTGTTCTTGGTATTTGTTGTAGATCTAGGGTTTTGTCAACGATTGTTGGCTGGTGGCTTTGGATCTTGATTCTGGTACTTGGTTGTGGGCTGGATAGCTGTGCTGCTTGCTCTCTGGTCGTGTAACCCTAAGTGAAGGTTATAGACTACGAGTTTCTGGTGAGATCGTTTCATTCTTTAGTTTTCTGTTGTTGTGTCTAGAGGCACTGACCGGGTTAGGGTGGACCGGTATTGGCCAAACTACTTGGTGTCTTGTTTGATTGATCTGTTTGTTACTTGTTCTTGGTTCTTTGTTGTTGTTGGTTATATATATATATATATAAGTAATATATATAGCTAATAAAAGGGCTCCTGAGTTAAGAACTGGGTGGACACCATTGAGTGACGAATCCACTATCTGTAGCACTGACTCAGCTTCGTCCTTCTAGGGTTTTGAGATTATCTGTTGTTTGTATTGCTGTCGTTGTTTGTGTGACTATCTGTTTGTCTTGAAATGGGTGATGTTGTCAATCCAGCAGGTGGTGGGGGCCCCAACCTTGGTGCTGGTGATGCAACCCTTATTAGTAAATTGGATATCAGTGATCCTTTGTTTTTGCATCCTAGTGATACCACTAGTTTGTCTATAATCAGTATCAAATTGAAAGGCACAGAGAACTACTCTGTGTGGTCTAAATCTATGAAACTTGCTTTACAAGGTAAAAACAAGCTAGGATTCATAGATGGTACTTGCATCAAACCTGTTGATAATGATGTTCTTGCTAATCAGTGGGATAGATGCAATTCTGTGGTTATTTCTTGGTTGATTAATTCTGTGTGTGAGGAATTGTATCTTGGACAAGTGTTTTCTGAAAATGCTAGAGATGTTTGGTTAGATCTTAGGGAAACCTATGATAGGATTGATGGTTGTGTTATGTTTAATTTGCATCAAAAAATAAATAGCATAACTCAAAGTGGTAGTTCTGTTGCTGAGTATTATAATAGGTTAAACACTATGTGGAAGCAGTTTGACTCTATGGTCCAATTACCTGCTTGTACATGTCAAGCCTCTAAAGAATTTAATGATTTTAATAGCCTTATTAAACTCATGCAATTCTTAATGGGGCTTGATGAGGTGTATCAACCTGTTAGAACTACCTTATTGACTAGTGATCCTCTGCCTTCAGTAAAATCTGCTTTTGCTGTTGTCTCTAGAGAAGAATCTCACAGAGGTTCTAGCTGTGGATCAAAAGCAACTAATGTATCATTTGTTGCTAAGTCTGGTCAATCATCTGATAATAGGAAAGGGACAAATAGGGGTCCTAATCCTAATCTAAAGTGCACACACTGTAACAGAGTTGGTCATACCAAAGAAAGATGTTTTGAAATCATTGGTTATCCTAATGGAAATCAAAAGAGGGCTGGTAATACTGGAAGTTGGTCAAATAATAATAATAATTCTAACAGAACTCAGGGTAACTGGAAAAATGGTATGACCAATACTAGTAACAATGTGTGCAGTAATGTTTCTGCTGGCTCACCTTTTACTCCTGAGCAGATTTCTAGGTTAATGAATTTGATAAATGAGAAGTCTGGTGGAGATCCTCGGAGCTCCAATGTTGGAGGTGAGTCAGTTGTTGTGAGTGGTTTTTCTAGTATGTCTGTTCTGTCTAAACTGTCCAAATTATTTGAGAATTTCTCTAGTTGTTCTAATATGGTTAAGTATGCATTATTTTTTGGTTGGATCATGGACTCTGGTGCCAACCAACATATGGTAGGTAGTGATGAACACTTAGTAAATTGTGTTGATGTGTCTAAATACAACATGGAAGTCAAACATCCCAATGGCACAAAAGCAAAGGTCACCAAGATAGGTGATATTAAGCTTGCTGATGGGGTGATTTTGACTGATGTGTTTTTAATACCTGATTACTGTGTTAATCTGGTATCTATACACAAACTTGCTAAGGATAACAAATTAGATGTTCTGTTTAATGAAAATGAATGTTTTGTCCAGGATTCCAAGTCAAGGAGAATCCTGGTGACTGGTAGACAGCAGGATGGATTGTATTTTGTAGGGAAAGATGTGAGTTTCAATAGTATTAGTCTTAACAGTGTTTCTGATCATAGTCTTTGGCATAGCAGATTAGGTCACCCTTCTAACCAAGTTCTAGCTGTGTTAAAAGATAGTTTGAATGTTGGAGAACCTGATTCTTTGCCTTGTGAGATATGTCATAAGGCAAAACAGGTCAGGGTGCCTTTTCCTCTTAGTGATCATAAGGCTAAGGCTGTAGGTGATCTTGTACATCTTGATGTATGGGGACCCTATAAGATCACTAGCAGGGAAGGGTTTAGGTATTTTCTCACTGTTGTTGATGACTACTCAAGGTCTTTGTGGGTTTATTTGTTAAAATCCAAGGTTGAGGTCTTTGAAAATCTTGTTAGTTTTTATGAATTGGTTAAAACTCAATTTTCAAAAAATGTTAAAATTTTTAGAAGTGACAATGGAACTGAATTCATTAATAAACAGATGAATGTTTTTTGTAATAATAAAGGTATTATTCATCAAACATCCTGTGCTTACACTCCACAACAGAATGGTGTTGTGGAGAGGAAACACAGGCATCTTTTGAATACAGCTAGAGCTTTATTGTTTCAGAGTAGTATTCCTTTGAATTTTTGGTCTGAATGTGTGCTTACTGCTGCTTATTTGATTAACAGGATACCCTCTTCTGTTCTAAATGGTAAGAGTCCCTATGAATTAGTATATGAGTTCCCCCCTGAGATTAGTCACTTAAGGAATTTTGGGTGTTTATGTTTTAAAACTATTTTAGATGGTCCTGATAAGTTGTGTAGCAGGGCTGATAAAAGTGTTTTGATTGGTTATTCTTTTGAAAAAAAGGGTTATAAATTGTATGATTTAGAAACAAGGAAAGTTGAGTTTTCCAGGGATGTAAAGTTCTATGAGAACATTTATCCTTTCAAAACTGAACATAAAACCTTTGTTTCTGAAACTTTAAATCATTTAAATTTTTTTGATATTTTTGAAAAGGAAAATTCTGAAAGTGACAAAACCAAACAAAATTTTTCAAACCTTCCCGATGATGAAGGGGAACCTATTAGTGCTCATGATCTCTCCCCTAGGGAACAGTTAGATGACTCACCTAGGGTAACTAGTGAGGTAGATCATGGTCAAGGTCATGATCAGCAACCTAGTAATACTACAGGTAGAGGGAATGACTGTTCAGGGGTAGAGGGGTCAAGTGAAGAGACTAGGACTCCTGAGGGAAGTAGAACTGTTAGACAGTCCAGTAGGGAGTCTGTTTTGCCAAAGAAATTTGGTGATTATGTGATTGAGAGTAAGGTTAGGTATCCTATAGAGAAGGTAGTTAATTATTCCAACTTATCTGTTGAGAATTTCAGTTTTGTGTCCAATTTAAAGAAAGTTGTTGAGCCTATTTCATATTCTGATGCTTCAAAAGACCCACATTGGGTAGAAGCTATGAATGATGAAATGCAGGCTCTGTATAGGAATAATACTTGGATAGTTACTGATCTACCTCCTGGCAGAAAGGCTATTGGTTGTAAATGGGTTTATAAAGTCAAATATAAATCTAATGGTGAGGTAGATAGGTATAAAGCAAGGTTAGTTGCTAAGGGTTATAGTCAAAGAGAAGGTCTTGACTTTGGAGAAACCGTTTTCCTGTTGTTAAAATGGTTACTGTCAGGAGTGTTATTAGTCTAGCTGTTCAGAATAGTTGGACTTTATTTCAGTTAGACATTAATAATGCCTTTTTGTATGGGTCTATAACTGAAGATGTGTATATGAAATTACCAGAAGGATATGCTTCTGGTAATGAATCTAAAGTTTGCAAATTGGTTAAGTCTTTATATGGTTTAAAACAAGCTCCTAGGAAATGGAATGAAAAACTTGTTAATGTTCTGAAAAACATAGGCTTTGTGCAAAGTGTATGTGATCATTCAATGTTTGTTAAATCTGTGAAAGGTATTTTTATAGTCTTGCTTGTTTATGTCGATGACATAGTGATCACTGGAAACAGTGAAGTTGAAATTCTTAATGTTAAAACCTTGTTAAAAGAAAGTTTTCAAATTAAGGACTTAGGAAAGTTAAAGTACTTCCTTGGTATTGAGGTTCTATATTCCAGTGAAGGAATATGTCTCAACCAGAGGAAATATTGTCTTGATCTTTTAAAGGAATATGGGTATTTGGGTTGTAAGCCTGTTAGTGTTCCTATTGAGCAAAATTATAATGTCACTATTAAAAATAGTGATGAAAAATATTTAGAAGATATTACTGGATATCAGAAGCTAATAGGAAAACTAATTTACTTATCTTTGACCCGTCCAGACATAAGTTATGCTGTACAGTTTTTGAGTCAGTTTATGCATAAACCAACTCAAAATGTACAGCGAATAGCTTTGAGGTTACTTAGATACTTGAAGCTATCACCTGGAAAGGGTTTAATGTTCAAAAAGGGTAAGGATTTAACCCTGTCAGCATACTCTGATGCTGACTGGGCTAAGTGCTTGGTTACACGAAAATCTGTAACAGGTTTTTGTGTCTTTATTGGTGAGTGTCTTGTTTCTTGGAAAAGCAAGAAACAGAGCACAGTTGCTCGATCTTCTGCTGAGGCTGAGTATAGAGCAATGTGCTCAACTGCTTGTGAACTTATTTGGGTATCTAACTTGTTAAAGGAATTGGGGATTGACAGTAAGTTGCCCATAGACCTATTCTGTGACAGTAAGTCTGCTATTTCAATAGCAGAAAATTCTGTCTTTCATGATAGAACTAAACATTTTGAGCTTGATTGGCACTTCTTAAGAGAAAAGATTAGTTCTGGGTTTCTTAGAGCAGTCAAAGTGAAATCAGATCAGCAAATTGCTGATATATTCACTAAGGGACTGCTCAGTAATCAGCATGAGGTTTTGTGTGCTCGACTTGGTCTGACTGATTTGTATAGTAATTGAATTAAGGGGGGGGGGGGTGTTAAAATATATGGGTCTTAGCCCAAATATTAAGCCTATAATTCAATTACATATTGTTGGGCCAGTCTGGTTGCCCAGTTACTCATTCTGATATTATAAGCCCACTTTATGTTGAACTGGGTCGTTGTTATTTGGTCTGGACCATTGGTCCGGGTCAGTTTATGTGGTTGTTGTTATTTGTGTTTTCTCACACAGATTGGTGAGCTGGCGTTGGTTATGATCGTTGGATGCTTTCTTTCCTGGCCGTTGGATCATCTCTGGGAGCTGTATATAAAGAGAGCTCGTGTACGAGTTCTCAGTTTTAGTCGTATTGTTTTCTTCTTTGTTTGTACTCTCTGAGTTCTAGGGTTTCAGTAGTTGTGAGGTTGTTATTATTTCTCTTTG
Source organism: Ambrosia artemisiifolia (assembly GCA_032199755.1). Classification (NCBI taxonomy): domain Eukaryota; kingdom Viridiplantae; phylum Streptophyta; class Magnoliopsida; order Asterales; family Asteraceae; genus Ambrosia; species Ambrosia artemisiifolia. Next base: position 49,256,926 of record CM063515.1, on the reverse strand, counting down.
TATTCTGGTTCTTGATCTGCTGATATTATTGATCAGCAGATCCTTTGTGTATTGTACTTCTCTATTATTGATCTCAGTGATTTACTGAGATCTATTTGGGTATCGGGGGGTACGTTTTGGTTTGGGTTAATAAGAGATTTGTCACCTTGTTTTGTCGCCTACATCTGTTGTTCCTGATTGTGAGTTTATGTTGGCTCCTGTGTTGATTTCTTTATTTTTGTTATTGTTGGTTGAAACCCTAAAAGTTAACATTTTTCATATATATTTTATTATTTAAATCCACCGGTGGGTCAAAACGAATTAAACCGCCCAATATTAGCTTAATATGAATTCGCATAGAGTATTCACTCGTTAATAAGTTAACACACCAAATCACATATTTGACAACTAATAAAACAAATAATTCGGTTATTGTGAATCTAGATTAATCAATTTCTCTAGTATTATAAAATGTAAACAATTGTTCACCTATCGATTGTTAAATGAGTTTGTGTTGAAAACTGTTGACATGGATCAGTTTAAATCTCTTGCCACTTAAAGAATGAGAAATAAAGTGCCAATATATAAGAACCCAAAAAACAAATATAAGACAAGTCAACAAGAAGATGTGACACAAAGTAAAAAAGAAAAAAAAAAAAAAAAACCCTAACAACCAAACTAAACCATCTTCTCCAATCATCCACTGGCCATAGCTACTGTCGAAGGGTTTGACAGCCAAAGAAAAGACATATCTTTCACTTCTTCCACCAGATTGAAGATCGACATCCCCTTGCCCTAAAATGTACGTGTTATCATTTCTGTAACTCCCACCACCGCCTCTGCCTCTACCTCTCCATCATCCTCTCATTGGCCTGACATTCGCCTCACCACGACTTCCGCCGTCGGACCTCCCTCCCACCATGTTACAGATAGAATATGATCAGGGGCTTAAGTGTAATAATAGTAACAATACAGGGACTGGTTATGTACTTGTTTGTAATAGTTAGTTAATAGCCGTTAGGCTATAAACAGAAGTATGAGTAATAATAAGAGTAGCTTGATGTTGGTGAACTTTTTCTCTCTGTTATTCTGTTTCTATCATATCAAGTGGTATTAGAGCTATCGTTCCTCGGTAGCTGTGATCGATTTTATAACCAACTGTACCAATAACCACCACAACTTCCTTTCCCGCCAAAAATAACAACCACCATTTCCACCGTAAACCACCATAACCACCACTGTTCTTCATCTTCAACCTCTATCACCACCATTGTTCTGCCAATTAACACCATTTCTATTCGATTCTACCGGTTAATATCATTCAATTCTTCAATCTTGTTTGATTCTATCGTCTTCTGTATTCTTTCTTGAGCCGGAATTGATCAATTAATGATCATTCCAATCCGTGAATTGATCGATTTGCGATTCATTCACTCTGTAGTTCTCATTTTTTTGCAATTTCTTTTCATTTCTTTCATTCGTGTCCTGCACTATAATGATAATAATAGTATTACTATAAAACAACCCATTTACATTGTGATTCATAATAATAATAATAGCTCACTCAAAAATAATAACAGCAATAATGACTACTCGAAATCAGACCCTAGAACAACGCATGCAGGACACTGAAGCTCTTTTGGGCTGTAATATAGATGAGTTAGCAGCAGTCAAGATTGCTACCACCCAAAGCTCAACAGATATTGAGTCCATTAAAGTCTAGTTGCAAGAAAGTAGCCAAAAGTTGACTGAAGTTCTTAATGCCTTACAAGTCATTAGTCAGACTCATACTCAAGGGCCCCCAATGAGGGATGAGTCAAGAACTCACATGCAAATGCATGACCAATATGGTGGTAACAACAGATTCACAAAAATGGAGTTTCCCAAATTTAATGGTATAAATGTGGAAGGATGGATCTGTAAGGTTGAACACTTCTTTGCAATTGATAATACTCCACCTAATTGGAGGGTAAAATTAGTTGTAATCCATCTGGAAGATGTTGCACTATTATGGCACCAATCTTTTATTAAATCCAGGGGTGGGTCTATTGAAGGCATGATATGGGAAGAGTACAAGGGTTTCATTACTACAAGATTTGCTGTTGTCATTGGACAAGATGCCATGGGGGCTTTAGCTGCAATCAGACAAACTGGATCTTTATCTGATTTGTGCCAAGAATTTGACTTAGCCTTGACTAAAGTCAACATACCTGATGAGTATGCAGTAAGCCTTTTATTGAGGGCAATCAAACCAGAGATTGGAACTGCTTTAAGATTGTTAAGACCCAAAGATATTCCTGAAGCCTATTATCTTGCAAGAATTCAAAATGACAATCTCTCTTTACTCAAGCCTAATGAGGGGTTCAATACCAACAAAACAACCAAATGGCCTTCAACAACCTATGATTCAACCCCATCATTTAACAAATCTTCTGTCACCAACATCTCTTCTTCACATCAAGAAAACTATGAATCACTTATTAATCGTTACCAATACTCTTGTTCACATGAGGACTCCAAAAAACTTCATTTACACATATTCAAACAAGGGTATACTTATGATGTATTCTTACTCAATACCCTTGTTAACGTTTATGCTAGAATCGGTGAAATGATATATTCACTTAAGGTGTTTGATGAAATGCCTATGAGAAACTCGATATCATGGACTTGTTTAATATCGGGGTATACTCGAAACAACATGGCTAATGAGGCGTGTATTATGTTCCGGGAAATGATCCGTGAAGCATTCGGGCCTCCGAAAAATGTCAAAATGCATTGGGTCTAGGGTCACTACAAATAAATTGGGCCTATAGAACTTAAACTCGATCATCATATATATAAAAAAACCATAATCCGTCGCCTCTATCAAGGGTTGTTGTTAATGGTGTTAGTACTTGATCGTCTTTCGATAAGACATGTCACAATGTAGTTGTTACTTTCTAGTTAGAGAGAGTTAAAATCATATTACAATCAGAACAAACTTGTGATAATATGTAATATTTGATAGCTCCACTATCCCTAAACGTTGTATCAAGTATGTTTTGCATTTCAAATAATTCAAACAATGTATTACATCACATCAACAAATATACACATGGTTCCCAAAAGTACTAGGAATTAGATCTGATACCGACACAATATCACATAGTCTCAACACAGAATTTTAGGTAAAACCAAAACCTAATACCGTCTTCTATATGTTTGGTCGGTACCATACCACATGTAATATGGTACCATTAAATTCTACCTTTACCGTAATATACCATTACCAAAACCAAGCTAAATTAAAAACCAAATATCATACCATATATGTTCGGTCGGTACCATACTAAACATAGAGTTGTGTCCATAATGTAATATTTATCGTTGATGGTGATCCTAGCATATTAGAACTCTTTAGAATCATAAAATCATTCGTCTTTTCTAGTTGGTCTGTAAGGTCAATCATTCGAGTGATGTTGTGCAGTGCTATGTAATTATCGTAAGGTTAGAGTACGACTACATGTGTCACTTCATAGTTGCATGTTTTCGTATCACCCTTTTATAAAAAATGGTGGAGCATACGTCCAGCTTGTTGATCATTTAAATAACACTTACTGAGTCCTATTGTTATCTTTAATTATTTAAAGTTGCATGTAATTGTGGTATACAAGCCTCTTAATGCATTTGTCACTACATAAGATGAGAAACTTGGAATAGTCTTGGCCACGTTCTGTGCATTTTCAAAATTTGATGATGTTAGAGTGTCGTCTTCGAAAAACGTCAAAATGCTTTGGGTCGGGAACACTACAAATAAATCGGACCCATATAACTTAAACCCAATTACCATATATATATTTTAAAAAAAAATATGATCTGTCGCCTCTATTAAGGGTTGTTGTTAATGGTGTTAATACGTGATCGTCCTTCGATAAGTTGACATGTCACAATGAAGTTGTTACTTTCTACTTAGCTCCACTATCCCTAAACGTTGTATCAAGTATGTTTTGTAATTCAAATAATTCAAACAATGTATTACATCACATCAACAAATATACACATGGTTTCAACGCAGAATTTTAGGTGAAACCAACACCTAACACCGTCTTCTAATCAAACCTCTCAAGTGTCTCGCTTTGACCAAAGCCAGGCGATTTAGGCTTTTTTTATATAAAGTTGTTTTAATTCTTTATAAATATTTGTTATTGACTAAAAAGTATTTCTAATTCATTTTTAGTTCTTTTAAGTTGTTTCCAAGCCAAGAAAATTCGTTTGAGGCGTTTCGGTTTGTTTATTGCTCGTTTGTGTTACAACTTTGATGAATCATTGTAGTGGTGCTCGGACTATACATTCGATACCCATATTTTTTCAGAATACAATTTTTGCATGTCTAATCGATATGCTCGACTTCCGGACTCTGTTTGGCGCGTTTCAGAATATTTAATTGATCATTGGTGGTTTTCAAAGCAACCCTTGTTTGATTATACTCGTGTTCAGCCTTTAAAACTACGTCGTTGGGTTTGATAAACACAGAAGTTATTATTAAAAAGCAAAAATTGGAACCTTAAATTGTACCGTGATATAATGAGAGACCTATTAGGAGTGCCGTGGAGGAAGATCGTCGGTTTGCTATAGTCGATGATGGCGCAGAGATTAACGGAAATTTGAAATTTTGAATGATGTTCGTCTATTTGCTCTCCGTATACTAATTCAAAACAGAGGTAGAAAAGTAAAGCTTCAGGTGAAAGTGGATACCTTGGATCAGAGAGATTTAAGCTAATCAAACTCATATCTCAAGCCGGTGCAAGTTATGTTGGAGCACTTTTCATCATCTTCTTCTAATATCTTTCTTTTGATCTTTACACTTTCTTTTGGAGCTCTGATCTTCTTCCTATTATCTTTGTTTATTATATTTGCAACACACACCTTCAACCCATTCCTCATAAACCAGGGAAACATGGCTATAGTAAAACACTTCAAGATTATGGTTTTGTTTTGTGGATCAGACGAGGACTTGCCTGTGTTGTTTGATGGGAATGTTGCAACATGAGTTCGACCAAGATGACACGTGAAGCTTTAGACTCCAAGCGGATCCCTTGATTGCCAACTCACCTCCCGTAGAACATAGGCCTCTACAAAGTTTGACTAATTCGCCTTTTTCACTTATTTAATGAAATTTAACGCGCATATCGCATTCGAAGATCAAGGTCTTCACATTTTGGTGATGTAAAACCAGGTCACACCGATCCGACTGTTGATTTTTTCCACAACCAGTACAACATACTTGAAATCGATTGGAAGGTAAACAATAACTAACAAAGATTGTACAACAAAAGAAGAAAGTATTCCTCTCTGTTACCAAGCATGTCAAGAAATGTCAAGAAAGTATTCCAACTGTTGATTTCTTTCCACAACCAGCACAACATACTTGAAATCGATTGGAAGGTAAACAATAACTAACAAAGATTGTATAACAAAAGAAGAAAGTATTCCTCTCTTTTACCAACCATGTCAACAGATGACAAAGAATAACGAAGATTAATATTGTATCTTTCCCGGAAGTAATGAATAAAAATAATAATAATAAAACACTTTTAGAGTTATTAATGATAGTATAATTAGGGTTATTACTTTGTTTTGTGTTAAAATCTTTGACTATACGTGGCTGTGAGCTGCCTTCTTCCTTCATGGTTGATGATGTCATGTTTAAGTCGTTGATTTATTTGGAAATCGAAAACGCCTATATAGACGTTATGATCAAGTATCTCATCTCTAGCTGCCCTCTTCTACAAGTATTTCGTATCTCAAGCTATCACGCCTAAAAAGTAGAATTTTCATTTGAGTTTATGATAGTTTGATTAGGGTTATTACTTTGTTTTTAAAATTTTTTAAATAATTATATTAAAAAAATTAAAAAATAAAATAAAAAACCAATTCAAATCACCAAAAAATACCCCAAAATAAAACTTTGCTCCGAAACGCCTCGCTTTGGCCAAAGTGAGGCGTTTCGCTTTTAAATTTCAGCTTTTCTGACCCTCGTACTGACCCCCCTCGAAAAGGGAGCAAAGCGCCTCGCTTTGGCCAAAGCGATGCGCTTTGAGGGGGGTGGAAATAGAAGGAGGGGGTGTGAATAGACCGAGCCTTTTGAAAAGGAGTTTTAAAAAAAGTGTTTGGATTAGCTTTTGGGATGAGAAACATCAAAAAGTCAATAAATTGTTTTTTTAAGTGTTTCGCTTAACTTATTGTGAATATTATTTGTATGAGTGATAGATTTGTAATTTTTTTTTCCAAAACTTAAAAGCAAAAGCCAGAATTTTAACTTGTCAAAGATAGTTTTTAGTAATGATCCCTCCATGATTCTAAGACTCCAAAACCCTAGCTTGCTCTTTCTGGTACGTCGATTTTATATATTTAACATCAATTATTTCTCTAATTGATCTGTTATACAAACTAAAATCACTCTAATATCGTGTTAATTGAAAAGGGTATTGCTTAATATCATCTTATTATACGCACTTGATCACGACAACAAGTCACAATTCTGTACTCAATCGTTAAACCTAACATTTTAGATACATATTCTATTCCAATCATTACATTGGTAGTTAGAAAAGGTTATATCTGTTATACATCTGTTAATTATGTTGTTTGATTTTTTTTTATTGTAATATGTTCAATGTTTTTAAGTGCTGTTTGTGGGTTTTGGTAAGTCTGATATGAATTGAACTATGTGTTATGTTGCAAGCTTGGTTTAGAAAAGCATGTGGCGATTCGAGGCGTTTAGGCTTTAAAAGCCGAGGTGTGATGTGCTGCTTAATTTATAGCTAGGTAAGGTTTATTTACAATCTGAAGATATGTTTCTCTCATCTTTTTTACATTTTAACCTCAGTACTTTTATCAAGTAAACCGTTCATAATTTCTTCATCCCTTTAGTTGTTTTTACCTATGTAGTCGAAAGCCCAAGGCGCAGGACGACAGAGCCTCGCCGCTTAAAAAGAGAGGGCTTGTTTAAGCTAGGCGCGTAGTATAGAATACCGTTTTAGGGGTTTTTTTTGACATGTTTTAGGCTTGTTAAGGGCTAGTTTAGGTTGTTTATGGTTGATTCCAGTCTTATTTATTTATTTTTTTAAATTTATTTTCTTAATTTTTTTATTTTACCATTTTGGCCGGATTTCTGCCAGAAAATGCTATGAAGCCCGCCTGAGAACTTGAAGGGCGCAGCCCGTTTTGTGAGCTGGCTTCGCCTAAGCGCCTAGGGTGCTTTTGACAACGTCGGTTTTTACATATGAGCCTCCTAGGCTCATACACACCTTGTCTTGTCTTGACAAAGCACGAGGCGCTCCGAGGCTTTTTAGATCCTAAAAGCCGAGGTGTGAGACGCTGCTCAATTTACAAAGTAATTAAGTATATTTACAACCAGAAGTTGTGCCTGTCTCATCTGTTTCACATATAAATCCTTTTTTTATCAAGTAAACCTTTCGTAATGTCTGAATGCTTATGATTATTTCTACATACAAGCCTGTTACAAACCCTAATGTTGACTAATATTGACCCAGAATGCATGAAAGCACCTGATGCGATTTCCTGGGCGCCTCTTAAAACCAAGTTTACAAGTTGAGGTTCGTTCGGGGTAATATGAGTACAAGTCATATCAGGATTGATGATAATTAATGGCGACAAAACCGTTAAACAACATCTGGATTCGACGCCAGCAATGTCCGTGTGGAGATTGGAAATGTTACATTAAATACGAAGGAGATGATCAGACAACTGTGGGGTCTGAATTGGTAAGCCGTGACAGCGCCACGTCATCATCAAATATTATCTTTACACCATATGTTGGTCAGATATTTAAAACTGATGATGAAGCTTTCGAGTACTACTGTAACTTTGCACGAAAGAACGGGTTTTCTGTAAGGAAAGCTCGGTCAACAGAAAGTCAAAATCTTGGGGTTTACAGGAGGGACTTTGTTTGTTATCGGTCCGGGTTTAATCAGCCGCGAAAAAAGGCGAACGTGGAACATCCGAGAGATAGAAAATCAGTAAGATGTGGATGTGATGCAAAGTTGTATTTAACAAAAGAAGTTGTTGATGGTGTAACACAGTGGTATGTTTCTCAATTTAGCAACATTCATAATCATGAGTTATTAGAAGACGATCAAGTGCGTCTCCTGCCTGCGTACAGAAAAATACAAGAATCTGATCAAGAACGTATTCTTTTACTTACAAAAGCTGGATTTCCGGTTAATCGGATATTAAAAGTTCTAGAATTAGAAAAGGGGGTTCAGCCGGGACAACTACCGTTCATAGAAAAAGATGTCAGAAACTTTGTGAGAACATGCAAAAAGACCGTTCAAGAAAACGATGCCTTACTCACCCATAAACGGGAAATCGATATGTTGGCACTTCTTGAAACGTGTAGAGCTGCCACACAACGAGATGAAGGATTTATGTATAATTACACAACTGATGAAAATGGTAAAATTGAAAATGTTTCGTGGGCTTATGGGGATTCTATTCAGGCTTTCTCGGTTTTTGGAGATGTGGTTACTTTTGAAACTACTTATCGGTCCATCACCTACAATATGCTTCTTGGTGTGTGGTTTGGTATTGATAATCAGGGCCGGGCATTCTTGCTCGGGTGCGTTTTGCTTCAAGATGAAACTTCTCAGTCCTTTTCGTGGGCCCTACAGGTTTGGTGGTAATCATTTCTCATGATCATTCAGGGGGTGTTTCGATTTGTTATTTAGAACTGATTATCTGATAATTCATGAACCCCCTTAGTATTTGTACCCTTTATGTCTTCTTATTGTTGTTTTGTGTTAAAACAGGCTTTCATCCGATTCTTGAGAGGGAATCACCCGCAAACAATTGTAACGGATATAGATTCGGGCCTTAGAGATGCTATTGCAGCCGAGTTACCGAACACTAAACATGTGATTTGTATATGGCATGTGTTATCTAAATTATCCAGCTGGTTTTCTTTGTCACTTGGATTGCAATATCCCGAGTTTAAAGCCGAGTTTGAGTTGGTGTGTCATATTGAAAACATAGAGGACTTTGAGAACCAATGGAATCACGTCATGGCTCGGTTTGGAATTGAGTCAGATAAACATGTCTCTCTTCTGTTTTCTTACCGCGCTTTTTGGTCCGTTGCTTATATCAGAGGCTACTTTCTTGCCCGTACAATGACAGTAGATTACATGAAATCAGTGGATAAATACATGAAGAGTATCTTGAGTCCGCATTCATCTTTCAAGAGTTTTTTTGAACAGGTATGTTAGGTGTTCGTTATTCAAACTCGGTTTTTAGGCCTGTAAACAAACCGAGCAAACACGAACATAGGCATGTTCGTGTTTGTTCATTTAACTTTAACCGAACACAAACGCGAACACATATTTGTGTTCGTGTTCGTTCATTAAGAAATTTGTGATGTTCGTGTTCGTTTATGAACATAATAAATGTACGAACATAAACGGACGTTCATTAACATAATAAATGTAGACGATTTTGTATTACTAAAAAACCCAATTACTAATTGGTTATAGTAGGTAAGGCCCAATTTATGTTTATATTTATATAAATATAACTACTTATGTAATTAATAAAACTTAAACAAACATAAATAAACGAACATAAACAAACGAACCTAAATGAACGAACACAATGTTTGTTTATGTTCGTTCATTTAACTAAACGAACAAAATTTTTGTTCGTGTTTGTTCGTTTATTAAATAAACGAACTTCCTGCCAAACAAGTTCAGGAACAGTTCGTGAACGTTCGGTTCGTTTACAGGCCTATCGGTTTTCCTGAAACAATCTTGACCCAACTGCCTAAAACGAGTCACATGGGTACGTATTTAAAACTCACCAAAATCACTTCTGTTTATAAAAATTAAGATTAATATTGTAGCAGAATTTTTTTCCTAATCTTACCTAATACATTATTTATCCATGGGCAAAAAAGTGTTGGCTGGCCAGCCCGACCCTATCCTTTTTGTTTCGGACCCATCTTGAAAGTTACATGCGTTAACACTAACCCATTTTGATATGTCCATCAACGTGCCCTCTACGGTCTTCTTTCTTTCATTTGGTCACGAAAGTTGGTATGTTTAATTCTCTTAGGCGTTCATTAACGAACCTTAGTTTTCTAGAGATTGAACTTTGACCCAGTTGCCTAAAATTTGGCCGAATTGGGTTGCTAATAAATCTCCAACCAGTTAAACGGGTCCAAAGTTACCCAAAGTGTTTTCAAATGAATAATAGATTATTTGTTTACAATGTTTCAAACAAAACGGTCAAAAAATGTTGATGGGTCTGACCGGTATGGACCCATATAATTTTTTTTTGCTTTTGACCTGTCATTTTGCCATCTATACGGTTTTCTCTCTTTCGCTTAATCCAAAAGGTTAATATATCTATCCTCTTTCTCCTCAGGTAAGTGTAGCTGCAAGTGTTGCTTTTCAAAACAAAGAAAGGGTGCCGAATTTACCCTTAAAGACTTGTTTACCCATGGAAGAACACGCACGGAGTATACTTTCACCTTACGCCTTCAATGCTTTACAACAAGAACTCGTGCTTTGCATGCAATATGCAGCAACAGATATGGCAAACGGGTCGTTTCTTGTGAGACATTATAATAAACTGGAAGGAGAGTGTTTGGTCATTTGGATACCAGATAATGAACAAGTTCATTGTTCTTGTAAAGAATATGAACACTCAGGTATTTTATGCCGACATTCTCTTCGGGTACTTGTACTCAAAAACTATTTTCAAATCCCTGAAAAATACTTCCCGCTGCGGTGGCGACTCGATAGTTCTCTAGTCATCTCGGATGATCAAATAACGCCACAAGATAACACTGATGAGTGTTCTGAGACCTTTCATTCTCTCACTTCAACTTTATATTCCGAATCATTGGTCTCGAAAGAGCGTTTTAACTATGTTCATAGAGAGTTGACACAAGTTGTTGAAATTGTTAGAAATATGCCTGTTTTTGATGAAGTTACTCTGGATTTGGCACCTAATAATGTTAGTGAATTGTAGGTGTTTGATTTATTGTGTATCCTTCTGAGTTTCTTGGGCAATGTTTTATAATATGATCATGGAAGATGTCACATGTATAGGTAAAGCAGAAAACTTTGTGAAGAAAAATGTTTTGAGCTATTTCCACAGTTGTAAAGTTATTTGCTGGGCACTCTAGGTGCTATAATGGACTTTGGTATGTTGCAGGGGTGTTCGTAACTATTGAAACCGAACAAACGTTCAAACCAAAGCAAGTCGGTCGGTTTGTTGGGTTTGAGATCCAATCTGTTCGGTTTTTACTGTTTGATGGTTTAACGATTTCTTTCAACATATAAGAACATTGTAGGGTTTTATTTTTATTTTGGTTTCTGCTTGTATGCAAATATGTGTTTTGTTATTTTTTCATTCCATTGTAATGCTCTGATTCGATTCTTAGTAATTCTCGCACCAAAGTAACAAACTCGAATTGCTTGAACCGACGTTTTAGGTTCTATTAGAGTTTTGCTTCATTTGTTACATCTTGTTGTAGGTTCGATTAGAGTTTTGCTTAATTCGTTACATCTCGTGTCTTGTTAAGAAATAAATACATATTTTTGACTCGTTTTGAAGGGCATGCATAGCAGTGTATTCTACAAGATGAAAATAGTGGTAGTGAAAATAGTGTATTCTACATAATACGAAAAAATTAAGATGGAATAAAATGTACGTAAAAGACGCTGATCATTATTCTTCACATCGTTTAATTAAAATTTAAACACACAACGGTTAGAATTATGTTATTCGAAGTTTAAATGTGCATTGTGTTATTAATTTAAAAAAAATATATGAAATAAATTTACACCAGCACAATTCAAAAAAGAATTATTATTGACCAGCGGCATTTTTGTGGTGAGATAAGACTTAGGGACCATAAGGTCCTGGGTTCGAATCTAGGGCTGTTCAAAACGCTCGGCACTCGCCGATCTCTCGCCGCTCGCCGATCGATCGCCGCTCGTTCGGAATTTGCTCGGAAATTGCTCGCTTGATTTTCCGCTCGGTTGTAAACGAGCCGATCGGCTCGGTTCGGTTTATAAATAAGCCAAGCACGAGCAAGGGTCCGCTCGGCTCGGTTCGGCTCGATATAATTTTTATTAGTTTATTATATATATACACATTAATTACAATTATATTTATAGATTTATACATACTACTCTATTGGATTTGGCTCAATATATGCATATATACAATTATATTTATAGTTATTGGCCCAATCAACCCAATGATAAGTTAACACTAAGTTTGATTGTAAAATCCTAAGTCGTGAGAAAACATGCTTGACTTCTTATTCGCATTAGCTGTCCACGATCAATCATCTCCCGCTATCAACCTACACCACAACACGACAATCGTTCTCTGTAGTATGCTCATCATCTCACAGGCTTTAACTAGAGCGCCATTCTCGAACGGTCGAACCTTAGTCATCACTAGGCAGCGAGAATATTAAAGGAAACATCCCAAATTTATGGTTGTCCGAAAACACTAGCCGCTCATCGCTCGCTCGAAAAAAATTGCGCTCGAACAATGCTCGTTCGGTTTCCGGATCGATTGTAAATGAGCCGATCGGCTCGGTTCGGTTTGTAAATGAGCCAAGCACGAGCAAAGGTCCGCTGGGTTCGGCTCGGCTCGTGAACAGCCCTATTCGAATCTCACAAAGGGGGTTTTCTCATAATTATGAATTTCCTCCTGAATTGGTGACTTGGTGGTGGAATATAATCGTGTGGCAACATTGGTGACACGATGATACTCCAGTATTCCGTGAGTGATTCCAATTTGTTGGCCGTTAAAAAAAAATTATGCAAGTTTAATCAATTTAGTTAGTTCATAGCTTATTTAATTGCCTTATGTATAAATTTATGGTCTTCATACTCATTTGTAGATACGACAATACATTAGAATCTTCTCTCAAACTCCCATTCTATAATATTCTAGTTGCTCCTTAATTAGTAGGAAAATAAGGCACAACATTAGAAAATATTGGTGTACAGTCAATTTTTATTATATGTAAACCACCTCTATTTTTTCCATTGACTTGACATTTTGACTAAACATTTAGTTATAATTAAATTTTAAACTTTTGGTAAAAAAATTGTTGATATTTATGGTGTGTATAAATTTTATACTTTTGGTAAAAAGAATTTGTGTAATTTTGAGAAAATTTGTAGCTGTGATGTTCACTAAATATTTCATTGGTAGTTATTATTATTTTTCCTTACAATTTATAAGGCTTCCAAATATTATTAACTTACCCGTTTTTATTTTCCATCATGTGATCAATATTGTTTTTGAATTGTTCGTGATTACTGAATGATTCAAACTGGCAAACAGTAAAAAATTTTTTTATCAAGATGACATTTGTATAATCACAATAATAAATATGAATTATTTAAGCCCTAGCCACGTGTCGTTTAGGGATGACCATAAGACGGGTATTGATGTTTCTAATCCCATATCTGACCGTAAAATAGTGTCTGTTACCCGTATATTTAATTGTGTAAAGGCATAAATGCATAACCCTAACTTGAACCCGTTTAACCATGTACCCGAACATTACTTTTCAACTCATTCATACGAATGAGTCAAAGAATAGTAAGTTAAAATGTGCTATCAGATTGCAAATGTGTTGTTGTAATAAAATTTTAAGCGGGTTAAATGGTTGTAAACAAGTTTGTGTGTTATAAACGAATTGTAACAACTTCATGAGTACCTTGGTTGGACACATCACACATAATAATAGATGTTTTAAATTTTTATAGTCTTGATTTTAAATGGGCTGACAGTTAGACTTGTCTAATTTTAATACAACCCAGACACAAGTTTTTTATTTAAACTCTATTCACACATTATTTATTAAAGGAAAAATTACAAAAATGGTCCTTTATGTTTACCTGTTTTTTCAGTAGGTGTCCTTAAACTTCAAAAGTGATGAGAATCGTCCTTTATGTTGTAAAATATTTCAAGTTTCGTCCTTTAGCACTAACCTGGTTAGATTTTTTGGTTAAGTTTAGTCATGTGGACCCACATTAGGGCCAAATGGCAGTTATACCCTCGTTTCTATCATCTCCATCACCACTACCACCTACATTCTTTATACCACCTCCAGGTTTCACCACCACCACCACCACCTCTACCACCAACCTGCCACCACCACCACCTGAAACCTTCAAACAACATTCAAACAACCACCATCACCTTCAAACAACCACCACCACCACCTGAAACCTTCGACAACCACCTGCTTCTTCTTAGCCGAAACCCTAGGTTTCGTGCTTCTTCTTAACCTGCTTCTTCGACAACCACATGCTTCAAACAACCACCACCACCACCTGAAACCTTCGACAACCACCTGCTGCTCACCACCCCCACCTGCTGCTCACCACCCCCACCTGTTGCTCACCACCCCCACCGCTTCTTCTTCCCCAAATCGAATTGCCATCTGCTTCTTCTTAGCCGAAACCCTAGGTTTCGTGCTTCTGCTCATTGAGGTTGAAATCTAGTTTGTTAATGATAAATGTGAGTTGGGGTCTCCTAATCGGCCCCTAGAGGATCTGTTGGTATCATAACTTTGAACAAAATCAGTCTAAAATCAAAAGCCCCAAATTCAAGTTCCTTATGACCCTATCTTTTTAATCTGGTTAATTATCCCTATAACAGATCTGACAATGATAATTTATCAAAGGGCTTGTATTAATCGGTCAACATACGGTTTAGTATCATCAAAATCAGGACGGAAGAAGGTGGGTGGAGTGGTGGTGGCAGGTGGGGCAATGGTGGTGATGGTAGATGATGGTGGCAGAGAGAGAGAGATAGAGAGAAGAGAGAGTAATTGTTTTTTTTTTAATTTTGGACCAAAAGTATAAGTTAATTACACAACTAGTCCCTAAAAGAGTAAAAAGACAAATTTACCCTCATGTGCAATGCACATGACTGGATTTAACCAAAAAATCTAACCAGGTTAGTGCTAAAGGACGAGACTTGAAATATTTTACAACATAAAGGACGATTCTCATCACTTTTGAAGTTTAAGGACACCTACTGAAAAAACAGGTAAACATAAAGGACCATTTCTGTAATTTTTCCTTTATTAAATGAGTAACTATTTAATCCAAAAGCCGATTATTTTCATCATGCATTTTTTAGTTATGCTGTGGTGGTAAAGGTTTTGATGTTTCAAATGAGAGATAGGGAGTTCAAGCTTCATAAGAGGCAAAAATGAGTATATATCTAAAGGGAGAAAGATTTAACCGTATTAAGTACACAAATTATATATATTACTAAAGTACAACGTCGGTGGCCTCCCATCTTCCACAATCAGGTATTGACACGTGGCATACCACCATTTCAAACACACCTCTCACCTTCTCTCTCACACACATGCTCATCGCTTTGTACAACAGTACAACACCGCTGCCAACGGCTTTGTCGTTGCCCTCTGTTCTATGGCTTCGCCACTGCGGTTATCAAATGGCTGCTCATCTCATGGATGAAGCTGATAACATGCCGACGCTGTTGACCACCAGGCAGCAAAAGTTGTCACCGCCATCGTATCTTTCGCTTAGAGATAACCTTCTCCGACAAACTTACCGATGGTTGCTATGACGATTGACGCAACCAAAGTTAGAATGGACGACGTTAAACAGACAGATTTCCGCGGTCATGGTTGTAGTTTCCGTTGCTCGTAGACGTTGCATATGACATAGATCAGATATGTATTATGGTTTTTTGGTTTGTACCAAACAAGTCCTCTAAGTATTTGATATTTACTTGGCATATTGTTTTTTTTTATTTATTTTGCAAATGTGACACTTAGGTTGTCATTCTGCTACTACAAGTCTTATTGTTACTTTTGAGTTTAGATTAAAATCGTAAGCACGTGTTTATTCTTAGGTACGAACTTTTTTATGCATTATTTACGAATCGTGTGTCGACAACCGTTCGTTGTAGCTCAGTTCGTAGCGCGCCTACCTTTTAACCACGTATTCGTACGTTCGGACTACATGGATGGCATTTTTCGCAGTCATATTTATTCTTAGTGGGTTAGATTAGGGATGGCAACGGGCCGGGTTTGGGCCGGGTATGGCTAATCCCAATCCCGTACCCGGTTATAAAAACTTGTCCCATACCCGGCCCAAAACCCATCGGGTATGGGACAGGTAATTACCCGTTAGGTATCGGGTATACCCACGGGTTTCGGGTATACTAGTGGGTTTCGGGCTTCGGGCATAAATATCGGGCGTCAACGAGTTAAGTTTGAACCAATACAAAAGGCGAAATGTGATAAAAAAAAAAGGTAGGTTGCTTCCATAAGTAAAACCAATACATCTTCACTAAAAACAAAAGCAGATACGATGTGAAACAAATAAAAGTTGTATTTGTTTCCCTTTAAAAATTAGGATTACAAGAGATTTTAAACGGTATGTTTTCATAGGGTCATATTTTTGCGCATAAATCATAGTCTTCAATTATTAATATAATGAATGATATTAAGCTACCATGAAACTTCTCACAATAATCATCTAAGTTCCAAAAAATGTTATCTAGTTGAAAGTGTAGTTGATATCCATATGTATATATGCTTCAGATTTAGGACTTAATAAATAATATACAAATAAAAAAAACATATTTATGTAGTGTATATAAACGGGTAAACGGACATATAAAATCGGTTAATCGGAACGGGTAGACGGGTATATATAATCGGGTAAACGGGCATATATAATCGGGTAATCGGGGCGGGTAAATGGGTTTAACATTAAATCCCATACCCGTCCCAAATTTTCAAAACAAATCCCATACCCGGACCCATACCCGTTTATCCGATCCCAAACCCGTCCCAAATGTGTCGGGTATCGGGTTT
Source organism: Ambrosia artemisiifolia (assembly GCA_032199755.1). Taxonomy (NCBI): domain Eukaryota; kingdom Viridiplantae; phylum Streptophyta; class Magnoliopsida; order Asterales; family Asteraceae; genus Ambrosia; species Ambrosia artemisiifolia. The sequence goes on along the minus strand of CM063515.1, from coordinate 49,240,047 downwards.
TCCCGTCGGGTTCGGGTTTGATTGCCATCCCTAGGTTAGATACGTGTCCGCGGGGCAACGCCTGCGGAGCAAATACTAGTTTATTATGATTTCTCATTTTTTATGGATAAAACATACTACTCTTGAAAAAACAAATTATCTGATTTTCAAAAAAAAAAAATTAATAATAATAATAATAAATTAATAAAATAATAATAATTTAAAGTTTAGCGACTTACTCACATCAAAATAAAGCCAATTGGTGTGGTCTCGGGGAAAGGCCTCGGTGGGCTGATGTGTCAGTCGGTGGGTCGGGGAACACCGCCCCCTCCCCGGTTGATTTTTGGTGACTTCGGTGGAAAACCACTGTTTGTGCTGAGCAACCCCATTGGTCCATTTTTTTAAATCAAACTTTATATAATAAAAAAAAGAAACAAGAAATGGGGGAATTGGAGGAAATCATTTCCAAACTTTGGGAGAGAAAAGAAGAAAATAAGATTGCGCTGATGTGATATTTAAGGGAGTTGAGGGAGATACTCTCCACACCATGTAGCCTAAGAACATTTTGTCGCCTTTCAACATTCAAATGACTCACTCAAGTGACCATTTTTTAGAAAAAAAAATATGAAACCTAAAACGGTAAAACCTCTATTGTTAAGTTTTATAATTAAAGATTTAATTACCTAAAAATAAAACCAATAAATATATACCACATACATATTTCAATAACCGTGTTTCTTCTAGTATAATTAATTATATGTTGCTTATTAAAATAAGACCAAGTCTTGGTCTTCTTCCTTCCTGACCCTTACCACCAAATTCAGACCTCTTTTCACCTTCAACTTTCTCTCAATTTCATATGTGTGTGTATATATATATATATATATAAATATAAACATACATATGTACATATATTACTCACAGACGCATATTATTACACTTACAAAGGGCTGCAACAATGGAGAACAATGGAGATGAAACAAGAGTATTCACAAATTCAAAAACACTATTTTACAGTCTCTTCATCTTTTTCATCATATTCGTTTGCTCGCTATCAATCCCTTTTCGATTTCAATCTTTTGAATTAATAGTCAAAAACATTTTTGATATCAATGACAGACACTGCATATTTTTGCTATGCAATTGTATTCTGTTCTTGCTGTTTCTTGATTCGGGTACCTACCGAATAGAACCAGAAGCAAAAAAGGTTGAATGTGATAAGATATCAGTATCTAGTGTCCATGATCATGTCAATTCTTTAAATCTTCATGTTCATGTTAATAATGAGCATGAATTAGCAACCGAAGTGAAAGATAGTGCGATTTTGGTTCATGTTGATGAGGACGATGATGATGATAGTCGCATTGAAGGTACTGAAACAGAATTGAATTTGTATGTTGAGGATGGACATGAAATGGTGGCAGATATTGTAGTTCTAGAAGAAGAACATCATGACCAAGAAGAAGCAGAGGAATTTAGGCAAAAATGTGAAGCATTTATAAAGAAAGTGAGACAGACTATGCATCATGAAGGTCCTCTCTACCCAATGATCGATAATCAAGAATCTGTTGGTTAATAACTAATAAGTTTATTGTTGTTGAAAGTATATGGATAAAGTGTGTCAGTTTAGTGTTGCAAACATTTTGTATACAATTTAGTTGGTATTAATATTAAGTTGTGATCAAGTTGTTATGTTGGAGTCGAGGGTCTCTTCAGAAGCAGCCTCTCTATTCTCAGAGATTGAGGTAAGGTCTATCTACACCTTACCCTCCCCAGACCCTACTAATAGTTCCGCTATTTGTGGGATTTACTGGGTATGGTTGTTGATCAAGTTGTTGTGTAGAAGAACGAGTTGGTATATATTGTTTCACCTGAGCTCATTTTCGACTAAAGCTCTGTTAAAAATATAACATCTATAATAATTTCAATTTTATTACTTTAAATGTTTAAATCAATCTTATTCTTTTGCATAAGAATTCTTTTGTAGGAATTGGGCTAAGAGATGGATATTGGGCTGATTCGGATGGGCTTGTACAAAAGAAGGAGTTCGTGTGTTAAAGTGTAGGTGGGCTAAAGTGCAAGTGGGCCTCTGGTCTGTTTAAAGAGTTTATAACCAGAGTCAATCCTTATCATTCATTTGATGCAATTCGTGTGCTTCTCAATCCGACGGTGGGAGATTAGCCAAAGCGTGTTTCTTGGGTAGAAGCTTCCAGAGCTGCTATATATACGTTGTGTTTGTATCCATTGAACACTTTTGATCATTTTCATCTTTCTTTCCTCACTTTGTAATCAGTCATCTCTCTAGATGATTACGGTTCAGTGTTTGTAGTTGTTCATCTTCTTTGATGATCTGCTAAGTCTAATCAGTGTCTATGTTATGAGATATTGTGAGCGTTTGTATTTCTTTGTTCGTTGTAATCAGTTGTTCATCTTTCTATGAACAGCTTGTTTGTTTGATTTGTAATCTTTTCTTTAATAAAGTTCTTTAGTATTTGATCTTAGAAAAGTTCACATGGTATCAGAGCTCGAGGTTGAGCTCTGTTCTTGAGTCGTTGATTCCGCTGCTGTTGTGATTGAAGAAGTCTTCTGTTCTTGGATCTTGGATTTGGAAAAAACAGATCTAGGGTTTTGTGGACTCTGAAAGGTTGTGCTGATTTCTTGAACTTTGGAAGGCTATTCTTCTTGCTCTCTGGTGATATAACCCTAAGAGAAGGTTATACACTACGAGTTTATTAGTGAACCCTAACTTGGGCTATATTGGTTAGATCTTTCTGATTTCATTTTGTATTTCATAGAAGTTGTTCTAAGGAGTCGATTGTATAGGGCTTGAGACCCTGTTTAGCTTTAGGGTTGGTCTAGATTTAGGTGGCTCCTACACAAGGACCTGCGTTGGCACCAACGAGTGACGAACCAACGATCTGGATCACCTGTGTCGCTTTGCCTGTGTCTGATTGATCTTTGTTTATGATTAGCTGCTTGGATTCTTCTGTGTGTTTGATTGGTTTTCATTCATTGGTTTGTTCAAGTTTAACCTAATCAATTTGTGTAATATCTGAAGCAGTATATCTTTAATCTTGACTGTTCTTGTTTGCTCTGATTACTGTGCAATCTTTTTTTATTAGTAACTGAAGGGGTAAGGTACCAATTCTGGCGCGCAGGCGCACCCTACGCCACAATGTCGTCGTATTAAATACACCCGCAGAGAACTCACCATTCAAAATGGTTAACTTCAAAGTGCATCATGCCTTCGGGGAACATCACATGGGGAGTACATTCCACCCGCATCGCATCATGCGCCAGTCCTGGCGATGGTCTCACGCGAGAGACAAGTAGCAACTATGCGCCCCAGGTCTCCCGCACCTGTTTGGCGCTTTAGCAGAGAAGATGCAACTCCCCTAAGCCCCACTTGCTGCACAGGTTCCCAGGTGTCAGAGGTCACTTCAGATTAGTCTTTTAGAGAAAGCTAGCCACCTGACACACCCTGGCAGCAGGAAGAAAACGAGGTCCCTTCAGTCAACCTCAACGCGCCACGTGGACCAATGGCAGGGCGCCATTTCTGCATGTTTTGCTTTATGCAAACCTTCAGTCCAAACCCAACTGGATGGTCTTCTGGAAAACAGGCCCAGTTCCTGGGCTTAAGCCCGTCACTCCTGAAATGGGCCGCAAGCGCCTGACCCATGCATCCTCTATAAAAGGGATGCTTCACTACCTTTTTATGGGTTGATCAATTCACCATTCAAACACACACACTTGTAATACACTTGTATTTCATCTTTATACTTGTAATCGTTCAAAGTAATGAAGATTGGACTTTTTCAGTGGACGTAGGTCAACGAGACTGAACCACTTATATCTTGTGTATTTTTGTACTATTTCTTAACTCTCTTTTTATCTTTCGGGCCACGGATCTAGTCTCGGTGTGAGCAAAGGATTATATCCTGCAGTGAACACGAGTAGCCACCCCACATTGTACCCTGAGTTATACTCGTTGTTTTTTCAGTAATCATGTTTGATACTAGTAGTGAATCTGGTGATGGTAGACTAGGTGTTACTCTTGTTAGTAAACTTGATGCTAGTGATCCATTGTATCTTCATGCTAGTGATTCTGCTAATGTTACTATTGTGAATGTCAAACTGAAAGGTACTGAGAATTATACTGTGTGGTTTAATGCTATGGTTTTAGCCTTGCAAGTTAAAAATAAGTTAGGTTCTATAAATGGTGATTGTGTGAAACCTAATGATGATCATGTGCTTGTTAGGCAGTGGGATAGATGTAATTCAGTAGTAATGACTTGGATTTTAAATTCCATTTCTGAAGCTCTTTATTTGGGACAAATTTATTCAAAACTTGCCTCAGAAGTGTGGAGAGATCTAAAAGAAACTTATAACAAATAGATGGGTCTGTTGTTTTTTACTTATACTAGAAAATTAATTCATTTAGTTAAAATGGAATGTCTGTTTCTGAGTATTATCATAAATTGAATGTCATGTGGAAACAACTTGACCATATATTACAGTTGCCTTCTTGCACATGTGATGCTTCCAAAGACTTCAATAATTATAATCATATGATAAAACTAATGCAATTTCTTATGGGTCTAGATAGTGTTTACCAACATGTGAGAACTACTTTATTGTTTAAGTTTGAACTTCCTTCTGTAAAGGAAGCCTTTGCTATGGTTTCTAGAGAAGAGTCTCATAGAAACTCCAGCATGGGAAGTAAAACTCAAACTGTTAATTTCAATGCTAAAACTAATCAAGTAAGTGAGTCTTTCAGTAATAGTTTTAATAATAACAAAAGGTTTGGTAAATGAGGAAATCAGTCTTGGAAGTGTACACATTGCAACAAGACAGGACACTTAGTAAATAAGTGTTTTGAACTTGTGGGGTATCCTCCATGGGCTAAACTTAGAGGAAACTTTGGAAAGAAGGCAACTGTTAATATCAATACTACTTCCGATACTTCTAATTCTTCTGCTTATTTAACTAGTGACCAAGTCTCTAAGTTGTTGAGTTTATTGCATGAGAAGTCTAGTGAACCTGTTCAGTCCTGCAATATGCCTGGTAGGATTTTTCGTGCTTCTGCTTTTAATAATAAAGTATATTGTTTTACTAGTTCTAATGGAAAGTTAATTGGGATTGGTTGGATTGTTGATTATGGAGAAAATGAACATATGGTCAATAGTGACAAGGGTTTATTTGATTATGTGGATGTGTCTGATTTAAACATAAAAGTTAAACATCCAAATGGTACTTTTGCAAAGGTCATTAAAATTGGTAAACTAAAACTGTCAAATGAAGTAATACTTCAGGATGTTCTAGTTGTTCCAGAATACTCAGTCAACCTTATGTCTGTTCATAAACTAGCTAGAGACAATAAGTTGTTTATTGGTTTTGATGAAAATATATGTTATTTACAGGACTTGTCAACAAAGAAAGTCCTGGTGACTAGTGATCAGTCTGATGGTTTGTACATGTGTGGTAACTCATGTTCTATGTCTAAGGTGTGTTTTAATTCTGTTAGTGAATTTAACTTGTGGCATGCTAGACTAGGACACCCCTCTGATCAAGTCCTTAAAGTCCTAATTAAGTTCAAATCTTAACATAAATTTAAACAAACTGAATGAGCCCTGTGAAGTTTGCCATAAGGCTAAACAACACAGAGAGCCATTCCCTTTAAGTGAACATAAGACAACTCAATTAGGCCAGTTAATACATATTGATGTATGGGGACCTTATAGAGTTGCTGATAGAGACGGTAATAAGTATTTTTTGACAACTGTTGATGAATAATCTAGGGGAGTCTGGGTTTGTCTTATGAAACATAAAACAGAAGTTTTTGAACACATAAAAGATTTTGTTAACATTCTTTCAAATCAATTTCAAAAACCTATTAAGATACTTAGGACTGACAATGGGACAGAGTTTGTGAATAATCAAATGACAAACTTCTGTAAGTCTAAAGGGATTATTCATCAAACCACATGTGCATATACCCCTCAACAAAATGGTGTTGTTGAGAGGAAACATAGGCACCTTTTAAATGTAGGAAGGGCTTTATTGTTTCATAGTAATCTTCCTATTAGGTTTTGGACTGATTGCATTCTAACTGCTTCATATTTAATAAATAGGACCCTCTCTTCAGTGCTTGGTGAAAAAACTCTGTGAATTCGTTTTAGGATCGTAAACACAAAACGTGATCTCACGAATACCAACTGTAGGGTGCGGAATCCCCTTCGGTTGTGCAAACCGAGTAAGAAATAATCAGTAAAGATCGTGATGAAAACAGAATACGGATCACCGAGCAATTTCCATAACTTTACTCGTGTATTAGATTAAATCAAGAATATTACAGATGAAAAACCTAGACCTAATACAGAGACTCTTACAAACTGGGAAAAGCTCAAATCATCAACTACTTTACAAAATAACTAACTTTTCCCTTTATATAGGCATACCCATTCGACCCTTGCAAGGTTCGAATGGGACCCTTCGAGGGTTCGAATGAAGCCTTCTACTTTTCATTCGACCTAACAATTTCCTCAACATTTAGTACCGGATCACTAGCTGGGGACATACATGAATAATGCACTTACAATCTCCCCCTTGGACCTAGCTAGTGATGTACTAAACTAGAAAGCTATCAAATCTTCAAGTCTTGCATTCACTCATCTTGAACGACTTGAAAACTTTCCATTTTCTTGCACGTTTGAGTCGAGGTTCTTGTCTATCTCTGCAGTAACCTTCGAAGTCTCAGACAGACTCAAGAAATCTTGGCTTTGTCATTTGTTGGTCCAGAGATGAAGACAAAAAAACAATCTTGGAATATCTTCACTTCCATGATCTCACTTATCACATCTTTTACAACTTCTGACTAGTTTCTGTTGTTCTGGTGATCTTGATGTTCAGGTTTGGGTCTTGTTCAGTTACACACTTTGTCGATGAGTCTTGAGCAGTGCACCTGTTGTGTTTGATTCTGCAGAAAAATTTACTAAAAACTGCACAAACTACAACCGGCGTTAGACACGACAAAAATCTCGGAAGTAATCTTTACATCCAATTTGAACCTCAATAGTTCTCCCCCTGAACTATTAAAAATCTCGGAAGTAATCTTGAAAATCTGTTTTCAAGATGAAGCTGGAACTGAAACCCCAAAGGTGATTTTTGAAAGTTTCCATCCTAGGTTATGGCTTTGTACAAATGCACTGGATGCATGGACTGATATTCTAAATTATGAGGAAGGAAGCAGAAAGAATGATGGGTCTGTAGACAGGATGTTTCTAAATTCCACCATGATGGTATGAAATCTTTAAATTTAAACGCACATTTAATATATTTAGACGCATTTGAGAAAAAAATGGTACTTTCTTAACTGGGACACAAGTTACTTAAACACACATTGTATAACATTTAGATGCACTCTTTTAAAAAAATGTAATTCAAACGCACTTATACTACTAATCTAAGCAGTTAATGTCGGAAAATATCGGTGGGATATCGGTAATTTTTATATCATGCAAAATCCATATATATAGAAATTTAACACTAACAATTAAATATAATCTCCTACAATTAACAGATTGACCGCTTGCAACATGCAAAACAATAACAATTGTAGCAAGTGGGAACTTATTAAGACTTTAAACACTAATATTTAACACTGACAATTAACAATTAAGATTTAAAACACTAACAACATCAATAAGAAACAAGACAAATAGAAGAACTAATAAGAAAGATACTGATATCGGGAATATCGGTGATATATGAGTCAAATATCGGTAAGATATCGGTCAAATATCCGTCAATATCACCGATAATATCGGTACAAAATATCGGGCAAAATATCGGTATCAATATATCGGTTGATGACCGATAACCGATATATCGGACCGATATAGCGGATATATCGGTGATATTAACTGCTTAGCTACTAATTTAGACGCACTCAATATTTTTTGACTATTTTATTTATTTATTGACAATGACAGTGCAGCCTCCAGACTACTCTAAACAGGGTGTTAGTTGGATAGATAGGCATAAGGTTTTTCTTAGCAATCTTCAAGATATCTTCTGAAAGTTCAACGCAAAATCATTAGATGAGTTCGACATAATTCTTGTGCCAGTGTTGATAAACACACATTTCTATGTCTTAACTTTTGATGTGAAGAATGGGATATCAGAGTTACTTGACAACTCTAAAGAGGGAGATGACCAACAAGAGCGATATAAAGGCGTACCCGAAATATTGATATATACTTATGTAACATCATATTTAACACAAAAAACATGAAAATATTATTATCATAACCTAATGTTTTTGTAAGAAAATGTTTGTAGAGACACACTTTGTGCCTTTGCTGGAAGACAACATGTCCTATAAGCCCATGGATTCAGAAACTTCAAGTAAATCCGATTATAAGACTAGAAATGCCATGGAGGACGGTAAACAACCATGAAGATTGTGGCATATTCGCTATGAGACACCTGGAAACCTTCAAAGGGCATAAATTTTGGAGCTGTGGTTTTGCAGGTGAATCGGATTTTCAAAAGAAGCAGTTGGATGCATTATGGTGCAAGTACGTTGCGAAGATTGTACTATCACCTTACAACATGGTCAAGGATCATATAGTTGAAAAGGCTAACAAGTTCGCAAAAAGGCCAATCAAAGCAGCGAAAAAAATGTCGGAGAATGCTAAAAAAATTAGAGAGCAGTGTGGATGCAATATAAAGATGGTGATGGGATTTGTCATTATTTAATGATTCTAACAGTTACATACTTGGTTTTTATGATTTTATATTTGGATGCACTCATTTGCAAATGAATTTACATTCTAACAGTTAAATCTTTTAATTTAGACGCACTCATTTGCAAATGAGTTAACAGTTAACATTTTGGACGCACTTTATAAAAATAGAATAGATTATTGTGATTTTACTTAAACGCACTTGTACATGTGTTTTATTATTTCAAACGCACGTTACACTAAAAACACACATCATAAACAGATAATAACAACTACATAAATAAAGTACATAATCAGTTCCCTATGGAGTTTACATAGATTTTAGGAACTAAATTTTAAATTCAATAGAACACCTCAAAAGGGCTATGCGTTTTGTAAGTTGTTCGACAAGATTAACATCGCCTTTTTTTGCATCAATCATAAACATAACCGCAAGTTCGTGAAGACTTGAGCTAGGCATACGCATAAGAAGCTTGGAAATCTCATCTCTCTTACTCATGCCATCATTTATCCTGCTTAGATTATCCGCCAAACGACCCTCAACAGCATAATCTTTTGAAATTTGCTCTTGAATCCTTTTGATCATTTGAGATTTTGATGATGAAGATGAAGCCATTACTGGAAAACAATAAAAAAAAAGGATAAGTTGTGATTGAATTGTGTGGTGTAAAATTATTTCTGTATAGATAAATATATAAATAACACAATAATAACAAGGTGACAAAAAATCATTCACGAGAATTACTGTTATTGTTGGTTACCAATAATTGATCAGCAAACGCACGTGCATAAATAATGCAGACGCACCAATATATGCTTGGATAGAGTCACTAATAATATATTTAAACGCACTCATTAAAAACAATAAAGAAAAATACATAACCATTTACATAAACACACGTTTAATCATTGTGCAACCCTAAAACGCACGTTTACTATCATCATCTTCATCATATATTAACCTTAAGTCAAACCTGTACATCTTTATGTCTGTAAATACATCCACAATCCTTGATTTTAATTAACAAATACATAATCAAAGATCTAAAAGTAAAAAAACCATACGATAATCGGTCTAAGTAATTCGAAAATCAAAACCATATAAAAAAACGTTGATAGATCAAAAACAGAGCATCCTTGTAATCGAAATTAACATTGGGTTTGATTGAATCGTCAGTTAATTAGATAGTCAATCTAAAATACATTATCGATCATGAATTGAATCCTGAATATCATTAGGCATGGTCTATTTCCACCCCCCCCCCCCACTTCTATTTTCACCCCCTTGAAAGCGCCTCGCTTAGGCCTAAGCGAGGCGCTTTCTTTGCTTTTTAACTACCTCGGTACGAGGTCAGAAAAAGCTGATTTTTGACCCAAAGCGCCTCGCTTAGGCCTAAGCGAGGCGCTTCGGATAATTTTTTTTTTTTTTTGGTCTTTTGAGATTAAGGTTTAACATTTTTTTTTTAAGTCAGACGTTTTTCAAAAAAACATTTTTTATGTCAATGGGAGGGTAAACAAAATCGTCGATCCGACTGTTGATTTCTTTCTGCAACAAGGAACAAAATGTCAGCTTTTCCTGAATTTTACTTGCTTGTATGAAAAGTATATTTTAATTGTTCGTTTGACAAACGTCTGGCTAACCTGTCCAGTTATCAATCTCACTGTCCAACAACTGAATTTTACTTGCTTGCATGAAAAGTTTATTTTAATTGTTCGTTTGACAAACGTCTGGCTAACCTGTCCAGTTATCAATCTCACTGTCCAACAACTGAATTTTACTTGCTTGCATGAAAAGTTTATTTTAATTGTTCGTTTTGACAAACGTCTGGCTAACCTGTCCAGTTATCAATCTCACTGTCCAACAACTGAATTTTACTTGCTTGCATGAAAAGTTTATTTTAGTTGTTCGTTTTGACAAACGCTGGCTAATGAATTTTACTGTAATGATCAGAAACATTCCAAATAACTGTTCAATTTCAGCTTTTGTTTAACTATTTTAGCAACTTCCATAGAGAAGGTATCAATCTTACTTCTTGAGTTGAACTTTCCATGATCTACCTTTATCATCTCAGAGAGATATGTGTCAACGATGAAAGGGAACCCGAAACAATAGAAGTGAGATTGATAACTTCTTCCATCATTGTACATATACCTCCTTATCTAAAAACAAATCACATCATTTGTATGAGTAGTGACCCTCTGGCAAACCTGCGTATGAATAGTGACCCTCTGGCACACCAGTAGAACATTAATCGGTTTCATCTTTGTTTTCTTGAGTTTTGCTTTTTTTGGTGAAATGAACTTGAAGAAATGATTTGGTTGAAGAAAGTTGTGTGCCAGAGGGTCACTATTCATACAAATGATGTGATTTGTTTTTAGATAAGGAGGTATATGTACAATGAACTTTTTACGCTAAATAAAACTTACACACAACTTTTTGCTCTAGTGGTGTGCTCTACCTTTTTGACAAACACCTGGCTAACCTGTCCAGTTTGCCAGAGGGTCACTATTCATACACACAACTTTTTGCTCTAGTGGTGTGGCCTACCTTTTTGACAAACACCTGGCTAACCTGTCCAGTTATCAATCTCACTGTCCTTTACGCAGGTTTGCCAGAGGGTCACTATTCATATTATTATTATTATTTACATTATTATCGTTTTTGCTTTACGATAATAATGTAAATAATAATAATAATAATAAGGAAGGAAGGTTTTTGCAAAAACGAAGGTTTCCGCGTTAATGCCGATCCGATTGTTTAAAGTATCAAGACTATGAAATTAGTAAAACAACTGAATTTTACTTGCTTGCATGAAAAGTTATTTCAGTTCAAACTTTTCAAACACCTGCAACATCTCAAGAGTCGAGGTCCTCTGAAAAAGACATCGTACAATGATTTGGCTTGCAATATTTGAAATGGCATTTGAAAATTATCATTTCTTGACATGCTTGGTAACACCTTGATCTGCAATATATGAAAACATGAACATTCCAAATAACAGTTCAATTTCAGTTCAAACTTTTCAAACACCTGCAACATCTCAAGAGTCGAGGTCCTCTGAAAAAGACATCGTACAATGATTTGGCTTGCAATATTTGAAATGGCATTTGAAAATTATCATTTCTTGACATGCTTGGTAACACCTTGATCTGCAATATATGAAAACATGAACATTCCAAATAACAGTTCAATTTTAGTTCAAACTTTTCAAACACCTGCAACATCTCAAGAGTCGAGGTCCTCTGAAAAAGACATCGTACAATGATTTGGCTTGCAATATTTGAAATGGCATTTGAAAATTATCATTTCTTGACATGCTTGGTAACACCTTGATCTGCAATATATGAAAACATGAACATTCCAAATAACAGTTCAATTTCAGTTCAAACTTTTCAAACACCTGCAACATCTCAAGAGTCGAGGTCCTCTGAAAAAAGGCATCGTACAATAATTTGGACTTGCAAAAATGAATTAAAAACAATTGTTGCGAGTTAGGTTTAGTCGGAGGACCACTTACAATGATTCATCAAAGTTGTACAAAGCTGGATGTTTTTACTGGAAAACCAAAACGAGCAATAAACGAAGCGAAACGGAGAGATATAATTTTCTTGGCTTAGAAACAACTTAAAAGAAGCAAAAATGAATTAAAATTATTTTTTGGTGATTAACAGATAATTTTAAAGAATTAAAAGAAATTCAAGTTTTTTAAAAAAAAGGCCAAAGCGCCTAGCTTTGGTCAAAGCTAGGCGCTTGGGTGCCTAGCTTTGGCCAAAGCTAGGCGCTTGACTGGTTTGATTAGACCACAAGCTCCTCGCTTTGACCAAAGCGAGGCGCTTTGGCCTTTTTTTAAAAAAACTTGAATTTCTTTTAATTCTTTAAAATTATCTGTTAATCACCAAAAAATAATTTTAATTCATTTTTGCTTCTTTTAAGTTGTTTCTAAGCCAAGAAAATTATATCTCTCCGTTTCGCTTCGTTTATTGCTCGTTTTGGTTTTCCAGTAAAAACATCCAGCTTTGTACAACTTTGATGAATCATTGTAAGTGGTCCTCCGACTAAACCTACAATACCCATATTTTTTCAAAACATAATTTTTGCATGTTTAATTGATATGTTTGACTTCCAGACTATATTATAATTGATCGTTGGTGGTTTTCATAGCACCTTGTTTGATTACACTCGTGTTCAGCCTTTATCAGGCTGCCTTCATCGTTGACAGTTATCTCTCCGATAAACAACTGTAAAGTTGTTTTACTAATTTCATAGTCTTGATACTTTTAACAACTGACTTTTACTTATGGAATCTTTGTACGAAAATCGAAACCATCTCATTCCATGTTCTCCATATCCATACCTTGTTCCAACCACTAGACAGTACCTGTGGCCAAAAGAACTAGACAGTAAAATCATCTACTTGTAATTACTTTCAAGTTTTTTAGAATCATTGAAGACACCTTTTCAGTTGTTATTCGAGAGATAACGATCATTTCGTTATCATTGCTAACAGACTTTGACCGATCAATGATGAAAACAACCTGAAAAGTGGATACCGCATTCGGAGTCTGATTGCACCGAATCAAGTCTTTCAAGTTTTTTAGAATCATTGAAGACACCTTTTCAGTTGTTATTCGAGAGATAACGATCATTTCGTTATCATTGCTAACAGACTTTGACCGATCAACGATGAAAACAACCTGAAAAGTGGATACCGCATTCGGAGTCTGATTGCACCGAATCAAGTCTTTCAAGTTTTTTAGAATCATTGAAGACACCTTTTCAGTTGTTATTCGAGAGATAACGATCATTTCGTTATCATTGCTAACAGACTTTGACCGATCAACGATGAAAACAACCTGAAAAGTGGATACCGCATTCGGAGTCTGATTGCACCGAATCAAGTCTTTCAAGTTTTTTAGAATCATTGAAGACACCTTTTCAGTTGTTATTCGAGAGATAACGATCATTTCGTTATCATTGCTAACAGACTTTGACCGATCAACGATGAAAACAACCTGAAAAGTGGATACCGCATTCGAAGTCTGATTGCACCGAATCAAATCTTTCAAGTTTTTTAGAATCATTGAAGACACCTTTTGAGTTGTTATTCGAGAGATAACGATCATTTCGTTATCATTGCTAACAGACTTTGACCGATCAACGATGAAGACAACCTGAAAAGTGGATACCATGGATCAGAGAGATTTAAGCTAATCAAACTCATATCTCAAGCCGGTGCAAGTTATGTTGTAGCATCTTTGATCATCTTCTTGTAATTACAACTTTTTCAGTTGTTATCCGAGAGATAGCGGTCAACGATGAAGACAACCTGAAAAGTGGATACCATGGATCAGAGAGATTTAAGCTAATCAAACTCATATCTCAAGCCGGTGCAAGTTATGTTGTAGCATCCTTGATCATCTTCTTGTAATTACAACTTTTTCAGTTGTTATCCGAGAGATAGCGGTCAACGATGAAGACAACCTGAAATGTGGATACCATGGATCAGAGAGATTTAAGCTAATCAAACTCATATCTCAAGTCGGTGCAAGTTATATTGTAGCATCTTTGATCATCTTCTTGTAATTACAACTTTTTCAGTTGTTATCCGAGAGATAGCGGTCAACGATGAAGACAACCTGAAATGTGGATACCATGGATCAGAGAGATTTAAGCTAATCAAACTCATATCTCAAGCCGGTGCAAGTTATGTTGTAGCATCTTTGATCATCTTCTTGTAATTACAACTTTTTCAGTTGTTATCCGAGAGATAGCGGTCAACGATGAAGACAACCTGAAATGTGGATACCATGGATCAGAGAGATTTAAGCTAATCAAACTCATATCTCAAGTCGGTGCAAGTTATGTTGTAGCATCCTTGATCATCTTCTTGTAATTACAACTTTTTCAGTTGTTATCCGACAGATAGCGGTCAACGATGAAGACAACCGGATACCATGGATCAGAGAGATTCAAGCTAATCAAACTCATATCTCAAGCCGGTGCAACACACACTTTCAACCCATTCCTGGTAAACCCAGAGGAAAATGGCTATATTAAAAAAACTTCAAGATTATTGTTTTGTTTTGTGGATCAGACGAGGACTTGCCTGTGTCTTGAAAACACAAGGATGACACACGAAGCTTTAGACTCCAAGCGGATCCCTTGATTGCCGCATTTAATGAAATTTAACGCGCATACCGCATTCGGAGTCTGATTGCACCGAATCCAGTCTTCAAGGTGGACTTAAGCACCTGAAAGGGAAGTTGAAATTTTGAATGATGTTCGTCGACTGCACCTTGAGCAAGCCGCGTTTAATGAAATTTAACGCGCATACCGCATTCAGAGTCTGATTGCACCGAATCAAGTCTTCAAGGTGGACTTAAGCACCTGAACGGGAAGTTGAAATTTTACAGAGGACCTCGTACACCTGACTGCACCGAATCTAGTCTTCAAGGTACCATGGATCAGAGAGATTTAAGCTAATTAAAAAACATTTGGAAACACAAAGATGGAAAAATTCACTAAAAAGCCTAAAATTTCGGACCCTAACACACACAAGACGAATGTTGCAACGTGAGTTCGACCAAGATGACACACGAAGCTTTAGACTCCAAGCAGATCCCTTGATTTGGGTGGAACAAGGTATCATCAATCTAGTATTAAGCACCTGAACGGGAAGTTGAAATTTTGAAGTTGGTTGACGATGTAAAGTTTAAGTCATTGACAATGATTAGGGTTATTACTTTGTTTTTTAAATTTTTTTAACTTTTTATAATTATTAAATTAAAAAAAAAATAAAAAAACCAACTCAAAACATCAAAACAACTACCAAAATAAATTACCCCCTTGAAGCGCCTCGCTTAGGTCTAAGCGAGGCGCTTGGAATTTGAAAATCAGCTTTTTCTGATTCTCGTACTGACGGTCTCGAAGTTAGCTCAAAGCGCCTCGCTTTGGCCTAAGCGAGGCGCTTTGAGGGAGTTAAAATAGAAGGGTGGGGGGTGTAAATATAACCACCCTATCATTATTCTCATTAATTGAATGTTCGTTTTAAGGACGTGTGTAGTGGTAAACTTTAAAAGGGCGCTTTGAATTTTTTATTCCCCATAGCGCCCCGAACACCGCCCCCTGGGGCGTTATGGGGCGTTTTGGGATGGCGCCGTTTTCAGCATACCGGCGTTTTCAATTCTAAATCAATTTTATATTATTATTTTTTAATCAGTTTTATACCCCCTTTCTTTTACACCCAATCAAATAATAACACATACAATCAAATAATAATATTTTAATCTCCATAACCCCCCTCACCCACTACACCCTCTTTTTCCATAACCCCACTTTTATTACTTTTTAATATTTTAATACCACAACCCCCACATAACCCCCCACCACTACACATGCCCTAACTGAAACGTTAATTGAAACGTGGGTGAAGGAAAAATAAATAAATTAAAAACCAAAACAAATGTAGGCCTCATAAACAAGATCAGCAGTTGTGCAAATGGGACCCTCGATGAAAAAAAAAATGATTTCAATGCAGGAACAAGTGTCTTGTTTCTTGATGGGTGCAAAGATCAGCCCATGTTGTTCAACATCTACCACCTTCTTACTGAATCAACAACCCTTTTCTTCTGCAAATATCTCCAGATGGGTATTCAAGATTCATCCCAGAATCAATACAAAAAACATGTTTGAACTCAAATCCTCAAATCTGATTCAGGTTTCTTTGCAGAATGATGGTATGTTCCTAATTTGATCTTCAGTTTTGTTAATTTTATCTCTGGTCTGGAGATATATTTTGAAGTTTTATAATAATGTTAAGTTGCAAATGATAAATTTAAATAATAACTATAACTGTGTTATGGGCACCAATTTTGTTGGTTAGTCCAAAAGTATAAATCTAAGAGCTAGTAATAGTATGATCTATTATTATATTATTAAATGAGTGAGGTTTGTGCCCCTAACAATACAATGATACTAGTTTATAAGTGAAAATTATGTACTTTGTGTTTTTTTTTTTTTTTTTTTATGAACTGGTCCTCTCATACTTTCATACCAAGACAAAACAAGTAACATTTAGATGGTGGGTAAGCGGGCAACAAGCTGCGCCGCTATCCCCTTTTGAATCGCAAAGCCTATCCTACTAAACACAAACCCTTGGTTCTTAGGGCTTTGCGAGTCACTGTGGACCACCTTCTGCACTCGTTTCAGAAACCGTACTGCTTCAGGGGCTAGAGATCCAAATGTGTCAAAAGCAAACGGCAGGAACACATGTTGGTTCTCTAAGCAGGCTGCTTCGTGCTTAGCAACCTTCTTAGCTTCTGCCCTCAAAACTGCCTGCCCCGGTGCAAAGCCGCTGTCTCGCAACCCTACCAAGGGGGAAACCCCTGTCAGGTCAACACAAGCATGTTTGCCCCCAGCCCACCCAAACACAAGCACATCCGCGGGACGCAAGGTAGATCTCCCCTCCCGCGGATCAGTCAGAAAATTGACCGGTGCTTCTTTCTTGGCTGAGACCCCCGCCCTTCGAAGCACGTCCCATAGAACATCTCTGACCAAATCGTGGGTAAGTAATAGAGTGAGGGTTGTGCCCCTAGCATTTTATTAAATGAGTGTGGTGGATTGTTTTAAGAAGAGATTTGGACTGCTGCAAATTATGTGGCGAAAGCGTCGAAGATTTGGACCACCTCTTCACTTCCTGTTATGCAGCTGCTGTCGTTTGGCAACAAATAAGTTCATGGTGCCGCATTCCACTGATTTTTTCCTTTACTTTTCGAGACTTAATCAAGGTACACGAGTCCATCATCGCAACTGAATATAAACGCAAGATAGTGAGAATGATAATTCTAGGTACATGTTGGGTCATTTGGAAGCCGTGAAATGAAGTCATTTTTAAGGGGAAGAGACTACACCTACAAGGGCTATTCGGTGAAATTCATGCTCTTACTTACACATGGATTAAATTCAAGGCGAAACAAGAAGCATTGACGTGGAAGAAATGGGTCGCTTTTAATGTACCAATAACATAAAATTTGAAAAGGTGTGTGTTTTGGTTGTTATATGGTGTTGTATTCCGATGGTGTCTAGAACCTTTCTAGGCCCATTTTTGTATATATTTTGGGTGGAATGAATTAAAATTTGCCGTTCATAAAAAAAAAAGTAAATTTGGCTAACAATATTTGAACCAGTTCGACAGAGACATGTGGGTTAGAAAACGGACCAACTTAAAAAATGGTGTAACTTTACGTCAGGGGTTAAACGCTATAAGTAATGGACGAAAACATCTCAATGATAAATCATGTGGTTGTCTCAACTAGACATAATGGTGTTTCATGTTTGTTTATGATGTCATTTCAGTTCATAGGACTGTGAATTTGAATTTTGCAAAATTCGGCTCGACTTGCTAAATTGGGATCTATTAGTTTGATATAATGGTCTAACATTCAATATTGTATCAATTTTCTTAAAAGTATTCTCTGTGTTTATTTATGCTTTCGCTCTGCGTCAGTAATCAATTTAAGATGCTGTGATTTGTTACAGTTGTATCGAACAATGCTAAGAGTCAAGCGCGACCACCTTCTTTCAGCTTACTCCGACGACTGTTCTTGATTTCCAGTTATCACTTTCTGATGGCTTTTCGAGTAGGTGCAACCGAGAAGCCTTTAGCTAAAGAAAATGTGTTACCAGAACAGTCTGAATCAAATCTTAGTGTAACCATTGTGGGTGCTTCAGGCGATCTCGCCAAAAAGAAAATTTTTCCAGCCCTGTTTGCTCTTTTTTACGAAGATTGTTTACCACAGGTTCTTCGCTTACTCACGTGTCTTGATGTTACCGTTTTTATTACTGATCATTGAATTGAATTGTTGAATGTATGTGTTTCTAATGTAGCTTAAATTTGTTTACTGTTTGTGAAGAATTTTATTATATTCGGTTATGCTCGAACCAAAATGACTGATGAGGAACTGAGGGAGATAATTAGTAGAACGTTAACTTGTCGAATTGATAAGAGGTAATGCTATATCGTATGGGCGTTAAATAATTCGTGTTCAAGGGTTGGCGGGTTGAACCCGAATATGACACTAGTTTTCACGGGTTGACATGAACACGATCTATTTAATTTGAAAATATTATTATTATTATTATTATTATTATTATTATTATTATTATTATTATTATTATTATTATTATTATTATGCAGAGAGAACTGTGGTGATAAAATGGAAGAGTTTCTTGCGAGATGCTTTTACCATTCGGGTCAATACTACTCTGAGGAAAATTTTGAAGAATTGGATAATATGCTAAAGCAGAAGGAGGTTTGGTTTCTTTGTTAGTTTTGATGATTTGATGTACATTCTTACAAATTTTCACAGAATGGAAAGATGTCGAATAGGTTGTTTTATTTGTCTATACCTCCGGACATTTTTGTCGATGTGGTACGGTGTGCTAGTCGTAAAGCCTCCTCAAAAACCGGGTGGACAAGGGTGATTGTGGAAAAACCGTTTGGGCGTGACTCAGAATCTTCTGCAGAGTTAACAAGAAGCTTGAAGAAGTACTTAGCTGAGGATCAAATATTTAGGTGTGTGTTGGATAGACGTGGCGATTTCAACCTGTTTACAAATTAATGGGTCGGTTCTGGTTATGTTTTTTTTTAACTACAAAATCAAATTGTTCAAAAGGTCAAACGGGTCAAAAGTTGCCTAATATGTGTCTTTAGTTCATAAAAACCTCCTAAGTCGTTTCATATAACATATCAGATCATTATTGGAATAGTATACTTTCTGTAATCGAATTTGACACATTAATTACTTACAAAAAATTTCAAAGAAATTTTGGACAAAAAGTGTTACGGGTCAACACTACCAACTGACCTGGCCTGACCCGTTTCAACCTATATTGATTCGTGAAGTTGGAAAGGTATTAACTTTTTGGATGCTTTTTGTTTCCAGGATTGATCACTATTTGGGCAAGGAGCTAGTAGAGAATTTATCAGTTCTTCGTTTCTCAAATCTTGTTTTTGAACCACTTTGGTCAAGAAACTACATTCGAAATGTACAATTTATATTTTCTGAAGATTTTGGGACAGAAGGGAGAGGAGGGTAAGGTAACCGTTATAGCCTGATGATTCTTTTGTTATGTTTGCTTGCTTTAAGAAGCCTAATAAAATTACATGTTTTTGTTTTTGTTATTAGATACTTTGACAACTATGGTATCATCCGCGATATACTGCAAAATCATCTATTGCAAATATTAGCATTGTTTGCAATGGAAACACCCGTGAGTTTGGATGCCGAGGACATTAGAAATGAGAAGGTATCCTTAAATTCTTGAAAATGTTGATGTAGCAATTTAGACCCGTTTTATTTGGTGTAAACACGAAATCTGTATCCAAAAGGTGTTTTGAGTTAACTGAAATGACGCAACCCATATCGGCCTGTTGCCCAACCTATCCATTTTGCCACCTATTTTCAGAAGCAATGCCAATCGATTCTTAATGTATATAGGTCAAAGTTTTGAGGTCAATGAGACCTTTAAGACTCGAAGATGTAGTCATTGGTCAATACAAGGGTCAAAGCAAAGGCGGAAAGTCGTATTTGGGATACACAGAGGACCCCACCATCCCAAACGATAGCATAACTCCAACTTTTGCGGCCGCAGTTCTCTTCATTGATAATGCTCGGTGGGATGGTGTTCCTTTTCTTATGAAAGCCGGGAAAGCCCTCAGTACTAGACGGTAGTACAGTATAACTTTATCATTAGAAAGTACTTGTTTTGACCCAAACCTATTTTGACCCGTTTTGACTTGGCCGTCAGGGCAGAGATCAGAGTTCAGTTTAGAGATGTTCCAGGTAACCTATACAAGAAAAACTTTGGTACGGATATGGATAAGGCTGCAAACGAGCTTGTGCTTCGTGTACAACCCGATGAAGCAATTTATCTCAAGATTAATAGTAAGATTCCTGGTCTTGGAATGAGACTCGACCAAAGTGACCTTAATTTACTCTATCGTATGAGGTAAGAGATTTATTTTAACTTTCCCTGTTATAGCAGCTCAGTTGCATCAAATGACTGAATAAAAGTTTATTAACATGAACATTCGTTAACCCCTTAACATTTATAATCAAGTATTTCATGATCTTAATTTGATAATGAAGGTACCCGAAGGAAATTCCGGATGCATACGAGAGACTTTTGTTGGACGCGATAGAAGGAGAAAGAAGATTGTTCATAAGAAGTGATGAACTTGATGCAGCTTGGTCTATATTTACACCACTTTTAAAAGAACTCGAAACAAATAAAATTGCACCTGAGTTGTATCCGTATGGCAGTAGAGGGCCGGTTGGAGCATATTATCTGGCGGCGAAGTATCACGCCCGGTGGGGAGATATTGCTGGAGATGAATGATTCACATGTATATATTTAAGTGCTTGTTTTTAGTTCTCTTTTGGTGATCTTACTTCTTGTGGAGGGGTTGTTGAGTTAAACTGTCATTGTTTCGTCAAAACAGTCGATGTTTTTGTCGCTAAAGTTCCTAACAAGCTGTTGTTTGGTCACTTGAGTCTCTCCTTTTGTGTTTGATCTACAAACGTGTCATATCAGATTAATTATAAAATTGTCCGCTCCGTTAGAATTTCCGACCCCCCCCCCCCCCCCCCACTACATGAGCGACAAACAAGGGCTGCATCGGTGTTGTCAAGATATTTTTGGCCATGTATTCGTCTCGAAATTTATGGACATCACTGTTGGAGGTGCTCTTATGGTGATCTTGAACCATGTTATGAGATTGGTTCATGTTTGTTAGTTGATATCTAATGGGATTGATGCTATGGAACCCATCATGAACCAAGGTTGTGACATCCAACATCCTAAAATCTTATTGTATCATAGAAGAGATACTTTGTTTTATAATATAGTGTGATAAAATGTCACGTTAAGGGTCAAGGCTGTGAATTTCTAACTTTGTGTCTTACCCATAAAACAAAAGAGGAAGAAAAAAAACTTGTGGGTGTTTAATTGTGTGCAAATTTTTTGCAAGCATAATCCAAGATGAATTCTGAGAGGTTGAAGAGGAACTTGCTAAGAATTAAGAATTTGGTTAATTAATGTGTTTCCGGTGTGAGTTTTAACCACCTTCACAATAGATTGGAAATGATTATAAATATTGTGCAAAGATGATTTTAATTGTTTGAGTATATTTCAGGGTGATGCTATTAATGGGTTAGGATCAAATAAAAAGTTAAATTTGCCTAAGTAGGATGAAAATGAAAGAAAACAAGGGAGTGTAAGGGTATTTTTGGAATAGCCAAATAAACTTTTTATACGCGTGGAGAGGCTTATCTTAAGAACACTAAATATTGTGAGAACGGTGAAAACAAATGAAAAAGAGAAAATTACGCAATTAGTCCATGTGGTTTGCCTTTAGTTTCACCTTTAGGTATTAAGGTTTAAAAGTTTCATATTAAGGTGTTAAGTTTAGTTTTTGTAACATAATAGGGTATTAGCACTAACGAGTGTTAATATTTAACTGAGTTTACCCTCATGTGACAAATGATAAACCACAAGGACCAAATGTGAAATTTAAGTAATCTAAAATAAAATTATTGATGTTTGTAGTGGGGGTCGAACCCAGGTTGATGGCCGGGTCGATCTTAAAACCAAATAGATCAACCAACTAAGCTACTTGTTCATTTTGTTTATTATTGAAATGATTTTTTTTTATAAAGCAATTATTAGATCGAACCTGGTTACTTATAATAACCCATGAATATTAACCCTCAGTTATATTACAAAGGCTACTAAATCCTTTGTTTATGGGAGAGATGACATGCTGTAAAATAAAACAAAAAAGTTGACGTTTCTTTCGTTTTTTTTTGTTAAGAGATTTTGGTGTTCCTTTTTTTTTCTTCCAAATTTGGTAGAAGACAGTTTTGCCGTTCTCTATTTTTTTAATCTTCTCCGTAGTTGATTTTATTATACAAACTCTTAATAAGGCCAGCAATGATGGTGTTAGGATAAGAGTGTAACAGAGACCATAAGCGGATGGATGCTTGTTTGTGATATAAGTTTACATTCTGTGTTCTTTACGTTTTTTGACAGCATTTAGAAGATGTTTGGAAATATGTTATATCTAGTGAATGCAGGAAGTGTCTTCTTTCACACTCACTAAGCATATGCTATTGTTTAGCGGACTTTTTTACAAAAAAATATGTGATGCATTTTATTAAGTATTTTTTAAACAATTAATATTTTAATTAATTCATTAACAATTTCTTATCATCAGAAATGCCAATCCAAGATCACTCAAGTTCTAAAAAACATTGTTTTTGTTAAAATTTATGTTTATATTGGAATATTTGAAAAAGAAGGTACAAATTTAAAAAATTTGTGTATTTAGCTTTTAAAACGGGCACATATTATTTGAGAAAAATCAACTTAAATTAAATGTTGTAATGAGAACTAAAAGCATAGGCTTTGGCAGGGCCGGTCCGACAGGCTTAGCAAACCAGGCAAAAGCTTAGGGCCCCCAAAAAATAAGTGCCTCTAGTTTTTATTTTCTACTTTGTTCATATATTACATGTGTATTTAGTATAAATTAACAAACTATTAACTAAAGACATAAAATACCAAACAAGTAAAATGTCTATACCCAAAACTTAAAGAATAAGAGCCTTATCCTTTTTTTTTCTATGCATCCTCAACTCTTATCCTCATTACTCACGACTTGGCTAATTAAAACTGACATGGATGGTGATTGACAAAGAAAATATGAGTGAAATTAAGGGTAATCAATCGTCGCCAATGGTTGCTCAATGTATTATCAAGCGAAACAATGATTATTCATTCTACGACTATTTTTCCCCAGTAATACTAATCTATATATGTAGTGTGATTTGCAATCGAGTGACAAAAAAAAAACCAGATTTGCATTTTGATATTTGCGATTTTTTATACCAATTCAAAGGGCCCTAACTTTCCAGTTCGCTTAGGGCCTCCATAAACCTAGGACCGGCTGCTTTGGTTTAACATTATTTGGTCAATCTCACCAAAACATAAGATCATGGAGTTCCATCCCAGCTAACTTGAGGTATGCCTGTCACATGGAAAAGTATTTGTAAAGTTCATACGAACCTGCTGCAAGTGAACATTGACATAAGTAGTCTGATCATTGGGGTTGTAGGCTGTGGCAACAGAGTTCAGTTCTGGCTCATTAGGTTGGTTGCGGAGGTGCCTCCGTCTCAATAGTTCACACACTTGTTGTATTAAAAAAAACATTTCAATAATAAACCAAATGAACAAGTGGCTTAGTTGGTTGATCCATTTGGTTTTAGGATTGACCTGACCCATCAACCTGGGTTCAACCCCCACTACAAACATCAATATATATGTTAGTTTTGCTAGAATTAACATGTGGCAACTCGCATGTTATGATAAATAATAGTTGTGAGTTGTCACTATTTAAAAGGAAACGGGTCGATTCGGGTTATAATATAGTGAGCGACATTAGAAAATCCGAACATAAAGTCTTGATTTATATGCCTCCTCTGTTCCTTTTGATTTAGGTTCATGGAACAAAATACCCACTAGCAAACACTTTTGAGCCACTTATCTACTTGTTGGATTAATTCTTTAATAGAAACTTATACCAAAACAACTGAACCTTTTCCTCATCAAACCATCTTTTCAATAATACAACAATCTACAATAGCCTAATTAGTTGATGTTTCACTTTAATTCATAATATAAAACACCAGGAATTCTTTGAATGCTCTATGATTTGAAACTAAACACTTTAATCAAAATAAATAAAGAAGTTATCCTTTATATCAAAGCAAAGCCATATATATATGACTATTTCACAAAATAGCTATTCAGTGGTTAAATCGAACCCCACAAAATAAAACAAATAAAAACATAAGTTCTTTTTGAAATTCAAATGAAACCACCTATAATTAAATTTTTGGGTCAGGGCTTGAATCGGGTCTGGGGTTATCAGGATCACGCACATCAATTTGGCAAGAAATTTTACCCCATCGATCTGCAAGATACATGAGTGGGTTTAGGGTTAGCGTGTTCCCAAATTTCAGAAAACAAAATACGAACCACAATAAAGAGGCAACTGAATAGAAAGAAGAAAACTTACCTGGTCGAAAACGACGACGAAGTCGACCACCATCATATTTGATGTCTGCTCCCATCGTTTGACAAAACCGACACCACCATCCAATTGCTTGTTTTCCGGTAGCCGCAGGTGGGTGGCGGTTATCCATCACTCCCTCTGTTTTAGGGCATGTTTGGCTCTCCTTTTTTATTTCTACTTATAACTTCTCAAACATAAAAAGTAACTTAATCTCATAAGTAACAATTTGTTACTTATAACTTATCCTCCAAAATCTCCTTTTTGAAGCCTAAAATTCTCATAAGTTACTTTTCATTCCATCCATCCAAACACTTTTGATTCAACTTATAACTTAATGATTAAGTTATAAGTCATAAGGAGGCTTGTAAAAGGAGAGCCAAACATGCCCTTAATCTCTCTCTCTCTATGTGGTGGGTTTAATGTGGGGATATAAGAAGAAGGGCAGAGCAATGGACGAGTGTCCAAGACCGCCTAAACTAACAAATGAAATACGACCAGACAGACAGTCTACAAATGAAAGGACACAAATACCCTCGAACCGAACCATAATTACAACCACACCAGAAAGTCATAAAAAATACAAAAAACTGAACGGTTTCAAGAGTCGAACCCAGGCAAACCCCCAACCACAACAACAATCAAACCATCTGTACCATAATGTATTTTGTTACTATATTCCAACAAATTGGTATAAATAAGAGTTACAAATGCTAAAAAAACACTATTCATAGAACTTGATAAATTAACATATAGGATAATACCTTTCAAAGCAATCTTGAATGGATTTGTATTTTTCCAAAAAAAAATGGTGTTTGTTGTATCCACGGTCCAGCTTGCATCATTAATGGTGGGGCAGTACAGTCATAACTCATAACAGTATGAGAAGCTTGTACTTGTTTAGATTCAGCAATCTATGTATGTTTTGTTACTTTTGTATCCATATACACCCAAATCTCCATACATATATACAGTAACCTACAACAATATTTATTTATTATTAGCTTTTATAAACAAGTATTCATACTTTTTCAATCCATATCCTAAAGTATAAACCCCTTATGAATCAAACCCCATTAGTATATACTTACAGATTTATTTATTTACCATAGCTTTTATAAACAAGTATTCCAGCTGGATGCCCTAGGTCTTCTTTCCTTATATTTGTTGCTTCTTTGCTGTGAAAGGAAAAAAAACTTACATATTTTAGGACTTGAAAAAATAAATCATACAAACTTTCATTATTGTCGGGTTAAGTTTTTTTTTTATGTAACTTGATTATGCAACTATGGATTATATAGGGTTGTATAGCAAAAAAAAAATGAAATTATGATAATGACTACAAAAATTTATACAACTAGTGTTTTTATTATGAGCAACTACAATTCACAAATTTCAAAATAGTTATTTGTATATGACATCTGTTGTCTTATTGTAATTTTATCATCTTTATCAACTAAAAATTGCAAAAACCCATCCTTATACAGAGAGACACACAATTTGGGCTTAGTAATGAAGTTTTGGATTGTAAAGGCTAAAATAATGTTAAAAATATAAAATATATATATACAATTTTATTTTCTTTTACAAATAGTTTAATATGTTGCATAAGTGTTTTTGTGTAGGTTGTTGGGCTTGTAGCTGTAATGGGCTAGTTGCAAACTTGGGCTTGTAGCTGAGGTGATCCAAGGATTCAAGAAGTCAAAGTGTTTAAGTCCAAAATATGAAGTCTGGTCAAAGTCCATATCGAAGTCCATAAAATGACCCATACTTCTCACTTAAAGATCAGAGAGCATTTGTAGCCGTTGGATGACGATCCGGCTAAACTGATCCAAGGGCTCTCATAAAGAGTTTTGTGTTTCTTCGTTGGAAGCTTCTATCGAGACTATAAATAGATTGTTACTCCTCTTCTCTGTTTTTTGATCTCTTTTTGTAATCAGTCTCAAATACTCATCCTCTCAAACTAGGGTTAGCTTGATTTCCAGATTCACCTTGAATCTGTAAATCGTTGAGTGATTGTGTTGCCTTGTTAAAGGTTATTGTTTGTAATCCTTTGTAGTGTTTGAGAGTGGTTGTGAGGATTCTCTGTAACAGAATATTTTGTTAGGGTTTTAAACTTTGGGTTGGGATCTTGAATAAAATCATGTTTTATAGTTTTGATATCATGTTTTTAACATGGTATCAGAGCCTATAGGCTTTGATCTTGACGACTTCCGCTTGTTCTGTTCTTGATCTTGATCCTGGATATCTTGTCCTATTTCAGGATCTGTTGGTATTTGATTGGTCTGTTCTTGATTTGGTTGGGATAGATCTATCTCGATCTATACCATACGTTGGATCTTGAGTCACCTGGTCAGATTTAGGGTTTCTAATAAGAACCTGAAGCTTGGATCTGAGCTGTGGACATTGGATGCTTTGTTTTCTTTGCTCTCTGATGTTACAACCCTAAGTGAAGGTTGTGACATTACGAGTTGGTGGAGAACCCTAACTTGGGCATATTGGTGAGATTGTTCTGTTTTTTTCTGTTTCTAGAGTTTGTCCTAAGGAGGTCTATTATACAGAGCTTGAGTCTCTGTTTTAGCTTTAAGGCTGGTCTAGGTCTAGGGGCTCCCTTGTGAGGACCTGCGTCGGCACCATTGAGTGACGAACCGACGATCTGGAACACCCACTTGGCTTCGCCGTTTGTCTAGTCATCTTGTTGGTAGTTTGTTCTTGCTTGTTTTTCTTTGATTGCTTGTCTGTTGTGTGGTTGATAGTGTGTTCTTGGTGTTAGTTTTATTGTGACTGATTGATTGTCTGATTAGTTGCTTGAGTTTGATTGATTATCTGTGTAGCTGCTAGTATTCTGGTTATCTGTAAACTAGTATTTGTTTGCTATTATAGTCATGGCTGATGATCCTGATCCTAACAATAATAATAATGCTATTGTAAATAATGTTACATTGGTTAGCAAACTTGATGCTAGTGATCCGTTATACTTGCATGCTAGTGACTCTACTAATCTTACTATCATTAGTATAAAGCTAAAAGGAACTGAAAACTACACTGTATGGGCTAATGCTATGATCTTAGGATTGCAAGTCAAAAATAAACTAGGGTTTATAAATGGAGATTGTGTTAAACCTACTGATGATGTTGTATTAGCAAGACAATGGGATAGGTGTAACTCAGTGGTGTTAACTTGGATACTTAACTCAATATCTGAGGAACTTTATATGGGTCAAGTGTACTCCAAACTTGCTTATGAAGTTTGGAGAGACTTGAAGGAAACATATAATAAAATTGATGGGTCAGTTGTGTTCAGTTTATATCAGAAGATTAACTCTTTTAGTCAAAATGGTTCATCTGTGTCTGAATATTATCATAAGCTGAACATTATGTGGTTACAACTTGATCAGATTTTACAATTACCATCCTGTGTGTGTGATGCTTCTAAGGAATTCAATAACTATAATCATATGATAAAGTTAATGCAATTCTTGATGGGTCTTGATAATGTGTATCAAACTGTTAGAACTAATTTGTTACTTAGGACTGAATTACCATCAGTAAAGGAAGCCTTTGCTTTGGTATCTAGAGAGGAGTCTCATAGGAATTCAAGCAATTCCAATAAGACTACTCCTACTGTTGGTTTCTTGTCTAAAGTAGGGCAAACAAGTGAAACTGTTTTTAATAACAAAAAGGTCACTAAAGGTTCTAACCAAAATTTAAAATGTACACAATGTAACAAGACTGGTCATACTATTGAAAAATGTTGGGAAGTTATTGGATATCCTAATTGGGCCAAACCCAGAGGATATCAAGGCAAGAAACCAGTAGTTAATAACAATGCTTGTTCTGATTCTACTAATCCTATTACTTCTTTGACTAGTGAACAAGTATCTAAACTATTGAGTTTGTTGGGTGAAAAAACTGAATCTGGAACTACCTGCAATCTATCTGGTAATGTGTTTTGTTCTCATTCCGTGGGTGCTAGTGTGTATTGTTTTACTAGTGCTAATGGAAAATTACTAGGAATTGGGTGGATAATAGATTCTGGTGCTAATGAACATATGATTAATAGTGACAAAGATTTGTTTGATTATATTGATGTCTCTGATTTAAATATAAAAGTTAGACATCCAAATGGCACATCTGCTTCTGTCACTAAAATTGGAAAGCTAAAGTTAGCTGAAAATGTGGTTTTACAAGATGTGCTTGTAGTGCCTGAATATAATGTAAACTTGTTATCAGTTCATAAACTTGCTAAGGATAATAAGTTGTTTATTGGTTTTGATGAGAATACATGTTATGTTCAGGACTTAATAACAAAGAAAGTCCCAGTGACTGGTAGAGAAATTGGTGGTCTATACATGTGTGGTAACTCTAATGTGTCTTCTAAGGTGTGCTTTAACAGTATGAGTATGGTTAATATGTGGCACTCTAGGTTAGGACATCCAGCCAGTCAAGTCTTAAACATGATAAAACCTGATTTAAAACTTAGCAATTTTAATAATGAACCTTGTGAAGTTTGTCAAAGGGCAAAGCAGCATCGTGAACCATTTCCTCCAAGTGATCACAAAACAACTCACTTAGGTCAATTAGTGCACTTGGATGTATGGGGTCCTTATAGAGTGCCAGATAGGGAAGGTCATAAGTATTTCTTGACAATTGTAGATGATTTTTCTAGGGCAGTCTGGGTATGTTTGATGAAAAATAAAACTGAAGTGTTTGAACATGTTAAGGATTTTGTTCAAGTTTTGTCTAATCAATTTAACAGTTCTGTAAAAACTCTAAGAAGTGATAATGGGTTAGAGTTTGTTAACAATCAAATGAAAACATTTTGTAGAGAAAAAGGTATTTTACATCAAACTACCTGTGCCTATACACCCCAACAAAATGGGGTGGTAGAGAGAAAGCATAGGCATTTGTTAAATGTTGCTAGATCTTTGCTATTTCAAAGTAACATTCCTATTAGGTTTTGGACTGAATGCATTCTTACTGCTTCTTATCTTATTAATAGGATTCCATCATCTGTGCTAAATGGAAAGTCTCCCTATGAATTAGTCTATGGATTTAAACCCTTCTTAGAACATCTTAGAGTCTTTGGTTGTCTGTGTTTTTGTACTATTTTGAATGAGTCAAATAAGTTAGAAAGTAGGGCAGAAAAGTGTGTTCTTTTTGGATACTCTTTTGAAAAAAAGGGATATAAAGTTTACAGTCTGGAAAGCAAAACTGTTCAGTTTTCCAGAGATGTAAAGTTTTTTGAAACCTGTTTTCCTTTTAAAGAAAAAACCTTTTCTGATAAAAATGAATCTAATTTTGATAAAGAAGTTACTACTTTAAACTTTTTTGATATGTTTGAAAACACAGATCATCAACAGTCCTATGATGTGAATGATCCCTATGATGATAGGAGGGTTTCAGGTAATAGGGATTTGGGAACACATGAGGGTGAGCAATCTGGGTCCAAAATCACCAATGATGGCTTGGCTGGTAATCAGCAGCCCATTGGGGTTGATAAGGAACCTGATAAGGCTCCCCATGTGAGTACTGAACATGATCTTAATATGAATTATGAGGGTGACACTATTGTTGATGAAGTTGAGTTAAGTCAGTCTAGAAGGTCTACTAGAACTGTAGTGTTTCCTAGGAAACTAAGTGATTACATTGTTGAAGGAAAAGTAAAATATGGTTTGGAAAAATCTGTTAATTTTTCAAATTTAAACTTTGAAGTTAAGAGTTTTTTAGCCAGTCTTGATAAAAGCATTGAACCAAAAAGGTTTCAAGATGCTATCAAGGATCCTAATTGGATCAAGGCTATGAATGAAGAGCTTGAAGCTCTTCATAGAAATAACACCTGGGAAATTGTTGATCTTCCTAAAGGAAGACACAAAATAGGCTGTAAATGGATCTTTAAAATTAAATACAAATCCACAGGGGAAATAGATAGGTATAAGGCTAGGCTAGTGGCTAAGGGTTATAGTCAGAAGGAGGGGTTAGATTACTATGAAACATTCTCTCCTGTTGTTAAAATGGTGACTATAAGATGTATAGTTAGCCTAGCTGTACATAATGATTGGAAAATCTTCCAGTTAGATATCAATAATGCCTTTTTATATGGAGATTTGTATGAAGATGTATATATGTCTGTTCCTGAGGGTTATAATGATGGTTTAGATAATAAAGTGTGTAAGTTAAATAAATCTCTATATGGGTTAAAACAAGCACCCAGGATGTGGAATGAGAAATTGGTCAAGTCTTTAATTGAGTTTGGTTTTAAACAGAGTAAATGTGATTATTCTATGTTTGTTAAACAAGATAAATCATTATTTGTTGTTTTGCTAGTCTATGTAGATGATATCATATTAACAGGAAACTCAATTAAAGAAATAGAAAATATTAAACAACTTTTTAAAACAAAGTTCCTAATTAAGGACTTGGGAGAGTTGAAATATTTTCTTGGTATTGAAGTGATCAAAACTGATAAGGGTGTGTGTTTAACACAGAGAAAGTACTGTACTGAGCTTTTAGATGAGTATGGTATGATAGGTTGTAAACCAGTTAGTTGTCCAATTGAACAGAATCATGTCTTGACAAAATTAGTTGAAAATGATAATAAACCAGTGGAGAATATGACTGGTTATCAACAACTTGTAGGAAAATTGATTTACCTATCTCACACCAGACCAGACATATCTTATAGTGTACATTACTTAAGCCAATATATGCATAAGCCTACTCAAGGGCATTTAAAAATAGACTTTAGACTTCTAAGGTATTTGAAGTCTGCTCCTGGTAGAGGACTTATATTTTCAAAACAGGACACTTTAAATTTGACAGCATTTGCTGATTCAGACTGGGCTAAGTGTCAGGAAACAAGGAGATCAGTTACTGGGTTTTGCATATTTTTAGGAGATTGTTTAATCTCTTGGAAAAGCAAAAAACAATCTATTGTCTCTAGGTCTTCTGCTGAGGCAGAGTATAGAGCTCTATGCTCAGTAGCTTGTGAAGTAATGTGGATAAAGAGTCTGTTGTCAGAATTGGATATAAATGTTGAACTGCCAGTTGGTTTACATACTGATAGTTCAGCTGCATTATCCATTGCTTTGAATCCAGTCTTTCATGACAAGACAAAGCATTTTGGTATTGATTTGTTTTTCTTAAGAGAGTTGGTACAAAAAGGAAGTGTGGATATAGTCAAGGTTGATTCTGGAAACCAGTTGGCTGATGTTTTTACTAAAGGGTTATTACCTGGGCAGCATGAGACTCTTTGTGATCAGATTGGTTTACACAATCTGTTTGGAAAATAAAATTGAGGAGGGGTGTTAAAAATATAAAATATATATATACAATTTTATTTTCTTTTACAAATAGTTTAATATGTTGCATAAGTGTTTTTGTGTAGGTTGTTGGGCTTGTAGCTGTAATGGGCTAGTTGCAGACTTGGGCTTGTAGCTGAGGTGATCCAAGGATTCAAGAAGTCAAAGTGTTTAAGTCCAAAATATGAAGTCTGGTCAAAGTCCATATCGAAGTCCATAAAATGACCCATACTTCTCACTTAAAGATCAGAGAGCATTTGTAGCCGTTGGATGACGATCCGGCTAAACTGATCCAAGGGCTCTCATAAAGAGTTTTGTGTTTCTTCGTTGGAAGCTTCTATCGAGACTATAAATAGATTGTTACTCCTCTTCTCTTTTTTTTTATCTCTTTTTGTAATCAGTCTCGAATACTCATCCTCTCAAACTAGGGTTAGCTTGATTTCCAGATTCACCTTGAATCTGTAAATCGTTGAGTGATTGTGTTGCCTTGTTAAAGGTTATTGTTTGTAATCCTTTGTAGTGTTTGAGAGTGGTTGTGAGGATTCTCTGTAACAGAATATTTTGTTAGGGTTTTAAACTTTGGGTTGGGATCTTGAATAAAATCATGTTTTATAGTTTTGATATCATGTTTTTAACAAATAACACCAAAAATAACAAGTAAAAATACAAAAGCAATTTATTTTCGGCTTAAAAACATAAAGCACCATGCCAAGAACATGTGTTTAGTTGTGTGTTTTAGTTTTGCATGGCTATTATGCATCACATTGTGTTTTAAATTGTTGTGTTTAACGTTTTTCTGAAAAAAAAAAAAACAACCTCAAATATGGCTTTTGTACCCGAACATTTACCTATATGTGTGTGTTTATTAGGAATTTGATACCAAGTCCAATATTCCTAAAAGTGTACAAAGTCAAATGATGTCACACCACATCAACGGCAAAAACACGTGGTGTGACAAAAAGACAAGTTTCACATCTAGCCATGCATGAACCATCATCTATTTCAGTTACCTGAAAGATATGTTTAAAAATCGTCAATATACAAATATTGGTGAGTTCACATATTTTCGTTTCCATAAATCAACTCTCATTTTTAATACAAGTGTGCGTAACAGAAATAAGAAATTGTACGATAGTTCATAATAGGGTTGCAAATCCTAAAGTCGATGACGTCATCCCTGGGCCCGTAACCTTGTGGTGATTTCGGAATCCACCTTTTAAATGACACATGTCTTTGTATAAATTTCAAACATCCACTTTCGACTTTCTAATTTTCCAAAGCTTTGCGTTGTACGCAAACATTTTTAACAATCTGATGAGGTAATCAGTGTATTTGGAAACATCTAATTCATTTTAATATTACGTTTAGTAAAGCTCCCCATTTATCCTGTTTAGACGCCCAAATAATTAACACTTTATGGTGCATTTAGAGTATGTAGTTTGAGATTTCATCCAAGGGAGATTTACGAACAAAACCCAGCAAGAATAAATCGTAATGAGAATACTTAAGCCTCTTGACCATACCATGTATACACCAAAATACTTAAGCCTTCCTTGGCTCGAGTAAGATCACCAATAATCCTCGAACCTAGGACATGGGAATGGTAGAGGAGTTACGTGATGACTCTCGCCTCTTAAGGAAACAAATATTTAATGTCTATCGAACGAGAAAGTCTTTTGTGACTTATCCTATGGACGTGATCTAATACTGCCAACATAAAGAGGTTGATCCAAGTGCAATACCCAGTAAGTCGGGTATGGTTCCCATGGATTATTCATGAGAACTTTTAGTTATAAAGAGACTTATTTAAGACAAGTCACTTACCATGGCCTCAATTCATGCGCTCCTTCACCCGTTAGCTAGTTTGATCTGTTCCTCCCAAGCTTCCACCTAGCTTGACATAATCAAACCTTCACAATACTCATAAGATTGATCAATTTAGTCATTAAGTCAACTAACTAACACATCTCATGAGTTTATACACACCGTTTCATCCAAACTTATATTTAGCTCCGTTTGGCTTTTAAAAGTCAAACTGCCATCCATTAACATGACCATGTTTGGCATAGGGCGATGATCCTAACATGAACTAGCCATTTATTCTTTACATCCAATTCATCAAAACTAGCGCACATACAATTCCTAATTTCTTTTTAGGCAATTTACTTCATCATATGGTGTGCATCATAACCTTTAAGCCTAGAATTCATGTTTCTTAGGCATATTTAGTGGCATATCATACTATTACGATATTGCCATATGAAAACCATCTAATATGACATTTTCACGCCATCATTAGCAATTGCATTCATCCCCACATAACAATTTAGCTTGTAAGGTTCTAACATACTATATCACTTATCAATACTAACTAGGCATTTCATCAAACACTTGACGTGCATAAACTCTCTAAGCACATTGTACAAGCATTCCATGCCTAAGTTTACTAATTATGGAATTAACATCCAATTTCTTCCTAAATCAATTATCATGGCAAATTTTCAAGTCTATTAGACCATTTTTACACTTTAATCAAGAGTATTCATGGTTAAATTCCCCATTTTTGGCATTCCCATGAACCCCATGACATGTCATCTAATTCACCAAGTCAAATGATCTTTCCCTAAAAGCAAGTTCATCTAGCATTTACAACATGATTTCTATATGGATTCTCATAACAAATCAAAAATGAAACCTATAATTTCATCATGCAATATTTCAAGTCAAATTTGCCATCAAATGCAATTCCATTACTTACCTCATGATTCTAACAAGTTAGATGATTATAATCCCTTGATCATGTAAGATTTGGTTTCCAATTTGCCATTCAATTTCTAAATTTCTTCACCAATTGTGATTTAAGGTTGCAAGATTTGGGTTTTACCCCTTTGGGGATCAAGCAAATGGCGTGAACCCATATAGGTTCCTGATTATAACATTTGAATTTCCCCAATTTGTAGAAATGGCCCCTCAACTTAACCTTTATGGACCCCTATGGGTATTTAACCCCAACTCTAACTTAACTCTTAATATTCAACCAAGAGTTTGGTGTTTTATCTAGCTTTATTTAACTTAGTAAATGTTAATTAACATAGACTAGTTTAAGAGTATTCACTATCCTTTTTTAGCGACAATTCTATTAGTCGCATAAATGGACTAACTGAGCCTGTACAGTTTTAGTCCACTTTTTAGTTAATAAAACTAACGAGATTATTTTCTTACGAGGACTATGATCCTCGTTTTTACCATTTTAAGTCACATTTTATTCGTTGATAAAATGTTCATTTTACTATTTTATTCATTTCGATATATATTTTAATTAATCACACGTATTAGCGTAATTAAACGAAATGGATTTTTGGGGTGTTACAAGTCTACTCCTCTTGAGGTTATGCCCTCAAAACCTTTATTTTGTATTTCTTGGCACTAAACCAAAGAATTCCATTGCATAACTTCTAATTTACATAGTATTTCAATAGTATTTCATTGCATAACTTCTAATTAACCTAAGTCCCCGACTCTTTTATTTATTTAAATAGTATTTCATTGCATAACTTCTAATTTACATCCCTACCAGATTATTTTCGTTTACATAGACGTTATTATGCCGTATAACATCTATTTTGTATCCTCGCCGGATTACCTTTCTACTTAATTCCACCGGGTGTTTTGATCCCAAAAGACCATTTCCCAACTGATTGACCTATCTAAGATCTGTTTCTAGCCCTACTACCCGCTTTCTGTTTATTAACATCTCGAAGGACGTATTGATCTGTAGATCGTTCCTACTCATTTTCTAGTATGGCGTTTATCCCCTAACTCTCATTGTTACTATATACATGTCTACCCACATATATATTTATTTACTCTCTTTCTATAATTAGCAACTTTCTTACTCGGTCCTACAGACGATATTCAGTTTATTATTATGACATTACCTTGGCAAGCATCTATGCGTTGGTTTCACCTGCTAGTTCCTATTTCATGGGCCAATGGTCCATGAAGGTTCAATTCCTTTTATTCATCTTAATGTGGCCCTTTTGACCCCATTCTCTTTCATTTCCTTTTAAATCTATCATAGTTTATTGATATGACCCTTTTTTTTGTAGGGATTTACCCCCATTCTTGGGATCTCCTATGAACCCTTTTAATTCAACACCAATTAGTTACTTTTATTTAACATGTTTCTTATTAATTAAAAATCAAGTTTTTAGTTCAAAAGTTTTCCATTCTCTAACTTTTCAACAACGTGTCAATCATTTGCTTTAGAAATGACACAATACATTTCTTTCACCATATTTATCTAACACGAGCGTCATACGTGACTATCGCGTCTATATCAATTTACTTTCTTTATCATTACTCGGCCATAACTCATGGATTAGTTGTTTTTAAGTGACTACCATTTTAGAGTGTGACCCTAAGGTTCACCCTTTTTTGTTTGTGCCTCAAAGGTCACATTGATTTTTAAACCCTTATTACCCCTTTTTCTGTTTTTATGACACGTAGGTCATTTTGGCCTTGAAGGATTTTACTGATATTTATGACCCGAAGGTCTCGTTGGCCCCATAGGCCCTTACCGTTATTTATGAATCATAGTTCACATTGACCCGTAGGCTTTTACTGTTCTTTTATGACCCGTAGGTCGGGGTGATCTCGTAAACCGCCCCTTTCTATTCATTCTGCTTCTTTTATTTCTATTTTTTCAACCATAATCGTAAGGTCATGATTGTTTTCTTAGGTAATTACCTTAGTTTCTATGACCCCGAGGGTCATTTATACTTCAGTTTCACATGCCTTCACAGCAATCATGCTTCTTTAGAGCATGATTGATATATTTTCTTGGATTCGTTGGATTACTTATCCATAAGCGCGTCTTACGTCGTTTCTATGGTTCCCAGAAGAAACATTTGTATGGATATGCCCGTAAGGCTTCATAATCCAAGGATCCTTTATCACCCTTTCCCACCGACCTAGTTTTTGCTACATGGAAGGTATACATGTAAATCACAAGAAACCCACGGTATCATGTGTTTAACACTTACCTAGCCAGGGTAAGCAATCCGCACATGACACGCGTGATCTTATCACGATCGCCACAATACATCCCATACAAGACAAACCTTTCGGTCCTCATTTTATTTGGTAAGAACCATTCTCTTGTTACTTTACAACAATTAGGTTTTTCCTTTTAGTATTCATTTCAAATCACTGTGGGGTGTTTTCATCTTTTGCTATTTACGCAACATGTCCACACGTAACTATTGCTTATTCGAGTATGTGATCTTTCATTAAAATCTTTACTTGAGTGGTCATTCCCATTACGGTTTCTAGGTTTAAATCCCACTTTTTTGTGCATTTGTCATTTATTTACATCAGTATTGCACGTTAGACCTCTCTAAAATTTTATCTTGGGAATTTCACCCTGGATAGGTATCCCATCTAAATTTTCCCAAGTATTAGTTCCTCGTAAGGAACATCATTCACTGCGGTGAATGTAGTCTATACTATTATTCGTACCTTGTTTAAGAGCGTATGCCTATGATTACTCACTCTTGATAGATCTTTGTTGGATCAGTGGCCTCTTTTAAGAACACTTATGTGTTTGCAGTTTATATAAGAGTTTTTGCACAGCGGAATAGTAAATGTTCTAAGGTTAATATATCACTTTTAACAGGAGTTATTACTCCCCCTTTACTGAGCAGTTAATGAGAATCAATAAATAGTTCAAGTATAAAGCAGTAAATACAAGTTATGATTCTCAGATGTGAAATGGATTATAAGTTTAAAAGCCTCGAAGGTTTTTCAATTAATTCAAAGTAAATCACATATCTAAAATAGATGAACAAGCTCATCTATTTATAGACAAACATACAAGACTGTTGTACTAAGCAATCTAAGATATTTAGCTAAGATATTATACTTAGGATAATGTTTACAATAGGCTTTACATTGAAACTTGATCCAAGACTTTAACAAAACAATATAATACTAAACTATTGAAGTCTGAGTCGGTTAGAAGCTTCTGATATGAAAGTACTGATGGGTGACAAACTACTGATGAGTAGTTTGTCTTCAGTAGTTCTTCAGTGAAATGTCTGGTTAGACTTCAGAACTTCTGATGCTTTAACTCTTCAGCACTTTGCTCTTTTCTTCTTCAGTACTTCTGTTTTCTTCTTCAGCAGTTTCTTCTATACTTAAGCAGAATATGATTTGGACTAAGGTTATCAAAAGGTGGTTTCTTCAATCCTCTTTGTCCTAACAATCTCCCCCTGGATTGATGAAGCCAAAACCTTATCCAATCTTTATTGTTCTTGATTCTTTCTCTCTTCTAGTATCCTCCAGACTTCTGCTGCCATCTTGGTAGTAAGAGTGTCTTTTTGTTGCTCTGTGAGAGATCCTTGTTCAGGTGTGAGATGTTGAATGGTAAGAAGGTCCTTTGATGATAATACACTCAACTCCTTTGAGTTTTTGTAGACCTTACTTGAACGATCTCTCCTGGTCACTAACACTGAGTTAGAATCAGTGAATGACCATTTGATGATATTTACCTTTGACCTGTCAAGGTCAGAGGCATAGGAAACCAAGCCAGTTTCCTTAGGTTGTCCTGAGGATTATTGGGGAATGTCTTCAATTTCTGTGACTCTCAGGTGAGAATCCTTGCTACCTTGAAGGTCAGCACCACCTTGGATAGGAATGTTGGGTAGGTGATGTGTTGTAACAACCTTGGTATGGGTTTGGTCTCTAATGGATTGTTGCAATTGATAAGCATAAGTAGCAGGATCTCTAAATTGTGTTAGCAGGGGCTTCTCTTCTACATCAAAATCACCATGAACCAACTGATTTCCTTCCAAGAGTACCATCTTGAAATCAGTCTTCATAGTAGTCTCCTCTGCCTTTCTCTTTGTAGCTGGTCTTCTTAGTGCACCAGATGATCTCCTTATGATTGAAGTTTGTTGGGCTTCAGGAGTTTCAAATCTATCTGGATTTGCAGCTTTGCTGGCCTTGAACTTTTTGTAAGTTTCATATAAGGTTTCTTCTTTCCATCTTGAAACTGAGGCCTTTGAACCAAAGTCATTTGCTACAAGTTCTTCTATTATCTCAGCCCTTTTGGCTTTTCTCTCCTTCTCTGTTGCCAACCTATCAGATATAAGTTGAGCTCTTCTTGTGAGTTCTTCAGTTGAGAGTATATTCAGAGAGACTTGTTTAGCCTTGGAGTTCTTTGTAATGAATATAATCAGCTGTGCTCTCTTGTCTTCTTCAGCAGCAGCCTCAAGTGCTCTCTCTTCAGCTTCAAGCTCATCAAGCTTCTCTTGATACTTGATTAACTTTTCTTCATAGCTCAGATCATCTCTAGCTTCTAGGCTGTTCCAAACTTTGTCTTCCTTAGCCTTCTTTTGAGCCTCCTTTAAACTCTTCTCCAACAGTTCTTTTGACATTCAGATGGGAGTAGGGTTTAAAACAGTTGTTGTAGTTGTTGTTGGCTTAGGAATAGAAGCCGGTTCTCTTTCAGTTGCCTTTGAAGACTGTCCTTGAATAGGTTTGGAAGATAAAACTTCTGAAGGGTTAATGGTCTTCACAACTACTGAAGGATTGTCTTCAGCAGTTTGAGAAATTTGTTCAGTAGTTTCTTCAGCAGCCTTAGATGAACTGAACTCTTGAAGGATCTCCTTTCCTGGTCTTTTTGAAGTCCTTTCAGCATTAGGAGATTCTTCAACTAGTGGTTCCTTAATCTTCTCCCCCTTTTTGGCTTCATCCACTTCTGGAAGCCTTAAGGAATGAGAAGTTGCAGCAGACAATGTTGCAAGCTGTTTTTGGGTCTCATCCATCTTCTTATTTAGCTCTGCAAGTCTAGAGTTAATCAACCCAAACTGGTTGTTGGCCTTCAACTCCCAAGCAGTTGTAAAGGTTTTGAGTTAAGCAGTTAAGATTTCCTTCATTGTCTAGAACAGGGGACCATCTGGGCTGCATAGTTGGTTCAGATCTATGCTGGTTAGCCCAGGGAATTGGGTAGGTTGTTTTGTGAAAGGGGTGTTTTTGGGTGATCTTCAGATTTATCTGAAGATGCCACTTTTGGGGAAATAGGGCTTAAGTGGTCTTTAACCTGATCTTTGGTGACCAGCTCTTTGAGCTTAGAGACCTCAGATTCAGGATCTTCATCAACAACCGTCAATTCTTTTTGTGGAACTTGTGATTCATCATCCAAGCTAATGGAATCATCTGAATCCCTGATAGTGTCCTCAATGAGGGCAGTATCAGTTATATCATGAGCTAGCTCCAAACTAGTCTTCTCATGAACCTCTTTGTCTTGGAACTGAGGTTTTCCTACTTCAGGCAATAAGCCTTCATTAGTAGTTGCCAAATTTGAGGTCTTAGCAATGTTACTACTGTCCTCAGGTTCACCACTGGGTGATAAATGAGTAGTAGCAGCCTCAAAAGTACCAAGAGTTTCTAAGTTTGGGCTTAGATACTCTGGTCCATCCTCATCTCCCTGGTTAGGGCTAATAAGGTCCACATCCATGTCAAGTTCTGAAGGCATCTCCCCTGATTGATGTGTTTCTAGGGGAGTGACATGTGTTGGATGGGATCCTTTTAGTCCTGAGAGAAGTTGGGCTATTTCTATGGTTGTATGTGAAGGTTCAGGTTCAGTAGTTGTAATGGGTTGGTGTTCAGTAGTTGGTATAGGTTCAGGGTCAGTAGTTTGGAAGGATTGGTCAGTAGTTACAGTCTTTTTAAGTCTTTTTCTTTGGAAAATGACTGTAACTGGTTTTCTTTTGGGTGGTGGAGATGGTGTGTGCTGAGAGGATGTTTCTGCCACATCCTTATCAAGTGCAGATTGCACATCAGTAGTTTCAGGGTTCTCCACTTCCTGAACTATCTTTTTCTTTGGGTTGGTTGGTTTGAGTTTTTGCTGTTTTGGCTTTTTAGTTTTCTTTTTGGGTTTGGAAGATCTGGGTTCCTCAGGGATGGGTTGTTCTCCCCTTTGGTCATCTTCTGGCAAAAGTGCCGGTTTGTTATGCCTTGAGAATACTTGTGAAGTCAGTGGATTTAGAGTTTTTGACTCACCCACAAGTACTCCCTCACCAAGTTCTTTGATTATGCACTGCATAACAAATCTTGGGTACAGTAAAAACTTTTTCTTGTCATTTTGATGGTGTAAATCCAACTCATTGAAAAATAGAGAAGATGCCTTGAAAGATGTTTCATTAATGATTGAATGAAAAATAGGTTGAAAAGTTGAAGGCATCTGGTCATATGATCCAGTTTTAGGACTTAAACACATGATGATATAATGAAATAACAGTTTATATTGTGGATCAAAATATTTCTTATAAACTGTAGCCTGTGCTAAAGTACCTTGGTAACCACATTCAGTCATGGTTAGATGAATATCAGCAGTGGGAATGCTTTCAGGAGCATCAGAATCATTAAGGCCAAGCCTTATTCCCAGTGACTCTTGTGTGATTGCCATATGTTTCCCTTGGATGGTTGAGTTGAGGGAAATCACTTTATTATTAACTGTCACCGCCTCTGCATGTGCCCAGAACTCATTCAGAGTTTCTACATGTATTGGAGGATCAATGGTGAAAGCTTGATAGTATTGGGATTTGACAACAAGATCAATGATCTCATCGTATTGGGACCAGGAATCATCTTTCTCGAAGTAGCCTCTTTGATTGTGTCCCTGTTTTAAAACGAGAGCCATGGTTTCTTGATCGAACAGTAAACTTAGGTTAGAGAGGGGGTTTTGATTTTGATTTGAGAGAGAAAGAGGGAATTTTTGCTTTTTGAATGGATAAGTGTTTGAAAAAGGTATTTATCAGAAGTTTTTAACCGACTAGGTCAAACTTCTGATGAGTGAAATGTCAGTTTTACCCTTTTTAATGAAACTACTGATGAAGAAGGTTTCTTCATCAGTGGTTTTCGTCATCTCTTCAGTAGTTTGAAACAGCTGATGAGAATGACTTTCAAAACACTTGAATAACTTCTGATTATCATCAGTAGTTACTTCTTTTCAAAAAAAAAATTCCCATTTTGATGTTTTTCAAATTATCAGTAGTTTCTCTCTCTCAAAATTGTTCATCAGAGGTTTGTGACAGATAAGTATGTAAGTGAAATAAAATATGTGCAGAACTAAAAAGTGAAAACACTTACAGACTTTCTTCTAAATTTAGCATTCCAAGCATGGATACTAACCTCTGAAATGTTATTGAATTAAGGGGTTTGGTGAAAATATCAGCTATTTGATTAGCAGTTGTGACATGTTTCACCTCAATCTTGCCTTTTTCATAGCAATCTCTTATGAAATGATACCTGATTTCAATATGTTTAGTCTTTGAGAACTGAACAGGATTTTGAATGATGCTAATGGCAGATTTGCTGTCTACTAAAAGTGGAGTCTTGGTCTCTTTGATTCCATAATCAAGCAGTTGATATTGGAGCCATTGTATCTGTGATGTATAGCTTGCAGCAGCAATGTATTCAGCTTCAGCTGTTGAAGTTGCCACAGATGTTTGTTTCTTTGATTGCTAGGACACCAGACAATTTCCCAAGAATTGACAACCACCAGATGTTGATTTTCTTGACATTTTGCACCCTGCATAGTCACTATCTGAAAAAGCTGTTAACTTGGTATTGCTTGAAGCAGGATACCAAATTCCTAAAGTAGGAGTTCCTTTCAGATATCTGAAGATTCTTTTGACTGCAATTAGGTGTGATTCTCTTGGTGCAGATTGGTATCTAGCACAAACACAAGTTGAGAACATAATATCTGGTCTAGAAGCAGTTAAATATAAAAGAGAACCTATCATACATCTATACATGGTTTGATCAATTTGTTTCCCTTGATCATCTGGTTCAATTTGTGTGATTGGTGTCATGGGAGTGGAACATGATTTACAGTCTTGTAAAGAAAATTTGTTTAATAATTCTTTAACATATTTTGATTGATGTATAAATGTTCCATTTGATTGTTGCTTGATTTGTAGTCCTAAAAAGTACTGCAATTCTCCCATTGTACTCATTTCAAATTTTGATTGCATGAGTTTCTTAAAATCTTCACACAGTTTAGAATTTGTTGAACCAAAAATGATATCATCAACGTAAATTTGAACAAGTAAGACATGATTTCCAACATGTTTTATGAATAGAGTTTTATCAATGGATCCCCTTGAGAAGTGATTCTTAAGTAAAAAGTTTGAAAGTGTTTCATACCAGGCTCTTGGAGCCTGTTTTAGCCCATAAAGAGCTTTGTCAAGTCTGTAAACCCAGTCAGGATGAGAAGGATCCTCAAACCCTGGAGGTTGACAGACATACACTTCTTCTTTTATTTTTCCATACAAAAATGCACTCTTGACATCCATTTGATAAACTTTAATGTTGTTGGAAATTGCATAAGCTAAAAATAACCTGATAGCTTCAAGTCTTGCAACTGGTGCAAAGGTTTCATAATAGTCAATCCCTTCCTCTTGAGA
Source organism: Ambrosia artemisiifolia (assembly GCA_032199755.1). NCBI lineage: Eukaryota > Viridiplantae > Streptophyta > Magnoliopsida > Asterales > Asteraceae > Ambrosia > Ambrosia artemisiifolia. The sequence continues at coordinate 49,196,416 of CM063515.1, read as the reverse complement.
ATAACCTTGTACCACCAATCTTGCCTTGTTCTTGATGATCATACCAGCTTCATCTGATTTGTTTCTGAAAACCCATCTTGTACCAATTGGTTGTTTGTTTGGAGGTAAGGGACAGATTTCCCAAACCTGTTGCTTCTTGAATTGAAGCAATTCTTCTTGCATGGCTTGCACCCAATTGTTGTCTTTGAGGGCTTCTTGATATTTCTTTGTTTCCAACTGAGAAATAAATGCTGAGAAAAAGCAGAAGTTGGAAAGCTGGTTTCTTGTAAGTACCCCTGAAGCAATATCACCCATGATTTGATCCAATGGATGATCCTTGTGTTCAATCAGTTGTTGTAGACCTGTACTAGAGGATGGCTCTACTATTTCTTCAAATAAACCACTGAGATTGATAATATCTGGTTCAGCTGTTGTTTGAGGTTCAGGAGTTTTAGGTTCAGCTGAATCAGTACTTTCAAGTTGTTAATCAGTAGTTCCTGAAGTTGAAGCTTTTGAAACTTCTTAAAGTTTAAAAGTTGATCTACTGACTGTGTTTGGAGTCCATGGTGCAGGACTATCATCTTCAAATCCTTGAAAACCATTTTGAGGAGGTTTGGATGATTCAACAGTCTTTTCAGGTCCAAAATGAAAGTTGTCAAGATCAAATAATTCAGTAGGATTTGCTGGAATAAGAGTGTGTTTTGATTCATTGAACTTGACATTCAGTGTTTCTTCAACTATCTTGGTTCTTGAATTAAATACTTTGTAAGCTTTTCTCAGAGGAGAGTAACCAAGAAAATAACCTGTATCAACTTTTGCAGCAAATTTTGAGATAGAGTCTTTGATGTTGAGGATAAAACGTTGACATCCAAAAGCCCTGAAGAAGGAGATAAGGGGCTTTATGCCATGAAGAATTTCATAGGCAGTCTTAGTATGTCTTTTGTTGATAAGAACTCTATTCTGAACATAACAAGCTGTGTTGACTGCTTCAGCCCAAAAATACAAAGGTAGGCCTGAATCAGCTAACATTGTTCTGGCTGCTTCTATTAAAGTTCTGTTCTTCCTTTCTACCACACCATTTTGTTCAGGAGTTCTGGGAATACTGAATTGTCTAACAATCCCTTTAGACAAACAGAATTCATCCAGAGTTTTGTTCCTGAACTCTGTCCCATTGTCACTCCTGATGACTTTGACAGAAAGAGAATATTGCTTCTCAACTTGTAGAATGAAGAACTTGATGATTTCAGCTGCCTCATCCTTGGAATATAAGAAGAAGACCCATGTGAATCTGGAGTAGTCATCAATGATAACCAAGCAGTACTTCTTCTTACCAAGGCTCATAATCTTGACTGGTCCAAATAAGTCCATATGGAGTAGTTGAAGACATGCAGTTGTTTTAGATTCTTCAATAGACTTATAGGAGGACTTATGCTGTTTATCTTTAAGACAGGAAACACAGTGTTCTTTACACTGATATTCCTTTAAAGGTAGACCCCTGACCAAGCCCATTTTAGTGACTTTATTTATGGTTTTAAAGTTCACATGGCCAAGTCTCCTGTGCCAGAGATCATTTTCTGAAGTTGATGCCTTTGAGAAGAAACAGGCAGTGTTGTTCAATACTTTGTCTTTTTCAATGTCCACTGCATAGACATTGCCACATCTTTTGGCAATCAGCAAAGTATGATCTTCAATGATCTTCTCTATCAACTTCTGGCCTTCTGGGGATATGATCTTGCATGCTGTCTTTGTGAAAAAGGAAGAATATCCTTTATCACACATTTGAGAGACACACAGCAAGTTGTACTCAAGGTTTTCAACCAGATTGACCTTGTCAAACTGCATTTTGCCTGAGGATACATTGCCATATCCTAGCACATATCCCTTGGCATTGTTCCCAAAGGACACAGATCCTTCTCTTTGACTGATAAAATTGTTTATCAGGTATCTGCATCCAGTCATGTGCATTGAGCCTCCACTATCAACATACCATATGCTATTCAAACCTCTGGAGACCCTCTGCACAAAATAGCAAATTAGTTAGATTTGGCAACCCAAGCCAGTTTGGCTTTGGGTTTGCTCTTGAGAACAGGTGCAGCTTGTTGTGGACCAATTTTAGAAATCCATGTCTTTTTGGCAATGGATTTGTCATTAAGAACAATGGTGGGTTCTTTTTGGTGACCACCATCAACTTTGGTCATCAGAAGTTTAACCAGATTTATCAAATCTTTAACTTCAGTAGTTTGTGAAACTACTGATGGGTTAGGTGTAACTTCTGAAGATGAACTTTGAGAAGAAGACTTTTGTTGAGATAAAAACTTCTTCTGAGAAAGGTTTTTATTTGATTGTTGTTTGTTGGGAAAGAAAGTGTTTTCAAAATCTTGTTTTATTTGTTTTCCCACAATCAGTTGTTGATTTTTCTTATTAACCTGATTTGCCTTTCTGTATCTACAAAGTTTAGTTATGTGGTTACAGATTTCACATGCTTTTGCCTTCTCTTTCCTTTTAGATAAAGCAAGAGAGTTGGAAGGCAATTTACTGACAATATCAGTATTTTTAAATAGGTCATCAGCAGTTTTCAGGGTCTCAACTCCTGATGTAGATGAAACTACTGATGGCTTATTGTCAGTTGTTTTAACTTCTGCAGTACTTTCCTTTTTGAGAAAGTTCTGATGGTAGGATGTGCATTCCTCCATATCAGAAGTTTGAATCAACTTCATCCCATCATTATCAGTTTTGTGGGTGAAATCTGTTGGTGATTCAGTGTGGGTATACCCTATGCCAAACTTAACATTTGCTGCAGTTTGTTTGTTAAGCAGCATTTGGTACCCTTTACAAGACTCAACCCATTTTTCACAATCAACCTTGGTGTCAGCAAGCTCTTTTCTGACATTTCCTAGGTTGTCTATCATTGTTTTAATTTGTGCTTGGGTTTCTATGGATTTATCAGTCAATTTAGAAATTTCTTTATTTTTCAAAGTAATTTTTCTTTCTAAATCACACTTCATTTGGGTGTATTTTCTTTCCATATCATTAGTCTTGCCTTGTAAATGCACATTGGTTTCCCTTATTAAAGCAAAAGATATTTGCATGATTTTGAGCAAAGCTTTAAAAGAGATTGTTGTGATACCTGAGTGAGTGCAGAATTGGAGGAATATCCCTCAAAAGCCATTAAGGCAAAGTTCTTTCTGCCATTGTCAGGTTCTCCCCAGTTGATATCATAGACTTTATTGTTTGCATCCTGACTGCATTCAGATGTGTCATAAGGAAGACTGCTCCAGTCAACATACCCTGATGTAAATAAGCTTTGTTGCTGAGGGGGTTGTTGAGTTTGTGCAGGTTGTTGAGCAGTTGGAAAAGGAGGCATCTGCTGCTGTTGTTGTTGAGCAGGCATTTGAAAATATTGTACTTGTGACACATATTGAACTTGTGGAGCTTGTGCCTGTACAAAATGAGCACTCCCTTGAGTTCCATTATTCCTATTATAAGAGGGGTCAAATTGATTTCCAGACATAGGTTGGTTGTAGCTAGAGCTTCTACACTCTCTAGCAAAGTGTCCCAACTTTTGACACTTATGACATCTCAGTTTAGATTTGTCAAAACCAACTTTTGTTGAGTTGTTAAGTCCTGGAAATTTCCTTCCTGACCTTTTGTAAAATTTGTTAGTTTTAATGTTTAACAAGGCCAGTTGGTGCAAAATATCCATTTCTTCTAAGTCATCACTGCTAAAATATTTTAAATCATCCATGATGAAACACATGTTATCAGCAGTTTGACTTAGGTCTTCATTGTCATAAGCTGGGAAAGATCCATCTGATGAGATCCCAGCAGTTATGTCAATGTGGTCAAAAGATCCAAAATTATTAGAACATGATGGTGAGTCATGTCCTCATAAGGCTGTGCTACCTGGAGTATAGTCATCAGCAGTTTTACCAGATTCTTGTAACTTTTTCTTTTGATTGATTTCTCTTTCAAAAGTTAGCAATTTTCCATGTAACCTTGTTAGGTTCTAGGTGTTAAAATCTGAACTTGATCTGAGGACTATAGAATAAGTTTCCCATTTTGAAGGTAAAGACCTTAAAAATCTATGTAACATAGATGCATTTGAATAGGTCTGATTGTTGATTTTTAACTCAGAGATGAGTGAAGAAAATCTTTCAAACTGTTGTGTTAATGTTTCACCATCTATGTGAGTAAAAGTTTCATATTGTTGAGCCAGGATTTCTCTAGTGTTGGCTATCACCTCTTCAGTTCCTGCAAACTGTTCTTTTAGGCAATCCCACAGCTCTTTGGCATTTTCACAGTGTAAAAGTCCAGCATAAATTTCGTTTGCTTATTCTCCTTTGGTTTGGATTTTATTTATTAAAAAAAATCTGTTTTGTTATCGAAAAAAAAACAAATAATCAAAAATTTTGTATTATTTGTGTTTAGCATCGATTCTTGTTTTTTATTAAGTTTCATAATTGATTTAAAAAAACGGTGATAGTGACATATAAAAGTTTCGGTGATAGCGTCATAATATTTTTGAATCATAATATTTTTTATTCATATTTTGATTCATAGTGTCTGTTCTGAACAAGATTAAAAAAAAAAAAATCTTTGTTTCGGCCTTTATCTTATTTATCAAAATTCTACTTGTTTTTCGTTTATTATTGTTTGTTTTGTTTTTGGTTCATAATATTTTGGTACACACCTTACGTTTTTTTAAGAGATTTGCAGGTTTTAAGATTGTTCGGGTTTGATATAAACTGGCCAAGAACATCAAGAACACTTTAGTTTTTATTAAAATTATTGTGTTTGATCTTGTTTTGGTATTTGATTTGTGTTAGTGCAGAATTTTGGGAGATAAGGAAAGGATTGGGGAAGATTTTGAAATTCAAATCAACCTAATCAATTCCTAAATTAGTGGGATCACAACTTGTTGACCAAGGGATCTAGTTCTCGGTTAAGCTTTGTTCTCGGACACAAGGAGGGGTTCTCGGAATTAAAATTTTGGTTCTTGGAAAGACTCTAGTTCTCGAACGGGTGCTTATTTGTTCTTGGAACTCTACAAGTTCTCAGATACAACTCATTGTTCTCGGAAGTTATTCTCAGACTCAAGCAAGTTCTCGAATATACACAAGGGTTCTCGGATACTAGTCCTTGTTCCCGGATATTAGATCTTGGACTCTTAGTTCTCGGACAAAGCTCTAAAGTGGTTCTCGGATTCATTCTTATTCTCGGACATAGTTCTAGAACTACAACACAAGTTATCGGAAACCAACACAAGTTCTCGGAAACACAGATTAGTTCTCGGACACCATTGTTTCATTTGGACTTAATTAATTAAACAAATTGTTAATTAAATCTAAAATCTATTAAAACAAATGGTGTTATTAAACAAAATGGTAGAGATGGATCACGAGGTGGGAAAAGCCAATTCCCCACCCAAGATGATAAGTGTTGACAACTATTTCTGGTGGAGAGGACGGTTCGAGGAATGGGCTCGTTTTTACCAGTTAAGGATGTGGATCTGTATTTCAGACGGGTACATTCAACCATTTAAAGAGGGAGAAGGCATGAGCGGGCACATACTGCTTAGTTTTAGTGAAATGAATGAGGAACAGAAACTGATGCACGAAGCTGAAAATAAAGCTCGAGCTGCCATTACCATGTGTTTGCCACAAGAAATCCTCCACACATTCAGCAGAAACAGAACAGCTAAAGACTTATGGGAAGCTTTGGAGAAACGGTACATGGGCAGTGCTGAAGTGCAAAAGAATAAGAAAGAGCTGCTGAAGAAGCAATTTGCAGTCTTCAAGCATTTTAAAGATGAGAGCTTAGAGGACATCATCACCAGATTCTACCATCTGCTTACTGAGTTGGGAAACCATGAAATACAGTATACTGACAATGAGCTGAACGACAAGCTGCTGGATGCACTTCCTACAAAATGGGATGTGTATTCTTTAATGATCAGAAACGGAACTGACTACGGTACTATGACTTTGGATATCATGGTAGGGAAGCTTAGAGCTTACAGTTTTAACATGATGAGGCGGGAAGCAGGATCTGAACAGGTACAGGATCCAGGGATTTATCATGGAAAGCCTACAGCTAAAACCTCGTCAAGCAGCAGCGGTGTCTCGGCATTCTTCTCAGGTAACACATCAGGTAATATTATTCTTGATTCTGACGGTGAGTGTTGTTTTGTGTCAACATCAGGTGAGACAACTAAAGTCAAGGATATCCCTTCTGGCGGGAATGGAAAGAGTACAGGTGGATCATACACTGGAACAAGCAAGTCCATGTCGATGAGTGTTAAATCGGCCGAACAACAACTTGCTGTGTTATCTTCCTTCATTGCTTCGTACGAGAATTACATTCAAGGGAAGATCAACGATCCAGCACTCTTTGATGAAGATTATGACCAGATTGACCCTGATGATCTAGAGGAGATGGATTTACAATGGAACTTGGCCATGCTCTCACGCAAGGCAAAGAAGTATATGGAAAGGAATGGAAGGAAGCTCGTTGGTGGAAGAGCTGGCTTTGACAAAAGCAAGGTGAAATGTTATAACTGCCATTCCTTTGGCCACTTTGCAAGAGAATGTTCAAGACAAGGGTCAAGCAACAACTCCAACACCACGCGACAGAGTTCTTCTGTTGCCCCACCTTCAAGTTCAAACAATTCAAGTTCCAGAGCACTCTTGGTTGCCAAACCTGACGGCAGATATGACTGGAGTTCTATGATAGATGGTGATCAGGCTCTTATGGCAGAGATAAAAGAAGATAGTGTGAAGTCAGAAGCGTCTGATTCTGACAATGAGACTGTGTCTGATACAGTCAAGACCGAAGAACATGTGACTGAAGCTGAATCGGTCAAAGCAGAAGAAGTTAAAGTTGATGAAAGTGCAGTGAAATCTGAGGTAGCTGCTACTGAAAAATCTGAGGAAGTAGAAGAAATCATCAGAGAGAAGAAGCCAACTGAAGAGATTCTGGATCTGACAACAGTTACAAAAGGGATGTCAACAGCGGAGTTCATTGCATTCATGACTGAACTGGACTCTGACGCCAAAAAGGTACATATTTCTTTATCTACTGTTGTTGATGCTTGCAAAAAATGTTTTGATTTTGTTGAGAAACTAGATTTCCTAAATAAAGAACATGATAAGCAAGTAGACCAGAATAAACAACTCATAGTGCTCTTAGATGAGCAAAAGGAGTTAAATTTCGACAACAAAAATAGAGAGTCTGGCCTAAAGAAAAAGTTAGAAAGCACCCAGAAAGATCTTAAGGAAGTTAATAGGCTGCTTTGTATTAAAACTGGTGATTGTGAATTCCAGTGCAAGGGTCTAGCTGAGAAAGATGAAACAATTGTTAAAATGCAGCTAGAAATCTTAGAGAAACAAAAGACCATTACTGAGCTGCGAAAGAAACTAGATCAATGTAGGAGCACTAAACACATGTATAATCAGATCATGACTTCCAGAACTGAAATAGCTGAGAAACATGAGAATTCAGGTCTAGGTTATAATGATGTTCCTCCTCCTTTTAATGGTAATTACTCATTTTTACCAAATGAAGAGGAAGTGTCTGAAGCTGTCTATGGCCCTCAGCCAGTAGACACCAAAGCAACTGAGAAAGCAACAGAAAATGCTGGTAAAAAGGTTCAGCAGGATGTACCTACTGAACCAAAAGACCTCAAGTCTACTGTAGAGGTCAAAACTGTGACTCAAACAACTGATGGGTCGGGGGGTAAAACTAAGAAGGTAAATGATAAAATCAAGAAGTTTTATAGACTCAAGGGATCTGATAAGATTTACTCTGACTCAGATTTCCCTATTTCGAAAGTTAACCCTGATTCCATTGAATCTGTTTTCGCGGAGATCGAATCTCCTAAAGTTTCAAATGACAAATCTGATGATAAAACGGATGCTGGTTCTGAGTCAGCTTCAACCAAATTTGAGACTGGTGAAGGATCCAACTCAAAGGGGCCACACAAAAAGCCCTTAGAGAAACGACCGTGCTTCAAATGTCACAACAAAGGCCACGTGGCTAGTTGTTGTCCCCTTAAAAAGACAGGAGCACCTACGGACTCAGATAGGGGAAAGCAAAAGTCGCCTGTTAAGTCAGACGATAAAAACAAGTTGAGCAACTCGCAAAAGAAAAATTTGCAGAATAAGTTAGAGAATGCTCAGGGTAGTGGTAATGGGGATGGACCGAGCAACACTGAAAATGCTCGTTTTCAAAGAACCCAACCTAAGTTCGTCCCTAGGCAGGTAAATACTGGGAACGCTGGCACATCTGGTGCTCCAGCTGCCAAACAGGCAAACCCAAGTCCCGGTAAGTACCAGCCGCCACACATGCAAAATCATCACCAATCTCCAAACGGTGATAGAAATTTTTCAAGACCAAATAACCAAGGTTTTCATAATAACAACGACCATAGGGATAGAAATTATTCGAATGGTCAACAGTTTTCAAGAAACAATAACAATTATGGATACTCCAACCGAGGGAGATATCCTCAAAGGTTTTCTCAGTCTCCAAATGGGAGACGTTACAACCAACCTAACCATTTTGAACAACAACAACGTCGTAGTCCTCAACGGTCCTACACATCTAAACAGTGTGATGGATATTTGAAGGAATTTACGTTTGTAGAAAATGGTGTACCCAAGACCGTGATGGCTTGGGTTCCCCTAAACTAATTCCCTTTATTTGCGAGTGCAGGAGCTGCTAAGGAGGATTATCAACTGGTGGTATGTTGATAGTGGCTGCTCTAGGCACATGACAGGGGAGTTGAAGTTGTTGATTGATTTTATTAAAATTGATGGCGGTTATGTTAACTTTGCGGGAGCCAAGGGTGGTCGAATAACTGGAAAAGGAAAGGTCACCAATGGCAAAATTACTTTGGATGGTGTGAATTACGTGGAGCAGTTGAAGCACAACCTAATGAGTGTTTCTCAAATCTGCGACAAAGGACATTCTATCCATTTTACTAAGTCCGAAGCATTAGTGTTGAAACCGGGAGTAAAGATTCCTGAAGAATGGATAATCATGAGGGCTCCAAGAAGAAATGATACGTACATCATGGACATGAGTGTTCAAGATGATGCAAAAGAAGAGCCGACATGTTTGTTATCAAAAGCATCAGAGTCTGATTCGATGTTGTGGCACGGGAGAATGGCACACTTGCATTTCAGGAAGATGAATTACATCACAAAGCATGGACTGGTGCAAGGAGTTCCATTGAAGAGCTTTGGCGTGGAGGATAAGTGTCTGCCATGCAAGAAGGGCAAGCAACACAAGAAGCCTCATAAACCAAAGACTAAGAATTCCCTTAACTCTCCTTTTGATTTATTGCATATGGATTTGTTCGGTCCAGTAAATGTTAGGAGTTTAGGTGGAAAGTATTATAGTCTTGTGATCACAGATGATTATTCATGTTTTTCATGGGTGTTTTTCCTAGGTTCGAATGATGAAACAGGGGAGACCTTGATGGACTTCTTCAACAAAACGGAGAACATCTTTGGAACCACAATAAAGAGAATCAGAAGTGACAATGGCTCGGAGTTCAAGAATAGTTGTTTTTCCATTTTCTGCATAAGAAAAGGGATTGAGCATCAATTCAGTGCGCCCTATGAGCCACAACAAAACGGGGTTGCTGAAAGGAAGAACAGGACACTGATTGAGGCAGCAAGGACAATGCTCGCTGATTCTAAGCTACCTGTCATATTTTGGGCAGAAGCTGTGAACACAGCGTGTTATGTTTTGAATAGGGTGTTGACCGTCAAGAAGCAAAATAAAACGTGCTATGAACTCTTGAAGGGCAACAAGCCTAATCTTCATGGTTTTGAACCATTCGGGATGCCGTGCACTATCTTGAAAAATAGAAACCAACCAAAATTCGGTGAGGTGGCTGACGAAGGATTTTTCCTTGGTTATGTGCCTGGTGCACCAAATAAACGGGTTTTTAATAAAACAACTGGTCGTGTAGAAGTCGTTTTTAATGTTGATATAACAAGTTACACACCACAAGACACTGCACAGGCTACAGATCCCGACTGGCTCTTTGACTATGATTCTGTCTTTAAATCATTTAATGTTCCATATACCTTTAATGCAGATCCAAATGAGGAAGATGAAGAATTGATACATGGAATGCCAGACGATGATGATGAAATATCACCAAGATCGATCATTCCAATCTCTGCAGATAAAAACAAGAATGATGCTGATCCAGGAACCTCCACGTCCAGAGACAAATCTCCTGTTGTCAATGAAACCGAAGAGGAAGAATTCGTTAATCCGTTCGGTACTGTACACACTTCGGGGGAGATAGGTTCAAATTTGGAGGAGAATATACCGGTTGATGCTATTGCTCAGACACGCACAAACAAAGATCATCCAGTGGAGAATATCTTAGGAGATCCTAATGCGGGTGTAAGGACAAGAAGTAGTATTTCTGAGTCGACGTGTTTATATGTCAGTATTAAAGATTCGGGCATCATCAACAAATGCCTTAATTGCTTCATCTCGCAAGTTGAACCGAAGAATCATCAAGTAGCACTTCGTGATAATGCGTGGGTGGAAGCTATGCAAGAGGAACTGGCACAATTCAGAAAGCTCAAAGTATGGGAGCTTGTCGATTTACCCAAGGGTGCTCAAGAAATCGATACAAAATAGGTGTTCAGAAATAAGACTGATGACAACGGAATAGTAGTGAGAAGTAAGGCTTGCTTGGTAGTCAAAGGATTCAACCAACAAGAAGGGATTGATTTTAATGAAGTGTTTGCACCGGTGGCAAGGCTCGAAGCAATTCGACTCTTTCTAGCCTTCGCTTCCTACAAGGGCTTTAAAGTTTATCAGTTAGATGTCAAAAGCGCCTTTCTATACGGGAAAGTCCAGGAGCTGGTGTATGTCTCACAACCTCCAGGGTTTACTGATCCAGATCATCCAGACCGTGTCTACAAACTTGATAAGGCACTGTACGGATTACATCAGGCACCAAGGGCATGGTATGAGACACTGTCAACTCATCTCTTAGAAAATGGCTTTGAGAGAGGTAAAATAGACAGTACACTTTTCATAAAGAGAAATGGAGAAGATTTCCTACTGGTTCAGGTGTATGTCGATGACATCATCTTCGGATCGCCTAACAAGGACATGTGCATTGAATTTGAGAAGGTTATGAAGAAGAAGTTCGAGATGAGTGCTATGGGGGAGCTGAAATTCTTTCTTGGTTTACAAGTAGATCAGAAGGAAGATGGGATGTTCATACATCAGACTAAGTATGTATATGACATTTTGACTCGTTTCAAGATGAATGAGTGTTCTACTTATGCTACTCCTCTACCCGTGAATCATGGACTTCATCCAGATGCAGAAAGCGACAAAAATGTCGATCCAACTGAGTATCGCGCCATGATAGGTTCGCTTATGTATCTAACTGCTTCTCGACATTATGTTTGCAGTTTGTCTTTGTGCCAGGTTTTAGGCTAATCCAAAGGAGTCACATATGATCGCTGTGAAACGGATTCTTAGATACCTAAAGGGGAAACCAAAATTGGGAATCTGGTATCCAGCTGATAGCGAATTGGATCTTGTAGCGTATACAGATTCGGACTACGGAGGATGTAACCAGAATCGGAAGTCTACTACTGGTGGATGTCAATTTTTAGGAGGGAGAATCGTTTCCTGGCAGTGCAAAAAGCAGACTTCGGTGGCTGTTTCCTCATGTGAAGCAGAATACGTTGCTGCTGGTAGCTGTTGTTCACAGGTTTTGTGGATACAACAACAGATGCGGGATTACTGTTTGAATTTCACTCATACTCCTATTCTTATTGATAATCAAGCCACCATTTCAATCACAGAGAATCCCAAAAACTTTCCCAAAACAAAACATATAGACATAAGGCATCATTTTATACGGGATTGTTTTGAGAAAAATATGATTTATCTGAAAAAGGTTGATACTTTAGATAACCCAGCTGATTTGTTCACCAAAGCTTTTGATAGGGCTCGGTTTGAACTGTTAGTGCAGCTAAACGGGATGAGAAACCCTGAATAATCTTTGTTTTCTCATAAGTGCTGAAGCTTTTAGTTTTTAAGTTTTAGTTAGTTTTTCTTTGTTTTTATTTGCTTCTGCTTCGTTTCGCAAAAAAAAAAAATTTAAAAAATTTTAAAAAAAAAATTTAGCAATGCTGGTACCTAATTGGAAATGATAGCACATTAGCAGTTAAGTTTGTTACAGTTAATAAAACTGAGCAGAAAAATTAAAGCTAAGTGTGGCTGCATCTTCATTATATGATGTACTGGTAGGTAATTGACACACGAATCCGGTCAGTTAATTAAAATAGAAATCTTAATGACTATTGATTCTGTGGGATACATGTCATTGGCGTATGATTATATAGTCTTAAATCTTGCGTTGACAGCGTGTTACAAAATTCTGAGGTTTCAGGTCTTTAAATTGTTAAATTTATCCAGGATGATCTGACTGGTTTTTTGCTGCATCCAGATACATGCTGACCTAGACTTTGTCAGAACATCTTAAAAGAGCATACGATAAATGCCAAAACCCTCAAAGGCTCAAAGGCAATCACTTATAAATGCCTAAAGCTGAAAATTCGTACCACATAAAATGGTATTTGTCTTAACCCTGGTTGAGTACACGTTTGGTCACTTTGTTGCATCCAGATATATGCAGACCTGTACACCTTCGTAACTCGTACCTTGTAAACAATAAGGATAATGGCAATTTACTCACCTGTTACGATGAACCTTTGTGCATGACTTGATCGCGGGGGTATGTCATGTCGTGGGTAACATAGATGATTCAGTTTAATACACTTAAATGCTAATATGGATTTGGAATCGTTAAGTGTTATATTGTTTATGTGGATACATAATACTGGTAATCGTCTTGGAATGCAGTCTTGCATATTAAGAAGTTGTTAAGAAGATTAACTCACTGTGACATCTCAATCTAGCTGATATGATCCTATTAACCAGTGTTTGCTATAACAAAAATAGAGTGTTTTTATGTTTGTACATAGTTTACTTAATTTGTCTTTACGTTCATTTACTTTACTTGTCAAAAAACCCAAAAATCCAAAAAGATTTTATTTTGCTTCAGGATTTAACGCACGAGAAACGGTTGTTCTGTGGTGGATCTGACTGTTTAGAAAATTTTGAAAGTTGTTTTTCTAAAACACTTAGAAAATTTTGCAAAACAACATATCTTTTGAAAGCTTATGAATTTTAACCGCAAAACAATTTTTGTCACAGGTGGTTTATATACTTTGTAAGTTTATATTTGTTATGATGGTTTACTTACAAGTTTGTTGAGTGTGATAGGTTTTATATTTTGATGATAATGATGGACGTGATGAGGTCTGAACCTCCTTTTGGACAAATTCATGTCATTCAAGAAAATTTTTGAAGAAACGGAGACAAGAAGACGACAAAACACTGAAGTTCTAAAAAAAAAACAGTTGCTGATTTTAGAAGACTTAGCAGCTTAGGGTGAGAAATATACATACAGGAAGAAATATTCTGTTTTTCAGGGGGAGTAAAAAGACTCAGATTGAGTAATGCGTTCGTGTAGAGCTCAAGGGGAAGTTTTTACAATCCAAGCTTATTCTCAGGGGGAGTTACTTAATTCTCAAGAGATGCTGAACATAAGAGAGCTGTTAAAGACTCAAGATCACAAGTTAAAGAAAAGAAGAGAAGTGATCTGCCAAGTTCTTCTAAATTACTTTGGTAGACAATCTCAAGATCAAGCTGTTGAAGATTAAAGACTTCAAGTGGAAGACAATTGAAGATACTTTGAGATTTGAAAAACAATCTTAAAGAGCATCTGTCAAGGGGGAGTTTGTTGGTGCAAGGTTGTGACAGATACTCAAACGGATAAACAAACGCTTGGGATTATTGACAGAAGACTTTATATTGTTCGTGTCGTTAGAAGAACTTGTCTAAGTTAGTTCTAGAATATGTAATTAAGCTAGTATTGTAAAAGCCCAACACAAGCCCAGTTAAAAGCCCATGAGGATGCATGTATATAAGCAAATGATACATGGGGTTTTAGGGGTTGGTTGGTTAGTTGGTGAAAACACATAGAGAGTTGAGAGAGCTAGCTAGGATTACAAGTTCGGTGTGGTTCTTATTAATTGTTATCTGTGATTCGATTAATAAGAAAAGCATTAAAAGTAATCTTGTGTTCTTTGTGTGATATCCACGGATCAAAGATATTCCGCGTCTAGGATTCGTGTTTGGTTTGATTGCAGAGAAGATCTCAAGGGAAAGGGACCTACAAGTGATCTCAAGGGAAAGGGACCTACAGAAACAGTTTTTTGGAACTTTCTTTAAGTTACAAAAAATCAAACCGGGTAGCAAAAACCAGTGTCACTCGCACTCCGGTTTTTCGAGCTGCATTCATGTCCGCAGGTCGTGCGGGCGTTGCGTTGGTTCAAGAATGTCCTCGAGCCAGAACGCATTTTTGCAACCCCCCCCCACTGCGCGCGGGTAGGCAACAGAGTATAAAGTAACTTAACATTTTAATTCTTCCAATTTAGTTTCTCCTTATAAACTTATCAATTTTCCATCCCACTACCAATATGGGACAACTCACATTCACACAACTCCAAAAAACCCCCACATGAATGGGAGTTATTCTCAGAAACAACCTCATTCCGATTAAATTTCAACAATTGAGTTTTGCATACGATAGGTAGGTGTGACCCTTTGAACCTTCGCTTATGAAACACACTTAGCCCACTGGCTCTGAGTAGAACACGATGTCTTTGAACTCGTCTGCCGTTTGTGTAGACAACAATACGCTTCACACAAAACTCTCCCTGGCAACGTCAAGTCCTCATAGTTGTGTCCGTTATGGTCATGGACACGTGCCTGGTTCTGCGAGAGCTCTTAGGTATTGTGCCCCAACAATACCCTTCGAAGCGACCCCACCTCTCTATCACATAGGTGATCTACTGGGACTGGTTACCTCAGTCGAATCATTAAAAGCCATAAGCTTAACCTCAACCTTGTCACTTTTAGGAATTGACTAGGAAGTTTATTAAATCTTATTGTAAACTCCCTTTTTCAAAACGTGGGTTTTCCATCAACTCTCCCCCACTGTGACCTTCACCAGTTCATACAATTAGGTTGTCCTATTGAACTCAGGTCTTGGGATCTCCAGTCAGCTGATTTAGGTTTCCTTTGCATAAACTTTGTCTTTCATGGGCTTTAGTCCCATTCCCATTGACGACTTCTAAACTAACTCTCTGCTTAAGCCTTTTGTTAGTGGATCCGCGATGTTATCCTTTGACTTCACGTAGTCAACAGTGATAACTCCTGTAGAGATTAGTTTTACCGTATTATGCCTACATCTTATATGCCTGTTATTACCGTTATACATCGTGCTATGAGCTCTGACAATTGCTGATTGGCATCACAATGTATGCATATGGCCGATGCTGGCTTCGGCCACCTTGGTATATCCTCAACAAATTGACGTAGCCATTCTGCCTCTTCACCTGCTTTATCTGAAGCGATGAATTCTGATTCCATCGTGGATCTAGCAATGACAGTTTGCTTAGATGATTTCCACGATATTACTGCACCACCAAGTATGAATACATACCCACTAGTTGCTCTAGAATCATTCGTGTCGGATATCCAATTTGCATCGCAGTAACCTTCAATAACTGCTGGATATCTACTATAATGCAGCCCGTAATCTCGTGTGTATCTCAAGTACCGAAGCACCCGTGTCACGCAACCCCAATGAAGTGAACTTGGGTTTCTCGTGTACCTACTTAGTTTGCTTACAACATATGCTAAGTCTGGTCTGGTACAACTCATTAGATACATCAAGCTGCCAATAATTCTTGAGTACTCTAATTGGTTAACAGGCTCACCTCGATTTTTAGCTAGATGTTGACTCGTGTTAATGGGAGTTCTAGCCACAATAGAGTCATTTGCATTGAACTTCTCAAGAGTGAGGCTGACTTATCACAAGTCCATTCCGGGTTCGTGTGATTTGTACTCCCAATATCACGTCTGCTAGCCCCATATCTTTCATGTCAAATCTTCCTCTAAAGATGTCTTTTGTAGAGTTTATCATTTTTTTCATTACTTCCAGCAATGAGCATGTCATCTACATACAGACATAAGATGACATATCCTTCTGATGTGTCTTTCACATACATACACTTGTCACATTCGTTGATCTTGAACCCAGAATCAAGCATGACATGATCAAACTTTTGATGCCATTGTTTTGGAGCTTGTTTCAAACCATACAAGGATTTTACAAGTTTGCATACTTTCTTTTCTTGTCCATTGGCTATGAAGCCCTCGGGTTGTTCCATGTAAATCTCTTTCTCTAGATTTCCTACCAAGAAAGCCATTTTCACATCCATTTGGTGAACTTCCAAATTTCTAATGGCTGCAATGGCAAGGACAATCCTGATGGATGTTATTCGCATAACAGGCGAATATGTGTCAAAATAATCCAAGCCTTCTCGCTGTTAATACCCTTTGATCACCAACCTTGCCATGTATTTATCAATGGTGCCATCTGGCTTCTTCTTTTTCTTGAAGATCCATCGATATCCTAGCAGTTTGCATCCTGCAGGAAGATCCACTAATTCCCAGGTGTGGTTTTGTAAAATGGAATCTATTTCATATTTTATGGCCTCCTTCCACTGAGGTCCATCCGAGGAATTTACCACTTGTTGGTAAGTTTGCGGTTCCTGCTCAACCATATAGGTGAGAAAATTTGGGCCAAAAGATTTTTCAGTCCTTTGTCGTTTACTCCTTCGGATTTCACCTTCATCAATTTGAGGTTCATCATTTGCAACCTCTTCTCTTGGAAAACTTTCCCGTGTTGGATTTGATGGGCCTGGTTCATCATCTTGAACACTCTCATCAAATGGGTTTGGTGAACCCAGTTTAGGCCTTTCCAAGCATGGAAATATGTGCTCGAACCAAGAAGCATCCTTAGACTCCAATATAGTGTCGTTAGACACTCCATGATTCTTCGAGTCATGCACAAGAAAATGAAGTGGACCACCCAGACGAGTGTATCCAATGAACACACAATCTACAGTTAGAGTATTTAAAAGTCACGAAAATAGCGAATTGATAGCTTATGCTAGAACACAGTTAGAGTTAGGCTTACCGCTTATGTATCCTCACACCAATCACATTATCTTTAACTAAACGAACTAATAATAAGAGTTAGAGATTAAAGCTTGATTTTAATAAATAATCTGTTAGAAATCTTACAGCAAAATGGAGACTGATGATTCTGGAAAGAAACAAACAGAAAGAAAAGACTGAACAGATTAGCAAAGGAAGCGGCTTGTGTTTGACACAATTCCCTTAAACAGATTCGTTGTATGTTCCCAGGGTACACCGATTCAACAGTGACGGTGCACTTCGGACTATCCCACTTACCTGAAAAGAAATTGAAATGTTGCTGCTGCTGTTTGCGAGAGTTTTTTTGTGTGTGTCTTTTTTGTACCTCCTGCTGTACACAATACAGTAGGTTTTATAGAGTCCAAAACACAGAATGAAACTGATGAGACTTTTCAAATTCGTGATTAATCTCAATTAATCACCAAGATTAGGACATTAAACGCAATTAATGACCAGGATTTGAAACCCCCTTCTGGAAGCTAAAGACTAGGAGACGAAACAGTCTTTTGGAAGCTTTCTTTAAGTTATAAAAAATCAAACCGGGTAGCAAAAACCAGTGTCACGCGGATCCGGGTTTTTCGAGCTGCATTCGTGTCCGCAGTTCGTGCGGACGTCGCGTTGATTTTTGCACCCCACCTGCGCGCGGGTAGGCACCGGAGTATAAAGTAACTTAACATTTTAATTCTTCCAATTTAATTTCTTTTATAAACTTATCAATTTTCTATTCCACTACCGATGTAGTAGGACAACTCACATTCACACAACTCCTAGTAATCTTCCGAAACATGTTTTTACCTTTATTTATATAAAAAGCATATGTGTAGGTGGTATATATATAACCTCTTGGGCCCCCCTCTTTTGCTCCTGGTTGAAGTCAATTTTTGGTGTAAGCCTTTTTCCGTTACTGTAGTACAATACATGTACCAGAAAAACAAACTCTAACTCTCACATGTCAACCACCTCTTCATCAACTGACGCTGCCGACGGTGACGGAGACGGTGGCGACTTCGCCGGACCATCGCATTCCCGCCGCCGTTTCCACACAGCCGTGTGGCCGGAACCCTTTCTCGAAGCTCTCGCCACCCAAATCGCCGTCGACGCCGCCCTCTCCTCCGGTCGCCTCGCCGCTGCTCCCGCAATCGCCAATCTTTTCCAGGTATCTGTCGTAATTATATTATATTATATTATATTATATTATATTATATTATATTATATTATATTATATTATATTATATTATATTATATTATATTATATTATATTATATTATATTATATTATATTATATTATGTTTAGAAGCGTAAAGATTAGCACGTAAATTTTAAATGTTTAAGTTTAGCGAATGTATAAGTTCGGTTAGGGTTAGGCTTTAGAAAACACATTTACATTATGCTTAAATGTGTTCCGTACAGTTAGGGTTCACCGTTCATGCAACGTTTGTGGTGATTATTGTTTTGTATCTGAATGCTTTTTTTTTATTGTTTTTTTTTTTTTTTTGTGTGTGTGGTGTGTTTAAAACTCATTCGGAGAATTTGAAAGTATCTTTGATTGAAGTACGCTGTTAAATTTAAACTCATAAATCTGACTGAACGTGAAATTACGCTGTGAAATTGATATCTAAAGTGTACATAATCACGTAATCAATCAGCTTGTCATGATCATAAACAGTACCAACAGTACGAATTTTACTATTTAGAATTTGAATACGTTTTGCATAGAAAAAGATGCCAAAGTTTTCATATGTTCCATTTAGATCAGCATAACTTGTCTATATAAACATTGATCAGGTTTTATGCATTTTGCAAAATTTGCAGTTTTTTGTAAAGTGATTTTTTTTTACCCCAATGACCCGTATTAGAACCAGCCAGGAGCTAGCTAGAAGATAGTACTCCCTCCGTCCCATTAGAAGTGTCTTAGTTTTAAAAACACAAAGTTTTAGGCACATTAAATGATTGACTTTTTTGTTTGCCATATGACAATAATACCCTTGTCATAGGTGGGTCCATCATATTCTTTGTTTATTTTAGTTGTGTTTTTAAGGGTAAATTTGGAAATTGGCTATTAATTTTTGAAAGTGGACACATGAAATGGGACAAATAAAAAAAAGAATATGGACACTTCTAATGGGACGGAGGGAGTAATAAAAATTGTTTTTTGACAGTTTACATTATTATAATAATGTTAAGGATTAAGATATTAAATGATGTGTTGGGCGTGATATTAAGTTGATAGACCGGAAGGTGCAGGTTCCTCTCATCTTTCCAAAGGGGGGACAATACTTTCTTTAGGGGCTTTTGACCACCACTTTCTTGGAAATGAAAGAGTAAAAGTGTAATTCAAAGCCTTTTGACAATATGGTTTTAGTATTCATAAGTTTATGTATTTGGAGAGAGTGTATGTTATGGGGATTAAAATATTATAAAGTAATAAAAATGGCGTTATGAAGTGGGAAGGGGCGTTATGAGGCTTTATAAATGATTGGGTAATAATAGCTTAATTATTGTTTTTTATTTAAATAATAATATTAAATACCTAATAATAATAATAAAAGAAAATTTATTAAATTAAAAAACAATAATAAAAAAAATAAGATTTACTATTAAAAAGTAATATTAATTAAAATAAAAATAATAACCCACCCCACCTACTTCTTCTTCTTCTTCTTCCTCCTCTTCTTCACTTCTTCTTCTTCCTCTTCACACACACAAACTTCAATAATAATAATAATAATAATAAAAGTTTCAGAGGGCAACACCATTATATTCATGGCGGGCGTCACCATAACGTCCCCATAACACCCGGGGAGCGGTGTTCCCCGACGCTATAAGGTCAAAACGCCCCCAAAATGCCACCACTACACATGAACTAACCCAAGAGACCCTTGTCTTCATCTTATCAAATTTCTAATTGTACTTACAAATATTTTTCCTTTAACTAATTATATTGTAATTACTTGAATTTATTAGTTATATAGCTTTACATATTTTTATTCTTGCTATACAAGGTATCAATTCATATTTTTGATTTTTTTTTTCTTTTTTTTAAACCAAATTATTTTCTTTAGTTTATAAGATTTTACTTAAAGCTTCTCATGATATGAAAGTTTTTGCCTATTAATTAGTTATACGATATCATATTTTTTTAAAGCTATATTAAATTTTCTTAAAAAATTCTTTCTATATTCTTCTGAAAAGTTATCTATCTACATATATAATAAACGAAAGTATGGTGTGACTTATATCCATTAAGTGACACGTGACACTAGGTGAAGCCCTCCTCTGCCTTATTTCCCTATAAAAGTATTTTTTTTCTCTCATGTTTCCCTCACAATTTTTAAACGGTAATATTTTTATATACACTATTTAAAAAAAATTACACCAAATTAACAAGCGTTTTATTATCTTTCAAACGAGTACGATAGTGGTATATGAAAAACCAAAGAAAAACTGAATATTAGTGGGTTTTTTTCATACACTAAAGAATAACCCAAATTAAACCAAATTTATTGATTTATAATTTTTATTTTTATTTCTATC
This sequence comes from Ambrosia artemisiifolia, assembly GCA_032199755.1. Taxonomy (NCBI): domain Eukaryota; kingdom Viridiplantae; phylum Streptophyta; class Magnoliopsida; order Asterales; family Asteraceae; genus Ambrosia; species Ambrosia artemisiifolia. The sequence continues at coordinate 49,175,713 of CM063515.1, read as the reverse complement.
TTTATTATTTCTTTACTATCTATATATAATACAACGATTGGGGTGGGGATACATGGCGCTTTGTGAAGCCATGCTTGCCCTGCAATAGTTGCTTCTGCGTATACACCTAACCCAAACACACATACTCTCTTTAATATGTATTTTCATTTTTATTCATATGATTAAAAGTGTTGCTTTCTCATATTATAGAAAGTTAATTTCTATGTACCATACTAACACATATTTTATCTTAATATTAGGTTTGTCTATTTGGGGAAGATTCCTGGATATAACCTAGTATTATCTATATATATATATAAAAGAAAGCATATATGCCCATTGAGAGTGCCACGTGGCTTAATAATTGGGTGTTTTTGGTGTTTTTGAGTATTTTTCTAAATTTATCTCTCTATCTCTTAATTCTCAATTACTAAAATTAAATTGAGTTATTTTAGGAAAAAAGAATTTAAAAACAAATTTAAATTTTTCTCTCTTATCTTCCTCCCATAAATTTTAAACATAAATATCTTTTATGTTCGAGATTTTTTAAATAAAAAAATTACACCAAATTAACGAGCGTTTTATTATCTTTCCAACGAGTACCATAGTGCTATATAAAAACGAAAAAAAAAACGACTATTTTTTGTGAGGTTATATTCATACAGAAAAAACACAAAGTGTTCAGGTTATTTATTAATCAAATTGTAACATATTTTAATTTACGTGAAGATGATTATATGTTGAAGGTTATCCTTATAATACTTTATTATGTTTAATATGGTTTATGCTTTTTATTTTTTTAACTTTTTAAATAAATGTTTTTTAACTAAGATTGATTATGTTTAAGTTATTTACTCTTTTCGTGATTTGAGTTTTCTTTTTTTTTATCATTTTTTATTAAATCATATTAAATTTTTCAACTCTGGGACTTTCCCGGGGTAATCGGCTAGTTTTAAGTATAAACAATGTAACAATAACCTAGTATACTAACACATATTTTATCTTTAATATTAGGTTTGTTTATTTCGAAAAGATCACGGGATATAACCTACTATTATTTTAATATTATTTTAAGTATAAACAGTGTAACAATAGTATTTTACTATTTAAATCTATATATATATATAAAAGAAAGCATATATGCTTATTGAGAGTGCCACGTGGCTTAATAATTGAGTGTTTTGGTGTTTTTGAGTATTTTTCTAAATTTATCTCTCTATCTCTTAATTCTCAATTACTAAAATTAAATTGAGTTATTTTAGGAAAAAAGAATTTAAAAACAAATTTAAATTTTTCTCTCTTATCTTCCTCCCATAATTTTTAAACATAAATATCTTTTATATTCGAGATTTTTTAAATAAAAAAATTACACCAAATTAACGAGCGTTTTATTATCTTTCCAACGAGTACCATAGTGCTATATAAAAACGAAAAAAAAAAGACTATTCATACAGAAAAAAACACAAAGTGTTCAGGTTATTCATTAATCAAATTATAACATATTTTAATTTACGTGAAGATGATTATATGTTGAAGGTTATCTTTTTAATACTTTATTATGTTTAATAACTCAATTTATGCTTTTTATTTTTTTAACTTTTTAAATAAATGTTTTTTAACTAAGATTGATTATGTTTAAGTTATTTACTCTTTTCGTGATTTGAGTTTTCTTTTTTTTTTATCATTTTTTATTAAATCATATTAAATTTTTCAACCCCGGGACCTTCCCGGGGTAATCGACTAGTTTGTTATATTCGTATGTTTAAAGTTAATTAATTGACAATTAAAATAATAATAATGTGATTTGTTTAAAGTTGCGGGATAGCAGTGTATTAATAAATTGTTAATCTATACATATAATAAAAGAAAGCCATTTTAATGACATGGCACTCAAAGAGGCATTCTCCTCATTGAGTGTGCCATGTGTCATCTCATGTGGCATTGAGATATTTTAGGAAAAAAATAATTTAAAAACAAAATTAGATTTTTCTCTCTTATGTTTCCTCCCATAAATTTTAAACGTTAATATCTTTTATATACGAGATTTTTTAAAGAAAAAAATTACACCAAATTAACGAGTGTTTTATTATCTTTCCAACGAGTACCATAGTACTATATAAAAAACGGAGAAAAAAAAGCGACTATTTTTTGTTGGGGTTTTGTTAAAACAGGAAAAAAAACACAAAGCGTTCAGGTAAATCATGTATAGGCAAGTCACTAATTATGTTCAGATCAGTAAATATGAATTCTATTTTCAACATGCGTTAGCATTGGAGTAATACATTGTTTTAGGTTAGATATTAATATTAGAGTCATACATTGTTTAAGGTTAGGAGTTAACATTGGTGATATATTTTTAATTGTTTTAGGTTAGCTGCTACCCGAAGCTTTCATGCATGTAACTGTAAAGCGCATCATTCTATTTCATATGTAAAATTAATATGTCATATTAGATTTTTCAACCCCGGGACGTTCCCGGGGTTTAATCTAGTTAAATATATCACAAAAAGGATCTGAACTTTTAAAAAGCGGTCTCTATCGAAGGTCAGTTGAGGTCAAACTTGTTGACCATTGATCGATCTCCAGCACAAAATAAGACCCACACTTTGTCACTCTCAAATAAATTTGGCTTTTACGTATTATTTTTTACCTTTTTGTGTTGTTTTGGGGGGACGCACAAAGCCCAGTTCACGTGTTTTTACAAGAAATAGAAGAAGAAAGCTACCGTTTCTAAATATATCATCACCTGGTTGTACTTTTTCTGTGTACCTTATTTGAAATAGAAATATACATTCCACCAAACATTGTTGGAAACACAACTATGTCAATTTTTTTGTTCATGATGATATTAACACAAAATACCATATTCCACGTATATATTTATATTGTTTGTATTTCATGCTTTCTTTGTTTATTTTCTGAAATTGTGTATCCAAAAGTAAAAGAAATCGAGGGTTTACTTTTGATTAGGGTCGTAAACGAATCAAATGTACAGTGAACAGTTTGTGAATTGTGTGGTGGTCCTCGAGTTTATTTTAGTATTTGTAATTATGAAAAGATCAAATATTTTGGTTTTAAATTGAAAGTAAAACAGCCAATTTCATTATGATGGTAGTGGCACCTTATTGATTTCCTTATAGGAGGTGGGGAGAAGGAGTCCTACCAGCACTAAAATGCTGCTAGTCGGCCGGGTTTTACCGTGGTGGGCCTTCGGACAGCGGGTTTTTTCCGGGAACTGGTGTGAAATTATTGGTGAACCCGAGTTACTCTCGGAGTACTCGTTTGTCCAGTGTGTACTTTATGAGTGCTCAGGATTGATTTGTTAGCTGTTAAAAAAAAAAATTTAAGTAAAACAAAGTAAATTAATGTAGTTGCATTTTGTATCTATATTTTAATAAGTCAATAAGAAATATACATGAAAACACAAATAATACTAAATGTAGTTATATAGTACTTAAATGTGGGTATTGCCAAGTGATGGTTGAAACTAGCCTACTTGTAGGTGAGCCTCTCTCACTTTGGTGAGAGTAGGGTTCGATCCCCATGAGATGCAAAGTGTGGGTATTGCCAAGTGATGGTCGAAACTAGCCTAATTGTAGGTGCCAGGTTCGATTCTGATGGCCCCCCGGTTTTCTAGTACCGTGCATTTACTCCAGAGAGGCTTGCCTCTTGTGGAGGGTGCAACTTCTGTCAAGTGGCAGGTGGCGGGAAATTTTCCGGGTGGTAGCCCTAGCGCCCTTTGCACAGAGGGGCACTGCCTCTCCAGGGCCGGCCACTCCCGCGACACCAGGCTTTGGCCTGATGATGCCGTTGAGTGTGTGGCTAGGGACCCCCAGATACTTCTGGGGGATGTGATGGACTCTGCCACAAATAGAAAGTCACCTACTACAAAAAAAAAAATAAAAAAATTATAGTACTTAAATGTTTATATATGACAAATGGTAGTTCATGCATGCACACAACCTGTCATCACGTTGGTGGAGTGATTAAGTGTAAAAGAGTTTGAATCTGAGTTAAAAGAGAATTAAAGGGTGGTGATAAAAGGCTGAAAATGAGCCAGTTTTGTCTAATAAATAGTTAAGAAGCAGAATAAGAAGACAACACTAAAGTTTTTAAAAATAAAATACAAAAAAATAACAATAAGACACGACACTGTAGGTGCAGGGGTAGGCTGAGATGATCTACAAATGTATGTATACAACACAGCAAGAAATTAGCAGTGTTTTCTTATTCTCCGAGCATTGATTCTGACACATCTCTCTCTCTCTAACGTTATTATGCATATCAAATATATAAATGACTTAAATATATAAATGACTTAATGAGAGATGGAGACAGAGACACGTAAATATGTATGTATGTATGTATGTGATGAGAGAAAGAGAGAGAAATAAACAAAGAATTTATATCTTTATTAGCTTTCTGCATGCCTGCATGAATTCTCACTTCTGTCATAGGATATCCCCATGCTGCTAAAGTCTTTCTATCTTATCAATTCCAGTTTTGTTTAATCCACTGTTTATAGTTTGGTTTTAACGGCGATCTTATTGAACCTTTATAAACACATCCACTGTTTATATATAAATTCAATCAATAATAAGAAAATAAATCAACAAATAATACTAAAATTCTAGCATTATTTTACGGAAGACATTAACTGTTAGAAAATTACATTGTAATCGTTGGAACGCCTCTCGTACACGAAGGTCACAGATATCACAGTCGCTACACTTCCTGCAGCAAATTGTAATTGAAGACGAAATCATAGTGAACCGGGCTTGTGTTTGACACAATTCCCTTAAACAGATTTGTGGTCTGTTCCCAGTGTACACCGATTCTTTAACAGTGGGTCAGTGGTGGTGCATTGCCGGACTATCCCACTTGTCTACTTGTCTGAAAGATAACCGGACTTCGATTGAGTTTGTTCTCTACATATATGTGTGTGTAAGTTTTTCCTTTTCTCCATACTCAAATGAGGCACCGAGCCTTCATTATATAAGAACATGGATTTAACAAGAGTTTCATTTCTAAGTCATTTAATTAGAGACCTAATTTGATAAATAAAGCTTTAATAAATTGATGAACCCTCTCTCGCCTGCCTACTCGCAAATCCGATCAGATAACTTATGCTAAAAAACGACCTACCCTAGTTACTCCATTTTATCCTTAGCGGAAAGAACAAAGCTGAAAGACTGGGCATGATAATTCATAGATTGAAAGTTGCTAATGCGATGAAGTTTATAACCATCGTACCATGAAGCTCTATTACCAAATTTTGGAAATGCAGACCCTTGATTTAACACACAACTACGAGATTAAACAAATTTGTTGACACTTTTATTAATATATAACCGAAGTACACAAATTACATGCCACTAACCATCTATTTATACTACATTCAATCTAATCCTATACCGACCCAAACTTTTTTTAATAATAAAGATGTCTAATTCAATATCTAACAATTATTCGTAAATGAATAAGACTATAGATAACTCAACAAAAATTATCTATAACCGGTTCTAATCTTTATTTCCTTGATTCAAGATTAACCTATTCATTTTAGATGTATAGAGATTACTCAAGGTAATAACACTGATGCATCGTTATTACCCTTTAAAACACGTTTTAGTATATAATAGCTACATAATTTTGTTTGTTAAAGCAAAGTCATCACTCACCACCACCATCTTCATATATAAATACACATGTGTGATTGTTTAAGACTTTGTTAGCTTAGAGCATTCACATCACATTCACTACATTCTATCCTAAATTTATCTTTTATTTTAAAAAGTCTCTCACATCCCATTCAGACATGAGTAGTTTAAAAACTATTGGATTATTAATACTTTAAAACCAGCTCTCTTTAATTTTTGTTCATCATATTTACTTAGTTTAAAAGGAGATTTGTTATTACGGATTAGGCTCTAATAGATGAGCGACAGTGTTAGAATAGCCACTTACTTTTCTACAAATTCTCACCCCCGCAGCATCGCATAGGTATCCCACTAGTTACCCTTTAAAACACGTTTTAGTTTATAATAGCTACGTAATTTTGCTTGTTAAAGCTACGGCTGGCAATTTAGATACGAACACGATAACCTGACACGAACCTACACGATTTTAAGTTTTAACAGGTTTCGTGTTTGGCCTTAACAGGTTTCGTGTCTATAACAGGTTGACACGTTAAGACCTGTTTATTTTTTTTGTCATGTTTGTGTTTACCTGTTTCGTGTTCGTGTCTTATCCTGATCGTATCTAACAGGTCTTATGGTGTTTCTTATCATGCCTTGTCATGTCTTATCGTGTCTTGTCGTGTCGTGTCTTATCGTGTTAACCTGTTTTACTAGTTGTTCCTTATCGTGTTAACCTGTTTTGCTAGGTGTTTCTTATCGTGTTAACCTGTTATACACAGGTCCGTGTTCGTGTTTGAAAATAATGACACGATTAGATTTCGTGTCGTGTTTGTGTCTTAACAGGTTTGTTTAATTTGTTATACCAGCCCTAGTTAAAGCAAAGTCACCACTCACCACCACCATCTTCATATATAAATATGCATGTGTGCTTGTTTAAGACTTTGTTAGCTTAGAACATTCATATCCCATTCACTAACTCCTATCCTATAATTTAACTAAAAATTAAACTTTTTTAAATTTATCTCTTATTTTGAAAAGTCTCTCCAATATCATTCACCATAACTAACCATATATTATTCTCTTTTTCATTATTTATTTATCTTTTTTGTGTGTCACATGGACAGAGGTTGGGTCTACCCAAATCTCACCCTAGAGGCGACACTTACTGAGCATGATTCTTGAATTAATATTTTTGTGTGTGAGAGATAATATAGGGTAAATGGTAACTTGTTTTTGTCATATTTTATGATGGAGATAAATATAGTGTATGGGAGCAAGCAGGGCCGGCCCTGAGGTAGGGCAGGGTGGTCGACGGCTCAAGGCCCGCTTTCCTCGAGGGCCCGGAGGATTTTAAAAAAAAATTAATATATAGTTCTCTCAGTAAAATATAATATATATGTGCTAAATCAAAAGGAGTTATGAAATAGGCCTTTAGTCTGGTGGCTTCTAGTTTTCCTCAACAACTTAAAGGCTCAAGTTCAAATCATTTCCTCCTCCGTTTTAGTTAAATTTTTGGATTTTTTTGTGTGTTAGTTGTATTCATTAATTATTATAAATGCATCAGTGGCCTAACTTTGAGAAGTTATACATATGCAAAAGATATATTTGTTAATGAAAATTCTTTTATTTTCTTTTTTTTTTTCAACTACATATTTTTCAAATGGGCCCGAATGTTTTATATATATATATTAAATTCTATATTTATGATATATGTTTGTGTTTTATATATTAAAGTCTTGTTAGTGGGATTGAAAAAACCATGTTAACTTAATGTAGATGTCTCAAGTTCAATCTTTAATTTGGATCTAGCGCCATACTCAATTTTTTTTTATAATTCATTCCTATTTACAAAATTTTGGGCCCAAGATTTTTTTCGCCCGAGGCCCTAATTTTTGTTAGCGTTTTCGGAGACGGCCCTGGGAGCAAGTAATAATGTTTTGTTAATTTTTTAGAATTTTGAAGATATGAGGAAGAATGGTGGATGAGACGAATGCTCGTATAATCTTATAATAAGTACTTTTGATAATATTTTATGACCACTACATTTGAAAATGCATAAAACATGAATTCAAATCCTGATTAGTTTTCTTGTAGTTATAGTTATTTGGATTAGAAATAGGACGGATAAAGCGATGTGGGATTGGGATAATGGTATGAATTCAAATGGTGTATCATGTATGTAATCCCCTTTTGTTGTTGTATATGCACTAGCTCCTTGCTAGTTTGTTGCTAAGGTAAAACGATGTTGTATGTATTTTCTTTTGTTGTTGTAAAAGTTGTCTTTTCGTCAAAAAGTACGTAATACCAAACGAGATTTTATTACCTTAGCAACAAACTTTTTGATAGAAAAGCAATATTTGGAAATGCAGGCCCTTGATTAAACACACAACTACGAGATTAAACAAATTTGTTGACTCTTTTATTAATATAAACCAAAGCACACAAATTACATGCCTCTAACCATCTGTTTATACTATACCCAATCTAATCCTAAGCCAACCCAAACTTTTTTTAATAATAAACATCTCTAATTCAATATCTAACAATTATTTGTAAATGAAAAAGACTATAAATAACTCAACAAAAATTATCTAGAACCGGTCTTAATCTTTATTTCTTTGATTCAAGATTAACATATTTATTTTAGATGTATAGAGATTACTCAGGGTAATAACAGTGATGCATCGTTATTACCCTTTAAAACACGTTTTACTTTATAATAGCTATATAATAGTTTTGCTTGTTAAAACACGTTGATAAGGTAAAACGATGTTGTATGTATTTCCTTTTGTTGTTGTAAAAGTTGCATTTTCGTCAAAAAGTATGTAATACCAAACGAGATTTCATTACGTTAGCAACAAACTTTTTGATATAAAGGCAACTTTTACAGTAATATTGTATTTATTATAATTTTTTTTTTGAATGATGTATTTTGTAGGTATGTAGAACATGGCGAAGGGCGTCCCAATCCGACTTCCTATGGCAAACCCTAACCCGCCACATTTGGAACCGCCACCACCTCCTCCACCCATCTTGGCACCAAGAATACATTTACCGCCATCGCACCGCCACCAACTTTCGCTCCCGTAACTACCACCACACCACCCTCCATTTCCCTCCAAACGACAACAACAACGAACCACTCTCTTGTCGCCGCCTTGCGCTATCCGACCACCACCTTGCCGCCGGCTTTTCCGACGGCTCAGTTCGCTTGTTCCACCTCCCGACAAGTGTCCACGTGTCCACCTTCCACCCGCACCAACGTAACCATTTTGGCCCCTTCTCACGTGCTGTGTCCGGCATCTTTTTTACCGATAATCGACTTGTGTTTTCGTCTCTTGATGGTGATATTCATGTTGCCTCGATCCATGTTCCTGGAGGTCTGCGTAGGGCCCACTTGGGTGACGTGGTCACTGATGGTGTCCTTGTTGATTTTACCGGTTCCAACCGCTGGTGGATTGGGCTCTATGCAGGTACTTGTCTACTTGATCTATTGTACGTTCTCACTTATAATGTAGTGATACTATAAGTTAACGCAATAAATATACATTAATATGCATATAAATATGTTTATTTCAGGATAATATTGTCTTTAGATTTGCGATAACTACATTAGTGGATATACAAAATCTTTTAACAAAAAAGTAGGGTTAAGCAACTTTGTTTGTTTACTTATTTCTTTTTACTTTTTTTTAAATTATTTTATGACCCTTCGGTTGTAGAAGAATATATCACTGTACATGTGCATGTAACCTACGATATTTTTACAAGTAAGTCTACATGTGTAATAATCAATTTATGTAATAAATAGTACAACCGTTGTCCAAGACTTACATTGCACTTTTTACATAATTGGTTCTCAAATAAGTTTCACTCCTTCGTATGCATGTACATACATGATACATGTATGTGTAATATTGTGTATAATCTAAAACTAAAGATAAGAGAAGGTAAATTAAAAAAAGTGGGGAAAAGCCTACTAGCTAAATATTGGAATATAGTATTTAGGGTTTTAATATTGAGCTCACGAGCTTGATTTATGTCTATATTTTGTAACCCTATTGAATACTATATTCCAATACTAAATGAAGACGGTTCATGACTACTCAACCTGACCAGTTGTGTAATCGGTTCCGTTCTAATAGATTCGGGTTTGAGCACACATTTTTAATCCATGCCTAGGTGAGATGTACAACATTTTTTTATGCTCAGGTGTTCCAAATCGCGCGTTCCACGTACGAAACAGTGACACCGAAGAACTTGTATTCATCGGCGGCACATTAACAGACCCAGACGCAGTATTCGGCTGGCACTTGCTCATAGACCTAAGTGAGCACGTTGGCCGAATCCGCATAACAAGTGATGACCTGGCAGTGGGGTTCACAAGAAGCAGGGTTATTGTATTCAACTTAAGGAACCAAATGATACTAGGCGAAGAGGAGTTTATTAGGCCGGTAAACGTGGGCACAACTGACGCGTACGATAAGGCTCTAATGTTCGTAAACAGTCGGGGTGTAGCTAATGTGCGCCATGTGGAAAGTTTGGAGGAAATTTGCCGGTTCATGGCATGCAGTGGCTTGATGGGTTGCATAAACGGCGGTTACTCTTTTGTTTCGACTAGTGGTGGGATTCGGGTATGGGAGTTGGATCGCGGCAGGTATTTATATCTTTTACGAGAACGGATTTGGGATGTGACGACCATGATCGCGGACGAACGCTATGTAGCAGCTAGTACTAGTAACAACACCATTCATTTATGGGACTTTGGAGCACGTTAGAGACACTTATCACACAATAAACATGATATGTGTGTTACTGGTTGATCTCATCTATGCCTGGGTTAGTGAATGAGAAGGCTTGGTGGCTCCTATTGACTATTTGATTAGTGTTAGGTTTCGTTATGTATGATTATTGTTGACCTTTAACTATTGTTGTTGAAATTATTTGATATTGGATATTATTTGGGTATAGTGAATGTTTACACATTGGTTGGTAAGAAGAGCTTTGTTTGATTTCGATTTGGAGAATTCATGCTTCAGTTTAAATATCAATCATATATTTGGTATATTCTTTCTACTTGTTATATCTAGTTAATTGCTTTAATGCCATCTTGAATGTGGTTTGCATGTTGTCTTCAATGCATCATGAAAACCCCCCCTACAAGCCCTGGTCATTGGAGCAATGATGTGCTTTAAGGACTTAACAACAAGGTTTTGTAACCCGGATCGGATCGGGCTCCGGACCCCGGGCCGATCCAGGTTAGGTAGTTGGACCGGAAATGCAACGACCCGGCTGTGAACCAGCGTCCCGGCCGGTCGGACCGGGAAACCGGCCGGCCGGACCGGGAAACCGGGTGGTTGGACCGGTTTTTTTTGTTTTTTTTTTATTTTTTGTTTTTGGGCCGGTTCGTTGGACCGGTCAAACCGGTGAACCGGCCGGGGGTCCGGTTCGACGTCCGGTCCGGTTCTGAAAACCTTACTTAACAAGGAAGCCCTTAGTTATCGATGAAAGTGTGTATTTGTTTTGGTGATGAGGTGAGCCCAAAACTAAAATAAAGAATAGATTTTTTTTAAAAATATTGTGTGTAGTTGGTAGATGATGGGATGGAAATCAATGAAAGTAAGGATATTTGTAGGGTTGGAAATGAAATGAAGATTTTTAAAGATTTGTAGGGATATGATGTGACAAATGACCTAAGGGCGTCTCCAACATTGGAGATAGTTTAAATACCCACCCATATATTTGCACTTGGAACCATTAGTTTAGCTTCTTTGTTTGTAACATCGAACATCTTAAAACATCCTGATACAGTGATACTGTTTGATTTGACTCATAGAAGCTAAGGCTGTTCAAAAAGCTCGCGGCTCGTTAAAAAAAAGCTTGAGAAATTTAGCTCAAAATCAACTCGGTTTTTAAACGAGCTAGTCGATCCACTAGGTTTGTAACCAAGCCGAGCCCGAATCAAGTCAAGCTCGGCTCTTGGCTTGCTCGTTAGCTGACTCGTCGGTTCGCTTGTTTAGCTCGAACATACCTAAGCCTACCTTTGTATATTTATGCAAGTTATAATCAATATAATATATTTTAAACTATACTAGTTAAATGGTAATAATACAGTACTTTTAATGAAAAAAATGACAAAACAAATAAATCCAAGTGTTTAATAGCAAAGTAAACAATAGTCACAATATTCATGAATCTTATTCATATAATAATTTTACACTAGACCATTTTGTTTTATTTCTTCTCTTGTACGCAACTAACTCATACACCTTCAAAACATATACTTATAGATACACAAACATATACTTGTAAATGTACACTAATGTCTAGTTGTTTACCATAAAATTAAACTTTCAACCACTTGGGGAGTAATATCTTTACTTAACACTTTGATACCGCTAGGTTACAAGCTGTTTAGCTACAACAAATGAACAAACTAATACTTTTGTAAAATAAAAGAAACTGTTCCAAAGTTCGAGCCTAGATGTGTACTGTAACACCCCGAAATCTTGTTTCGCCTAAATACGCCATTAGGCATAATTGATAAAGTATCAAAAGCGAATTTAATGGTGGATGTTTTAGTGGACGGATAAAAACGAGGCTAAAACTCAATACACGAGACCAACCTAGTAGTCATTTAATCTAATAAACTTGGAGATTTACTTGAGGGACTAAATGTGTTAATTGGCCCAAGTTGAGATGAGGGTATATTGTGTAAAAAGGGGTGGGTTGACATTCATTAGCAGAAGTCGATGTCCACACCCAAAAACACACACATCACACCTACTACTCACAAATCTTGTGCAATTCAAGCCAAATCAAGGGTTCTTGCCAATCCAGGATGAAATTCTTGCTAAATTGGTGTTCTAATCATCAGAAGGTAACCTTAGAACTTTTTTTATTTCATCTAAATCACTCTTGTGTAAAAGATGATGAAACTAGGGTTATGTGAAAACGTGAATAAAGAATGGAAAAAGGTTTCTAGATGTTGATAGACACTAAATGAACCATAATTTGTGATAACACATAAGGCTATGCTTGATTCATGTGCTAATTAGATTGTTGTATGCCCATGTTAATTAGGTTTTGACCCGAGGTATGAACCATACAAGGATGTGGTGAAATCTTGCATAAGTTATTATCAATTGTTGCATAATTAGATTGTTGTATGCCCATTTACAAATCTTGCTTTGTAAATGTGTTAGAAATCAAGGTGATCAATTGTTGATGACTAGCTAGTTAAATGATAAAGCTTGAGAAGTCCGTAGGGCTTAGAATTCACTTGCAAAAAGGGTGCACATGAAGTGTTTGATAAAGTGCCTACATGAAACTTGAATTAAGTCAAATGATGTAAAATTGTATGAAATTCGTCACTTTTGACAACCTTAGATAGTCATCTTGTAAAGGCCATATCTCATTCGTTATTAGGAGTTAGAAAACGAGCCTTATATCGTTGACAAGCTTGTTGCACATATTACATTTCATATTTAGTCATCACAAGCTAATTCTGAGTTTTAGTGGGTCAAAACAGCATGTAAAGTTGACATTTTTGTTTTGGCAACAAAGTTGATTGGTTAGAAATATGTTTCTGACCTGATCTTCGAATATTCATATAAAATCATAGAAACATCGTTAGGAGGCATTCTTTATATGCCTAGAAAGCTCTTTGAACGTAGCACATTTCTTATTTGAAGGTCGAAATCAGATTATGGGGTTTAGAAGGCATAAAAGCAACTCGAACAGCTGCTGCGCAGAAAACGCAGCAGTGAAAATAAAGTGTTTTATGAACTTAACACATGTGATTGTCTGGATACCCATTTCCTCAACACTAAATGTTGTTATGGATGAGATGAGTATAGGGAATGAAAGCTTAGTACTTGTGTGCATCATTGCCTAAGCTAGTTTACATGAATATGTTTATGGACAGTTTGACTTTTAGGAGTCAAACTGACCCAAACTCAAACTTAGATGAAATGGTGTGAATAACTCATGAGATATGTTAGTTATTGGACGTGATGACTAACTTGATTAATCTTATGAGTATAGTGAAGGTTGATCTTGTCAAGCTAGGTGCAAGCTTGGAAAGAATGAATCAACAAGCAAACGGGTCAAGCGAATACAAGCCTTAAGTGCAAGGAAATGAAGGTGAAATACAAGGTAAGTTTACTTACACTATTAGACTATGAACATGGGTTAAGTGTTGTATACTTTGGTCTTTAAACTTTGATGTGAGACAAAGGTATGTGTAACACCCCAACCGATGGCGGAATCATCGAGGTGCCACGTAGTGACGATTGTTCAATAGCTCATGGACTAAAAGTGTAAATATTGATACATTGATTTAATAGTTTATTACATTGAATTGAAATACAACGATTCTAAATGCTAAATAACTGATATACAATGAATCCAAAATCTAAATATGAATCCGAAAGCTTAAAGAATGCATCACAAAACAACCTGAAACATGTACGAAAATAATTTGGTCAATACAAAAATGTATTGGTGAGCATACCCTGTTTGAATACATATAGTAGAAAAAGTGTTTAGCAATTCATGTGTTGTATACCGTTTGCAACTATGTATTAAGTAGTATTAGTCAAAGCCAACCCTAATGATAAATGATTCAATGATTAACCAACAGATGATAATGATTCACACAACAATGACCAAGGTCTCTCAACAGAGTCACAAGGGGTATATACCATAGTACTATTCATTGAAATGTCAGGCCCTCAAAGGTTAATGGTTTTGACAGTCATAGACACACAAAATAACATAACGCAAACACACATGAGAATTGCCATTAATGATAAAATAACATTTGATAATAGTGTACATGTATAGCCCCAAAAGAGTAAAACATGAAAAAGGGGAAAGATATACTCACCTTTTTGCTAAGCGTATCCAATCCAGCAAAACTTGTCACAAGATTAATTTGGGAATTCCGAAGAATTCAACCTATACGTGTAAGCATACTAATGAGGAAAGTGTCTTAAAAGTCTAAGGCATCTAGGGTTCTAAGGCATTAGGGTTTGCTAAGTTGATTTGGGGAATTAGGGTTTTACGATAAATCGAATTAATATAAAAGTCGTATATTAAAATAGTATACCAAAATTTGTAAATGTGGTTTAGGTAATATAATTATTACCAATTTAATATTTAGATATAAATATGTTTGAATAATCAAGACAAAGTAATTTAATTAATTATTTTCACCAAATTATTGTAAATAAATACAACAATCGTAAATGTTTAAATATATAATGATGAGTTATACAATGATCCAAATAAATGATAATTTAGACTTTAAAATATAAGAATATCTCCCTTTTGCAAGAAAAATATTCATTAAATAGATGTTAAATAATATAAATAAATAAATGTTTAATTATGTCTAATTAAACACAAATAAGACTAAAAATATAAGACATGATTCAAAAATGATATTTTTATGAAAAATAATTATTTTCTGATGTATAAAGGTGAAAATAATTTTTCCATAATTTTTCTCAATTTATTTGTATTTAAAATAAATTTAATGAGTTTAAATCATGTTTAAATGATTAAAAAATAGGGAAATTAATAAAAATAAATGTTTTCTGAACCAATAATTTTTATTTAGGTTCATGATCCTTAAAAATAATTTTCCAGAAAATTTAGGATTAAAATCATAAAAATTGGATTTTTAATCAATTATTTATGATTAAAATTATTTAAATTGATAAAATTATGAAAAATTAACATTTTTCAGCAACAAAAATTATGATAATTTTCTATAAGTTGTCAAGAAGCTATTTCTAAATTTTTATAATTTTTGGATAAAAATTGAATTTATTATGAACTAGATATTTGCCCGCGTTAACACGCGATTCACCAACGTACAATTATTTTGAGCGGTAAAACTTATAAAAAATATAGTAGAAATATTTTATTAAAATTTAAAAGAAACCAATACACATTTTATTCAAATATCACTAAATATTTCTTTATACACCACATTTTTTGTTTTAGTCTTGACATTCCCATCAGCATCAAGTATAAGTAACTTCACACCTGCCTGCTTTTAACTCTTGACAATGCGACATAAAGCTGGCCATGTGAGAATACATGATCTCTTAAATACAATCCAACCTTCGATGGAGACTGTCTTTGGCTTTTATTGATAGTCATTGCGGACGTTGCGGCTCAACTTCGCGCGCGTAGTGGAAAATTTGATTTTTTTTTACGAAATTTGGAAAACGTTACTACTAAAATGAAAAAAATGAAAACCGTTACTTTTGAAAAATGTTTATAGATCCGCCACTGAGTATAGATAGATAGATCTGACAATTAAATTTAATCTTCTTTTATTTTTAAAACAACCAACGTTTGTTTAATAGTGTTTTCTTTAATATTATTGTTTGGAAGATTCTTTTACTCTTCACCAAAGGAAAACATCTACCAGATATAAGTTAACTCCATTGACTATTATTTTAAAACATGATTTTCTTCACTAATAGAATCTTGCCATCACTTTTAGGCATGAATGGATATACCACTTTTAGAATTGAGACGTTACCAAGCATCGATTAGTAATAAAATGTCAATACCAATAATAATTGACACAACACTACTTTGATAAAGAATATGATCATGATGTCTTATCTTAAATCAAAATCTTTATTCCATCAACGAAGCATCCCACCAATATCTCTACCATGAAAACAAAACTACACAAACCTTTTTTCTTTGTTGCCAATCCTTTCTGTCATTTTTTACAACAAAAAAAATGAATTATAAAGAACACAGCTACCAAATAAAAAGAAGGGTTCAACCTCGGCGCACCACGGCTCAAACCCATGCGCATCTGGTCCGATTGCTACTGTTACACATGCGAAGTAAAGTGGTTAGTTACTGGCTCCCCTCTCCTTTGTTGCAGTGATATTCTAGCCGTGTGCACCAATGTTTTCCATTTGTCCTGTATAATACCAAATAATCCCAACGGGCCACGTCAGCAAGATTAATTTTATGCACGCAAACTTTGTTTAAATCGAATCGTACAAATCATACATACCTTCAAATGCACTTACGTACAGTGATTTGCGTTAACATCACACCACCTGGGATGTTCCGAATCACAACACTTCAAATTTAACATCCAAATAAAGTTTACTTATTCAATGAGATGATAATAATAATGTACCTTCCTGTTACTTGCTGGAACTGTCACTAATGCCCTTAAACCCAAAGCACTTTTATCATCCATCGACATCTCATGATCTTTCTGTTATGTTCCTAGAAACTGTCATTGGCGAATCCATTTGCTGCTGAAATACTACTTAACGATGCGGTGGTTTACCTTGTTAATGGCTGATTCTCAGTTATAAAAGTTACCAGCAATTGCACGACTCCATTGAGCACGTCCACATGCTACCACCCATGCTAAAGTGTTGTTGGTGGTGGACCATGTAGTTACCAAAAGAACCAAATCGGCATCGGCAACACTCTCTATAAAGATAAAAAGATTAAGAAAATGTTCAGAAAAGTATAACTTCAGTGGAAGTAACCAAGTGCTAGACTCAATTGTCTTTTTATCTCAAACGGGTATTCTCCAAAGAAGTTACTTTTTCAGTAACTACTATCACAAGTTTTTTCAAATATATTGTTACTAATTTATGGTTCAGAACTGATAGATATTGGTTAAGAAATCAACTTATTCTCCAAAGAAGTTACCTTTTCAGTAACCACTGTGTTGCTCAGCACGTGATACCTCCCTAAGCGTTTCCTAAAACTCCATCCTCGTTTATCAGGACTCTTGTTCTGGCATAAGCTCAATCATATTATTAAATTAGTTCACAAATTAAAACATTTAAATCTTAATTTCACATATCATTAACATTTTACCAAAGATCTAAAACCCGTTTTCCATCAGATACAATCCAGTCACTATCTGTAACAACTATGTTACTTAAATGCTCAATTGATCGCAAGTTTCCTCTTACACGCTCAACATTTGATGTTGTTTTGTTTTGTTTTTGGCGTAGATTCCAACAACTTTAACAGAAAAAAAACATTAATTTACCATCTAACAAAATAAAATTCGGACAAAACAAAAGATTAGAAAAAAATTGTATTTACCTGGCAAGCAAGTCGGTTACTTAATAGCTTCTCAATAGAAATATACTTTGGATTTGAATCAATTCCTGAATTTTGCATTCCCTGGAACAAAATAACAGTTTACGTAGAAATTTAGTTTTCAAAAACTGCCCATTTTGACCTGAACTCGGTTTGAGACATTACTCTACCCCAACCAGATCCACTTGTTTTGCCAGGCTTAGTTTAATGTTTCATAACATACAAGTTTTAACATGGCTACAGAAAGTTTTTTAATGACATGTCATACTTTTCTAACTTCTCTACATTGGTACTGCATAATCCTTTCTGAAAGATTTTAAATAATATTATTTATTTGAATATGTTATGCATGATTTTCAACCGTCTTGCCACATTTGACTTGTTTCCTTGTTAGTTTAAAATCTTTTCGCTTAGCCAACTCATTTCTATAATATATGAACAAAGTGAAGGCATGTACCTGGAAGAAATGTTGCATCAAGTCTCTTCTGAGACCATGATAAACTACAAAAAAAGTGATAGAAATAAGATTTAATATGATGTGACAAAAATGGGGAAATATATATATACATTATATATAAAATGACTACTCACAGTGCTCCCCTGCATTGCTTATATGTTTGGTGTCACAAAAACCAATTGTGACAGCTAAGCACAGGAGCATCAAAGTCCAATTAATCTCCGGTATGTAGATTTGACCATACTTATTAGTAGGCGACGTGTGTATTACAGCTGCATTTGATCTGACATGAACCAATCATAATAAATTTTATTATAACAGTTGACTTATGTGCCCTTTAAACCTACTCTTAAGTCTGCAAGAGTTTCCACTTGACAATAGGACTATACATACCCTTTAATTATCACAATATATTTATAACTAATCATGACTGTATTAGCTAAGAGTAAATGAATATTATCTTTTGGTTGATATAATATATATTTCTTCACCTGATAGCATTCTCCACATCCTTTGCCTCGCAAAAAAAATATTTGCAGTTCCAGCTGCTATTAAGGCATATACGGAACGAAAGCAAGAGGTAGAAATTGTGAGCTCAAACTAACACTTTCAGCTCAAGGTTTCACAGAATTAGGATTGAAAGAAACAAATAGACTGAAACCTTCATCGCCACTTCCTTGTCTCGTCTCACTCATAGCTGCAAAATAAGAAAACAAAATATGCGTTGATACATAAAAATAACATGTAATTTAAAAAAAAGAAAGATTTTAAAGCTACCTTGAACATGATGTGTTTTTGAGATAGACCAAGACAGGATCAACCGCCATTATTAATCTATAGTAAATAATGTAAACCTGAGCTATTTACATAAAAGTTTTTAGAAACTCACATGCCACTAAATTTTTACCTAAACCCGTAACTAAATTTGAATCAAAGCACTCTTTTTGACACAACCTCTTAGCCCCTTTTACAAATCCAAGAATGTAGCAATACTAAGGTTGGTAGACATGAAAATAGGGTCTCACTATTAATGTGCCGGTTTGTCCTGTTAAAGATAAAACCACAACTCCAATCGACCATTTATGAGTAAATGGGTCAAAATTGGAAGTTTGCAACCTCTAATAATAACACTACGTCACTATTTTAGGATCCTAGTGAAGGTCAACAATACACTCATAAATTCTGAAACATTACATATTCAAATGTGTAGGAATTTCAAAGTTTTATAACACAATTGTGTTGAAGACGTTTAAAAATAGCCAAAGATATACACTTTCACACAATATAATAATCAAAATCTGAACTTCTAAACATAATTATGTAGTTTTATCGTTTCATTCCCCCTTAACTGTATAATAACATAGTTTTTGAAATTAGCAAACCTGATTGAATGTATGAATCTCGATATTTGAACCAGCATATTTTTCAATAATCTACATTGAAATATACAAAAGATATTAAGATAAGGAGATGTAGTATAATAGAGTTAACAATACGTGTAGAAAGTAAATGTTTCTTCTAGTCACCTTGTGGGTATCTTCATGTGTGTTGAATGAGTTCATTAGAAGCAAGGTACACTACAACCATACTTCTTATTGAGTGACTGCAAAGAAAGTAGAAAATTAGATGTCCAGCAAAGATCACAAGCTTAGTGTTGGGACGAAGAGGATTGAAGAAACCACCTTTTTGATAACCTTAGTCTTTTCCATATCTGCCTAAGTATAGAACTGCTGAAGAACAAATAGAAGAAGTACTGAAGAACAAACAGAAAGTACTGAAGAGTAAAACTCATCAGAAGTTCTGAAGTCTAACCAGACATTTCACTGAAGAACTACTGAAGACAAACTACTCATCAGCAGTTTGTCACTCATCAGCACTTTCCATCAGAAGCTTCTAACCGACTGAAAGATCAGCAGTTTTACTATTATATTGTTTTGTTAAAGTCTTGATTTCAAGTTTCAATGTACAGACTGATGTAAGCTTATCTTAGCATAATATCTTTGTTAAATATCTTAGATTACTTCAGACTTCAGTTTAGTACAATAGTCTATAAATAGATGAGTTTGTTCATCTATTTTAGATATGTGATTTTGTGTAATATCTTTGAAATTATATTGAAATCCTTCAAGCTTTAAACTCATAATTTCCACTTCACATCTGAGAAACATAAACTGCTATTACTGCTTTATACTTAGATCATTTATTGTTTCTCATTTACTATTCAGTCAAGGGGGAGTAATAACTCCTCATCAAAGTGATCTTTTAGACCTTTGAACACTTAACTTTCCGCTGCTTAATAACTCTTATATAAATCTGATCAACACATAAGTGTTCATAGAAACAGCCACTGATCCAACAATTGGTATCAGAGCTTCTGGTTAATCTGATCAAAATCAATCTAACAAATTGAGATTCAGACACAGGCTCAATATTGATATTCAATAAAAAGGATAAAAGGCTCACTTTTTAAATCCATCACTTTAAGAAAGTATTGACAAATTCAAACTTCTTAAAAATGGATCCCTACAATACTGGATCTGCCAACAAACCTCCTATGTTAGTCAGAAATGAATATAACATATGGTCTAAGAGGTTGGCACACACTATTTCTCAAACCAACACTGGATGTTGGAGGTCTGTAGTTTTTGGACCTCACAAACCAGTTGTTACTGATCCAGAGGGAAAGACTGAAAGACCAAAGGATCCAAAAGAATACACGGAGGAAGATTTCCTAAAGTTTGAGCTTGATGCAAAAGCTTTCTCCATGTTGGCTATGGCTCTCCCAAACGAAATTTATGCTGGCCTTTTACATTGTGAAAGTGCCAAAGAGCTGTGGGATTGCCTAAAAGAGCAGTTTGCAGGAACTGCTGAGGTGATAGCCAACATCAGAGAAATACTAGCTCAACAATATGAAACTTTTACTCACATAGAGGGTGAAACTTTAACTCAACAGTTTGAAAGATTTTCTTCACTCATATCTGAGTTAAAAATAAACAATCAGACCTATACAACTGAGTCTATGTTACATAGATTTTTAAGGTCTTTACCTTCAAAATGGGAAACTTACTCAATAGTCCTCAGAACCAGTTCTGATTTTAACACCTTGAACCTAACTAGGTTACATGGTAAATTATTAACTTTTGAAAGAGAAATCAATCAAAAGAAAAAGCTTCAAGAATCTGGTAAAACTGCTGATGACTATACTCCGGGTAGCACAGCCTTATTAGGACATGACTCACCATCCTGTTCTAATAATTTTGGTTCTTTTGACCACATTGACATAACAGCTGGGATCTCATCAGATGGATCTTTCCCAGCTTATGACAATGAGGAACTAAGTCAAACTGCTGACAACATGTGTTTTATCATGGATGATTTAAAATATTTTAGCAGTGATGACTTAGAAGAAATGGAAATATTGCACCAACTGGCCTTGTTAAGCTTAAAAACTAACAAATTTTACAAAAGGTCAGGAAGGAAATTTCCAGGACTAAACAATTCTACAAAAGTTGGTTTTGACAAATCTAAATTGAGATGTCATAAGTGTCAAAAGTTGGGACACTTTGCTAGAGAATGTAGAAGCTCTAGCTATAACCAACAAATGTCCCCTGGAAATCAATATAACCCCTCATATAATAGGAATAATGGAACTAATGGGAGTGCTCATTTTGTACAGGCACAAGCTCCAAATGTTCAATATGTGCCACAAGTACAATATGTACAGATGCCTGCTCAACAACAACAGCAGCTCATGCCTCCATTTCCAACTGCTCAACTTCCTGCACAAACTCAACAACCCCCTCAGCAACAAAGCTTATTTACCTCAGGGTATGTTGACTGGAGCAGTCTTCCTTATGACACATCAGAATGCAGTCAGGATTCAGACAATAAGGTCTATGATGTCAACTGGGGAGAACCTGATAATGGCAGAAAGAATTTTGCCTTAATGGCTTTTGAAGGATACTCTTCAAATTCTGCTCTCACACAGGTATCACAACAATCTCTTTTAAAGCTTTGTACTAAATCTTGCAAAGAATCATTTGCTTTAATTAGAGAAACCAATGTGCATTTACAAGGCAAATCCAATGACATGGAAAGAAAATACACACAAATGAAGTGTGATTTGGAAAGAAAAGTCATGTTGAAAAACAAAGAAATTTCCAAACTAAATGATAAATCCATTGAAACAGAAGCACAAATTAAAACCATGATAGACAGCCTAGGAAAAGTCAGACAAGAGCTTGCTGACACCAAGGTTGATTGTGAAAAATGGGTTGAGTCTTGTAAAGGGTATCAAATGTTACTTAACAAACAAACTGCAGCCAATGTTAAGTTTGGCATTGGATATACCCACACTGAATCACCAACAGATTTCACCCACAAAACTGATAATGATGGGAAGAAATTGATTCAAACTTCTGATATGGAGGAATGCACATCCTACCATCAGAACTTCCTCAAAAAGGGAAGTACTGCAGAAGTTAAAACTACTGACAATAAGCCATCAGCAGTTTCAACTACATCAGGAGTTGAGACCCTGAAAACTGCTGATGACCTATTTCAAAAATCAGATTTTGTCAGTAAATTGCCTTCTAGCTCTCTTGATCTATCTAAAAGGAAAGAGAAGGCAAAAGCATGTGAAATATGTGGTCTGTTTAACCACATAACTGAACTTTGCAAATTTAGAAAGGTAAATCAGTTAAATAAACAAAGACAACAACTGATTGTGGGAAAACAGATAAAACAAGATTTTCAAAATACCTTTTTTCCCAACAAACAACAATCAAACAAAACCCTTTCTAAGAAGAAACCTTTATCTCAACAAAGGTCATCTTCTCAAAGTTCAATTTCAGAAGTTTCACCTAACTCATCAGCAGATTCACAAACTGCTGAAGTTAAAGATTTGATAAACCTGGTCAAACTTCTGATGACCAAAGTTGATGGTGGAAACCAAAAAGAACCCACCATTGTTCTTAATGACAAATCCATTGCCAAAAAGACATGGATTACTAAAAATGGTCCACAACAAGCTGCACCTGTTCTCAAGAGCAAACCCAAAGCCAAACTGGCTTGGGTTGCCAAAACTAACTAATTTGCTATCTTGTGCAGAGAGTCTCCAGAGGTTTGAATAGCATATGGTATGTGGATAGTGGAGGCTCAATGCACATGACTGGATGCAGATACCTGATAAACAATTTTATCAGTCAAAGAGAAGGATCTGTGTCCTTTGGGAACAATGCCAAGGGATATGTGCTAGGATATGGCAATGTATCCTCAGGCAAAATGCAGTTTGACAAGGTCAATCTGGTTGAAAACCTTGAGTACAACTTGCTGAGTGTCTCTCAAATGTGTGACAAAGGATATTCTTCCTTTTTCACAAAGACAGCATGCAAGATCATATCACCAGAAGGCCAGAAGTTGATAGAGAAGATCATTGAAGATCATACTTTGCTAATTGCCAAAAGATGTGGCAATGTCTATGCAGTGGACATTGAAAAAGACAAAGTATTGAACAAGACTGCCTGTTTCTTCTCAAAGGCATCAACTTCAGAAAATGATCTCTGGCATAGGAGACTTGGCCATGTGAACTTTAAAACCATCAATAAAGTCACAAAAATGGGCTTGGTCAGAGGTCTACCTTTGAAGGAATATCAGTGCAAAGAACACTGTGTTTCCTGTCTTAAAGGTAAACAGCATAAGTCCTCTTATAAGTCTATTGAAGAATCAAAAACAACTGCATGTCTTCAACTACTCCATATGGACTTATTTGGACCAGTCAAGATTATGAGCCTTGGTAAGAAGAAGTACTGCTTGGTCATCATTGATGACTACTCAAGATTCACATGGGTCTTCTTCTTATATTCCAAGGATGAGGCAGCTGAAATCATCAAGTTCTTTATTCTACAAGTAGAGAAGCAATACTCTCTATCTGTCAAAGTCATCAGGAGTGACAATGGGACAGAGTTCAGGAACAAAACTCTGGATGAGTTCTGTCTGTCTAAAGGGATTGTTAGACAGCTCAGCATTCCCAGAACTCCTGAACAAAATGGTGTAGTAGAAAGAAAGAACAGAACATTAATTGAAGCAGCCAGAACAATGTTAGCTGATTCAGGCCTACCTTTGTATTTTTGGGCTGAAGCAGTCAACACTGCATGTTATGTTCAGAATAGAGTTCTCATCAACAAGAGACATACCAAGACTGCCTATGAAATTCTTCATGGCATTAAGCCCCTTATCTCCTTCTTCAGGGCTTTTGGATGTCAATGTTTTATCCTCAACATCAAAGACTCTATCTCTAAGTTTGCTGCAAAAGTTGATACAGGTTATTTTCTTGGTTATTCTCCATTGAGAAAAGCTTACAAAGTATTCAATTCAAGAACCAGGATAGTAGAAGAAACACTGAATGTCAAGTTCAATGAATCAAAACACACTCTTATTCCAGCAGATCCTGCTGAATTATTTGATCTTGACAGTTTTCATTTCGGACCTGAAAAGACTGTTGAATCATCCAAACCTCCTCAAAATGGTTTTCAAGGATTTGAAGATGATAGTCCTGCACCATGGACTCCAAACACAGTCAGAAGATCAACTATTAAACCTTCAGAAGTTTCAATAGCTTCTACTTCAGGAACTACTGATGAACATTTTGAAACTACTGATTCAGCTGAACCTAAAACTCCTGAAGTTCAAATAACAGCTGAACCAGATATTATCAATCTCAGTGGTTTATTTGAAGAACCTGTAGAGCCATCATCCAGTACAGGTTTACAACAACTGATTGAACACAAGGATCATCCATTGGAACAAATCATGGGTGATATTGCATCAGGGGTACTCACAAGAAACCAGCTCTCCAACTTTTGCTTATTCTCAGCATTCATCTCTCAGTTGGAACCAAAGAAGTATCAAGAAGCCCTCAAAGACAACAATTGGGTGCAAGCAATGCAAGAAGAGTTGCTTCAATTCAAGAAACAACAGGTTTGGGAAATCTGTCCCTTACCTGACAACAAGCAACCAATTGGAACAAGATGGGTCTTCAGAAACAAATCAGATGAGGCTGGTATGATCATCAAGAACAAAGCAAGACTAGTGGTACAAGGTTATTCCCAAGAGGAAGGAATTGATTATGATGAAACCTTTGCACCAGTTGCAAGACTTGAAGCTATCAGGTTATTTTTAGCTTATGCAATTTCCAACAACATTAAAGTTTATCAAATGGATGTCAAAAGTGCATTTTTATATGGAAAAATAAAAGAGGAAGTGTATGTCTGTCAACCTCCAGGGTTTGAGGATCCTTCTCATCCTGATTGGGTTTACAGACTTGACAAAGCTCTTTATGGGCTAAAACAGGCTCCAAGAGCCTGGTATGAAACACTTTCCAACTTTTTACTAAAGAATCACTTCTCAAGGGGATCCATTGATAAAACTCATTTTATAAAACATGTTGGAAATCATGTCTTACTTGTTCAAATATATGTTGATGATATCATTTTTGGTTCAACAAATTCAAAACTGTGTGAAGAATTTAAGAAACTCATGCAATCAAAATTTGAAATGAGTACAATGGGAGAATTGCAGTACTTTTTGGGACTGCAAATCAAGCAACAATCAAATGGAACATTTATACATCAATCAAAATATGTTAAAGAATTATTGAACAAATTTTCTTTACAAGACTGTAAAACATGTTCCACTCCCATGACACCAATCACACAAGTTGAACCAGATGATCAAGGGAAACACATTGATCAAACCATGTATAGATGTATGATAGGTTCTCTTTTATATCTAACTGCTTCTAGACCAGATATCATGTTTTCAACTTGTGTCTGTGCTAGATACCAATCTGCACCAAGAGAATCTCATCTAATTGCAGTCAAAAGAATCTTCAGATATCTGAAAGGAACTCCTACTTTAGGGATCTGGTATCCTGCTTCAAGCAATACCAAGTTAACTGCTTTTTCAGATAGTGACTATGCAGGCTGCAAAATGTCAAGAAAATCAACATCTGGTGGTTGTCAATTCTTAGGAAACTGTCTGGTGTCCTGGCAATCAAAGAAACAAACATCTGTGGCAACTTCAACAGCTGAAGCTGAATACATTGCTGCTGCAAGCTGTACTTCACAGATACAATGGCTCCAATATCAACTGCTTGATTATGGAATCAAAGAGACCAAGACCCCACTTTTTGTAGACAGCAAATCTGCCATTAGCATCATTCAAAATCCTGTTCAGTTTTCAAAGACTAAACACATTGAAATCAGGTATCATTTCATAAGAGATTGCTATGAAAAAGGCAAGATTGAGGTGAAGCATGTCACAACAGCCAATCAAATAGCTGACATTTTCACCAAACCCCTTGATTCAACAACTTTTCAGAGGTTAGTATCCATGCTTGGGATGTTAAACTTAGAAGAAAGTCTGTAAGTGTTTCACTTTTTAAATTCTGCACATATTTTTTTTCTCACTTACATACTTATCTGTCACAAACCTCTGAAGACCAAAAATTTGAGAAAAGAGAAAGTTCTGATGAACAAATTTTTAAAAACTACTGATAAACATCAAAATGGGATATTTTCAAAATGGATATAACTACTGATGAAGATCAGAAGTTAGAAAAGTGTTTTAAGAGTCATCTACATCAGCAGTTGAAACTGCTGATGAGAAAACTAAAACCACTGATGAAGAAACCTTTCTTCTTCAGCAGTTTGACTAAAAGGGTAAAACAGACTTTTCACTCGTCAGAGGTTTGACCTAGTCGGTTAAAAACTTCTGATAAATACCCTGTTCCAACACTTATCCATTCAAAAAAGCAAAATTCCCTCTTTCTCTCTCAAATTCAAAGCAAAACCCCTTCTCTAACCTAAAAATCACTGTTCGATCAAAAACATCCATGGCTCTCGTGTTAAAACAGGGACACAACCAAAGAGGCTACTTTGTTAAAGATGAAGCCTGGTCCCAGTATGATGAGATACTTGATCTCATCATGAAATCCCAATATTATGATGCTTTCACCATTGATCCACCCATTCATGAAGAAACTCTTAATGAGTTCTGGGCAAATTCAGAAACGGTGAAGGTGAATAATGAAGTGATTTCCCTCAAATCTTCCATAAAAGGGAAACTGATGGCCATCTCACCAGAAACACTAAGCATCAGGCTTGGTTTGAAGGATTCTGAGGCACCTGAGCAAATTCCAACCTCAGATATTCATCTGACCATGACAGAATGTGGCTATCAAGGTACTTTGGCACAAGCAACAGTTTACAAAAAATATTTTGACCCACAATATAAACTGTTATTTCATTATATTATTATGTGTCTTAGTCCTAAAACTGGGTCAATAGATCAGATGCCTTCAACCTTTCAACCTATTTTTCATTCCATCATAAATGAAACTTCTTTCAAGGCATCAAAACTGTTTTTCAATGAACTGGTTTTACATCATCAAAATGATAAAAAGAGATTTTTGTTGTATCCAAGGTTTGTTATGCAGTGCATAATAAAAGAACTTGGTGAGGGAGTACTTGAGGGAAAAACAACAACTTTAAATCCTTTAACTGCTCAAGTATTCTCTAGGCACAACAAACCAGCACTTTTGCTTGAAGATGACCAAGGGGAAGAACAACCCATCCCCAAGGAACCCACATCTTCTAAACCCAAAAAGATAACTAAAAAGCCTAAACAACAAAAACCAAAAACAACCAAGTCACTGAAAAAGAAAGTTCAGGAAGTGGAGAAACCTGAAACTACTGATGTGCAATCTGCACTTGAAAAGGAAGTGGCTGAAACATCCTCTCAGCACACTCCTTCTCCACCACCCAAAAGAAAACCAGTCACAGTTATTTTTCAAAGAAAAAGATTTAAGAAACCAATAACTGTTGACCCTGCTTTTGAAACTGCTGAAACCATTCCCACCAAAACTCCTGAACACCAACCCATCCAAACTACTGAACCTGAACCCTCACATACAACCATAGAAATTGCCCAACTTCTCTCAGGACTTAAAGGAACCCATTCACCACATGTCACTCCCCTGACAACACATCAAATTGGGGAGATGCCTTCAGAAGTTGACATGAATGTGGATCCCTTTAGCCCAACACAGAGAGATGAGGATGAACAAGGGTTTGTAAGCCCAAACTTACAAACTTTTGATATTTTTGAGGCTGCTACTACTCACTTATCACCCAGTGGTGAACCTGAGGACAGTAGTAACATAGCTAAGACCTCAAATCTGGCAACTACTGATGAAGGCCTAAGGCCAGAAGTAGGAAAACCTCAGGACCAAGACAA
Organism: Ambrosia artemisiifolia; assembly: GCA_032199755.1. Classification (NCBI taxonomy): domain Eukaryota; kingdom Viridiplantae; phylum Streptophyta; class Magnoliopsida; order Asterales; family Asteraceae; genus Ambrosia; species Ambrosia artemisiifolia. Next base: position 49,147,225 of record CM063515.1, on the reverse strand, counting down.
AGAGGTTCATGAGACTACTGGTTTGGGTCCAGCTCATGATATAACTGATCCTGCCCTCTCTGAGGACACTATCAGGGATTCAGATGATTCCATTAAGTTGGTTGATGAATCACAAATTCCACAAACTGAATTGACGGTTGATATTGAAGGTCCTGCATCTAAGGTCTCCAAGCTCAAGAAGCTGGTCACCAAAGATCAGGTTAAAGACCAGTTAGCCCAAAAATCCCCACAACTGGCATCTTCAGAGCAATCTGAAGATCACCCAAAACTCACCCCTTCACCAAAACAACCTACCCAATTCACTGGGCTCACAAGCATAGACTTGAACCAACTATGCAGCCCAGATGGTCCCCTGTATCAGGCACTCAAACAAATAATCACTGATCAACTCAAACCCTTCACAACTGCTTGGGAGTTAAAAGCTAACAATCAGTTTGGGTTGATCAACTCGAGACTTGCAGAGTTGAACAAGAAGATGGATGAAACACAAGATCAACTTGCAAGGTTGTCTGCTGCAACATCTCATTCCATTAGGCTTCCAGAAGTGGATGAAGCCAAAAAGGGGGAGATGATTAAGGAACCAACAGATGCTACACAAAGACAAAATCCTGATCAAGAAGCTGATAGACCAACACAAAGACCAGGAAAAGAAGTAGCACCAGAGTTCAAGTTTGCTGATTACATTTCTCAAACTACTGAAGACAATCCTTCAGCAGTTGTGACCAAACCTACCACATCAGCAGTTCTACCTCCTAAACCATCATCAGAAGTTCCTAAGGCAACTGAAAAAGACCCTGCTCCAACTCCTTTGCCTACAACAACTTCCACAGCTGTTTTAAACCCTACTCCAATCAGAATGTCAAAAGAATTATTAGAGAAGAGTTTGAAAGAAGCTGCCAAGAAGGCAAAAGAAGACAGAGTATGGAATAGCCTAGAAACCAGAGAAGACTTGAGCTATGATGAAAAACTGATCAAGTACCAAGAGAAACTTGATGAGCTTGAGGCTGAAGAGAGAGCACTTGAAGCTGCTGCTGAAGAAGACAAAAGAGCACAGCTAATAGCATTCATCACAAAGAACTCCAAATCCAAACAAGTGGCCCTTAAGAAACTCTCAACACAAGAACTGACAAGAAGAGCTCAGATGCTATCTGACAGAATAGCAACTGAAAGTGAGAGGAAAGCCAAAAGAGCTGAAGTGATTGAAGAATTGGTGGCTAATGACTATGGTTCAAAAGCCTCAATCAGCAAATGGAAAGAACAAACTCTCTATGAGGCTTACAAGAAACTCAAAGCAAAGAAAGCTGCTGAACCAGAAAAATTTGAAAGCCAAGAAGTCCAAACAACTTCTATTGTCAAAAGACCATCTGGTACATTAAGAAAGCCAGCCACTAAAAGAAAAGCAGATGGAGATCCCATTGTCAAGACTGACTTCAAGATGATTCTGTTAGAAGGAGATCAGTTGGTACATGGTGATTTTGATGTTGAAGAGAAACCCATCTTGACCCAATTCAGAGACAAGGCTACCTATGCTTATCAGTTACAACAATCCATTCAAGAAGAAACACATACAAGGGTTGTTACAGAGCATCACCTGCCCAATATGCCAATCCAAGGTGCTGCTGAATTACAAGGAAGTCAAGAGTCTCACCTGAGAGTCACTGAAATCGAAGACATTCCTCAATCAGGTCAACCTAAGGAAACAGGCTTGGTTTCCTATGCCTCTGACTTTGACAGGTCAAAGGTAAACATTGTGAAATGGTCATTTACTGAATCCAACTCAGTACTTGTGACCAGGAGAGACCGTTCAAGTAAGGTCTATAGAAACTCAAAGGAGTTGAGTGTTTTATCGTCCAAAGACCTTCTCACCATTCAACATTTAACACCTGAACTTGGTCCTCTCACTGAGCAACAAAGATGTACTCTTACCACCCGGATGACAGCAGAGATCTGGAGGATGCTAGAAGAGAGAAAAAGACAACAATAAAGGATAGATAAGGTTTTGGCTTCATCAATCCAGGGGGAGATTGTTGGGACGAAGAGGATTGAAGAAACCACCTTTTTGATAACCTTAGTCTTTTCCATATCTGCCTAAGTATAGAACTGCTGAAGAACAAATAGAAGAAGTACTGAAGAACAAACAGAAAGTACTGAAGAGTAAAACTCATCAGAAGTTCTGAAGTCTAACCAGACATTTCACTGAAGAACTACTGAAGACAAACTACTCATCAGCAGTTTGTCACTCATCAGCACTTTCCATCAGAAGCTTCTAACCGACTGAAAGATCAGCAGTTTTACTATTATATTGTTTTGTTAAAGTCTTGATTTCAAGTTTCAATGTACAGACTGATGTAAGCTTATCTTAGCATAATATCTTTGTTAAATATCTTAGATTACTTCAGACTTCAGTTTAGTACAATAGTCTATAAATAGATGAGTTTGTTCATCTATTTTAGATATGTGATTTTGTGTAATATCTTTGAAATTATATTGAAATCCTTCAAGCTTTAAACTCATAATTTCCACTTCACATCTGAGAAACATAAACTGCTATTACTGCTTTATACTTAGATCATTTATTGTTTCTCATTTACTATTCAGTCAAGGGGGAGTAATAACTCCTCATCAAAGTGATCTTTTAGACCTTTGAACACTTAACTTTCCGCTGCTTAATAACTCTTATATAAATCTGATCAACACATAAGTGTTCATAGAAACAGCCACTGATCCAACACTTAGAATATCGTCATGTTTCTAAATTGAATTTTACCTCAATTTGGATGACAATCAAGTATAAAAATGTCAATCCATTTCGCACTTCTATGACAGGTCTGCATCCCAAAAATGATATTAGATTATAAAAAAATAGAAAAAGAAAACAAAGAAAACCTAAATCTAAAGATTTGCTAAACATAATCAACAACAAAGAATACACCAACATTCAAGGTAAATCATTAAACAATAATCGCTCACGAACTCTAAAACATGAACCCTAAAACTAAAAATTAGTAAACCTAAACAATAATACACAAAAAATCAAGTAATCAAAGTTGAATCATTAAAATCAATGAAAACAGAGACACAAAATATGTTAATCGACAAACAAACATTAATATAGAATCATATCATAAAAAAACATGAAAAAAACAGAGAAAAAGAGAGAGATGAAGAATGATTGACTTGGCATAAGAATGGAAGAGAAAACACCTTGGAGAGGAGATGAAGAACACGATTTTGGATGGTCTGATTCGAGCAAGGAGAGAATCAAAAAAAAGTCACGGGAATGAAGGTTATGTATGGAAGAAGAGTTTAGGGTTTGTGAAGTTTAAAGGTTATGTATGGAAGAAGAGTATGGAAGAAGCTTAAGAAATAAAGTGGGTGGGTTGAATAAAAAAAAGTCACGGGAATGAATTTGGAGAACAATAAAAAAATAAAAAAAAGTAAACTAATTAATATGATTAATGATATTAGGAAAGTATTAATTGACCAATTTTGACCATATTTATGTATTATTACTCTATTTTTTATTTTTTAAAAAAGAAATTTTTTATAATTCTAAGAAGAGGACACATGGCACAATATGAGAAGAGAGAGGAATTGAGGTGCAATATAGGAGTGCCAAGTGTCCTCGTAGACTTTGTTTTATTAGATGTATAGATATTTAAAGATATCAAGGTATTTATATATATAAATGTTATATATATAATCAAATAAAAAAAATAAATGATCAAACCCGGGGTTCAGGGGATTCGAACCCGGGTCTGTTCTATGCAAACACGCCCACACCACCACTAGGCCATTAGATCATTATGTTAGGATATTTTAAATCTAAATACATTTATATTAATGTTCCAATTCATCTTCTTCCCCAAATTGCCTCATAAACCCTAACCCTAACCTAGATTTTAATTACCCACAATTCGACTATGTTAATGGTCGATTATAGAGGGGTTTTGATCGGAATCAACAAACAAACAAAACGGCAACAAAGAATAAAACTTACAATGAGCTTATGATCAAAAAAGAGAAGCAACTAAAAACGAGACTTCATGGATCGAATACAAGAGTTCCAGACGTGATAAGCCTAATATTCTTGTGGTTTTGTGATAGGGAATGATGCAGAAACGATTTGAAATCACCAATTGATGTTATAATCGATCATATTGTGGTTTCTTAATGCGATTTAAAAGCTTGACGGTTATATATCTTAAAACTCGATTTGTAGTCATTAAAATGTATTAATGGTTCGATTTTAAATGCTGGAATTCAAAGTTAATGATGGAGAAACATAAAGGGTTATATTTAGAACGATTTTATGTATTAAAAGTGAGGTTTTAATGTCGTCGGACAAGTGGCCGGATTCCGGCAATGGTGCCGGCCGGAAACCCGTGGGAACAGGAGGGAGGGATAATAGTTTTAAAACTTTCACATCTTGGCAAAAAAAAGTCCCTCCATGTTTAACTAGGTTAGTTTTAGTATATTTTAGTTAGTTTTTCATTTAGAAACTTAAACTAAGTTAACCAAAGTTAACTAAAAAGTTTTTAAATCTTTATGAAACTAATTTTTTTTTATAAAATCTTTTACGTCTATGTCTCATCATACGCGTTTGATTAAAACTTATACTCGTTCCATATTAAATATAAATGATTCAATTTTAATTCGCTCTAAAATTAAATTTGAAAACGACGCAACTTTCAGGGACTTTAGTGAAATATTGAAGGACTATTTCTGACAATTATATGTAAAACAAGGGTGACGGGTGTCACAGTATGACCCCAAGCGTTGAAACCCATTAAACGGGTAGATCATGCAATTCATGTCAAAACATGATTGATTGTAATAAAGGAATCAAAGTGCGCTGATCAATTGATGGAAATCATCAAGTGGGTCAATAAATAAAACTATGTGGTAAGCAAGTGTCTAAACTCAAGATTTTTGATAAAAATCACTCGAATAAGGAAATTATGCAAACTGGTAAATGGGTCAAGTGGGATTGCTATTTCCCCATAGTTAAAGGTTGGAATGTCAAAGTGTTATAAACCATGAGCCTTAATGGGTCAAATGGTGATCTTTCCCATCATTGGAACCCAACATTCAAAGCCGGTATTCTAAGCTTTACGAATCTCGTGGTTAACGGGTCAAATGGTAAATATATCACCCATTAAGTCTCGAGAGACTAATGTGGTTAATCTAGAATGTATGCAGGAGAATACTTGGAAATCGGGCACTCGATGCCCAAGTAATCACAATGGATACAAGGTATGGGTCAACGCCACCGGTAAGCCCGTAGTAAATAAAAGCCTTTAGGCAAAGTGAATTCAATTCAAAAACAACCCATAAGAGGTGTGAAGGCCAATTCGGTATGTATTATTCTAACTAAGCTTAATGCGCGTCTTGGCGCCAAGTATGGCTAAAGCCATAGTTAAATTATGGTTTTGTAATCAAACTAAGTCCGTGAGGGCTTAGAAGCATTCAATTAAGTTATTAAGTTGAAAACAATGGCAAGTAGTGTCGCCATGGATGGCTAAATTGAAAGATTTACTAAACGTTAAAACTAAGAACCGGGTCATAGTGAAACAGTCCGGATAAATTTAGTTAAACAAGCGTCCAACGAGTTAACAATATGACCCTTATGCTTTTGTGTGGTCAAATATCATTTTGTATAACCCGTGACCTTAACTGGTCGATTTGGGTAAAATCGACATAAACATTTAAATCTGAGAACCAGGTCATAATGAAACAAACTGGACTACGTTTTCAGTTACATAAGTGCCCAATGGGATGACAATATGATTCTTATGTTTTTTAGAATTGTCAAATAAAGTTTTGGCCCAGGGTCGTTTAGGCATCCTGTTCAGCAGGATATTATTCGTGTCCTAGTGAACGATCGTTCACTCTGGGTGAACGGCCATTCAGGCCTACTGAGTCGATTTTGGTAACAATAACATAAGCCTTTGAACAACCGAAAGGGAAACTCGATGGCCATAACCTAAGGCGAGACATCTTCTATATTTGTTTGTTTGGTCATTTGACCATACTCATTCCATTTGATACATGTTAGCATATTGACTAATCTAAATGCATCATTATCAATCCCACTAACCATTCCTTGTGTAATGGTGCTAGGTAAACATATGTTGGGGATTCCGGAGCAAGGGTCTAGTCGCGAGGAGAACCGAACACTCAAAAAGCTTCCACAATAGACTGTCCCGCTTAAAACACAAACTGTAATACAAGTTTTTAGTAGATAAAAATGTAAAAACAAATATTGTTAGGATTCATTAAGTTATGCTTTTGTAATTATCAAATCTTTAATCGGGAGTGATTTTAGTTAAGACCTAAACTCGGAAGTTTAAATGATAAATCTCAGGTTTACAGGTTAGGGTCTTACATGTATTAAACCCGGTTTAGTTCAAACCGGTTCGGGTTAAGAATTTGTTTCAGGGTCGAAAACCCTAAGCCACCCAAAACAATTTTGACCGGGTTCAAACCGGCTTTTGCGTTTAACCACTTTTTTATTTGATTTTTAGGTAAACTCAAACGGTTCGGGTTGAAATCTATTCTCAACAAAAAAAATTTCCCAAACGTGTATCAAACCGCTAGATAGGTTGGACCCAAACTGGTTTTTTATACACCTCTAGTCAAAACCACTCGTCAAATTGTGAAAACCCCCCATGTCTGGCTGACCCACCTTATTATAAATTTTAAACTAGTTATCTTTTATAATGTTTCCATCTTTCCATTTGATTGTCAATTCAATATGGATCGATTGTTTTGCTTTGTCCAGAAACACCATCCATCCATCCATCTCGTTTGTACTAAAGCCCATTAATTAAACCCAGTCCCACTAAATAACCATCAAAACTCAATCCCAATAAGCATCAACCCTGACTCGTATCCAGAAAAGAAAAAACTAGAACTAGGTTCTTTATTTAACCGCGCATTGGGTATTTGACGCAGAGCAGAAGCAAATAACAAAGAATATAATTCTCAAAAAAAAGTTTATTAAACTTCTGAATGTAAAATTCATTACATCAAAGTCCTTTATAGAGGGGTTTTCTAAATTTGGCACGCATTGCCAAATTTTCGAAATTACAATTGACTGAAGGAAATTGAAATTCACAACATAAATAAATACGTAAATTGCGTTAATCATTGATTTACGCGTGATACTTAAATTAGGAAAGTACTAAAGATTGACGAAATTAGGAGAAAATTGAAGATTGACGAAATCAAGCCTTAAATCAAGAAATTAGTGTCTGAAAGCTGGGTCCGTGGTTTGCCAAGTGATTCGGCTCGTCAAGACGTTTCCTTCACCTGCTTGTGGGCCCTGTAACTCCAATCGTAGCTCAAGTTATACTCGTTTTAAGTTTGAGCCTTTTTCTGCTCTGTTTTCTCTCTATCTAACTGAGCCATGTAGGAATTTGCTAATTCTTGGACCTACACCTCATCAATAATCGAACCCGTACCCGACCTTACCCATAGGATACGCACCGGGTTTTACCTTATGTTCCAAAACCTATACCCGTAACTAGTATATTCCAAACCTCTACTTGTAATGTTTTCAGGTGAAAAGAAAAAAAAAGTAATACGGGCCGAAAGACCTTCTAATAAAACCATAAAACCAAGAGGTACTTCTCGTTTGTACTAAAGCCCACTATTTAAAGTCCAGGCCCATTAACTAAAGCCCAATAACTTGAACCAACATCTCTTCATCTTATGATTATTATCATTTTAATATTGTTAATCTATAAAAATAAACAACAGAAACCCTAATTCCTTAACATCAATTAATTGCAACAATGGTAGGATTATCAATCGGAGAGAAGCATTTTATACAAGGGGGTATTGCTCAAGACCTTCGTACGGACGGCCGTAAAAGATTAACATACCGTCCCATAGTTGTGGAAACTGGAGTCATTGCTCAAGTAAACCTTTTTTTTTTAATTGTGTTTTCAAGGTTTTGTTTGTGCAGATTGCTGATTATTATTATCATCATTTGTAGGCTAATGGTTCTGCAAGAGTTAAGATGGGTAGGACTGAAGTCATTGCTAGTGTCAAGGTAATTTTGAGGCTTTTTTTTAGTTGGGTATTTGTGTTTAAATTTTTAACTATTTTGATTTGTTTTGAAATGTCTATGTGTAATTATACGATATACATGTGCTGTTCTTGGTTTAAAAAAGCGCGCCTGGGGCGCGCTTTAAGCGTTTGGGGTGCTAGGCGATAAGAAAAACGCTTTTTTTTTGTCAAAAAGCGCTAGACTCCATGAAGCTCTTAGGGCGGCGCTTTAAGCTTGATGTGTGTGTGTGTGTGTTTTTTTTTAATTTGTAACTTTAAAAAAAAATTGTATGATTTTATAGTGTAAAGGTAATTTTGGCAAGGTTTTAAAAATCCCGATTAATCATTAATCGTCAGTCCTCACTCTACTTATTAATTTTGGGCTAATCCCTCAATTAATCGGTGTCACGATTAATCACCGATTAGTCGGACCAAACTGGTCCTAGTCGGACCTAAAAAAACTCAAAATTAGGTAAATAATGAATTCAAACGGGTCAAAATTTGGATTTGCATATGTGTAATTATATTATTTACATGTGTTTTTTATATGAATTTGTAGTGTGAAGGTAATTTTTGGGCTCTTGTTATATATTTTTTTTTCTTTTAGTTGTTTTACTATTTTTTGTTTGTTTGTAATTATATGATTTACATGTGTTGTTTGATATGAATATATTGATAGTTTATATGATTGTAGGCTGAGCTAGGAAGACCAAGTTCTTCTGCACCTGATAAAGGGAAAGTTTCCATATTTGTAGATTGCAGTCCCACAGCAGCTCCACAGTTTGAGGTTTGAAGTTTTTTATTCTCTATGTTTTTATTTTAAATTGCAATGTTAGCAGATTGATTAGGTGAGGCATAACATGAGTACACGACTCGTATGTTTATTCGGCTAAATGCCATCAGTCAACCCTAACAGGATATACTTAAAATTGTGCCATGTTTGGGTTTGAGTGTTTGACACATTTAATGTTCGTTTGCGAATATGAGTAACGCCTGGTAACTTACTACCAGCTTAAACAACTAATGACTATTGCTCAAATGAACCTCTTTTGGTAAATGATGTCTTTTTAATTGTTTTTGTTTCTTATGTCTTAGAGAGAACGTCCGTAAAGTTAAATGGGTTAACAAGTCAACTCGTTTATTAAACGTGTTATGTTCAAATTGGCCTTTTTAAATAAACGTGTTATATTACCCGACCTAAACCTGATTATCTGTGTCGTGTCACTAAATTCCACTATTTTTCTTTTTACGAAATCGGGTTGTTTTGTTTCTACAGGGGAGAGGTGGTGAAGAACTGTCAATGGAACTATCTGCAGCCCTTAGACAATGTCTGTTGGGAGGTAAAAGTGGGGCAGGTATGAAATTTAAAAATAATAATAATAACAATAACAATAATAATAATAATAATAAAAATCCTTGTACAAATTAAACAACTTTCATATTACAAGTTTATAACAAATGTTGTCACAACATTTATGCCAGGAGCTGGGATTAATCTTTCATCTTTGTCAATTGTGGATGGTAAGGTTTGTTGGGATTTGTATATTGATGGTCTTGTGGTTAGTATGGATGGAAATGTGCTTGATGCTTTGGGTGCTGCCATTAAGGTATGTTTATTGTTTCTTACTTTCTGTTTTGCTCAATGAATTTTATTAAATTTTCAGCCTTTTTGGATTTAGAAATCATTAGAAACCTATTTTGTAAGCACTTGAGTCCCACTAGCAGAGATAAGTCAGATAACAGTTATTTTACTTTACCTATCTAGCTAAAGCTGCGTTTTACCTGATCCAATTGGTTAGCACCTAGCAGGATATGTGGAGTCCTCAGTCCTGTGAATTTTCCGATATTAGTTTCTTACAGTTACAAGAAAAAAAATCATGTTAGGACTAGGAGTAGCTTTAGGGTATAACTTGTTTTAATTTATCTTATTAGTTATTATCTATTGATCACTTACATAATAACAGGTGAATTTTTAAATAGTAAGAATTTCACAAACACTCGAACAAACTAACTATCATGATTTGAAACAACAAAAAGGCGCATCCAAAGGCTATCTATGATGATCTGTTTTGTTACGGCTCGTTATCTGATTCTTCCTTTCTACATGTTTAGGCTGCTTTAAGCAACACGGGTATTCCAAAAGTCAACATTGCATCAGCCACAACGCCAGATGAACAACCCGAGGTTGACGTGAGTGATGAAGAGTTTCTACAGTTTGACACGACAGCAGTCCCGGTTATAGTTACTTTAACTAAGGTGACCCATTGTTTAAAAACTTATAATAAAAGTATTTTTGTTTTTTTATTGATTATGTTTCTGGTTTTATGTAGGTTGGAAGGCATTATATTGCAGATGCAACTTCAGAAGAGGAATCACAAATGAGCTCTGCTGTTTCGGTGTCAGTCAACCGGCAAGGATCAATATGTGGGTTAACCAAAAGAGGCGGTGCGGGTTTAGACCCAAGTGTGATTCTTGATATGATTTCGGTGGCTAAACACGTGAGTGAACAGTTGATGAACAAATTGGATTCTGAGATTGCTGCAGCTGAGGCTATGGAAGAAGAATCATGACCATTGGTAGATGTAAAGAGTTTTATGATATTGTGTTAGTGTTTCTATACATCTCAGGCATGTATCATTATAGTTTGATGAGGTTTAAATGACATTTTGATGTATAATATTATACACTAGGCTGGTGTTTGTGACAATCTTTTGTCCCATTTTCAGTTTAGAGTCGTTGACCTGCGTTGTGCGGGTTTTTAGGCCTATAAATGAACCGGACGTTTTCTTTAGCTAGTTAGTGAGAAGTTTGTTTATGTTCATTTAGGATCTTGAATATTCAATTATTTATGTTTGTTCCTAACATGTTAAATCCAAGCTTTTGGTAATCAACTAACAAATGAGTATAAGAACACATAATTTTTAGCCTTATGCACATTACACATCTTGTTCTACTTCTTTACCCTCTACACTCGAATGAAAGATTACGCTTTTAGCCTTTTCAAAACGTTCAAGAGACATCCGTTGTCCACCTCTTTTAACAAACTCATAACTAACCGATCTTTCCATTCTCGTGAAAATCCTTCACACAACTCACTCCATATAACCGAATCAGGAACAAGACTCCTCTCTAGCATCTCCTTAACAACACAAAACGCACCATCAAAATCATCGTTCTTCACAAATGACGACATCATCATCTTTATGGTATCCACAGTCGGACGACAACCACTCTTTATCATGCTTTTGTACAACTGAAACGCACGATCAGGGTTCTTTCGTACACACTGTCCTTTTATAAGTGCAGCAAAGGTTGAAGCATTCGGCACTAACTTCTTCTTATCAAGTTCTTGAACCAAATAAGCAGCCTTTCTAGTCTTCCCTAAATCACATAGCCCCGACAATAACGCGTTATACGTCAAGATATCCGGTTTAACCCCATCTCTCAACATCTCTTCAAAGATTTGAGTACCCTTTTCGGTTTTACCTAACTTGCAATACCCACTGATCATCGTATTATACGTTACAGTATTAGGAGGCACATTCATAACTTTCATTTCGTCAAACACCTTATACGCATCATGCAACTTTCCTTCCTTACAAAATCCGTTCATCAACGCGTTATAAGTAATCACATTCGTGCTAACCCCATTCCTCTCCATCTCACCTTTCAACTTAACTCCCATCTCCACAACCCCTCGGTTAATGTAAGCAGCAATTAACGTATTATACGACGCAACATTCGGGCTAAAGCCCATATCAGACATTTCATCAAACACTTGGCGTGCGTCCTCTAACTTCCCCAACCGACAATACCCATTGATCACCATATTAATAGTAAACACATTCACCCTCATCCCCAACCGCCTCATCCGCTTATAAAACTTTATCGACACACCCGCCCGATTCAAACTAAGCAACGAACTCATGTACAAATTACACGATTCAACAGTCGGAACAAACCCGAACTCCCTCATTCGACAAAACGTATCATCCGCATTCCTAAACTGTTTCATCTCTGCATATATCTTAAACAAAGCATCAAACACACGTGGGGTTGACTCACACATCCTATAACAACACAAAAACGTATCAAAAACCTTGGAATTCATTGACACATCACAAGATTTCAAAATCTTGACCAAAACAGAGTCTGCAGACACAAATTTCCGATTCTTGGTTAAAATGTGGATAATAATGCAATTCGTCTCGAGGGTTAGTACATTAGGGGATATTAATTCGACCCTTTTGAAGAATTTAAGCAAAAGTGAGTAATTGTTTTGAATTTTTAATAATATGTGTTTTACTCTAAATGGGTCGAGTTTGGGTAAAAGGGTGTCTAATTTGGGCCAATCGGAGTGGAGAAGATGACTGTGGGCTATGTTGATGTAATCTAGATCTTGGCCTTTGGGTTCTTGAAGTGTTCTGTAAGGGATTGGGATTGGTGTCCATTTGTTTGGTGTTTGAAAAACAGAGGAATTAGGGTTTTGGTTTGGTCGAAGAACAGAGGAATCAAGAAGAGTTGAGAGTTGACGGGTTTGTAGCAGATTCATGAGTGTAATGAGGGATTGAGGGATGTGAGATGTAGAACAGAGCATCATGTTTTGGTTTATAATTCACAGAAACTGTATGAAACCTATGTGAAGTGTTAACTTTGAGTAGGGTATGAAAACAAAAATAACCGGGCCGGGTCGGGTACAATAATTGGGTCGGGTTGGGTTTGCACCTGACCGGAGCCTTGCTGGTGTCACCATGTTTCGTTATTATCGGGTCAGGTTTGTTAAGTGTTTAAAACAAACTGAGTTCAAACTGGCAAGTTGTGTCGATTTCTAACGGGGTCTTGTCAAAACCAGTTTAAATATCGATTTTGTATTACAAATCGGTTTAGGTTCTCGAACCAGTTGTAATAGATTGCGAGAACCTATTTCTAAGTATTCTTCCGGAAATATAAGGTTTTATCCAAGATCCAGCTTTAAAAATACAAACACCGCATACTTTTCTCTCGTGGCCATGTCAACCTAGATCGTCCTTAAAATTTCTAGGAAAATTATTTTTGATACTTCGAAGTAAGCGAAAATTAATCACGACATCCAGGGCCAATCATGAGGATTTAAGTGCCATGGACATGCCGGAAAAAAATGTGTCCCTTTGTCTTATAAGTTTAAATGGGTATTAGAGTTATATGTTTTAGGTATGTTTTAAATGAGCTTAAGTATAAGTTTTAAATGAGTTTTATATTTAAAGAATTAGTGGGATTCTCTTGCACATCGCGGCGGGCATTCAGTCGATCCAGGTGCGATTCGTCATGCTACCGCAACCCAAAGAGAAGCCCGAAAAAATTAAAGGCGTGATATATCCAATTGTTATAAGAAGATAGAAAAAGTAACATGAAGGTAACAATAACAATGAGTACGACTTTAGCTTTTGACCAAAATAATAATAATAATAATAATAATAATAATAATAATAATAATAATAATAATAATAATAATAATAATAATAATAATAATCTATACATATAATAAACCAAAGCCATTTTAATGACATGGCACTCAAAGAGGCATTCTCCTCTTTGAGTGTGCCATGTGTCATCACATGTGGCATTGAGATATTTTAGGAAAAAAATATTTAAAAATAAAATTAGATTTTTCTCTATTATGTTTCCTCCCATAACTTTTAAACGTTAATATCTTTTGTATAAGAGATTTTTTAAAGAAAAAAATTACACCAAATTAACGAGCGTTTTATTATCTTTCCAACGAGTACCATAGTGCTATATATAAAAAACGGAGAAAAAAAACGACTATTTTTTTGTGGGGTTTTGTTCAGAGTTATACATTGTTTTAGGTTAGATATTAATATTAGAGCTATACATTGTATAAGGTTAGGGGTTAACATTGGAGATACATTTTTAATTGTTTTAGGTTAAGTGTTACCCGAATCTTTTTTGCATGTAACTGTAAAGCGAATCATTCTATTTCATATGTAAAATTAATATGTCATATTAGATTTCTCAACCCCGGGACGTTCCCGGGGTATAATCTAGTAATAATAATAATAATAATGGCAAAAGTAATCGCTACTACTCTTATAAGTAGAATGTATTTGGATGAGGGATGGGTATTCAGAAGAAAATAAAAGATGTTTGAAAGATAGAAAATATGCAATTTACATTCATGATGTAATATGTAATAAAGGCAAGAACTCATAATTACTCGATGGAAAAACAAAAGAATTCAAATAGTTAATAGTTAACTAGGTTTATTCAATAACGCGCGTTGCGCGTTTGCAATAAGTATTTGTAAATCGAAATGTAAAGCCGTATTGTATAAGAAAACATAACATAACATCGTAAACAGCTTAGAAACATCCTAATTAGATTACAAAAGTCGACATAAGATCCTAATAAACAAAAGTTAACATAACATCCTAATAATACATTAAACAGTTTGCATAACATCCTACTTAGTTTGCAAAAGCGATTGATAAATTGGCTGGGCCATTTTCCTGCCATTAAACCAACAAAAACATATCATTAGGTTCCTTCATTCTATAAATACCTAGTTATGTTTCTAAAATCAATTGTATAAAAATAAAGTCTTAATTGGTATGACAAATTGCAGGAAGGTTTCATGGTATGACGGTCGCCTGGTGCAAAGTCCATTTTAACCATTACTTGAAACTGGCCCGATTCAAATTTCTACCCCAAACCTTCTGAATTCTGACCCATTACCCATCCACCTTTTGTCCACAAAGTTCAAGTAGCTGTATATTGATAGTTGTAATGAGATTAAAAAAAAAACTCAACACAAATGAAATTACCAAAGCGGAAACATGCATATCAATGCCTTTTCTTTTCATTGCATGTGTCAGTCGCGCAACTACATCTTGACAGATCTATACATCACAAAATAGTGCACATGTTAACTTCACTGTTAGACAAATGTTTAAAATACCATTACTGCATACTTAATATTAAACAGCAGATCTAATCTTATTGAACAACCTTACATGGGCACATAGGTTTTCCTTGTTTTGAACCCTTGCCGAATTCAGCTTCATATTCAGCAATGGCAATGAAACTCGACCCGTTATAAGCTGTTGTATGCTGCAAATACCAGGAGATTTCACACATAACAAATGCATGTTTTACGTTGTATCATTAATGAAATAATATAGTTTTTGTAATCATAGTTAACATATTAGTTTCTTATAACAAAAAAGTAAGCCTGAGGAAAGACTGTTTGCAGGTCAACCCAACGTGACCTGTACTAAAAAATCTACTCGTTTGAACCCAAGCAAGTTTTGACCCGTTATCTAACCCACCCTCCCATGTCGAATATTTTTAAAAAGGAATAATACCTCATGCTCCGGTATACAGACAACGATAGACTGGCGGCATAACCTGGAGAGTACCTATGTACCATATGCAAATCCATTAACAGATCGGCCAAAACTAATATAGTTTAGGCGTTTTAAAAGAACCGCCAAAACTATATTAGTTTAGGCGATGCCAAAGAAGCGTCAAAACTAATATAGTTTAGGCGATTCCGAAGAAACGCCAAAACTAATATAGATGAGGCGTTTCAAAAGAATCGCCAAAACTATATTAGTTTAGGCGTTTTAAATGAATCGCCAAAACTATATAGTTTAGGCGATTCCAAAAAAACGCCAAAACTAATATAGTTAAGGCGTTTCAAAAGAATCGCCAAAACTATATTAGTTTGACATCAAATGTTCATAACAACCCATTTTGACCCATTTGAAACGCCTAAACAACCTACAATAAACAGGTTGCTGAATTACTTGAAACTTGAAATGAAGACCACTTTTGTGGGGCGTTGCGGGTTGAACCTACCATCCAACATCCTCTGCCAGCCAAGTTCATCATTTTTTAGCAAAATTCGTAGCTTATCATAGCCTGTTGCGACCACCAATATAAAACCATAAAGACATGCATACTATTATTCTCACTTCACACATTCAAACAACAAAAACAAATGCTAACTGAATGTGTCGTTAATAATAACATACTAATAAAGAACAACAACATCAAAGTCACCTCATCAAAGGACTAAGAAGTACCATATGAATTTGCTTACCTAACAACTCGAAGGAGGAAACTCAACCTTTAATCCATTGCAGAGATACAGGACCGTTAGGGAGTTAAGTCTTGAGAGAAAATTAGGAAAAGTTCCTGTCAAATTATTGTTGGACAAATCCCTGGAATAGGAATGGAGATAATAAGATTGGTAATTGGAGTCACCTTTTGCATATATTATAATTTTGCTTATATTTTATGAAAGTGTACACTTACAAGGTATGTATCATTGTGAGGTTAGCAATTCCAGGATCTATGCCTCCATTCAGTCCGTTGGTAGACAAGTTCCTGCTTAATTTTCAGATTAAGTGTTAATAAATTTCTGAATGCACAATGGATATTTAACGTGGAGGCGGGCTGGAGTTCTATTGAAATTGTTTACTTGCAACGACACGATTCTAGGAAATTCAGTATCATTGTAGCTGCATCCAACGCCTTCCCAAACAAAATCCTGTGGAGTACATGGATCTCCTTGCCAGTTTTTTGTATTTATTTTGTAAGCTGTCTTAATGCTCCACAATGCAGCAGCTGATATCCATTACAAAGACAAAAGAAATTAGTTAGCTATATATATCTAAACCTGGACCAAAAAGTACCATATGTATTTGCTTACCTAACAACTCGAAGGAGGAAACTCAACTTTTAATCCATTGCAGAGAGCGCCAACAGAAGCGTAACCAAAGACGACGAAATCTGAGAGGCAAATGAGGAACATAAATGGTTAAATCTTTTGGTAAAACCTCAAAACCCCAAATCTACACATAACATAACATTCTATATGCGACAAACGTCCCGAACAGCCTGCGGAGACCCGCCTGAAATACAAACCATTCTAACGTCTACATTATTTATTAACCAAATACATACAATTAGAAAAAACACACATACCCCAAATCACACACTTCAAAGCCAAACCAACAGCTTAAAATGCAATCCATAAAACAACGCGAAGGTTACAGGTAAGTTAAAAACAAAATATAAGTAAATATATCTCATTGATTGTACCAAATAAAACATTTAAAGCTTGATTATTATTTAAATTCCCTTGTACTTCAAAAATTTTCACCAACACATTTTAATGATCCTTAGTTATAGTTTCAAAAGTGACTGGATGGAAATAACTACCCACGTTACTGACCAAATTATACAGCAACTAAGGTAACAGCGGCTAAACAACCTTGTTTTAAGCAATGATCAACAGAAGTCGATCCTGAGTGCGCCTTCATCAACTGAACACGTCGGCGTCATCATTACTGTAACAATTCGAATTTGAACCATTAAAACCCCCAAATCTCCATCTATTAAACATAATCCCAAATCACAAGATTCAGTCATTCAACATTCGAATAAAGATTATAAAAAAACTTCAGATCTATAGATTATAACAACTTTTAAACATAACCCATATCTTAAATCGAATAATTTGATCGAAAACCACAACATACGAATAGATATTTAATATTATTAATAAGATTAAAGGAGAAGATGATGACCTGAAAGAAGGGTATGTAACAGAGGGTCGGCTGGAGTGGTGTCGCCGGAGCTCCGCCTTGGGCGTCGGAGTTCCACCGAGGTCCTGTCGGTTCTCTCTCTCACTTTTAACAGAATATGTGGTGTGTGTGTGTTAGTGAGCAGGCAAATGGATGGTGTTGGGAGCCGAAGTGTGTGTGTGATAGAGAGAAAAGCTTGAAAGAGGTGAACAAATTGTAGAGAGAGAGGGAGGCGGTGGAAGTCATGAGTAGGTGGGGGGTTTAGAGAGGTGGTGTGGATGTGCAAGAAGAGAGAGAGCGCAGAGAAGTGGAGAGGGAGACACGTGTGAGAAAACACTGGTCAATTTAGAATCACTGTGTCTGTCATGTTAAATGCACATGTGATGACTGTAGATTAAAAGACCTTAAAAGTCGCGAAAATTACAAATATGCCACTCTACTGTTCAAATCAAAAGAGCTATTATTATAGTATAATAGCAAAGATTCTAAGAGTTTAGTGAATTCCTATACATGTCGAATTTATGTTAATTCTCACTATTTCTTAGATTCCTGGACCCAATTCAATTCGGTGAGGATTGAACTGGTATTCAGATTACACGCAGACCACCATGGCACAATTAAGTGTTCATATATTTCCAGCTTAATATTCTCACATATAGAAAATTCGGACAAAAGAAAAACAAAAGAGTACTTTGAGTTTGAGAGACTTGAACCAAAGACCTGAGCTTTAAAAAACGAAGTGCATACCACTTAAATATGCTTAGTACAAATGTAGTTTTTTTTTAATCTATATATATATATAGAGAGAGAGAGAGAGATACATAGGAATTCTTTATAAGAAAATATGTGCCCTCGGAATATGGGTGCCCTGACCGGGGGTCCTCCTCGTCCCCTATCAGGGCCAGCCCTGACGACTATCTATGTAAATATAAATAAGTGTTTAAATTAGATAAGTACAATTCATTTTAAAATGAATATATGCTCTTTTAAATGAATCTTACGTCAACTAACGGTATGGTGGATGGTGGCTAGCTCATGGTGTGGCCACATGGTCGGCCAAATCATAACAAATCACGTCCTTTACAAGTAGGGGTGTTAAATGAGTCATGTTTGTGAGCGATGGGTCAAAACCCAATAGGAACTCACCAAATTGACAATAACAAAAATTCCATATTAGGCACATAAACTCGAACACAATACGGGTGTTCATGGATTGGCAGAAATAAGACTCATTTAACACAAAATTCGTTATAATTTTTAAAGTAAACAAGAAAACGGTCACAAACAAGGGCGATAATTTCTGTAATATTACAAAGTTAGGGAAAAGAGTGATTTTTTTTGGACTACCCGATTAATTCCCTTTTATTTTTTTAGACAATAAAATAAAAAATTATTAATTTACAACTAAGATACTAATGTAATAACAACGTAGAAAATATTTTGTAAGCCACGAAAGTGATATGTATTTCTCTTTTAGAGGGTGTTTGGGATTGAGTTTCAAAACAACTTATTGATTTATTGGCTTTTTTAAGAAACCAATAAGTTAATAAGCTGTTTGTGTAACTCAAAAACACTTTCTGTTTTGACTTTTGGTTTTCAATGGTGGAAAAACTGTTTTTGATAAGTTAAATATCCTGGCATAACATACCCAATAATAAACCAGTGTACATCCCCACTAGGCATCCTCACTGCTCGGTCTCACAACCCGTTGGGTTTTGTACACTACTTTTACTAAAATAAGACAGCGAAAACGACTGTGTACGAATCGACCCAAACCAAAACCACTGGATCGTCCACCATGAGTCTTGATTAATTTAATTAACAACTTTAATTAAATAATCGAACCTGTTAATATTAAACGGACAATTAAATAACTCTTATTTAATATTTATCATTTAAATCCCGTCAATTATTATAACTTAACAATTAGCACCTGTCCGATTATTCTTTAATCATCATTACCACAATGCTACTTGAATATTCTTCAACAATCATCACCATAACACTTCATGGTCATTCTTTAACAATCATCAGCATAATGCACATTTCGGGTTAGATCCTTCAACAATTAACCAATCATTACTTAGTTGTTGCTCTCGATGTAACCCTTAGATCGTACATCATTAGCAGTGTCGTCAAATGTCGTTATTTGGACCTATTATTCCAACACGACCAACATAAGTGAGATAAATCACGAATCTAGAGTAAATTGGTAGTGAGTGGTCTAATTCTCAGACCTCACACAGATTCGTATCTCTATACCCAATAAGTTTAAGTCATGACATAGAAATCACATTTTTTTATTTTATAAAACTGACAAATTAACAAATCAAGTAGTCAACCCATCATATTGACTTAAACACAAACCATTTAACTAAATATATTCGTAGGTTCAACCGGAAACTGACTTAAACCTATTTAGAATAAACCCAACTCACGGTATTAAGGGCACAACCCAAATACCAAAGTCACCTATTTTTTATACCAGAACCACAAATATCACATTTTCCCTTTTAATTTTTCACCATGACCGAATCAGCTACTAGAAACTGAAGTCACAACTTGAAACCCTTGCGACGGTGTTGTCAACCTACCGCAGCCTCCCGAAAACCACTACCAAAATCACACCCCTAGTAACCTCATATTGTCATGTCACTTTCACTACTCTACCAATTCCAACAATGGTGGTGAATCTAGCGGGTTGGCCCATGGGCAAACATGTTGTCCCAAACATTCGGGTCAAAAGACTCAAAAAATGGGTCCATCCTAAACCATAACCTTAACCAATCAGCAGCTAGCAAACCCAATGTGGGTGCGCATCACACCCACCTGCGCACTTTTACCACTTTATTAACCCAAACAATATTATTATTAATATCATTATTATCTTTTTAACTTATTATTATTTTTTTAACACTTGCTTAAAGTTAACATTTGTACTGTACACATTATTTATACATCTTCATCACATATTTATTTGATTCTTTTTTATTTTATAATAATAAAACCTACATTTTTTTTTGTGGTCGGCGATTTTACAGAATCTTCATTTCAAAACCCTAATCTTGAATTTCACTTTTAACTTAATAATATTAATAATAATTATTAACAATTCCCCAATTTATATAAAGTTCTTAACTTTTGATCTTTATTTTTATAATTTTACACTCCCCTTTTATTTATCTGAGATCTGAAGCAACCCACAACAATTCCACCGACTGATTAGAAATCTTGTTACTGTTCAATTGCTGTTATCAAGATCCAGGTGAGTAAATTGTAAATTAATAATTTTTTTAAGTAATTTGTTTGATTTTTTATGTGATCTTTTGTGGGATTTTTTTTCTTTTTTAATTGGGTTATTAATTTTAAAAGATGTTGAAATCTTGTTGAATTATTTGACCTAATTGTTGTTAATTTGGGGGAAATTAGCTAGGGTTTTGGTGATTATGTTACACTTTTAAATAATTATTAATATTATTGTTTTTTAACCCTTTATTTGAAATTGTGACAGATATGTAACAATTGGTAGTCTGCAATTTTTTTTTGGGTACTGATTATGTTACACTTTTAAATTATTTATTTATATTTAATATTTTTTGTTTGAATTTGGGACAGATATGTAGCAATTGATAATCTGCAAGGCTGCAATATATTATTTGAAGAATCAAGATTTATTTTTTATAAAAAATGATGGAGTGTAATGTAGAAGAGGCAGTTAGGTTAAAACAGAGTGCAGAGAAGATGTTTGCTGTTAAAGATTTTGTTAGTGCAAGACAGTATGCGTTAAAAGCGCAGTCGATTTGTCCACAGCTGGAAGGCGTGTCGCAAATGGTGGCTACTTTTGAGATATTTGCAGCTGCACAGAAGAAGATTAATGGTGAGATTGATCTGTACTCGGTTTTTGGATTAGGCCCGTCTGCAGATCGGTCGGTGTTGAAGAAACAGTACAAGAAAATGTTGGTTTTGCTTCATCCGGATAAGAATAAGACGGTTGGGGCAGATGAGGCGTTTAAGCTTGTTTCGGAAGCGTGGAGTGTGTTATCGGATAGCTCGAAGAGGAATTGTTATGATGTGAGGAGGAATGGTCAGTTTGTAGGGACGGTTGCGCAGTCTGTTGGGAAGCTTGATACGTTTTGGACGGTTTGCACTTCGTGTCGTGTGCAGTATGAGTATCTTAGGAAGTATGTGAATAAACGGCTTTCGTGTAAGAATTGTCGAGGGGTTTTTGTTGCGGTTGAGACAGGGGCGGCTCCTGTGACGTATTGCCCGTGGTCGTATGCAGCTGACGGTAACGGGTATGCGAATCACACGTATGATGTTAGTTCTGGTTGTTATGTACCGAATTCTTCGGTTTGTTTTAGTGGAAATGGGTCGTCTGTTTTTCATCCGAATCATGCGCCTGAATACACGGGCAATTTATCTTTTCAGTGGAATAATTCGACGGATCATAATGGTGTTCTTAAATCGAATGGCAGATCAAAGGGGTATGGAAAACATGGCCTTAGTGAAGTCATGGGTCACGCAGCTGCTAGGCTCGGTCGACCTCCTAAGAACCGAAGGGTTGAAGAGGTTAACGGGCCTCAGAACCCGAATGGTGAAAAGCTGTTTAAAACCGACCCGGATTTGTTGATACCGAATGGGAATGTGATCAACCGGGCGTCTACCAGATGGTATCCGCCAGCCCCGGTTGTTGATCTTAGAAAGTTGTTAATCGATAAAGCCCGATCAGTGATTCGGTGTAAGTTAGAAGAAATAAAACTAGCTGCAAAGAACGGGAAAACGGTAAGTAAAACGAGCACGAACCCGTTGCCGATAACAGTCCCGGACCCGGATTTCCACGATTTCGACACGGATAGATCCGAGGAAGTATTCAAACCGAAGCAAATATGGGCTATATATGATGAAGAAGACGGTATGCCTCGTCTTTACTGTCTGATCCGCGAAGTCATCTCTGTAAACCCGTTTCAAGTACATATCAGTTACTTTAATTCGAAAACAGACACTGAATTCGGTTCTATAAAATGGATCGAATCGGGGTTCACTAAATCTTGTGGAAGCTTTCGTGTTACCCATTCGGATATCGTTGACCAAGTCAACATCTTTTCGCATCTTTTGGGTCGGGAAAAGGCGGGCCGAGGCGGGTGTGTCAAAATATACCCGAAAAGCGGCGACGTCTGGGCCGTGTATCGAAACTGGTCGGTTAACTGGAACCGAAAGACGCCAAAGGAAGTGATACATCAATACGAAATGGTCGAAATCGTCGATGATTATTCCGAAGAAGTCGGAGTTTGCATAACACCATTGGTGAAACTAGAAGGTTACAAAAGTGTTTACCAACGAGACGCGAACAAGATCGCGTCCCGGTGGATCCCAAGGCAGGAAATGTTTCGGTTTTCGCATCAAGTTCCGTCGTGTTTGCTACGAGGTCAAGCGCTTAATCTGCCGGATGGGTGTTGGGATCTTGACCCGGCTGCGACCCCGGAAGAGCTTCTAAGGGCTGCAATGGAGGAAAAAACAGGAGCTAAAATGGAAGAGTGTTGATGTAAGAGATAGGGGTGTGTGTGTGTGTAAGAATTGAAATTTAGATAGGTTAAAGGGATCATAAGGTGATGATCTAGTGCGGCTTTAAGGATTTGGTTGAGCTTCTTGTATCATGTTTTAACACTTTAGAGAATGAATGAATGAATGTATCTTAACACACCAAAGTTTATACGTTAATGCATCTTAACACTTAGTTTTTTTGTTGTTTGGTGTGATTGGATTGGAGTTATGGTTCAATGATTGGTTTTTTTATGTGTTACGAATATCAATAAAATTGGAATATGAACTTTATTTCTTAAAGACTGCTTCATAGAATTTATCGGAATTGGAATCCCACTTCAACTCTTAATGTGTTCGGTTAGAAAAATAAATTGGAGTTGAAGTTCACTCACAAGTTACTTCATACAAAAGAATATAACACACACCTAGGGCTGCAAATGAACTGAACTTTCAGCGAACAGTTCATGAACCGTTCGGCAGGAAGTTCGTTTGTTTAGTAAATGAACGAATACGAACAAAAAATTCCGTTCGGTTAGTTAAACGAACGAACATGAACAAAGGTCGCGTTCGTTCGTTTATGTTCGTGAACGTTCGATAACGTGTTCGTTTATGTTCGTTTGTGTTTGATAGTTTATTAAGGTTCTTAATTTTTACACATTTTTTATATTCTTTTATTTTTATTTATTTTACCCAATAAATAATATACATATATATATATATATATATATATATATTAGGTAAATGTATGACTATATAAGATCAATAAACCTACATTTTGTATCCAATATATGTTTCCATGTTCTAGCGTTGATGCTCTCCACCTCAAACACCCTTCTCCGGTACTAAGTATGTTTGGACAATTATGTTATATTTTAGGTGGATCTAGCTAATGTCTTAATGTATGTGAATTCGATGTTATTCAAAAGTAATATATGTCCGTTTGTGTTTCCGTTCATGAACACTATTTTTGTGTTCATTAATGTCCATTTGTGTACGCGTGCGTTCATGAACAAAATTAACAAACGGACACAAACGAACACGAACATGAGCGTTTTCTTAACAAACGAACACGGACAGAAAATCTCGTTCGGTAAGTGTTCATGAACTGTTCGTGAACACATAATTTTCTTAACAAACGAACACGAACTAGGCCATGTTCGTGTTTGTTCGGTTCGTTTGCAGCCCTACCTTTTAACAATGTGATGACATCGCTGACCACTCACTGTTGTCTTGAATGAGCATTTCAGTACCGGTACAGTTACTGAATAGTACCGTTCCGATCGAAATTCAATACCCACTTTTTGACGTTTTCAGGATCAGTACTTTTGGTTGGGTATGGTATAGGTATTTTACCGATTTGTAACATGTCGTACCAAACATTTTCGGTCGGTACCCAATTTTGACGATTTTAGAAATCAATACTTTCGGTATCAGTATATTCGGTACCAGATTCGAGCTCATCCCTACTATGTTGGCATAGACAACCCCCCACCTTGTTGGCAGTCCCAACCGGACCACCTTCACTACCGTCTCAACCACCACCCTTTTGCAACCCCACCACCCTTTTGCAACCCCACCACCTCTTATGTTTAAATAATACTAACTTCTCTCTTAAGTTTAAATAAGAAATAGAATAATATACGAACCTATGATAGAGTGACATGTGTCATATTTTTTTTTGTTGCAACCAAAATTGCTTTTTTCGTTTTCTTTAACTCCACATGGCAGCCGACCCATTATGTTGGTCACCATAGTGGATAGTCTTATAATCTTACGGTTCTCTAGGGTTTAGAAACTCGTTTCTGTTAATCTTTATCTTTACACAATCTATGTCGAGTGTTGTGTTTGTGTGTTGATTTGGAATAAAGAACTTTTAGTTGCCATTTCCTGACAAAACCAAACTAATTGTATAACTAGTGGGAATTCTTGCGTGTTTCACACAATTTATTTTTTAATACCAAATTTGCTAAGACAATCAATATATCAATTCGCAAAACACAATATAAGAGATGGTGGATGATGTTAATCAACCCGGACATAACTATATGGACCTACATTGCAGGTTGTCACCTCTATCAAAACCCATATCTCATGTGTAACAAATGTTTAGAACCCAATTTGAAGATGACTCCTTAAGTGATATATCTTACTGAGAGCATATGCAGTCATATACATACTAAAGAGGAATCGGATCTTGACGAAACCTTATGTAACGAATTTTAAAATATAAGAACCACATAGCTCATTTGTAACAAAGATGACACATGACCATATGTACACAAATGACACCCTACAGAATCACTATGTATAAGTCGTGTATTTATTAGCATGTTATCGTAATTCTTAACAATATTATTGGTTTTGAAAAAAAAAACGTGTATGAACAAATAATACCGATACCGAAAACTCCCAAAACCCAATACCGATACCGTATCGATACCGGTTAATACCGAAACCGAAAACCTCTAAATGTGGGTACTGATACTGAACACCCTCGGTACGATATCAGTTCGGTACAGGATCGATTCGGGATCGGTACCGGTTCAGTATACGGGACAATATGCTCATCCCTAGAGATGAGGATAGATATGCTACTCGGAATGCTCTAAGCCTCCACTAATAGAAGTCATCTCAAAATTAGAATAATAGTACCAGTCAACCTGAAGCATACCAGTCGACCTGAAGCATACCATGTCCATTAAGTAATATGAGTTGGTTTTGTAGATGAAACCGGAAGTTATGTATTCATGTAACCCGATCTTACAAGGCATCGTAAACTATAAGCTTTTTCTCGGATTTGGTCGTCGTTCTCGGATTTGGTCGTCGTTTAGTTGGTCAAAGACGTTAAACGTCACTTTGGTTCAAGTAGGTCTTTTGATTTTGAAAAAGTTTCTTGTCGCAAGCACAAATTCCCTTATGGTTGGGGAATTGGTTGTTGTGAGAGATAGTTGAACCAATAATAATTGCTTAATGTCCTTGAAAACATCCACAAACTGTAGTTTACCATACAGTGAGATTTAAATTCAGCTTCTTTCTACACCTACATTTTTTATTTGATACTTTTATCCATTTTCATATAAGTATCCATAGGGTAACAATGTTAATAAGAGTCATTCATCAATAACATTGGCTACCACAACGAGATTAAATATGAGAATCACATTCTACAAGTAGTATATGTCATTAATAGCAATAGCATATGTATAGAAAATATTGTAACATTTATTATGTTTATCCCTATCCATAATTATTAGGATTGTATTGCATTATAAATATATTGTAAATCAATGAAAGAGATCAAGGGATTACACACTTTCATGGTATCAAGAGTCTAGGTATCTCTAAACCCTAGGCCGCCATCATCCCCACCGTCGACAGCCCACTGCCGTCGACCATCTCCTCTTCTCCGATCCCGGTTGCCTTCCCTCTTCGGCCTTTCTTTTCTGTTCTTGCTACCCTCACCGATCCTCACCAACCCTGTCATCACCATGTCCACCAAGTCTAACGCCTCTTCCACCATCATTCCGCCCACCCCAAGCAACCATAAGATACACCCAGCCACCACCGTTACCAATAGACCTGGCAATTTCAACCCATTTGGTTGAGTTTGGGTTATTTTGGGTTTAAAATTTGACTTTGTGGGTTGAAATGGGTTTAGTATAATTTTCAAGGAGGTTAGGATGGGTAATTTTAATTGTAGGATATAAGTAAGTGGGTCATGATGGATAAATTCAAAAAAACAAATGGGTCAGGATGGGTATTTTTAGATAACCATATACAAATCTAAATTAAAACTCACCAAACACCAAAAGCGTTAATGCCTCAGAGAAATAAATGTCATTAAAAACAAAAAAAAAATATATCTTTTGCATTTGTTGATAACTCCGGTCGGTACGAAAGCGTTCAGGTCGTTAACGGACGACCAGGTAGAAACAACACGGGTCGTTAACGAGACCGATCTCATCGAAATGGTTCGAGTCGTTAGCAGGCTTGAACGAGTCGAAACAGTCAGAGTTGTTGACCGGCCAGTTCGGGTCGAAATGGTCAGGTCGTTGGCGGGCCCGGTCGGGTCGAAACGGTCTGGTTTGTTAGCGGGTCCGGTCGGGTCAAAACAGTCCGGGTCACTACAGGACGGGTCAGGTTGAAACGTTCTGGTTCGTTACCGGGCCCGGTCGGGTCGAAACGGTCCGGGTCGCTACCGGGCCCGTTCGGGTGGAAACAGTCCGGGTCACTACCGGACGGGTCAGGTTGAAACGGTTTGGGTCGTTACCGGGCCCGGTCGGGTAGAAACGGTCCGGGTCGCCACAGGGCCCGGTCCGGTCGAAACAGTCCGGTTCACTACGGGACGAGTCCGGTTGAAACGGTCTAGGTTGTTACCGGGCCCGGTCGGGTCGAAACGGTCCGGGTTGTTACCGGGTCCGGTAGGGTCGAAACACTCCGGGTCGCAACGGGACAGGTTAGGTTGAAATGGTTTGGGTCTTTACCGGGCCCGGTCAGGTCGAAAAAGTCTGGGTCGCTACCGGGCCTGGTCCGATCGAAATGGTCCGGGTCACTACGGGACGAGTCAGGTTGAAACGGTCTGGGGGTTACCGGGCCCGATCGGGTCAAAACGGTCCGCTCGCTACCGGGCCCGGCTGGAACGAAACAGTCCGGGTCGCTACAGGACGGGTCAGGTTGAAATGGTTTCGGTCATTACCGGGCCCGGTCGGGTCGAAACGGTCCGGATCGCTACCGGGCCCGTTCGGGTCGAAACAGTCTGGGTCACTACGGGATGGGTCAAGTTGAAACGGTCTGGATTGTTACCGGGCCCGTTCGGGTAGAGACGGTCCGGGTCGCCACAGGGCACGGTCCGGTCGAAACAGTCCGGTTCACTACGGGACGAGTCAGGTTGAAACGGTCTGGGTCGTTACCGGGCCCGGTCGGGTAGAAACGGTCCGGGTCGCTACCAGGCCCGGCTGTGTCGAGACAGTCCGGGTCGCTACGGGACGGGTCAGGTTGAAATGGTTTGGGTGGTTACCGGGCCTGGTCGGGTCTAAACGGTCCGGGTCGCTACCGGGCCTGGTCCGGTCGAAATGGTCCGGGTCACTACGGAACGAGTCATGTTGAAACAGTCTGGGTCGTTACCGGGCCCTTTCGGGTCAAAACGGTCCGGGTCGCTACCGGGCCCGGCTGGAACGAAACAGTTCGGGTCGCTACGGGAGGGTTCAGGCTGAAATGGTCTGGGTCGTTTCCGGGCCCGGTCTGGTCGAAACAGTCCGTGTCGCTACCGGGCCCGACTGGGTCGAAACGGTCCGGGTCGCTACCGGGCCCGACTGGGTCGAAACGGTCCGGGTCGCTACCAGGCCTGACTGGGTCGAAACGGTCCGGGTCGCTACCGGGCCCGGCCGGTTCGAAATGGTCCGGGTCGCTAACGGGCGCGGTCGTTGACGAGCCAGATCGGGTCGAAACGGTCTGGATCGCAAACGGGCCCGACCGGGGCGAAGCGATTCCTGTCACTAACGTGCCTGACCGGGTCGAAACGGGGTCCTGGTCGCTAACGGATACGGTACGGTCGAAACGGTTCGGGTCGATAACGGGTCCGGTCGGGTCGAAATAGTCCGGGTCGTTAACGGCCCGGTCCAGATCGATAACGGGTCAGTCGGGTCGAAACAGTCCGGGTTGTTAACCGGCCCGGTTCGAAATGAAATATTTCGGATCCCTTAAGATTTTATTTTTAAATTTATTTTTGTTTTTTATTTTAAATTTGTTTTTTTTTTACTTTTTAAATTTTTAATTTTTTATTGTTATCTATTTTGATGTGAGCTTATCCTAATCCAAACCATCCAGGCCCAAACCCATCCTGACCCAACCCATCCTAACCTATTTTTTTAATTTACCCATCTTGACCCACACCTATCCTAACCCAAACCCATCCTAACCCAACACCCAAACCTACCCAACTTACTCATTTTGCCACCTCTAGTTACCAATATTAAAAACTTCATTCCCGTCATCCTTGAAATCGAGTCCTCCCAATACTCCACATGGGCCACCCACTTTACCCTTCATTGCAAAGCACACATGGTCGATGACCACCTAAAACCACCCCCACCTCCTTCTTTCGCTGAATCCTCTACCATCCGAGATGATTGGGGGCGTATTGACGCCATTGTCTTACAATGGATGTACACGACGATCTCCAATGATCTCCTCCACACCATAATAAATAACATCTCTAATGCCTACGAAGCCTGGATTGCTATCAAGGATCTGTTTCATGACAATAAAAGCGCCCGAGCCATACACCTCATGCACAAGTTCTCCAACACCAGGTTAGACGGATTCCCCAACATGTCCGCCTATTGCCAGGCCCTTAAAGTATTAGCTGACCAACTTGCAAACGTCGCCGCTCCGGTTGACAATGATCGTTTGGTCTTGCAACTTCTTGCAGGATTAAACAACCAATATGAGAGCATATCCACAATCCTTAAAAACCAAGACCCTCTCCCTTCCTTCTATAACGCATGTTCTAAATTGTACCAGGCTGAAACCGATAAAGCGGAACGTGCGTTGACTGCTGCCAAAACGCCTCCACCACCCTCACCGCCACCACAACCCATCCCCAACCTACCGAACCTACCCGAACCAGTGACCGCTCTGGTCAGCCCACTGGCCGCACCCGTGGACGTCCTGGACGTCGGGGCCGGGGCCGTGGCAACCAAAGCCGAACCCCCTTCACACCCTTTTGGACTCACAACTATCCACCTTGGCAACAGGCCTGGTCCACCTCACCCTTTGACCACTCCTTTTCCAACCCAACAGCCCAATACACTTACAACCAGGCCCAAACCTTCTCCCCTTGGCCCGTACCCCCTGCCACTATCCAACTTCTGCCCGGCCCAATAACACTCCTTCGAATCAGCAGCCGGGTCTGTTAGGCCCACGCCCACAGCAAACTAATTATGCAGCCTACAGTCCGACTGATATTGAGCAGGCCCTATACACCATGTCTCTGCAGCAGCCTGATCCCACACAGTACATGGACATTGGCGCCTCCTCTACCATGAGTCATGAACAAGGTGATTTCCATTCTTTTTCTAACTCTTGCATTCCTCAACATATTATTGTAGGTAATGGTAATACTATTCCGGTCCTAGGTCAAGGCACAAAATACCTACCCAAACCCTTCCCCCCTTTTATACTTAGAAATGTCCTATACTCACCCAAACTAGTTAAAAACCTTATTTTCGTCCGTCGTTTTACTAGAGATAATTCAGTGTCTGTTGAATTTGACCCGTTTGGTTTTCTTGTGAAGGACCTCAAGACGCGGGCTCCGCTCCTGCGATGCAACAGCAGCGGTGATCTCTACCCTCTGGTACTCGGGTCCTCCTCCACATCACCCACTGCCCTTGCTGCCATCACTGCTGACCTTTGGCACCAACGTCTTGGCCACCCAGGACGTCAATCTTTGCATTCTTTTAACACTGTTTCTTCTGTTTCTTTTGATACTTTGAATAATAAAGTTTGTGACTCGTGTGTTTTTGGTAAATGTACTAGATTACCTTTCTTTGCTTCCAATTCTAGTGTGTTACAACCTTTTGACATGATTCATAGTGATGTTTGGACTTCTCCTGTTATTAGTTCGTCTGGTCATAAGTATTATGTTTTGTTTTTGGATGACTACTCTAATTTCTTGTGGACCGTACCTCTCACCCATAAATCTAATGTGTTTCAAGCTTTTATGCAATTTTCCACAACTATCAAAACCCAATTTGAACGCACAATTAAAACCTTTCAATGTGATAGTGGCCGTGAGTACGTTAATAACTCTTTTCAAAAAATTTTCACGACAAATGGCATACTTTATCGTCTTTCATGTCCATACACATCATCTCAAAACGGTAAAGCCGAAAGAAAAATCCGCACCATAAACAACATAATTCGCACCCTCATGGCTCACGCCTCCCTACCTACACACTTATGGCATTTTGCACTTGAAACCGCCACCTACTTACTTAACATCCTCCCAAATAAAGCCACCAAAAACAAAACACCCACCGAACTTCTCTACTGTCTAACACCCACCTATGATCACCTTCGTGTCTTTGGTTGTCTCTGCTATCCTCTCACCCCTACATCCACCATTCACAAACTTGAAAATCGGTCTCACCCTTGTGTCTTTCTTAGCTATCCTCCCACTCATAGAGGGTACCGCTGCCTTGACTTGAATACCAAACAGGTCTACATTTCACGACAAGTCGCCTTTGATGAAACCACTTTTCCCTTTAGGCAAACCATCGGAACCCCACCCACCTATGATTTCCTAACCGAGCCATTCCCATTTCACCTATCACCCCACATACAAACTGGACATCGGCCCATACCAAACCACACTAACAACCCGTCCCAACCAACAGCCCAGCAGCGCCTCGGCCCAATCCCCACTACATTAGCCCCGTCCCCACCCCACTTTGACCAGCCTTTAGGCCCAACCGACCCAACACCAGGCCCACTCCCATCCGACCACCCCAGGCCCAACGCATCATTTTCTAGCCCAACCACATCCACCTCTACCGCCGCTACACCACCTCCCCCACCTCCACCACCCACCCGAACCATACACACCCGATCCATGAGCAGCATTTTTTAAACCCAAACAACCCTTCAACCTAACCACAACCACCACCACTGTCGTACCACTCCCCAAGAACCCTACCGATGCCTTGTCTATACCGGAATGGTACTATGCCATGACCACCGAGTACAATGCCTTAGTTAGAAACGGAACTTGGGAATTAGTGCCTAGACAGCCTGACATGAATGTTATACGTAGTATGTGGTTGTTTAAACATAAATACAGGTCGGATGGCTCTTTGGAACGGTACAAGGCCTGGTTAGTTTGTGATGGCCGTACTCAACAGGTTGGTATTGATTGTGGGGAAACGTTTAGCCCGGTGGTAAAACCGGCTACCATTCGGACCGTTTTATCTATTGCATTATCTAAGCGTTGGTCCATCCATCAGTTGGATGTCACCAATGCCTTTCTTCATAGGAATCTCCATGAAACGGTTTATATGTACCAGCCGATGGGTTTTCGTAACAAACAGTTTCCAGATTATGTGTGCTCTCTTAAGAAATCTTTGTATGGGCTGAAGCAAGCTCCTCGGGCCGACATGCAATCGTGTAACCCTGTCGCCACACCAGTTGACACTAACAGCAAGCTTAGCTCCACACAAAGCGACCTGTTTCACGATCCTACTTTATTTCGCAACCTAACGGGTGCTCTTCAGTACCTCACCTTTACTAGGCCAGACATCTCCTATGCTGTCCAACAGGTCTGTATGCACATGCACTCTCCTCATATTGATCACTGGAATGCTTTGAAGCGCATCATTCGCTATATTAAGGGGACTGCGTCTTTTGGTCTCACTCTTCACGGCTCTCCTGCTCAGTCTCTCGTCTCTTACACAGACGCGGACTGGGCACGATGCCCTGACACTAGGCGTTCTACTAGCGGCTACTGCATTTACTTTGGTGATAATCTTATATCATGGTCGTCTAAACGCCAGTCCACAGTCTCTAGATCCAGTGCCGAGGCCGAGTATCGCGAGGTTGCAAATGTAGTTGCAGAGATTTGCTGTTACGGAATCTCCTTCTCGAGCTTCATCTTCCGCTCTCCCGTGCCACTCTGGTTTATTACGATAATGTGAGTGCTATTTATTTGTCTGGAAATCCGGTTCAGCACCAGCGGACCAAGCATATAGAGTTGGACATTCACTTTGTGCGCGAGCAGGTTCAGCGTGGTCAGGTCCGTGTCTTACACGTTCCTTCCCATTATCAGGGCGCCGACATTTTCACTAAAGGCTTGCCTCGCGTTCTATTTGAAGATTTCAGAGACAGTCTCAGCATCCGGTCTCCTCCCGCTTCGACTGCGGGGGTGTAATAGGAATAGCATATGTATAGAAAATATTGTAACATTTATTATGTTTATCCCTATCCATAATCATAGGGATTGTATTGTATTATAAATATATTGTAAATCAATGAAAGAGATATCAAGGGATTACACACTTTCAGTCATAACAATACCAAGCAGTTTTATAAGCAATATGTATGTCACAAAGATCAAACATTCCATATGTATGTGAAAAAAAAAGTTTTTATGCATGTTTTTCAGGTAACAAAAGCTATTGATGGAACTTGGGGGCATATTTGGGCATTCATTAACAACTATCATCTTTGTGTCTACAAAACTTATGATCATGTGTTTGGTTTTAAACACTATTTTGTGATGGTTATCATTGTTGAACAAATTCGGTATTTTTAATATTAAGTTATCATGAATGTTTGCCCGAATCTTGTGTTTGAAAACCTTTCATGTCGCATCTCGTGTTTCTGCCTAGGCGGGATGTGACAGTTAGCGATAGTTGTTTATAATAGTTATGGTATAGTCGTTGGTGGTGTTACGATGGGGTGGGTTTTATCAAGAGAGAGACAGAGGTGATATGTGGAGGAGGAGGTGGTGGTGGTGGTAGTGTGAGGAAGAAGAAAAGGTTGAGGTGGGGTAATGGGGTAGTTTGTTATTTCAAATATTTCTTTATACTTGTTTTTTATAAGGGCAAAATAGGCATTTCATATTTATTTAACAGAGAATTTTAATAGTAATTAGGGGAGAGGACTAACACGGTAACAAAATTGATACATTTGGACCATATAACTAATAAGTTTACAACCCTAAAGATCAACTGTGTAATTATTGAACCCCTAGGATCAAGAGTGCAATATTAGTAAATCACATGGACCAACCATGCGATTCTCTCGTGATTTTATATTGGGGTGTGCTAATGTTTGACATTGTTCAAGTACGAGTTAGGGTTTGTTTGCCAACTTTTGAATGGGTAAGAGGTTTTAAACATTAAGTATTGAACGAGTAAGTGGTCTGAATCATTCAGACTATGTATAATGCTTACCTATTCAGAGACAAATGCCTAACCGATTCAGACATCTGTTCGTTAAACAAACAGTTTGAATGAACTGTGTCTGACCAATTCCAACATCTATCCCATTAAAAACTCAATAAGAGCTAAAACAATCAGCCGTTTAGAGTTAAATATTTATGACAAAATGTCAAGTTTGGGACTCTATGAATTATTTAAATATCCATGAAATGAAATGAGAAGGTAATACATTCCTTAACTTGCTGCTAATATTTGACTTCAAACTTGGGTAGTAGGATTGTTGATGGGGACCACGAGTCTCACATGATTGAAGTTGCAACATAACCCGTTATATTTTACTAAACAAGTCACGAGTTGTATGATTTTGATGTATGAGAAGAGGCTTAAATGAGTGGGAGAGTACGCCAAGCATAACATTAATTTTTCTAGATTTTACAAAATGGTTTTCAAGAGATTGTTTAATAAATGATTATTATAGACACACAGACAAATGCTCTTACTAATCTAATTTAGACTCTGCGAATGTGGGGTTAGCTCATTTCGTAGAGACTCTTTGTTTTTAGTTCGAGGTTTTTTGTTCAATTCTAAGCAAAAAGTACATTATGATTTATTTGTTGTAATTTATGAGCATATAACATTTGATATTAAAAAAATTAATAATCTAGGCTCTCATTCATGTAGAACGCATAGAAAGAAATACACACGTTAGGTCATTGTCATTCACGGCTTTGATTACACACGATTCTCCAAAGCTTTACCGACACAATACACGCCATTTTTATTAACCTAACACCACCACGGCCCTCATTTTTTATAACTTCCATTCCACTATTAACAACACCAGACCGAGGTACACCCTCCTTACCACCGTCGCTCGTATCTTTGGCCAACGCCCCAATCTTTTGTTAGCCATTGTTTAATGCTGAAATGTGTCAACTTATAATCTATCAAAACGTAACACGCGCGAGAAACGTTCGTTTACTCTTTTATTCTTTTTGCTCTTCAACAATGGAGGGAAATAATATAATGCATTCATATATTATTCCATGGTCAAGTGAATGGAATGGACAAAGGAATGAAATGGATGATTACCATTCCATGGTCTTGTTTGGTTACCACGTAATAATGGAATGAATCATTACTTTGTATTGTTTGGTAGGTAGGAAAAGACGTAGGAATAAAACCGTCGGTGGTGAGTGGTGGCGATGGCGGTTGATAGTGGGTAGTGGCGGAGGTGGTGGTGGTCGATGCGTGGGGGTGGTCGATGACGGAGAGTGTCGGTGGTGGCAATCAGTGCTTGGTGGTGTTTGGCGGTGGTGGGTGGTGTAGGTGGCGGCGGTTGGTGGTGGTTGGTGACGGAAAGTGTCGGTGGTGGCAATCGGTGCTTGGTAATGGGTGGCGGTGGTCGATGGTGGAAGTGGAGGTGGAGGTGGTGGTGGTAGTGTCGGTGATGGCGGTCGGTGCTTGGTGGTGGATGACGGTGGTCGGTGGGTGGCGGTGGTCGGTGACGGAGAGTGGCGGCGGTGGTCGATGGTTGGCGACAGTCGGTGGTTGGTGGTGGTCGGCGATGGCGGTGGTCGGTGGTGGTGGCGATGGGTGATAATGGTAGAGGTGGGTGGTGGTGGTGATCGGTGCTGATGAAGGGTGACAAAGGGAATGAAATGGAAAAAAAAACAGGGGGGATGGATGGAATGAATTTTGGGGTTTTTAGAGGGAATGGAATGGAGGAGGTAATGGATGATTCCATTACCTTGACCAACCAAACACTTTTTTTCCATTCCATCGTAATGCCCCATTCCATTCCGTTTTCCATTCCTGCATACCAAACGCTCCCTAAGATGTTTTTGTATTGACCACGTTCACCATTTATATACTTCAATTTTAAAATTAAGAATCTTTTATTCTAAAGGCATATCTATCTATGACTTTATATATAGTTACACACCACGTTTATATAATTACGTTTATATAATTAAAACGTTATGAGACTAAATTTTTGTATTGCTTTACAGTAGGGATAACAATAAGTCAGATTCAGGCTGAACATTGGTGATTACATACTCATACCCGTTTGTAAAACCTTGTCTCATACCTGACCTAATACATATCGAGTGTATGTCGGGTAATTAGCCATCGATTATCTAGCATAGCCAAATATATCGAGTATACCCGTTAGTTTCTTAAAAATATACTGTTAAATTGCTCAATGACATGCATATTGTGATCACTATAAAGTTTTAAAATGCTTAAAATATGTAAACACCGTTCAACATGATATTAATTTCAAAAGATAATTTCGATTTTGTAATAAAAATATACATTTTATCATCAAGATTATGGTTATTCATTTTTATCCGAAACCGAAGCCACCCGAACCCGAATTATAGAATACCCAAAACCTTAAATAGTTTGGTTATCATATCATATTTTCAATTAATGTTTAAGTTTTGATGATATTTTTTAGATAGCATGATGAATTTTTGTAAAAAAATATTTTTATATATTACATCTAAACCCCAAAACAGCATAACCCGCCCGAAGTAACCCGAACCTGAATAATCCAAACCCAAACCAACCCGAATTTTAAATGGTTCGGTTATTGGGTCACTTTTTCCTAACCCAAACCCCGAACAACCTGATCCAAAAAACCCGAAACCCGAGGAAAAAACCTGAAAAACTCCCTTAATCAAGATGTATTACTCAAAAGAAAAAAATATTTTTCAAGTAAAGAAGCTACTTATATGAAGTCTTGCTAAACAAGGGATAGATAAGAAAACAAATAAAAGTTAAAAAGTTTTAGACTTTTGGGGGATATGTTTCGGTTATATGGTTCATGTCAACAAGTATGTAGTTTTGAATAACCGGGTCAGGTGTTACCTAATCTCATACCCATCTTATACCCACAAAAATACCTTTTTATTTTTCTATCTCATACCTAGGGGTGTTCAAACCGGATTATCCAATTTTCGAGTACCCGATAATCTCGAATAGTGAATATTGATATCCAAATCCGAATCTTAAAAAACAAAAAAAAATCAACATGCGTGAGCCATGTCAAATTAATTAACATAACAGGAAAAAAGGTAATATGAAAATAGGAGAAAGAATGGTCGATGGAGCCTCCTTATTAGTAGAGACTGATGCAACGATGAGACGTTCAAAAGATTTAGCGATGCAGACAGTAACGAAAAAGAATAACGCATCATGGAGGAACAAGGTAACAAAAAGAAGAACTTACGAGTGAAGACTGGTTGATGGAGGGCATGGTGGCTGGTGGTCGTTATGGGAGATGGCAGGGTGGCTAGTGGTCGTGTTGGATTGGAGATGGAGGGTGGCTGATGAAATGTCTTGGATTAGGGGACGTATGTGTTATGTTGGATGACTGTTCGTTGTGGAAGTGCGAGCAGCACGACATGAACGAGGTTTCAGTGCCCGTGCTCACCCCCAGCCACAACAGCCCCACGCGAGCAGTCATGACGCGAGCACAAGCGACGGTGGTCGCGTGAGTTAACGGGAAAAAGTGACATTTGGTCGCGCTGTTGCTCACCCTCAGCCACAACGAGGTCAAGTGACCGGATTACTTGATAGTCACGTCGGTAGCTCGCGCTCGTTCGCTTGCACGTCCACAACGGATGGCCTTATCGGATATTTCGAATTCGGATTTTTTAACACCGAATCTCACTTGTCAATTTTACAAGAAACCAATAAATAGAAAAATAACACCACCAACCATTCCAATGTCCATCATATACACTCACAGGGTCTCTCTCTGTCTTCTCCAATTTCATCTATTCTAAACCCTAAACCCTGAATTCAATTGCTCCTTAACCATCTTTTTCACCCACCCATGAATTCAACACTCCTCAAACCATCACCATTCACCCATTATCACCCAAACCCATCATCAAAACATAATCTTTATCTTTCAACAAATTCATCACCAAGACACAACCTTTATGTTTCAAGAATACCCATTTTATTAAAAACCAGTGTTTTCCCAACAAACCCATCATCAAAACACAATCTTTATCTTTCAAGAACACACAAATCGTTAAAAACTAAAGTTTACCCAACAAAGTCTGTTTCCAATGAACCTTTAAAATCAGAGGGTTTTAAGAAGCTTTCAGGGTTAATTAGATATGGGATTGTTGTGGGTGTGTTGGTTTTAGGGGTGGTTAGGTGTCAAAGAGCTTTGGCTATGGATATTGGTGGTGGTTTAGAGGGGTTTGCTCAAAAGGGTGTGGTTGGTATGAAGGGGTTTCTGAATGGGCCTAAGTTTCCGCAGATTCTTCGGGTTTTTAGAGAGCAGGGTTTGATTTTGGCTGCATTGTTGGGATTGTCTGCGTTTTTTTCCATGGCTGAAACTTCGATTACGACGCTTTCACCATGGAAGGTATGTATGTTTTTAGTTGGGATGTGTATTTTTGTGTGGTTTTTGTAGTCTTGAAAATGAAATTCTATTCGGTTTGTTAATGCGTATTGAGTATGATATTTAGGCCTTTAAATGAGCATGGATGAGGCACTTGCTTTGCTTATGATCCGATCGTTAACTTTAACTGAACAAAAGGAGTAACACTAATACTTATGGATTTTCTTGTTCATGTTCGCTTGTTTAGAAAATGCGTGTGTCCGTTTATTTTTATTTTTTTGTGTTTGTTAATGATCAAAAATGATTATGAATGTATGTGAGTCGATTAGCCAAAGCTTGGTCCCAAAATTTGATTGGGGTGATGGGTTGATGCACGAAGCACGATGGGCCATTTATTCTATTAAATTTACTACTAAATAATTTGAATTATAAATAAACTATCGTAAATGAATGAACGGGAAATGTGTTTATTTTTGTTCGTTGAATTAGATGAACAAAATGTTTGTTCATGTTCGTTTGTTTATTAAAGAAGGATCATAAACAAAGTTCACACCGAAAAGTTTACTAAACGTTTAATTTGTTTACCGGCCAAATGAATAATGGTATTATTCGCAGGTGAGAGAACTAGCGGAAAAAGAAGGAGAAAATGGTGTATTCAAGCTGCTTCGTACAGACATCACTCGTTTCCTGACCACCATCCTCATTGGCACAACGTAAATTTCCCATCTTTTTATTTCTTAAAGAAATTTGTGAATACAAGCACGAATTAACTAGGAAATTGATTTTTGGAGCAAAGATAGGATATTGTTAATTGTTATTGACAATTATAACAATTTGTCCAGTGTGGTCAACATTGGAGCTACTGCACTTTTTACTGAAGCCGCAACAACAGTTTTTGGTGAAGCTGGTGTTAGTGCAGCAACCGGTGTTATGACGGTTTGTGCCTAAAATCTAATTCAAATAACCAAATTGTGCGATTAAATACATAAAACAAGGGTTTGTCTTAGAAAGCTAATATGTTTGGTGACTTAATTCAGGTTGTTGTTTTGCTTCTCACTGAGATTACTCCCAAAAGTATAGCGGTTCATAATGCTACCGCCGTTGCTAGAGCTGTGGTAAGCATAATCTGTTTATGCTTATTGATCATATATTAATATTGTTTAATATCAACATAATAGAGTCTCAAATAATACATAGGTCCGCCCAGTTGCTTGGCTTTCGGTGGTTTTATATCCAATTGGAAGAGTTGTAACATATTTTTCAATGGGAATGCTTAAAATTCTTGGTTTGAAAGGGAAAAGGTTAGTCATCAAATATATTAGCTTATTTCATTTCTTTTAATTTGGTTTTATTTGATTTCCAATTAAAATGTGAACCAGTGAACCGTCTGTCACTGAAGATGAACTCAAGTTGATGTTAAGGGTTGCTGAGTTGAGCGGGGCCATTGAGGAGGAAGAACAGGTATATGATGTGACATTTTCGACCCATTAACTTATAAATGGGTCAATGTTTGTTTTGTTTGGTACTTTAAATTACAAATGGGTCAAAATCAGAAAAAAAGATAAGTTAAAGGGAACGGGTCTTAATGGGTCA
The DNA here is from genome assembly GCA_032199755.1 of Ambrosia artemisiifolia. Taxonomy (NCBI): domain Eukaryota; kingdom Viridiplantae; phylum Streptophyta; class Magnoliopsida; order Asterales; family Asteraceae; genus Ambrosia; species Ambrosia artemisiifolia. The sequence continues at coordinate 49,107,140 of CM063515.1, read as the reverse complement.
ATATTGTCATGAACCTTTTAACTGATTTTATTCAAAGAGTTGGATTATTATTGTATATATAATTAACGCGTTACTTATGTATGCAGGATATGATTGAGAATGTGCTGGAAATAAAAGACACCCATGTGAAGGAGGTTATGACCCCACTTGTAGATGTAGTTGCAGTTGATTCGACTGCAACGTTAGTTGATTTCCATCACTTGTGGGTGACTCATCAGTATTCTAGGTAAATACCAAAAAAAATATTATAAAGAACATACTTCTGTTTATGGATTTACTCATTATAAATTACACTCACAGGGTGCCGGTATTTGAGCAGCGAATTGATAATATCGTCGGTGTAGCTTATGCAATGGATTTGTTAGAGCTTATTAAGAAAGTAAGATCCTTGTCATTTTATTATTATATGTTGGTTTATATAATTGAGATTCTTATTCATCTTGTAAATTTGAAGGGAGATATGCTAGAAACTGCAGTGGTGGGAGACATGGCTCACAAGCCTGCGTATTTTGTTCCTGGTAATAATTGACTTTAATGCTGGCTTTTATCGAATCGACGTGAATCTCATATTAAATGTAATTTCTTATTTTCTTTTCCAGATTCCATGTTAGTCTGGAATCTTTTGAGGGAATTTCGGATTAGGAAGGTTCACATGGCTGTTGTTCTTAATGAATACGGAGGAACTGTTGGTGTATGTTTGTACCCTTGATGCTCTATTTTGTATTTTTTTTAACAAGTTTAAAGAAAAGATTGACTTTGACTTTGACTTTTGCGTTTGCTTCTCGATGAACAGATTGTGACCCTTGAAGATGTTGTTGAGGAAATTGTTGGTGAAATCTTTGACGAGAATGACTCAAAGGTAAATTTCTAAATTTTCATGCAATTTGTAACATTTTCACCCCCGAAAGCGTTAATATAATAATATTGTTTGATTACAGGAGGAAATTGAGAGAAAAACTGGGAATATTGTAAAGCGAGCGGAGGGAGTGTTTGACGTTGATGCAAATACATCAATTTACCAACTTTCTGAAGATTTAGATATTATGTTGCCAGAGGTATATATATTTTCTAATAGTTTTGCCGATATAATTTGTTAGTTATTAATATGAATTATCTATATTACAAGCAGGATCACCAATACGAGACGGTATCAGGTTTCATTTGTGAAGCATTTGGATATATACCAAGAACAGGTGAAAGTATTAAAGTAGTTTTACGAAAGGCAAATGAAGAAGATAATGATGATGAAAATAAACAAGATAACGATGGTCAGAATCAGAAAGATAGATCTCAAACCTTCAAGCTTGGGGTAATTTTTTTTTATTTTTTTGATAAGGGTATTTAATATAATGGAGCAAATCGCAACCAAAAGTAACATAGTTTGGTTATGCATCTATTCAGGAAAATATTTGTGTTTTCTCACACCAAAAAAGGATTTTAACTTTCAAAGTTAGTTTTATGTTTTATCAAAATATATAAATGTACTGTTTTATCAATGTTGATTTGGCGGTTATACTTTTTTTTGTAAATACGAGTCATCAAAAAGATTGTTAAGTATCTTATGGCTCATTTGTAATCCGTAAATTTAACAGTATATATAATCAAACATATTTGTACATAACTGTAATTTTTTTTGTATTTAAAATATCACTATTTTCGACAGCCATTTTTATGCATATAAATTGACTTAAACTGTATTACCTTTTTATAGAATTTGCCCTGTTAAAAAATGAATTTTGTTATTGATTTGTATGTGTGCTCGTCTTCTTCGTGCTGTAGATATTAGCAGGAAATTGTAGAAAAGTTAATACTGTGAGATTTGAAAGGATAAACAATAACTCAGCAAAAGAAATCAAAGAAGCCGCTCGACTCATGCCCAGATTTTGGAAAAAGAAATTGAAAAACGACGAAAATTCAGGCAGTGGTGACATCTTATTAGAAGAGGTCAAACAATAATAAAGGTATAAACTTTTAAATTTATTTTTATAATTTACACTGAAGAAGATTAAAAAAAACTAAAACGTTAAGCCTGCCTACAGACGAAGTGAGGTGTCGACTTCATGTTTCTTTGAATCCACTTGCCAAAAGTCCATGAATTGTGTGGTTTTTGCAGGTCTTTTCGGTTCTGCTTGCTTGCTGTATAAATTGAGTCCAAGAGATGCAGAATCTTGAAAATTTGTTCTACTTTTCATCATTTCAGGATGCACTAGTGAACGAACCAGCGGCTCATAACGGTTAGTTTGACTACTCTGACTCATAGTTTCAGGCTCAGGAAACAGCTTTAAAAGCTCCATCTCTCGTCTCTTTTCCCTCATCCTCTGCAACTGCCTGAATCTTTCTTGCAGTAAAGCTATAGACGAACCACTACCGCCACCACCACTGTCATCTTGTCTTTCGATGGAATGAAGAACCATTACTGATTTTTTTTTTCTGGGTATGTTCCAGAGTCTTGTGTCAACTCTATGGATCATATGGTTATGTGAGTCTTATACTATAACATAGGTGTACATAATAATAATATTTTTGAAGTGTAAGCCTCCCTTTGTTGATTCTGGGTGACCCAAGTGGGGCCCATAATCGGCAATCCGAGCAGAAGATCCAAGGAGATAGAATATTTATGAGAACAAAGGGACTTTTTGATGGAGATAAAGGGTGTGAGTATGAATCCAAGAGCATTTGGAATGTTGTTTTTGTGGGAATATTAGGTTTGGTTTGATACTGTGGTCTACATCCTTGGTTTCTTGTTTATGTTCTTTTTTTCGCCTTTATTTCCCTAAATTCTTCAAACAAATAATAATAGACGAATTACACGGATGGTTCATGGTTCATGCAAAGTTAAAACTTCGCATTTGGTTTCAACTTTTGAGCAGCACCCCTCTCCGTTTAGATTTGCAGCTGCGGCTTCTACTCTCTGACCCTACATGTTCTGTCACAACATCGATTAGTGGTGTTTCTTGCAGCTTCTCTCTGACCCATTGTGTTCGGTCACAACAACGATCAGTAAGGTGATGTCTGGGTTGTTCTAACCCCAGTGACGATGATTGATAATGATGATATTAATTAAACACTTAATGTGTGTATTAAAACTAAATTTTTTTTCGGTTTACAAAGAACCAAGCGAGCGGCGAGTTTTTCGGACAGCTGAGCAGAAAGTCAAGCGAGCATTTTCCGAACAAAATCCAAGCGATCGACGAGCGCTGAGCAATATGAATAGCCCTAATCATATACCGTGGGATTTGTCTTGTTGTACCTTATACAATACTCAAATAATGGCGTGTGCATCTTATTGTAAACTAATGTTTATTTATCTTTTTATGTTTACACTTTTGTTATCTAGAGTTATCTCTAGTGTTCTTATCCTACGCGTTTGAAAAGGTGTAACAAATTACAAAAAGCTTAATCTTGCCGACACAATCGGTTCATGCCTATCAGGTGAGAGTAAAGCCAAACCTATCAGTAGAGGTGTATCAAATCGGGCTTTTTCAAAAACCGGTTAAGGTCGTGACCGGTTTCGGTTTTGATCGATGATAGTCAAAACACCGGTTTGGGTGAAACCCGGTTCGGATTAGAGAAACCCCAACTGTGGGATCAACTGATCTAGTTGGGGTCGGTTACAAACTAGTTTTGGATAAAACTAGGGGTGTACAAAAAGCTCGCGGCTCGAGGCTCGCTCGAAAAAAAGCTCGGCGTTTGTAGTTTAACGTCTTTTTGTAATAAATAGTTTGTGGCTTCAGCTTGTAACAAGGGCCCTAATAATGAGTTAAGCCCATCAGGGACCTTAATCATGCGCCTAATACCAATACTATATAAGATAATGCTTATACCATTTTGAGAAAGTTTTTTCAAGATTAGGGAAACCAAAGTGTAAGGTTGTGGGTTTTGTTTATTGAATACAAATAAGTGTTTTAAGTGATTTCCGTGTTGTTCTTCTAGTTATACCGTGTGCTTCATTTTACAAGTGATTTATGCTCACTTGTTTACCTTATTGGAAATCTCTCATGTGATATGTGTTTAGAGGGACTTACATAAGTATTATTAAATTAAGGAATATGTATTAGTTAGGCTTTTATAGACTTTTAGCAATTTTTATTTCACTAAACAGGTTCCTAAATATGTAATATTTATCTTGGACCCAAATAGGTTTCTTAACAAGTTGACCTATTTATAAAGAGGTCGTATTTATCTTTAGAGAAAATGATACAATAAGTTATCCTGTTATGTTCGTGTCTAGCATCTTAGGTTATCTTGTTATATCGTTTTTTGTTTGAACTATTATGTTAACCCTATAGAAAATATATGGGAGGTTTTTTTGGAACTCATATATATTATCAAAAAAAAAAAAGTTGCTATATGAGGTTGACATGGTATTATGCATTGTTACCCAAAACACACAAACACGTTTACCCAAACCATGGCATATAACTTTTTTTTTCTTGTCTTTTATAAGGATACACGATGTGGGGAGCGTAGAAGGTGGTGAGGGATAGTTTGGGTGGAGATGTCTACGGGCGTGAGGTAAAAAGTGAGGATATGATTAATAGTTGTGGTTGGTTCTTGGGTTTTGGATGATTTTTGATTGGTTGGTTGATTTAAAAAAAAACCATTCACGCCTCACCACCATGTGGTTTTGGGGGGATAAAGGGGGATTGGCGTAGCTGCCACATATCGCTGCATGCCCCTTTCAACCCATGACAACACTAAACATTTAATTATAAAATCTCATACCAATTTTTCTTTTAAATTTTAAAATTTTGTGTAAGACCCCCATCAATTTAATGTACTACATAAAACCAACTCATTTATCCTAAAAGTCACATGCCTAACCCGAAAACTAACCCAAATTCGTTTATACTAATTTTTTTTGAACGTACAACTATAGAAGCCGGGTATTCCGTACGCGGCTCCTAATGGCCAAGTGGAGCCCTAGCCGGCCTAACCCGGACGGACGGAGCCCCTAGCCCATCAGCCACCAGTTCCGGGGAAAACCCGACCATCCACCCGTCCGAAGGTACGACAATGGAATAATCGGTAAAACCCGACACTCTCAAGAATCGAACCCATGACCTTTCAATCATGGATCTTCTATCATTGAGCCTCCATACCACTCCACCGTAAGGTGCCCACGAGTTTCACACTAACATCGTGTCATGTCAAATTTCACACCCAAAAATAATTAAATATCAAAATAAAAATAAAAATCACTTTTTTATAAAACAATTAATAAAATATTGTTAAGAAACATTTGATTTTGAAATCTTCTAAACAAACTTGTCACCTCTATAACTCCTACATTTCAGTGTTATAACCACTGAAATAGTCTCATCAACACAACACACTATCTGATTCAACACTCTTAACTTCCCCTCCTATAATATCTCTCTCTCTCTCCCTCTCTCTCTCTCTCTCTCTCTCTCTCTAAAACATTTGAATCTCATCACAATATCCTTCGACACACAGTTTGCAGGTTTTAATGAACCCCAGATTATGTTTTTATGTTAATATATACGAGTGAGTGAGTGAGTGAGAGTTGAGAGTTTGGTTTATATTAATGACAATCGGTGCCCATCATCATCATCCTTGCTGTCATTTCCTGTTTTTTTCTTTATAATTTCTGTCGTTTTATTTATTTCAGATAAATATATATACATACAAATTCATTTCCATTATAAAATTACTAGAGAATACAACAAGAGCAACATAGATATATACAACCATATAAAAAAAATCCTGGTTTAAAAAAAAAAAAAACAAAGAGAGAGAGAGAGAGAAAATATGGTGTAGTCCAGTCAAGCAATAATGGAGGAGTTTTTGAGGCCCTGAAAATGTTTTAATTTCTGCTATACGGTGAGTAATTTGTATCTTTTTTTCTTACTTTCTTAATTTCTATTGATTCTTTAAGTTTTTTGTTCTTGACAAGTGTTTTTTTTCATTGTTTTGAATCCGTGTATCGAACCGGGGTTGAACTAGTGAACCGGTGGTTGGAGCGAGAACCGGGCCGGTTAAACTTGGTTTTAATGGGGTTAAACCAGATTTTTTTATATACTTTTTTAAATTTTACGACACCGTCCGGTTCTTACATCCGGTCTTATCAGCACCGGTAAGAAGACTAGTTCGACATCCGTTATCGTTCTGAAATCATTGATTTATGGGTTGTGGGGTTTCCAAAAAATTCTCTTTTTCTTTGCATGTTTTCTGTTGTGATGTTTCTTGTTGATTAACAGTTTTTTTTTCCTTGAAATTTTTACTCTTTTCTGTGTTAAACATGTGAGATTTTATGCTTGTGAAAAAAGTGTCAAAAGTATATTAGTTTTGTTGGTGTTTTTCCCTTCTTTTTTTCCCACATTAATTTTCTTATTATTATTATTTTTTGAAATGTGATTTGGATATATGGATATGTTTTTGCTAGTTAAGGTAGAAAAAACACATCTGGTCTACCATACATTTCTGGTAGCCTTTCAATCATGCTTTTCATCATGGAATCTTGTTCATGCCATTTTTGCTCATAAAGTAATAATAATCATGTTTGTGTTATTTCTTTGTTTTTTTCCATTTCATGGAATCAAATGCCTTTTAAGGGTATATCTGGAAAATACCACTTCCATGACTTAAATTTTATATTACTGCAAAAACTAAGTTTAATCTTGTTTCTGCTAGTTTAATCTTAAATCCAAGATTGTAATTTAATTTTATTTAAATTCAGCTGTGCTACAATTCTTTTTGTGTTTACCTACTATAAGCACTGCAAGTAATCATTTTTTTTTATTATTATCCTTTTATTATTTATTAATTGTGATTAATTGTTTATACTATATAGCATTGTACTACAATTCTTTTGTGTTTACCTACTATCAGTATCAGTCCTGCAAGTAATCATTTTTGTTTATTTTCTTATTAATATTAATTAATTTTGGTTAATTATATATACTATATAGCATTACTGCTTTTGTTCAATTAAGTTTGACAATGAATTGATTTAATGCACCTTGTTGATTCTTTTTATTTCGGTTACTAATTGTTACTAATGACAGTTATATTTGCAGTTAAAATGGATTTCTCAGAATCTACACGAGTCGTATACGACCGAATCCAAAGAATAGAACCCGAAAACGTCTCCAAGATTATCGGCTACCTTCTTTTGCAAGATCATGGCGAACGCGAAATGATAAGATTAGCATTCGGGCCTGATAATCTTATACAGTCTTTAATCAACAAAGCCAAAACTGACCTCAATTTACCTTCAAACACAACGGTTGGTCAACCGATTTCACCTCCTGAGGTCAACTCTAACACTGATATACCAAATGGCCCGATTCGCTTCACGCCATTCTCTCCTTCGGCCCGCCATTCACCACTAACTATCCAAGTCCCAACCCCTTGTGATCCTCATGGTCAACCCATAGACTTTGTCCCCATTTTTTATCCGGCGTCACATCCTGATCAAGATTACAACCTTCATAACCACTTTCGTTTAATGTCGTTAGAAGATCAAACCGAGCCCATTAACAGCCCTGATTTTTCATCTAGTCATTTCTATTCGCCTAAGCCTGCATTGGGTCATTTAACCAATAGGCGGTCGCCATGTTTACCCGAATTTCCTTTCAAAGTATGTCATTACTTCATTAAAGGCTTTTGTAGGCATGGAAACAACTGTAGGTATTTACATCCTACCCCTGAAAACCTGTCACAAATCTTTAACACTAATTCGACTGAGGACGAAAATGTCTTTTCACCTGGGTCGCTTGAGAAACTAGAGTTAGAACTCAATGAGTTATTGAAATCAAGAAAAGGGTTACCTGTTTCCATAGCTTCCTTACCAATGATATATTATGAAAAATTTGGTAAGACACTTCAAGCCGAAGGGTATTTGACCGAAAGTCAACGACATGGGAAAGCCGGTTATAGCTTAACTAAACTCCTTGCTCGCCTTAAAAGTATCTGTCTCATTGATAGGTCTGTTTCTTTAACCTTCTTACTCCACTCTTAAGTCTTGAAGGAGTGAAATTCATTTTTTTTTTGACGATTTTAGGACTGAGTTTAATGTTCTGCAAATATTGAGTGAGTTTGGCACTTGATAAGTTTAGGGAACAAAAATGTATGTTTTGTTTTTAATTATATAAGTCAAACTTTCACTCCTTTAAGAGAAGTGAGATTTTTATGTTACATATGTTGACAAATGGCCCCATTTCTTATGTTAATATCATGTCAATAGGCCACATGGACAACACGCAGTCGTGTTGGCTGATGACATGGCAAAATGTATGGATCATAACGGAGATAGAAACGAACATGGTGGAATTGTAGCCGGATCTAGACAGATATATTTGACCTTTCCAGCTGAAAGTACCTTCTCTGAGCATGATGTTTACAAATATTTCAAGTAAGGAAATATACTGTAGCTGATAAAAAAAAAATTAGTTTCAACTTTCAAGTTACATATATATATATGACATTGAATGACCTTTACTTTTATTTTCTTTGTATTCAATGTAACAGCAAATTCGGGCCTGTTAATGATGTGAGAATTCCATGTCAGCAAAAGAGAATGTTTGGGTTTGTGACTTTTTCATTTGCAGATACAGTTAGGCTTATTTTAAACAAGGGTAACCCTCATTTTGTTAGCGGTGCACGCGTTTTGGTCAAACCATATCGCGAAAAATGCAAGGTTGATGATAGGTAAGAAACTAATTATATGAATCCCCTTTTATAAGATTATAAATATTTATTATTATACCATGATATGTTTTTGGAAGTTGTATGTTTCAAGATTATGTTTTGATTTGATATTGTTCAACATATTTTTTTTATATTTAATATAAATCTTTCAGGAAACATGGAGACACATATCAACATCCTATGTACCAAGGTTCCCATTGTCTTGATACCGAACTTAGATTGCAGTCAAGTGAGATTTTTTATATAATATTCTTGACATATTTTATCAATAGGAATTGCTTATTAATACCCCTAAAAAGATTATTGATGAATGAAACCGTATTAAGTCGATAAATAATTTTAATGACAAATGTTTTTCTGTATATCAATTGCAGTGCCCAGAATTTGTGATAATTCAGTCAATAACCAATGGCCAAGTTCTGGAACCTCACTAGAAGATTTCATGATATCAGAAGGTATAAAAATTTCAAGATTTGTTGTAATGTTTTTATTTTTCTAAATATGTTTTTTATTTATTTATAGGCAATTCTCGCGCACACCAAGTGAAGTTGTCGCGTTTCAATTATTTTCTTGGCGTTTTAAATAACGGCGACAGTAGTGAACAAAAAATCAGGCAGATCAAGACCAAATGCAGTGAGCAAGAAAGGTGTGTTTTAAAAAAAAAAAGAACTTTTAGTGTTTTAATAATAACAATAATAATTACCATCTTATTTTTACATTTTGTACATTGGTTATTTTATGATATTAACCTTTTCTGTTAATTTGTATCATTGTTTTTATTACTTATTTTGCAGTAGCCAGGGATTGAATCTTCCAGACAGCCCGTTTGCATCTGGATTAGGCGGTGAAATATCAGCAACCATATAGTTTCTTCATAGATAACAAAAGCAGGTTTATAGCGTTAGAGATAACAGAATATCAAAGGCGATTTGAGAGTTCCATAGTCGATATAACATGAGAAAAAGATTTAAATAGAGAACATTTTCGGGGTGACAAAGATGGTTGCAAAAAAGGGTACAGAAAGAAAAAATATGACATGTAACTAAGTTATTGTTTTATCAAGTTTTTAGAAGTATAGAAAGGCTGCAGAATTAAAATAGGTGGCTTAGAGTGGAGTAAAAAGTTATGAAGTAGAGTGGTTGAAAGTTAAATAGCAGAAGAGAATTTCTGCATCCTTGGGATGTTACTAAATACATACATACATATATGCTGCTAATAATATAGGCTTCAGTTTATACAAAGTTGCTGGTTTTTTTTTTTTTTTTTTTTTTTGTTATGTTTTCTTGATTTTATAAAAGCTTTTGTGGTGTTGAATCTGCTAGTGTTCTGCTTATGGCTGGTGCTGGGTCGTTGTAAGTGCCGCATCGTTGTAATGATTTTGACTCGCATTTATAAACGTGTGTATTCAAAGCATTTGCATACCGCCTTATGTTGTGCCGCCCTTAAACCTTGCAAGATATGCAACCCCCTGAACCTAAACCATCTACAACGCACATGTGCGTCTAAACTTTGAAACAATGTGTTTAACATATAAAAGCGGGTGTCGAAACCTCATAACATTGTGTCAATATGAAATAGTGTGTTTAATCTATTACAACGGTACATCTAGCTTTATACAATAAAAAACCAATACATAAAAATTTGGACAATATGAGGTTGTTTTGTAGCCTCTTAATGACCATTAACAGATTACCATCAAACTTAAATTATCGTCATCCTTGATTTCAAAAGTGAATCAAAACTCTGCACTTGTTATCATCGGCTTTGTGGTGATGATAAATATAGCTGCCATAGTCATCGAGAGATAAAAGGTTTGTAATGTGAGAAATGGGTTCCGTTGTGTTACCTATATCTTTAAGTTAAAAAAAATATAGAAGAGCAAAGATATGTGTTAATTTGCAAATTTTTTACGGTTTCCAGAATAACATTTTATATATGATTCGGTACTAGCTTAGTACCCGTGCGATGCACGGGATTGCCTACATTATTATTCGTAACGAATATAACTTTATTACACAAAGGAAGTAAGTTCCGATGAATGTTGATTATTGACATTTTCAGATTAACGAATATTTTTTGGATTAAATTAATATTCTTGGCTGAGGCTATTGATTCACCATCATGATCACGTAAATTTCCTTTTGAATTCATTAACAAACAAAGAAGTGTATTACACGGGCTGAACCATTCAACTTACATAAGTCAAAATTTATAAAAATAAAAAATATCATATTACTTACCATAGTAGCTTAGTTGGGTGCCAAAAAATAATACAATTAAAAACATTTATAAAAGTAAGTATATGTTAAATCATAATGTGAAAAAATATAGTTAGAAAGTAAATTATTGCATAAACTAAAGACAATGTGGAAATACAATTAAAATTACAGATATTAGCTCAACCTTCATTATGAAACTCATTAGGTCAAAAAGAATTTTGTTAACTGCTTTTAGTACTTTAGTCAAATAGCAACGAATGTCTCTTGATATTAGCTCAACCTTGACTTCTTTTGCAATGGCATCCATTTCTGACAATCTTTAATTTTCTTTCCGCCATAAGGATAGACTCTATTGATTAAATCACTATTTGCGCTCATTTTGGAATGAATAAGCAACCATTTAATGGTTATAAGCAATACACACCTCATCTTAGGCAGAATTATGCAATAGAGCCTGCAAAAGTAAGTAAGAAATATGATAAAAAGTTGAGAGATTCTATGTAAAACTCATTGTAAAACTCAAAATTCAAATAAATCAAATTCATAGAAACATTATCCATTAAATAAAGCACGGAAATAACTAATGTATATAAAAGATAAGCATGTAAAGTAACAAACAAAACAGGAAACACAGAGAAGACTAAGCACATGCTGATGAACTGGAGCATCCTCGTGACCAACTCTATTCCATACGGAGAAAACCATAAAAACTATTATTCGGTTTGTAAAGAACATCAACGTGGTCGAAAGTTTATTTAGAGAACAAAACATTTACGTAACGTACCCTTGGCGTTTCTTTAAGTTTAGGTCGCTTTGCTTCTTCCTCTTCCACATTTTCCTACACAAGCTGAATGTGTTGCAACATGTAATTTCGGGCAAAAAAGAAAGAAAGAAAGAAAACGACAACATTAATTGTCGGCAAAGGCATCAATAAAGATACACAAACCCGCAACTATGGCTAAAAACAACATTTAATGTTACCACTTTCCATGTGAAAATGGGGAAGCTTTTGATATAGCCATCACTTATTTACTACATGTTTTGACTACTTTAACCCAACTAATTAGAAGAATGTACTAACCTCTAAATACCTTAAAGTTTTTATTATATTAAGTTGCCACCTGCATGTACAAATATACGAAAAGTGTATTCAGAAAAGCAGCTTGCATTAATAATTAAATACTGAAATGAAACAATAATAAGAACATGGTTGCTTACGATAAAAGAGAGACAATTACCAAATGTTCCATTGCCATCAAAATATTTTCACTTACTTAAATTTTACTACATGTATAAAAGTAGAATAAAGAATTTACAGTGTTTAATCACCCACACCTATAATGGAGGACAGAAGAAAACTTTATTATAAAACCTGTGAACCTTTTATAATAATACTTGGTTATTGACATATACAACATGACATTAAGTGATACCTTATTTAAATGGCCATACTGTTTGTTGCATAATAATAAGTTGATAAGTTAATATTCCAACAAACATATTCCTTGGTTTTCTACCCGTTAACCAATTTAAACCCATTTTCGCTAAAATACCTTTTAACTAAATTTGCTATACACCCATTTCCCCTTGATCCAATTTATAATAAATTTCAAACCATACAGATGTCTCCAAAACATATTGGATGGCTTCTAAATATCTCCAAAAATCATAATTCCCTTTTTAAACTTCCATCTAAATCTTAAAACCTCTGATCCTATCAAATATAACCACTTCAAACCACCGTCTGAATCTGAATCAACATTATACACCATCATCTTTAAACCTTCATCAATATCGTTCCTGTTGATGGCTAGAATGTTGTTCGAGTATTTCACATCAGATCTATCCTTGTTACCTCCGGCAATAGCAACAATCAACACGACATAACCCAATCAAACAGAAAATTGCATATGCAATGCAGAGTACTTATCGTAGTTTCATCGTATCCTTACTGGAACGTGAACAGAGGGTTTAAGGTTTCTTATTCTGGTTTTTACCTCATGATGGTCTTTTAGTCTGGAGGTAAAAACAAATCCACATGACTCGTTTAAAAAGATAACACCGCTTTGTGATTCTTGGGTATGAAGTGATCACATACCAGATACTTGCTTTTGTGATTAATTTCTCACACTTTAAAAATCTTATTATCTATTCTCATAAACTTCTTATTCACAATATTAGTTCACACATTTCACAAATGATGACCTCAACATACACATAGTAAAACAAATAATATCATCGTAACACATTTGTATCCTTTCATCACTTTGTGAGTGGATATAAGCTAACCAAGGTACCATAGTTTCCACTACTTCAGATATGCAAATAATAAAAGTAGTGAACTACTAACCAAACAATTATTATTAAATTTAATGGGAAAAAAGCAAACTTATGCATAATTACTATGTTATGCAAGTACTTTGCACAAAGTGTTCATGATTAAAGCTTCTCTTTGGCTAAACCAAAACAAATTTTTTTCTCATCCTTTGAATTGATTCACACAAGCCTAAAAAAAATTGATTAGTTTTAATGGCAACAGTAGGTAACAAAAAAATGCAGTATGTTAAGTATTTTAAAATTGTTCAGGCCAAATTAGTTTTGCTTTTCTTCGATAGAGTATACAACTACCAGAATTATCCTAATTAGGGCATGTATATGTAATATGTATAAAATTAATATAAGTTTCGGATCGTTATCTGATCTTGTAATAAAACCAAAAAAACGGTGCTTGTTTCTTGTTGGCACTGCTCTTCAGATGCCTCTACGAAACCCTAGCCGCCATCAGATTTAGTGATGGCTGGGAGCCCATCCGCCATCATCGGCAACGTTTTTAGTCCCCTTGAAACATCACCATGGGTGCCATTTGAACAACCCCTCACCATATCCATTGTCATAGTAACCACAAAGCGGTGTTATCAAATTCATTTGATCTAGAAACACATAAAGAAATTCACCAAGAAAACAAACAAAGATCTATAACTACACTATAAGAAACACAATGAATCGATAGATAAAACAGATAATCGTAAAATAAACAGTTAAATCGTGAACATAAACCTTAATATTCAATACATTTGAAAATAAAAAAAGAATTAAAGAATATATATATACATAAAACATCTAAATGAAAGCAATTATATGCTAATAAAAAACATATTACCTGAAGAACGACAGAGAATTTTAGGGTTTATTTAGACTGGTGAAGGAGAGAAAAGGGGAGAAGAGGGATTTTTTTTTGTTAGGATTTGCGATAATCAGGAAAGAAAAAGAAAGTAGCGTATAAGAGAAGGAACAAATGAGCGGGAAAAAAACCTAAGAAGCCCTCAGAACATGCCAAGTGTCCCACATATGCTTTTATTTATATATTATAGTAGATGTGTATATGAAGAAACAAATACCTGCTACCAAGCGGATTTGGATAGAAACTTCAATAGGGGAGATCTTTGTGCACTTTTGGATCGAATGCATTGGTAGAATCTACGAAAACAGAACGTCTATAGTCTCATCATATGAAGAGAACTTTTTCTCTAAGTAGCTTCAGACAAGAGAATGAATATCTTAATATTGGCAAAATAAATGAGTAGGGGGGGGGGGGGGGGGTAGCAACAGAGTGCATTGTCGATTCGTGTGGTGTCACATGTATGTATGCTAGGCATGTTAATTGTTGTTATTATGAATATAACACTAATCATGTTGACATCTTAAATCTGGTTGGTAGTCATGTAAACATGCACTCCACATAGCTTGCCATGTAGACGAAGCATTGTGGGTAAACTTAACACAGTTTGATTCAAATAGATTCAAATAGCGTAGGTTAAATCCAACCTGGATTAATAGGTTTGGTACCATATCTCTTTAATATATATTAACAATTTTTCTTATTGTGATTTAACAAAAACTCTAGGTTGTTACACTATGGGCAGTGGCGTAGCTTTTAAGAGGCGGGGAGCGGCGGCCGACCCCCCTCCCCTCGAATTTTCGCTCAGAAGTTCCGATTATATAGTATTCGTATAGAATTTTTTTGGTATATACGGTTTCGACCCCCCGAAACTAGTGATTTCCGACCCTCTAGTGACTCCGACACCCCGAAGTTTCGGTTCAAGCTTCGCCACTGACTATGGGACAACAATCAAATGTTTAATTTGATTATTCAATAATATATATAGATTGTGGCAACGTAATAGGATATATTTTTGCATATAAAATTGAAAAACCCAACATATAAAAAGAGTATCAACTTAAAATGCATGTCCACTTGAAAGTTGAAACCTTGACCATACAACATATGGGCCCATAAACCCAATGACTACTTAACTTTATTACGAACACAAATGAAATAACTTTTGTGTCACCGTTGTTTTATATGGAAAAAGCCCAAACATTTGGTCGGGTAAGTTTGTAAATTGTAAGCATGCTTAGTTTTATTTTTCTTTTCTAGAATATAAATTAATTAGTTTTCTTTTTCTTTATTCTTCTTGTCTAGATTTTGTTGATGTAATTATCTTGTTTTTTAATGATTAAGTGGAGGATCGTTTTGTGATTTTGCCAATAATTAACACACTAACAAGCTGTTTGGTTGATTAAGTGCTTAATTATTAAGAAGTCTGAATGGTTAAGAGGATCTGAATGGTTAAGTGCTGAATCATTAAGTGTTGTTTTGTTGAACCTCAAATAGTTAGTCTTCTTGTCTCACATTGGTAGGGGAAGTAAAAAATGGATTCATTCAGTGCTTAATGGTTCAGCAATATCCCAAGTCTTAATGGTTAAGTCATAACCATTTCATTCAGATGCTGAAATAAACGCGCTGAATGAGCTGAATGCTGAATCATTCAGCGCTGAATGATTCAGAGGCTCATTAAGAGCCTTACCAAAGAGTCCCTAAGTGAGAAGAGATTATTCGGTGAAATTATTTTGGGATCATGTAGCCGATTATCAAAAGGCTAAGATGTTTTGGCGACGAATCTGAGACCTCTTTCATGAGCAAGTAGGGTGTAAGTCCAGAATCCTCTCCGGGGTATCAACTACACTCAATCGAGTGCGGAACCAAGATTGAATGTAAGACCAACAAAAGAAGAACACGAAATCGAATGATTGTATTGCCAAAAGAGTGCACACGACTACTAGAGTCGTCTGGTACACTTCGTAAGTACAAGAGAACAAGAATGCAAGATAAGCAAAACAACTAGCAAACCCAAATGTTTTGAAGCCCCCTATTTATAAGCACATAGGGGAACTCATGTACACCGGCTCAATGACCGAAACCCACTAACCCAAAAGACTAAATTACCTAAAAACGTCTGGGCCAAGACAGACGCAAACCTCTAAACCATGTCCCTACAATATCCCCCTAGGTTTGTGTCGTCTTGGTACAATTACTTGATAATCATTTTTTCACATATGCTTACTTTACATTAGAATCGCCTAATCATCATCATCATGTCATATCATTTGATACCAATTTGGTTGTTTTTTTTTTCAGGTTCACATTGCACATTTAGAGTGTCTTGAGGAAGTGACAAAGTTGTATAGAGACTTCACTCGAGTCAGAGGTGCACACGTGTAATTAGAAGTAGGTTTTATAAATTATCGATTGTTGATCTTGTACAAAAAATAATAATAATAAATCCTCAAAAAACGGCCTATTTCTTTTATTATACACACGTTTTGTCACTTCATATTAAATTTGTCTATCCTGAGAGCTCCCGGGAGATAAATTAGTAATTATAATTATAAATAACATAACAGGAGAGCAAAATGAATAGTGAAAAATTTATGGTTTTTGTCGTTTTCCTGTATTTTTATACAACACTTAATTTTATATATATATATATATATACACATATACATATGATTTAATAAGTATTAACAAAATGTGGTAGTGGTGAAGTGGTTTGTGGTGCATGTGTCTTCTTTGAGGTTTTGGGTTCGAAACCCGTTTCAGTCTTTTTTTACAACATTTATTTATATATAAATACATATGATTCAATAAGTATTAACAAAATGTGGTAATGGTGGAGTGGTTTGTGGTGCATGTGTCTTCTTTGAGGTCTTTGGTTCGAAACCCGTTTTAGTCTTTTTTTACAACATTTATTTATATATAAATACATATGATTCAATAAAAATTAACAAAATGGGGTAGTGGTGGATTGGTTTGTGGTGCATGTATGTGCTTTGAGGTCTTGGGTTCCAAACTCGTTTCAAACATGAGATTTTTTTTTTCAACACGTATTTATTTATAAATACATATGATTCCATAATAATTAACAAAATGGCTTGGTGGTGGAGTGGTTTGTGGTGCATTTGTGTGGTTTGAGGTCTCAGGTTTGAAACCGGTTTAAAATTCTTTTTTTTTACAAACACATATTTATTAATAAATATTTATGATTTCATAATAAGACACAACATGGCTTGGTGGCCGGGTGGTTTGAGGCGCGCAGAGCGCGCTTGAAACACACTAGTTATATATTACCAAACCATGCTCAAAAGGACATGAGAGAGTGAGTATTTAAACATTTTTAAAAAATAAAAGCTGAATTAAGAGAGTACAATTGTTGTTATTGATATTTTTTTATAGCCAACGAATAAAAGCCTAGCTATCCGGAGTAACCTAATGTTAAAAAGGCCACCACATACGACCATGATCATGGATAGCGCTGTATAGCCCAAGCTCGCCATCTCTAGTTTCATGGAAAAACCGTCGCCCAAAGGCCCATTATTGTAAAACCCGGTTGGGATCGGGTTCGAACTTAGGACCTATTATCTTTATCCAAATCTTCAATTCCCTTCCGATGTTAGTTGAACTAAAGCTCATTGACTGTTGTTAGGCCACCCCGAGGTGCCACCCGATTTGCAGACGAGTACCCCCTACCCATCTAAGAATGCCGTCATCAGTGTCCAGAGTAAAGGTGTCCATGTACCTCTAGGCGAGAGAATGGTTGTTTGTGGGCAAGAGAGATATATAAAAATGTGGGGGGCCATAGTTTAGGGTAGTGTTGTCTTTAAATGTATGTTTTGAGGTTGTGGATTGAGACAATGAGGTGTGACAACTTGGTTGAAGGGGATTAGGGCATACGCAGGAAGTGCCCCGCCTGACGTTATTGATATTGGCAAAGATTTAATGTGTTTATGTAAAATTTATTTCATGTTTTAAATTTAGTCATTTCAACTTTAGAATGAGATTGTTCTATACTTTAATATCAAAGGAAACATAATAACAAAATTGATTAGATGAACTTTGTTATGCCCTGAAGGCTCGCAAGTGCTTTTTTCGTAGGAAGGCACTAATGTCATTAGATTTTCTTAGATTAAATGAGTAAAATGCATTGAATTCTATGTATTTTCTATTTAAGGTTCTTATCGTCAACTGTTTTTTCCTTTTCCTAAATTAAATGTATTTTAACCTAAAGTTGCTTATTATTTCGATGATATAAATATTACTCGAAAAACATGATGACACAAGCCACATGTGGCAGTAAAAACGCCATGTCATGAAGCTTTTGTTAAGAGTTAGATAGGATCGTACACATTGCATGTTATATCATATTATCATCGTGGTTTAACGAATAATAAGGGTGAGCATACGAAAACCGATAACAAAAAATCCGAAAATAACCAAACTGAATTAACCGATCGGTTACGCTTAAGATATGGCCAAAACCGAACCATTCGGTTACGGTTTTCCTTTCTTCCATAACTGAAATAACCGAAACTGAACGATAGTTATATATTTATGTGTTTTTCACATATATCCATGTATTTGAAACATATGTTCATGTATTTTCTATGTATTTCATGAAGTTTTCATGTATATCTATGTATTTGAAACATATTTTATGTATTTCCTAGGTATTTGATGTGTTTTCATGTATATTCTTGAAAAAATTCAAAACAATTGACTAATTATTTTAAGTTTATAATTTTGCACATGTTTTATTTTGGTAATTAACCGAACGTAACTGAAACCGAACGGATAACCGACATATTAACTGAATTAAACGAAACGACTTAACTGATCGGTTATGGTTATGGTTTTTCCTAAAACCAAACTTTGGTTATCAGTTTCGGTTAAGTGTAAAAACCAAAACCTAACCGACATTACACCACAAAATGCTATACATGTATGATCGGTTTTGTTAAAACTTTTATGACTTAAAGCCTTTAAAAGTCAAAAATTATTAAAAAAAAAACACTCAATACATTTAATTAAAAGTTCTAATATCTCAAATGATTTATTACATGAACTTAATACAATTTTACCGGGTTGCATATACTATGACTTGTGGTTTATAAATTTGGCAGCAATGAAGTCACCATGACCGTCATTTGGATTTTGGAGTCATGCCACTTGCAATTTATTTAATTAGTAGAAAAATTTGTTGGGGATATGCAGTAAAAACGAACAAAATTCGAAATCTCTGAAGGCACGTAATCACTTTTCAGATTGAATCAATTCGACGGTTCAATAGAAATATTCAATCGGATACAATCCAAGATTGAGAATTTTCTGTATGGGTGTTTTTGAGAAAAGAACCAAAGAATTATGACCAAGATCATAAAACCGTAAAAAAATCATGGCCCATTAACCCCGTCAAGGGCTGCCGCCCCTTGGACCCTGCTCCCGATGGCACTGCCCTAGGAACCCCATCCCTTAGGGGCGAACCCCTATGTTCATAATAAATTCAAATAGATGTGCACTCCGCACCTCAAGACCTATATGATGTCTTATTAAGAAGATATTTGTCAATCAGTCAAATTCATTTACACTGAAATATCCAATAAAATTGTGGTATTAATATTTCTAATAGTTCAATTATCCTGATTCTTTAAGATGTGTTACGATATAACAAGAAGGGAGTTTAAATATTTGATAATTAAACCTCATATTCACTTTTTCTTTTCCTTTTTCTTTTTTTGGATAACTAAATGCATTATTTATTTTTAAGGATAATTGAGTAAAGTTGGGAGGTAAGAACGAGGAGATTTAAAGCTTATAAGAAAATAAAGAAGAAGATGTGTTCTCAAGTGCTGTATTTGGGGAAAAGCTACATTTGATGAAGGGGGCTCACAAATAAAAGTAAGGGTATGATAAGTGATAAATCATACGGAGTATATGTTTATTAACCTTTTATATCTTGCAAGAACATAACGGAGATTATGTAAAGCATTGTTTTGAAACCCGGTCTGGATTGGCCTATCGGATTGGTTGAACCGGGAACCGGTGTTCGACCGGTTCAGGTTGGGGCATTGAATCGGGTATGTATTGAACCCGGGGTCAGACCGGGAACCTGGCCCGTTGAACCGAGCTTTGGGGGTTGAACCGGATTTCTTTTAGATTTTTTTAAATTTTACCCTATTAATTTAAAAAAAAAAAAATTAATTTTACGACCCCATACGAATCTTACATCCGGTCTGACCGGTTGGACCGGTCAGACCAGTGGACCGGTAAGGCGAACGGTTTAATGTCCGATCCGATTCTGAAAACATAAAGAGGTAATTAAGACAAAAAAAATATTGAATATATGTGTTTTTCTATTGTATGTAAAGATGTAATTAAGACAAAAAAAGTTATCCATCTCCGTACCCATCCTCTAACTTTTTTAATTAACTCTTCAAATTCTATAGTTTTTTTTTTCTTTTTTCTTCTTACAAACACATTTTTACTTACTAGTTACTACCTACAAAAATTATAGGTACGGGGATGGGTAACTTTTTGATGCACCCAACGGTATGCGGGGCACTAAGCTAATAAAACTGGTGGCCGTGAGGATGGCCTTTAAGGGAGGACTACCATCCACATCAGCTATCACGTCATTCAGTATGGTAGTCCTCCATAAGTGGACTACACAAGGGTGTGAGGATTGTCCTCTTGACTAGTCCGCTTTTAGTTGATACATACACACATTGGACCGTCTCAATCCTCCATATTGAAACATTTCCACTGACCCAAACTCAACGAAGGCAGTGTAGGACATCCCGGCCGATCCAAAACAGGCCCGGGACAAACCCCACACCCACCAGCCTAAACTGAATAGGACGCTGGCCACACCGTCTAGCGGTCTAGCCTAATATATTATTCCCAAAGATCAAGTTACCCTATTTCCAATATTTTCTTTATGCAACACACTCTAGCCACTATCCATTTCCTCTCAAAGTCATCTGTTTGACCCCACTTCTCCCTCAACTGTGATTAAAGTGTACTTCAAAGCCAAGCTAGATTCATTTGCCTATTAATCAACACTTTCTGTTTGCATTGTTTTCCTTCTCTTTGCAGACCTATAAGCTCATAAATTCACCTTTGATGCTGTTTCAGAAGGTAAAAAATTATAATAATAATTTATTTGTTAGTTTCATATAATTTGATCTATATATTGCTCTATGTTCTTTACAGATTTAAGTAATTGAAGGTGTAAATAAATGGTGTTCCTGATGAATTCTTTGATCCAAGCATCAGATGACAACACATCTGTCATATTCAATGCATTTTACCACCAATCATTGCAGGAGTTTGATGATTATTATAGTCCCCAATATTATTATTATTATAATTCCACTCATTCACCTGATGTCAATGATTTTAGGAGTAAATTGAGGCGGTTAGAGACTTTAATGTTTGCAGATACCGATACCGATACTGGTACCGATGTTGTTTGTGGAGATCCAAAAGTATTCTCCAGTGGTTTTGTAGGGTTTCCAAAACTAGACTTGAAGCAAGTCCTTGTTGCGTGTGCGAAATCGGTTTCGAATAACGACGTGTTTAACGCCCGAGTGTTGATATCGGACCTCCGGCGGATGGTGTCGGTCGCCGGAGAACCGATACAACGACTCGGGGCGTATATGTTGGAAGGACTTGTAGCTCGGCTATCCTCGTCGGGTAGCACGATCTACAAGTCCGACCTTGGGTTAAACAGGCGTGTTTTATACGAGATATGCCCGTGTTTTAAATTCGGTTATATGTTGGCTAATGGTGCGATAGCAGAAGCGATGAAGTGTGAAAAGCGAGTACACATCATCGATTTCTGTATTGGGGATGGGAGTCAGTGGGTCCCGTTGATCCAGGCTTTTGCTAGGAGACCTGGTGGGCCCCCGCATATCCGGATAACGGGACTCCACAACTCCCCAATTGGGTTGTCTAAAGTGGGTGAAAGGCTTTGTAAGCTTGCGAAAGCTTACAATGTACCTTTTGAGTTTCATACAGAGGTCGGGCTCGAAAGTTTTCGAGCCCGGCCTAGTGAGGCTCTGGCTGTAAACTTTGCGTTTGTGTTACACCGAGTGCCAGATGAGAGTGTGAGCACTCAGAACCATAGAGACCGAGTGTTGAGACTAGTAAAAAGTATGAAACCGAAAATTGTAACACTAGTCGAGCAAGAATCCAACACGAACACGGCCCCGTTCTACCCTCGGTTTCTCGAGGCTCTTGATTATTACAAAGCAATGTTCGAGTCAATCGACATTACACTTCCACGGCACCACAAGGAGAGAATAAATGTGGAGCAACATTGTTTGGCCCGAGATGTTGTGAACATAATAGCGTGTGAGGGAAGCGAGCGGGTTGAAAGACACGAGCTTTTGGGAAAGTGGAAGTTGCGGTTCAGTATGGCCGGGTTTAGCCCATGCCCGATGAGCCCGTTGGTGAACCGAACCATCAAACGGTTACTAAATAAATGCAGTGAGAGATATAGGGTTGAAGAGAGGGATGGGGCTTTGTATCTTGGCTGGATGAATAGAGATTTAGTTGCATCTTGTGCTTGGAAATGATTAAGACTAGAACATAATGCAACATAAACAAGTTTTTAATGAATCAAATCATTATATATCTATCTACGTTTGAGCTCTTATTCAACTTTCTTTCACTGTTTGTTTGTTAATTAGGCGTGTCGGTCCCCTCAAGGCTCAAGTTGAGTTGGATCTCGTATCAGTTACCATACGAGTAAAGCCGAAAGATTTTTGAGGTTGTTAATGTAGGGGTGTTAATCGTGCAAGGTTGGTGTGTTTTGGGTTGGCGGGTTAAATCGTTCACCCTAAACACAACATATATCTAATTGTTTCGAACATTACAACTCTTAAGTCAACAGAGTTAATAAGTGTGTTACCCAAACAGGAGTAGGTTGTTAAGTTGTAAACGTATTGAAGGGGTGTAATATATGGGTTAAACGGTTCGCAAACAAGTCCGAAGTCAGAGATATTTACATGTGTTAATTAAATATGTTGACCGGTCGACTTGTTTATTTAAACCGATTAAACATGTCAACCCAAACACCAGCAACCACTTCATTAAACTAGTTATAGATGACAATATGATTATTTTCGTAGTTGTGAATGTAAGTGGACAAAAGTAGAGTCAAAGTTCATGTCCCAAAGGCAAAGAAGACATGCTTTTGGTTTCGCAGAGCACAACAATCCAGCAACAGGAAACAGAGTAAAGTGTTGACCAGAACAAAGTCAACATCATCCTTTCACCTAAAAGACAGACAACCCACATGTGTAATTTGTAAACATCTTGGTGACTTGCAACATGTTTTCAACTGGTTTCGAAAGTCGGACTATGTGTTCAGATTGGTCAACCAAACCCACCAGTTCACTACTTTTGGTTTTATATGGGCCAAGTTGATTCAAGTCAGCCCACTAATTTTGATTACATTTTATATTTTCTTAGTTTATGAAACAAAGAGACATGCTAGGTAGGGCTGCAAACAAACTGAACTTTCTATGAACAGTTCATGAACCGTTTGGCTGGAAGTTCGTTTGTGTTCGTTTAGTTAGACGAGCGAAAATGAACAGAGGCCGCATTCGTTCGTTTATGTTCGTGAACATTCGGTAACGTGTTCGTTATGTTCGTTTGTGTTGGATAGCTTAATAGGATTTTTAATTTTAATACCTTCTTATTTTCTTTTATTTTTATTTATTTTACCCATATAAATAAATAATATATGTGAGGTAAATATATGACTATATGAGATCAATAAACCTACTTTTACTATCTACGCTCATTATATGTTTCCACCTTCCGGCGTCGACGGCTTCCTCCATGCACCTCCGATGCCCTCCTCCATTCATGTTGATGCACTTTCTGTGGACGTCACTGTCGAATAGACTAGGGTTGAGTCTTAGTATTGTGTTACATGAGATTGTGGTGATCCATAAGGGCATTTTATGGATCTGACGCATTTGTAAAATATAGGACAATACACAAAGCCAGGTTCGATCTTTATATAAGGGGCGAATGTGGAAGTTTTCCACATTCGACCATTACAAAGGGGCGAATGTGGAAATACTCCACATTCGACCATCACAAAGGGGCGAAGGTGGAATCTGTGTGTTGGACTATAAATAGCAATCTCATGTGTTGGTTTTCATTTGGTGATTTGAGTTTGTACTTAGAATGCTCTCAAGGGGGAGGTCATGCCCGACCTCCCCCGGCCACGAGATAGATGTTTATCCTACTGATGACAGTGTCTGTAACCGTTTCTGTAGTAATACGAATCTGTGATGACTTTGTTATCGTTAATTTCTGTCTCGTCTCGAATCTCCCGTCTGAAACCGAGTTGTTTATGCGTATTCGATCCACGAATTCGGTTCTTAACCGGATTCACAATTCACCTACGATGCGAACTTAGTTTTTTGAAACGCTACTTTATTATGTTCACCTATATTATGTTAATACTAAGTATGTTTGGATAATTATGTTATATTTTGGGTGGATCTAGCTAATGCCTTAATGTAAGTGAATTCGATCTTATTCGAAAGTTAATATATGTCCGTTTCTGCTTGTTGTCGTTTATGAACATTTCTTTGTGTTCATGAACACTTGTTTGTGTTCATTAATGTTAGTTTGTGTTCGAGTGCGTTCATGAACAAAATTAACAAACGGACACAAACAAACACGAACACAAGTGTTTTCTTAACAAACGAACACGAACATAAAACCTCGTTCGGCATGTGTTCATGAATTGTTCGTGAACACATAATTTCCTTAACAAACAAACATGAACAAAGCCTTGTTCATATTTGTTTGGTTCATTTGCAGCCCTAATGCTAGGTCTTGATCTATGAAGTCAATAAGTTGAGAAGTTAAAAGATAATCGGATTAAGTAACCACAATCCTATATTGAATTGTTAAAAAATATGTGTCAAATATTCGTTGGTAATTACCCGTCAGATAATAAGTACGTAAAACTAAAAATAGTCAAAATGATTTATAAAGTATTTAAGGGCTATTTGGTTGATTAAGTGTTCAATCATTAAGAAGTCTGAATGGTTAAGAGGATCTAAATGGTTAAGTGTTGAATCATTAAGTGTTGTTCTGTTGGACCTCTAAATCGTTAGTCTTCTTGTCCAACATTGGTAGGGGAAGTAAAAATGGATTCATTCAGTGCTTAATGGTTCAGCAACATCTCAAGTCTTAATAGTTCAGCTTTAACCATTTCATTCAGATGCTGAAACAAACCCGCTGAATGCCCTCTAAATGGTTAGTCTTCTTGTCTCACATTGGTAGGGGAAGTATAAATGGATTCATTCAGTGCTTAATGGTTCAGCAACATCCCAAGTCTTAATAGTTCAGCTTTAACCATTTCATTCAGATGCTGAAACAAACACGCTGAATGAGCTGAATGCTGAATCATTCAGCGCTGAATGATTCAGAGACTCATAAGAGCCTTACCAAACAGCCCCTTAGAAAGCTAAGGGTGTGTATGTGTCAATGCTAAAAGTTTAGTTAAATAAAAGGGGGGAACCATTGTAGATAAAAAATAAGCAAATCGTTACGAGACATTTTATGCAATAAACAAAAAACCATATTATGATGTATATTGGTACAGTTTGTTAAGGCATCAACAAATTTTTTTTGAACGACAGGGAACGACATGCCAACCACAGTGACACTGGGTGTTGTGGCTAAAATTAACTACTCGACCACCGGTAGCCCCTTGGCTCTCCCAGATGCGAGGAAACCTGCCCTCCACCCGCCTGAGACACGACGATGCAATAATCGGTAAAACCTCATCTCTCATCCGAGTCGAATCGATATCATTCGTATTCGCTCTTCACCTAGATGCCACTCCACCATAAAGGTGGGGACAAAACAATCTTCAAATAACGTATATGAAACATATAAGCTGCCCAAAAAGCTAGTGGCTTGAAGCTCGCTTGGTTTTAGCTTGGAAAAAGCTCGCTCAATAAAGCTTGGTGTGAAACTAAGCCGAGCTGGCTCGGACCGGTTAGAAAGCGATCCTAGCTCGGCTTGGCTCGGCTCGGTTCGTAACGAGACGAGCTAGCTCAGTTTAGCCCGGATAATTATGATTTTTAGTATAAATTATTTTTATGTACATATTATATACAGTAAAAATGTTAAAAAGATGGCAAAGAACACGACCTATAAGAAGATGTATGAACGACTGGAAACTAAAGAGGGGGAACATGTTATGTTCAAGATTGCCAGAGCTAGGGATCGTAAAAGGCAAGATCTAGGGATGGTGAAGTTTATAAAGGGAGAAGATGGACGTATTCTAGTAAAGCAACGCGACATTAAGCTAAGATGGCAATCATATTTTTGCAATCTTTTCAATGGCGGGAGAGCTTACCAACATGATCATGAGAACCCCACACCCCAAAGGATGACATCGAATAAGTGCTACTGTCGAAAGATTACTCTAGGAGAAGTGAGGTCTGCACTCAGGAAGATGGGAAGAGCTAAGGCAGTTGGTCCAGACAATATATCGATTGAGGTGTGGAAGTGTCTTGGAGAGGTAGGAGTCCAATGTTTAACTCATTTGTTCAACTGTATTTTCAAATCTAAGCAAATGCCAGAGCAGTGGAGGAGTAGTGTCATAGTGCCTTTGTATAAAAACAAAGGCGACGCCCAGTGTTGTGGGAATTACAGAGGTATTAAGTTGTTAAGTCATACTATGAAATTATGGGAAAGGATTATTGAGGCTAGAATTAGAAGAGAAACTCAGGTTACTGTAAACCAATTTGGTTTCATGCCAGGGCGGTCAACCACGGAAGCAATACACATCCTAAGGAGGTTGATGGAAAAGTATAGGGAAAAAAAGCGGGATCTACATATGGCCTTTATAGATCTTGAAAAGGCGTATGATAGTGTACCACGTATACTGATTTGGGATAGTCTGGAAAGTAGAGGGGTCCCTGAAAGGTATATAGACGTAATTAAGGATATGTACGGTAGGTCTGAAACTAGTGTTCGCGCGCATGTAGGAGATACTAATTCCTTCCCTGTGGGGGTAAGACTCCACCAAGGATCTGCGTTGAGTTCGTTCCTTTTTGCAGTTGTCTTAGATGAGTTGTCAAAGTCGATCCAGGAGACAGTTCCGTGGTGCATGCTTTTTGCAGATGATATTGTGTTAGTTGCAGAGTCCAAACATAGTCTGAATGAGAAGCTAGAGGGTTGGTGTGCAGCCGTAGAGGGCAAGGGCTTAAGGATAAGTCGCTCTAAAACTGAGTACATGTATTGTGGTTTCAGTGGTGCTAGTCAAGAGGATAATACTCAAGTTACGATTAAAGGTCAACTTGTCCCGCAGGTAACTAAGTTCAAGTACTTAGGATCATTTGTTCAGAGAGATGGGGAGCTAGATAGTGATGTAGCCCATCTCATTCAAGCTGGTTGGTGTAGGTGGAGGGCCGCCAGTAGGGTTTTATGTGACAAAAGGTTCCCAACTAAATTAAAGGGAAAATTCTATAGGGTTGCGGTGAGACCCGCTTTGTTATATGGGACTGATTGTTGGGCCATCAAAAAGACACAAGCTCGCTAGATGGAGGTAGCAGAAATGAGGATGCTAAGATGGATGTACGGACACACTAGGGTAGATCGAATAAGAAATGAAGTTATTAAGGAAAGGTTAGAGGTAGCTAACATATCAGACAAGATTAAGGAGGGTAGATTAAGATGGTATGGGCATGTGAAGAGGAGGAAAACGACGGCCCCAGTTAGAGTAGTGGAAACCATCTCGGTAGAGGGAAAAAGGTGTAGAGGAAGACCTAAATTTACTTGGGATGAGCGGATTAGGCATGATTTAATAGAGATACACCTCTCTGAGGACATGGTTGAGGATAGAGCTTCGTGGAGG
This sequence comes from Ambrosia artemisiifolia, assembly GCA_032199755.1. Lineage (NCBI taxonomy): Eukaryota > Viridiplantae > Streptophyta > Magnoliopsida > Asterales > Asteraceae > Ambrosia > Ambrosia artemisiifolia. Next base: position 49,079,170 of record CM063515.1, on the reverse strand, counting down.
CACAAGATTAAGGTTAAGAATTAGTAGGGAGGGTTTAGTTCTATCGTAGCGTGGTTCTAAGAGCTTAGACTTTGTCTTTCACTAGGGGGGGGGGGTTTCCGTATAGGTGACTTGTATTTGTGTTTTTACGGGTTATGCTACTTAAAATGGTATATATACCTTTGTTTTACTGCGTCACGCTTTCATGTTTTCTTTAAATTCAGTAACATATATATATATATATATATATATATATATATATATATATATTTAGTATTATTATTAGAACCTCCTGAAGAAGGGGGAACATGATATGTTCAGGATTGCCAAAACTAGGGAGCGTAGGAGGCGGGATTTAGGGGTGGTGAAGTTTATAAAGGGAGAGGATGGGCGTGTTTTAGTCAAGGAGGATGACATTAGAGATGGAAAAAGTACTTTCATAGTCTTTTCAATGACGGGATGACTTACCGACAGGAAAGCGATAACCAAACTACCCGAACACAACAACGGAATCATTGTTACTGTCGTCGTATCACACAGGAAGAGGTAAGAACAACACTTAGGAAGATGGGAAAGGCTAAGGCAGTTGGTCCGGACAACATCCCGATTGAGGTATGGAAGTGTTTGGGAGAGGAAGGAGTTCAATGGCTTACTTTTTTCTTCAATCTTATTTTTAAATCTGGAAAAATACCAGATCAGTGGAGGAGTAGTTGGGTTGTGCCTCTATATAAGAACAAAGGAGACGCACAAACTTGTGGGAATTACAGAGGTATTAAGCTATTAGGTCATACTATGAAACTATGGGAAAGAGTAATTGAGGCTAGAATTAGAAGAGAAACGCAGGTTACGGTAAATCAATTTGGCTTCATGCCAGGGAGGTCAACTACGGAAGCGATATTCATTCTGAGGAGTTTGATGGAAAAGTATAGGGAGAAGAAGCGAGATCTTCATATGGTGTTCATTGATCTGGAAAAGGCATATGACAGTGTACCTCGTAGACTGATCTGGGATAGTTTGGAGGTTAGAGGGTTTCCTGGGAAGTATATAGACATAATTAGGGATATGTATGATAAGACTACAACTAGTGTCCGTTCGCCTGTAGGTGATACTGATTTCTTTCCTGTGGAGGTAGGGCTTCACCAAGGTTCCGCGTTGAGTCCGTTTCTTTTTACAGTTATCATAGATGAGATATCTAAGTCCATTCAGGAGACATTACCGTGGTGCATGCTTTTCGCTGATGATATTGTGTTAATCGCTGAAACTAAGCAAAGTTTGAATATGAGGTTAGAAGAGTAGCGATTAGCTTTAGAGGGAAAAGGTTTAAGGATTAGTCGCTCTAAGACTGAGTACATGCACTGTGATTTCAGCGGGATAACTAATGAAGATGACACTCAGATTACCCTGGATGGTCATGTGGTTCCACAAGTAACTAAGTTCAAGTACTTAGGTTCGTTTGTCCAAAGAGATGGGGAGATCGATAGTGATGTAGCTCACCGTATTCAAGCTGGATGGTGTAAATGGAGAGCAGCCGCTGGGGTATTGTGCGACAAGAGGTTCCCAATTAAATTAAAGGGAAAATTTTATAGCGTTGCAGTTCGACATGCTATGTTGTACGGGACAGACTGTTGGGCCATTAAAAAGACTCAGTCACGAAAGATGGAGGTAGCGGAGATGAGGATGTTGAGGTGGATGTGTGGGCACACGAGGTTAGACCGGGTTCGAAATGAGGTTTTTAGGAATAGGTTGGAAGTGGCTAATATATTGGATAAGGTGAAGGAGGGGAGATTGAGATGGTTTGGTCATGTGAAGCGGAGACATTTGTCAGCTCCCGTTAGAACAGTGGAACACCTCTCTGTGGAGGGGAGGAGGAGTAGAGGCAAACCAAAATTAACTTGGGTTGAACGAATTAGGCTTGATTTGTTAGAATTGCACCTCTCTGAGGACATGGTCCAAGATAGGAGTTCGTGGAGACGTAGGATCAAAGTTATAGATTATTAGGAGTAGAGTTTTTTTGTGTCTTTGTTTTTGCCTTTTTAGAGATGGCCGTTGTGTTTTAACTTTATTTGTTATTTAATGAGGTTATTTATGTACGTGTTATTCTATGTTATTCATCCTCTACCTTTTTTATACTGCTTGGTGTGTGTCTACTATGTTATATTTTAGTGTGTGTTTGATCGCCGGGGGTCTCTCTGGAAGCTGTCTCTCCATCTCTAACGATGGGGGTAAGGTTTGCCTACATCTCACCCTCCCAGACCCTACTAATAGCGTCGCTATTTGTGGGATTTCCTGGGTTCGGTTGTTGTTGTTTATTATTATTATGTTATTTATTCATTTATTTATTTATTTTTATTTTTTTTGGTCTGTCATTTGTGCATTGTCGAGCCGAGTGTCTCTCTGGAAGCAGCCTCTTTATTTGTAAGGATAAGGGTAAGCTTTGCCTACATCTCACCCTCCCTATACCCTACTTTTAGCTTTGCTAAGTGTGAGATTTACTGGGTAAGGTTGTTGTTGTTGTAATAGTAGTATAGCAATTGTTTGTTTGAGATTGAATTTAAACCTAATCATGTTATTTTATTAAACTGTAGCATAATGATAATTGTCCAAGTACTCAAGTTATCAAACTTAATAGCGCTTTTGATTTTCAAAGAGATCAGTGTTTAAGATTGCAATTGGACACTTATTACATATTTGGAGGTTAATTCGTATGCTGATGAACTTATACAGTTTTTGGTTGAAATTTAAAATATATTTTGTATTTGGTTGAATTTGATTTTAGCTTGTGATATATGAAGTTTAACTTATTTTGAACTAATGAATAATATTTTAGGCTATTAAATTTTGAAAGCTATTTTTAATCGTTCTTTTCAAATTTGAGCAAAACCAAGCCGAGTCGACGCCGGCTCGGTTAAAAACCAAGCCAAGCTCGGTTTCAAATCCGAGCCGAGCCGGCTAGGTTTATAACCAAGCCGAACCCAAGTCTGGCCTGGCTTGACTCGGCTCATGAACACCCTTACATATTACCCACTTATGACAGTGTATATGGGATTCAGAAAAATAGTATGCTAAGAAAAAAACTAAAAAACCGACAATAAATAATATCTTACTTAAGTTGAGGTGTTAAACATGTCATTATCAAAGTTTACGGACCGTTTAATAAGTTTATTAAAAGATCAAGGGTAAACGAAAGGTATGTACTAAAAAACAAAAATTACATGAATGTGATTCTTGTAAACTTTGCAAAAAAATAAATAAATAAATAAATAATAAAATAATAATAATAATAATATACTATATCAATAGAAATACACTTTAACATTGTCACAAACTAAAATACACTACCTGGACATGCTTATAAAATGCACACCACACTGCCTTTAAATGTCACCAGCCATTCATTCATGCAATGATGCAATCATTAGAATTCAAGTGAAAATTGTAATATTAGATATATTATCAATTAAATTAAAGAAACTTTCAAATTGTCGAACTTGGTTCCAATATAGTGTTGTCGTTGTTGTTATTGTTGTTGTTGTTGTTGTTGTTGTTGTTGTTGTTGTTGTTGTTGTTGTTGTTGTTGTTGTTGTTGTTGTTGTTGTTGTTGTTGTTGTTGTTGTTGTTGTTGTTGTTGTTGTTGTTGTTGTTGTTGTTGTTGTTGTTGTTGTTGTTGTTGTTGTTGTTGTTGTTGTTGTTGTTGTTGTTGTTGTTGTTGTTGTTGTTGTTGTTGTTGTTGTTGTTGTTGTTGTTGTTGTTGTTGTTGTTGTTGTTGTTGTTGTTGTTGTTGTTGTTGTTGTTGTTGTTGTTGTTGTTGTTGTTGTTGTTGTTGTTGTTGTTGTTGTTGTTGTTGTTGTTGTTGTTGTTGTTGTTGTTGTTGTTGTTGTTGTTGTTGTTGTTGTTGTTGTTGTTGTTGTTGTTGTTGTTGTTGTTGTTGTTGTTGTTGTTGTTGTTGTTGTTGTTGTTGTTGTTGTTGTTGTTGTTGTTGTTGTTGTTGTTGTTGTTGTTGTTGTTGTTGTTGTTGTTGTTGTTGTTGTTGTTGTTGTTGTTGTTGTTGTTGTTGTTGTTGTTGTTGTTGTTGTTGTTGTTGTTGTTGTTGTTGTTGTTGTTGTTGTTGTTGTTGTTGTTGTTGTTGTTGTTGTTGTTGTTGTTGTTGTTGTTGTTGTTGTTGTTGTTGTTGTTGTTGTTGTTGTTGTTGTTGTTGTTGTTGTTGTTGTTGTTGTTGTTGTTGTTGTTGTTGTTGTTGTTGTTGTTGTTGTTGTTGTTGTTGTTGTTATTATCATCATCATCATCATCATGGAATACCGAAACAATGTTGTTTTAACATTGGTACTTGTACCGTACTGTATTCATTGTTATAGTTTTCTCAGAGTTACGGTATTATATATATTCTTTAACTTACCGTACCGATTATTTTTTGTATAGTTACCGTTGCACATTTTTGCCCTTTTTGGGACTGCTACTTTTGTTATTGGTATATTGATTTTCTTTCATTTTGGAAAACCAAACGAGTAATGCCTTAAAATTGGTACTAGTAACGTATTCATATTTATAGTTTTCTCAATGTATGGATATAAAACTCATTGAAAACGGAGTTATATTAGCAATAAAGCATTTATCTGATAACATTAATATTTTTCTTTTAATACGTACGAAGTTCTAACTTTGTCTCGCATCGATACACAAGTGTAAACTGCATCCTGCGACAATGCGCATGTTACTAAGACTCTAGTTACTCTTAAATGTTATATACATATAGGAAAATAGTAAAATGAGAACAAGGTTGAGTTGAGAGAACTAAGGAATTCACTTTATAACCACACACTTATTTTATTCAATAATAAATTTGTGCTTTTAATTAAAGCATAACAAAATATTGAATAAAATATTATTGTACTTATATGGTTTATATAAGTGTGGCCGTTTTTTTACACCAGTGTAAAACTATCGTAAATATTTTTTCATCATTTTTTTACGACAAAGTTACCCGTTTTTACATTAGTGTGTAAAAAAAAATTTTAATTCACATTTTACGTCGTAGTTCTCACGGTTCTCGCAACTCAAGCTGGTTTTCAAAGGATCCCAATCCTATATAGATATATATAGTAACGCCCCAAATCTCATAAACACAATTAATGACTAGGCATGCAAAGAAAACTAATTAAAGAAACACGAACTAGTTATCAATAAGTGGTGTCGTGAAGCACTTAATTAGTTTATGTGTGAAGGTAACATTCAAGAACTATGTAAGTAAAGGGGGGAAAACTATCAATTTCACAAAGATGGTTAAGGAAAGGGGTTAAGTGGAAGTTAGGTGTGTAAACACACACATAAACTCACGCATACATCAGGAGAACACCCACACCCCATTTTTTCCTCTTGCTCAAATCAGCCCCTTTCCATGCCTAATTCATGAATTCCCTCCATTACATGATGGATTTTGTGCCCAACTAATATTCTACAACCTACAAGGTAACTCTAGAACCCTTTAATTGCATCAAAAACCATGGTATGTGGAAGATGATGATTTAGTGTTCTTGTCAAAACATGGAATTGATGATGTCTAAGTGTTCTAACATGATTAGGAGCCTTAATTATATGTAAAAACATTATGAGAATGGTCTAATTCTAGCTATATGATGTTTTGATTGATTCTTGAATAAACATATGAGGTGGGTTTTGATTCTAGACATGAACTATACTATTATGATGCAAATTGTGCACTAGTGGTTGATACTATGATGCATAAACATGTTAGAAATTACATGGCCTAGCACAATTCCCTCTTGCACCATGAAATGGCTTTTCTCCTAACTAAGCACTAAATTTTTCTCAACACATCTTTTTAAAACTTTTTGTAATTCGTTGAGACAAGATTCAAAACTGGTGCCAAAAATTGAGAAATCGTCCATAAATACTTCAAGCGACTCTCCAACCATGTACGAGAAGATACTCATCATACATCGTTGGAAGGTTGTCGGAGCATTACACAAGCCAAATGGCATTCGCCTAAAGGCAAAAGTACCATACGGACAAGTGAAGGTGGTCTTGTGTTGGTCATCCGGGTGTATCGCTATTTAGTTGGTCCCAAACAGGTCCCAAACAAGTCCAGGGAACAACTGACAAGATTGTTCGAATTCGTGAATCTTTGCAAATTGCACAGAGTAGGCAGAAGAGCTATGCTGATCAACGACACATGCCTTTGGAATTTCAAGTCGGGGATCTATTACTTCTTATGGTTTCACCTTGGAAGGGTATGTTCAGATTCGGGGAAAAGGGGAAACTTGCGCCAAGATGTGTTGGCCTATTCAAAATCTTGGAAATGATGGGGAAAGTGGCTTAAGTTAGATCTTCTGACCGAACTCAGCAGTATTCACCCAACTTTTCATGTGTCAAATTTGAAGAAATGCTTAGCTGATAAGAATCTTCATGTTCCGCTTGAAGACATCCACATTGATGAAACGATGCATTTCATCGAGAAACCGGTGGAAATTATGGATCGCGAAGTCAAGAACCTCAAACGTAGTCTTATTCCTATAGTTAAAGTTCGTTGGGAATCTAAACGTGGCCCGGAATTTACTTGGGAACGTGAGGACCAAATGAAAACGAAGTATCTTTATCTTTTTCCAGAATCCTCCACTTGAAGTAATTTGGAGACGAAATTTCTAAAAATAGGGGAGACTGTGACAACTACACCTTTGACTTTACCTAAATACACCATTATAGTCCTTCATTTAAAAAAAAAAATCCCAGCCGACTCCAAATCCAACCTTATCCATATCCATCCAGCCACTATTTCAAATCTTATCCTTATCCAAATTTTTTTTGTTCACACATGTAGAAATTTTCTTTATAAAAAAACCCATTTCAATCACAATCCAATTACACCATCTCTAGCTATTCTTATCTCAATTAAACACACACATATACTCTCCCTATCTAGTCTATCAAGTCTGTGCAAGAACCATTGATAACAACTCTTCAGTTTCACGAATTGGAGGCTTCTTATTGCGGTTTTCTATTTTCGTGTTCTTATCAATTGGACCATCAAACTCGTGAGTTTTTCCAATTCCTTTTGGTTATTGTTTCATTTATGTTAGTAGAACAAAAGCTCTCTTTTTAATTCTACAAACATAATCGTTAAGGGCTCCAATTGAAAAATCTAGGTTTAGGGTGTTCTTAATTAATTGGGGATTTTGATTTAAAAGTATATACAACTTTAAAATCCATAACTCGACCATCGTTGATCTAAAAATTATGAAACTTGGTATATTGTGCTTTCTTGTTTATCATATTGCCTTGAGTGAATCATAACACTTGAATTGTAAAACCTTTTTATACCTATACTATATGTACACTAACTAAGTGTGCTCACCAACATCATTTGTGTTGACAGATACTATTTTGTACATGTTTTAGGAGATGCTTGAAGTTTATCACATAAGGCTTGGACTTAGACATCATAAAATAAAACTTATGCTTTGTTTCTTGTAATTTGATGTTTCGAAATGTAATGTTTGACACAAAATCGTGATTAAATAAATATTCGTGTTTTAGTACCTCGAGCTCATGAACAATCGTTACCTCGTGACACCTCGATGTTTCCGCTATCGGTCGGGGTGTTACAAATGCGGGTCCCAATCAAAACTAATGGCAAGTGGGAATCCCAATTGCCACTAAAATCAATAACACAAGTTACCATGCCAGTATCCGTATGGCACCATTTGAAGCTCTTTATGGTCGCAAATGTCGTTCTCCTGTGTGTTGGAACGAGGTCGTTGACACTCAAATTACCGGTCCCGAACTAGTCCAGGAACCAACTGACAAGATTGCTCGAATTCGTGAATCTTTGCAAATTGCTCAGAGTCGGCAGAAGAGCTATGCTGATCAATGACACAAGCCTTTCGAATTTCAAGTCGGGGATCTAGTACTTCTTAAGGTTTCGCCTTGGATGGGTATGTTCCGATTCGAGAAAAAGGGGAAACTTGTGCCAAGATATGTAGGCCCATTCAAAATCTTGGAAAGGATTGGGAAAGTGGCTTATAAGTTAGATCTTCCGACCGAACTCAGCAGTATTCACCCAACTTTTCAAGTGTCAAATTGGAAGAAATGCTTAGCTGATGAGAATCTTCATGTTCCGCTTGAAGACATCCATATTGATAAAACGATGCATTTCATCGAGAAACCGGTGGAAATTATTTATCGCGAAGTCAAGAACCTCAAACGTAGTCGTATTGCTATAGTTAAAGTGTTGGGAATCTAAACATGGTCTAGAATTTACTTGGGAACGTAAGGACCAAATGTAGATGAAGTATCCTTATCTTTTTCTAGAATCCTCCAATTGAAGTAATTTCGAGACGAAATTTCTAAAAGTAGGGGAGATTGTGACAACTACACCTTTGAGTTTACCTAAATACACCATTGTAGTCCTTCATTTAAAAAAATTCTCAGCCGACTCCAAATCCAACCTTATCCATATCCATCCAGCCACTATTTCAAATCTTATCCTTATCCAATTTTTTTGTGTTCACACTTGTAGAAATTTTCTTTATAAAAAAACTCATTTCAATCACAATCCAATTACACCATCTCTAGCTATTCTTATCTAAATTAAACACACACATATACTCTCCCTATGTAGTCTATCAAGTCTGTGCAAGAACCATTGATTAACATCTCTTCAGTTTCACGAATTGGAGGCTTCTTATTTTGGTTTTCTATTTTCGTGTTCTTATCAATTGGACCATCAAACTTGTGAGTTTTTACAATTCCTTTTGGTTATTCTTTCATTTATGTTAGTAGAACAAAAGCCCTCTGTTTAATTCAGCGAACAAAATCGTTAAGGGCTCCAATTGAAAAATCTAGGTTTAGGGTGTTCTTGATTAATTGGGGATTTTGATTTAAAAGTATATACAACTTTAAAAATCCATAACTCGACCATCGTTGATCTAAAATTATGAAAATTGGTATATTGTGCTTACTTGTTTATCATATTGCCTTGAGTGAATCATAACACTTGAATTGTAAAACCTTATTATACCTATACTATACGTACACTAACTAAGTGTGCTCACCAACATCATGTGTGTTAACTGTTACTATTTTGTAAATGTTTCAGGAGATGCTTGAAGTTTATCACATAACGCTTGGACTTAGACATCATAAAATAAAACTTATGCTTTGTTTCTTGTAATTTGATGTTTCGAAATGTAATGTTTTACACATAATCGTGATTAAATAAATATTCGTGTTTTAGTACCTCGAGCTCATGAACAATCGTTACCTCGTGACACCTCGATGTTTCCGCCATCGGTTGGGGTGTTACACAATGCAGGTCACAATCAAAACTAATGGCAAGTGGGAATCCCAATTGCCACCAAAATCAATAACACAAGTTACCATGCCAGTATCCGTATGGCACCTTTTGAATCTCTTTATGGTCGCAAATGTCATTCTCCTGTGTGTTGGAACGAGGTCGGTGACACTCAAATTACCAATCCCGAACTAGTCCAGGAAACAACTGACAATATTGCTCGAATTCGTGAATCTTTGCAAATTGCTCAGAGTCGGCAGAAGAGCTATGCAGATTAACAATGCAAGCCTCAAGTCGGGGATCTAGTACTTCTTAAGGTTTCTCCTTGGAATGGTATGTTCCGATTCGGGAAAAAGGGCCAACTTGTGCCAAGATATGTAGGCCCATTCAAAATCTTGGGAAGAATTGGGAAAGTGGCTTATAAGTTAGATCTTTCGACCGAACTCAGCAGTATTCACTCAACTTTTCATGTGTCAATTTGGAAGAAATGCTTAGCTGATGAGAATCTTCATGTTCCGCTTGAAGACATCCATATTGATAAAACGATTCATTTCATCGAGAAACCGGTAGAAATTATTGATCGCGAAGTCAAGAACCTCAAACGTAGTCGTATTCCAATAGTTAAAGTTCGTTGGGAATATAAATGTGGCCTAGAATTTACTTGGGAAAGTAAGGACCAAATGTAGATGAAGTATCCTTATCTTTTTCCAGAATCCTCCAATTGAAGTAATTTCGAGACGAAATTTCTAAAAGTAGGGGAGATTGTGACAACTACACCTTTGAGTTTACCTAAATACACCATTGTAGTCCTTCATTTAAAAAAAATTCCCAGCCGACTCCAAATCCAACCTTATCCATATCCATCCAGCCACTATTTCAAATCTTATCCTTATCCAAATTTTTTGTGTTCACACTTGTAGAAATTTTCTTTATAAAAAACTAATTTCAATCACAATCCAATTACACAATCTCTAGCTATTCTTATCTCAATTAAACACACACATATACTCTCCCTACCTAGTCTATCAAGTCTGTGCAAGAACCATTGATTAACATCTCTTCAGTTTCACGAATTGGAGGCTTCTTATTTGGGTTTTCTATTTTCGTTTTCTTATAAATTGGACCATCAAACTCGTGAGTTTTTCCACTTCCTTTTGGTTATTCTTTCATTTATGTTAGTAGAACAAAAGCCCTCTGTTTAATTCAGCAAACATAATCGTTAAGGGCTCCAATTAAAAATCTAGGTTTAGGGTGATCTTGATTAATTTGGGATTTTGATTTAAAAGTATATACAACTTTAAAAATCCATAACTCGACCATCGTTGATCTGAAAATTATGAAACTTGGTATATTGTGCTTACGTGTTTATCATATTGCCTTGAGTGAATCATAACACTTTAATTGTAAAACTTTTTTATACCTATACTATACGTACACTAACTAAGTGTGCTCACCAACATCATGTGTGTTGATAGTTACTATTTTGTAAATGTTTCTGGAGATGCTTGAAGTTTATCACATAAGGCTTGGACTTAGTGATGTATTGCAAAATACATCGGTTATTTGTACATATTTTGCGTCGTTATCGAGTCAGTGTGTGTCGTTCATATATATTTTCAGTTTCTATTTAGTATTTTATGTGTCACAAGAATCCGGATGGCAAAGGAGGCAAATTTATGCATAAACGGTGCTTTACGAGGTCCCGGATGAGTCGCAGGTGAAATGAGAAGATAAAAATAAACAAAATTGGAAAAATCATCCCGTCGTGTCACGCGACAGACGTCCTTGCATCTCGTCGTGTCACGCGGCGCCTCCCAGATTGCCTCCCAGATTCAGCAAAAAGTCCATTTTACCCCTCTGAAGTTGAGATAATTACCCTTGCATGCCCCCGTCAGCTTGAACGCGTCGTGTCACGCGACCACTTACCCAGAATCCTGTCGCGTGACACGATGGCTGTCAGGAAGCCCAAAATAGTGTTTTTTCAAGCCCTAATCGAATTTAAAAACCCTAGATCGTAATTTTAAGCTTCATTCTGCACTTTTGGACGAAAATAGAGCTGCTCAAGGTGATTCCAAGGCAAGGAAAGGGCAAGGTTCGAGATTTGAAGCTAAAGGATCGACTTCCTCGGGTGTTCATCATTCAGTTTAGTTGTTTCTTTGTTTTTTCTCATTCAATACTCATGTTGATTGATATTATGAACCTTTTAATTTTTGTTTTGATGATGTTTTGTGGCTAAACTCTTATAGCTACCTAGACTAAGACAAATAATTATGTTTTGATTTGCGTTTTCTATGGTTTTTGGAACTTGTTTTGGATTTATGATTCAGTAAAGATTTTGATTTCTCTAGATCTGGTGTATATGCGTATCTATTATTTTTTGATTGTCACTTATTCACTCCACTTGCACTTTTGTGAATGTCTTTCATGTATGAGTCCTAGTTAGGTTGCAGACTTTGTGTAGCAACTAGTCTATGGTCAATAGTCGCGAGTTTACCATAGGAGTGATATTTGGTGGTTAGAAGATTTTAGGTATTCTTCCAAGTTCAATAGCTGTGAGGTGAGGGCTTGTTGGTATGTCTAGGTTGTTAGATCGCTAGGTTAGAGGCTTTGTGAGAAGATCTGTCTAGTTTCCCTTTCAACTCGTGCATCTCAAGTTAGATCTAGGCTTCTATAATTACCCCTTGCACCTAGTGTAGTGAGGCTTTCGCGCTGTGAGGTAGATTGTCTAGCGGGTACTCGATCATAAGAGTTAGATAACCTGTGATGGTTTGTACTCCAACCGGTAGTTTAACAGCACAACAATATTCTAGGGTTTCCCCTTGAGAAGGGTCGAGGGTGTCTAGTTTATTCTTGATGTTTAGTATTTTAAGATCCCGGTTCCAAATCAGTTCCATAACCATAGAAGCTTATCAGGCATAGTTAGGAGTCTGGTCTAGGTAGTGTCTTGTCATATCTGAATTCGGCTCGGTTAAGTTATCGTTTTTAGTTCAGTTTAGTTAACCTTAGGTATTCTTTATTTTATTGCAATTTATTTTCCAGTAAAACCCCCCCCCTTAAAATAATAAATAAATTTAATCAGTATTTAGGATAAGTAATCAAGTCTAGTTTTCGTTTTCCATTAGAGTCTCGTGGGTTCGATATCCGGACTTACTTTAGCTATACTAGAGTCGATAGGTTCACTTGCCTGTCAGTAGTTTAGTTTTAGAGAGTCTAGAGTATTACTAGGTGTCTAGTTTTAGGTTTAATTTAGTTGTTTTTATTAAACTACCTTTAGCACCTTACTTAGACATCATAAAATAAAACTTATGCTTTGTTTCTTGTAATTTGATGTTTCGAAATGTAATGTTTGACACATAATCGTGATTAAATAAATATTCGTGTTTTAGTACCTCGAGCTCATGAACAATCATTACCTCGTGACACCTCGATGTTTCCGCCATCGGTTGGGGTATTACACAATGCGGGTCACAATCAAAACTAGTGGCAAGTGGGAATCCCAATTGCCACCAAAATCAATAACACAAGTTACCATGCCAGTATCCGTATGGCACCTTTTGAATCTCTTTATGGTCGCAAATGTCGTTCTCCTGTGTGTTGGAACAAGGTCGGTGACACTCAAATTACCGATCCCGAACTAGTCCAGGAAACAACTGACAAGATTGCTCGAATTCGTGAATCTTTGCAAATTGCTCAGAGTCGGCAGAAGAGCTATGCTGATCAACAACGCGAGCCTTTGAAATTTCAAGTCGGGGATCTAGTACTTCTTAAGGTTTCACCTTGGAAGGGTATGTTCCGATTCGGGAAAAAGGGGAAACTTGTGCCAAGATATGTAGGCCCATTCAAAATCTTGGAAAGGATTGGGAAAGTGGCTTATAAGTTAGATCTTCCGACCGAACTCAGCAGTATTCACACAACTTTTCATGCGTCAAATTTGAAGAAATGCTTAGCTGATGAGAATCTTCATGTTCCGCTTGAAGACATCCATATTGATAAAACGATGCATTTCATCGACAAACCGGTGGAAATTATGGATCGCGAAGTCAAGAACCTCAAACGTAGTCATATTCCTATAGTTAAAGTTTGTTGGGAATCTAAACGTGGCCTAGAATTTAATTGGGAACGTGAGGACCAAATGAAGACGAAGTATCCTTATCTTTTTCCATAATCCTCCACTTGAAGTAATTTCGATACGAAATTTCTAAAAGTAGGGGAGACTGTGACAACTAAACTTTTGACTTTACCTAAATACACCATTGTAGTCCTTCATTTAAAAAAAAAATTTCCCTGCTGACTCCAAATCCAACCTTATCCATATCCATCCAGCCACTATTTCAAATCTTATCCTTATCCAATTTTTTTCTGTTCACACTTGTAGAAATTTTCTTTATAAAAAAACCCATTTCAATCACAATCCAATTACACCATCTCTAGCTATTCTTATCTAAATTAAACACACACATATACTCTCCCTATGTAGTCTATCAAGTCTGTGCAAGAACCATTGATTAACATCTCTTTAGTTTCACGAATTGGAGGCTTCTTATTTTGGTTTTCTATTTTCGTGTTCTTCTCAATTGGACCATCAAACTTGTGAGTTTTTCCAATTCCTTTTGGTTATTCTTTCATTTATGTTAGTAGAACAAAAGCCCTCTGTTTAATTCAGCGAACCTAATCGTTAAAGGCTCCAATTGAAATTTCTAGGTTTAGGGTGTTCTTGATTAATTGGGGATTTTGATTTAAAAGTATATACAACTTTAAAAATCCATAACTCGACCATCGTTGATCTAAAATTATGAAAATTGGTATATTGTGCTTACTTGTTTATCATATTGCCTTGAGTGAATCATAACACTTGAATTGTAAAACCTTATTATACCTATATATACGTACACTAACTAAGTGTGCTCACCAACATCATGTGTGTTGATAGATACTATTTTGTATATGTTTTAGGAGATGCTTGAAGTTTATCACATAAGGCTTGGACTTAGACATCATAAAATAAAACTTATGCTTTGTTTCTTGTAATTTGATGTTTCGAAATGTAATGTTTGACACATAATCGTGATTAAATAAATATTTGTGTTTTAGTACCAAGAGCTCATGAACAATCGTTACCTCGTGACACCTCGATGTTTCCGCCATCGGTTGGGGTGTTACAAATGCGGGTCCTAATCAAAACTAATGGCAAGTGGGAATCCCAATTGCCACCAAAATCAATAACACAAGTTACCATTCCAGTATCAGTATGGCACCATTTGAAGCTCTTTATGTTCGCAAATGTCGTTCTCCTGTGTGGTGGAACGAGGTCGTTGACACTCAAATTACCGGTCCCGAATTAGTCCAGAAAACAACTCACAAGATTGCTCGAATTCGTGAATCTTTGCAAGTTGCTCAGAGTCAGCAGAAGAGCTATGCTGATCAACGACACAAGCCTTTCGAATTTCAAGTCGGAGATCTAGTACTTCTTAAGGTTTCACCTTGGAAGGGTATGTTCCGATTCGAGAAAAAGGGGAAACTTGTGCCAAGATATGTATGCTCATTCAAAATCTTGGAAGGGATTGGGAAAGTGGCTTATAAGTTAGATCTTCCGACCGAACTCAGCAGTATTCACCCAAGTTTTCATGTGTCAAATTGAAAGAAATGCTTAGCTGATGAGAATCTTCATGTTCCGCTTGAAGACATCCATATTGATTAAACGATGCATTTCATCGAGAAACCGGTGGAAATTATTGATCGCGAAGTCAAGAACCTCAAACGTAGTCGTATTCCTATAGTTAAAGTTCGTTGGGAATCTAAACATGGCCTAGAATTTACTTGCGAACGTAAGGAGCAAATGTAGACGAAGTATCCTTATCTTTTTCCAGAATCCTCCAATTGAAGTAATTTCAATACGAAATTTCTAAAAGTAGGGGAGATTGTGACAACTACACCTTTGAGTTTACCTAAATACACCATTGTAGTCCTTCATTTAAAAAAAATTCCCAGCCGACTCCAAATCCAACCTTATCCATATCCATCCAGCCACTATTTCAAATCTTATCTTTATCCAAATTTTTTGTGTTCACACTTGTAGAAATTTTCTTTATAAAAAAACTAATTTCAATCACAATCCAATTACACAATCTCTAGCTATTCTTATCTCAATTAAACACATACATATACTCTCCCTATCTAGTCTATCAAGTCTGTGCAAGAACCATTGATTAACATCTCTTCAGTTTCCCGAATTGGAGGCTTCTTATTTGGGTTTGCTATTTTCGTGTTCTTATCAATTGGAACATCAAACTCGGGAGTTTTTCCACTTCCTTTTGGTTATTCTTTCATTTATGTTAGTAGAACAAAAGCCCTCTGTTTAATTCAGCAAACATAATTGTTAAGGGCTCCAATTGAAAAATCTAGGTTTAGGGTGTTCTTGATTAATTTGGGATTTAGATTTGAAAGTATATACAACTTTAAAAATCCATAACTCGACCATCGTTGATCTAAAAATTATGAAACTTGGTATATTGTGCTTACGTGTTTATCGTATTGCCTTGAGTGAATCATAACACTTGAATTGTAAAACTTTTTTATACCTATACTATACGTACACTAACTAAGTGTGCTCACCAACATCATGTGTGTTGACAGTTACTATTTTGTAAATGTTTCAGGAGATGCTTGAAGTTTATCACACAAGGCTTGGACTTAGACATCATAAAATAAAACTTATGCTTTGTTTCTTGTAATTTGATGTTTCGAAATGTAATGTTTGACACATAATCGTGATTAAATAAATATTCGTGTTTTAGTACCTCGAGCTCATGAACAATCGTTACCTCGTGATAGGGGTGAGCAAAAACGGTCCGGACCGAAGAAAACCCGAGACCCGAACCGAAAAAACAACAAAACCGACCCGGGTCTGCATTGTAGGGTTTGTTTTCGGTTCTGGATTTTAGATGTTGTCGGGTTTCGGGTCGGGTCGGTCCACGACCCGAAAAAACCGTATGAAAACCGAGAACCGGGTTACAATTATTGGGCTTTTATTCATTGTACTGCAGCAAACATTTAGGCAACAATTATTGGGCTTTTATTCATTGTACAGCAGCAAACATGGTATAATTTATAGATGGGTCAAAACTGACATTAAAAACTGTTAAAGAGTTTCAATCATGATGGGTCAAAACTGATTAAGACGCAGCAGACCTGCAGACCTGCTGCAGCCGTAAAACAGCAAGCCAGGCTCTACAGCCGTAAAACGGCTGGGTCAAAACTGCTGGATACGCAGCAGACCTGCAGACCTGCTGACCCAAATATACGCAGCCGTAAAACTGCTGGGTCAAAACTGCTGGAGACGCAGCAGACCTGCTGATCGCCTGATCCAACCTGACCCGACTTCATCGTTGAGACACGCCTTGTATACTTGGGCAAACCCACCCTTACCAGCACAAGTGTACAGGACTAAGTAAGATAAGGTTACCTATCTCAATAATTTTATTCCTAACTGACTTGTGCAAAGATGATAATGGCACCTTCCCAGAATAAGATTTACTAGTGGCATGGTATCCCTATATAATATGTTAAAAAGAATGAGCATTAGCTGCAATATAATAGAGTAACATTATAAGAGAATGAAGAGCTAGCAATGTTTGTTAGTGTTAGTTGATATTTTGATAACTGAGCATTCATCATGAGCAATTTTTTCAGCAGCCACTGGTAGTTGAGAGGATTCAATAAAAAGAAGAAATTGCATACATGAGTAGTAGTAGTAGTGGATTGTGGTGTAAGGCGTTTAAAAAAAACGACTAAACTAATATAGTTTACGCGTTCTTTTTGAAACGTCTAAACTATATTAGTTTAGGCGTTTAAAAAAAAAACGCCTAAACTATATTAGTTTAGGCGTTTTTTTGAAACGCCTAAACTAATATAGTTTAGGCGTTTTTTTAAACGCCTAAACTAATATAGTTTAGGCGTTTTTTTTTTTGAAACGCCTAAACTAATATAGTTTAGGTGTTTTTTTTTGAAATATGTTAGTTTTTTCACTTAGGAATTTTATCGAGCACTTGGTGTGCGAACATTTTGTAGATACCAATCGAACACAATCAAACAAAGTAATCATCAACCTGATTTTATAGATAAAATAATTGTATAATCAAATAAACATTCACATAACACAACCATCAAGGTTTAATTTCAGAAATCTAACCTGAAACACGAATTCTGAACCAAATAAGCATCCATTGAAACACGAATTCTGTCACAAAGTGGAGGGTTTTTGTATGGTTCGGGTAGGTTCGGGTTTTAGGATGAAGAACCGAAGACCCGATGTATGTTGGACCAAGAACCGAACATTTGAGTAGGGTTTCAGATCGGTTCTGAATTTATGTAGGGTTCGGGGTCGGGTCGGGTTTGGGTCGGGTCGGGTCGGGTACGGACCAATGCTCACCCCTACCTCGTGACACCTCAATGTTTCCGACATGGGTTGGGGTGTTACATAATGCGGGTCACAATCAAAACTAATGGCAAGTGAGAATCCCAATTGCCACCAAAATCAATAACACAAGTTACCATGCCAGTATCCGTATGGCACCTTTTGAATCTCTTTATGGTCGCAAATGTCGTTCTCCTGTGTGTTGGAACGAGGTCGGTGACACTCAAATTACCGATCCCAAACTAGTCCAGGAAACAACTGACAAGATTGCTCGAATTCGTGAATCTTTGCAAATTGCTCAGAGTCGGCAGAAGAGCTATGATGATCAACAACGCAAGCCTTTGGAATTGCAACTCGGGGATCTAGTACTTCTTAAGGTTTCACCTTGGAAGGGTATGTTACGATTCGAGAAAAAGGGGAAACTTGTGCCAAGATATGTAGGCCCATTCAAAATCTTGGAAAGGATTGGGAAAGTGGCTTATAAGTTAGATCTTCCGACCGAACTCAGCAGTATTCACCCAACTTTTCATGTGTCAAATTTGAAGAAATGCTTAGCTGATGAGAATCTTCATGTTCCGCTTGAAGACATCCATATTGATAAAACAATGCATTTCATCGAGAAACCGGTTGAATTTATGGATCGCGAAGTCAAGAACCTCAAACGTAGTCATATTCCTATAGTTAAAGTTCGTTGGGAATCTAAACTTGGCCTAGAATTTAATTGGGAACGTGAGGACCAAATGAAAACCAAGTATCCTTATCTTTTTTCCAGAATCCTCCACTTGAAGTAATTTGGAGAAGAAATTTCTAAAAGTAGGGGAGACTGTGACAACTACACCTTTCACTTTACCTAAATACACCATTGTAGTCCTTCATTTTAGAAATATTTCCCAGCTGACTCTAAATCCAACCTTATCCATATCCATCCAGCCACTATTTCAAATCTTATCCTTATCCAATTTTTTTCTGTTCACACTTGTAGAAATTTTCTTTATAAAAAAACCCATTTCAATCACAATCCAATTACACCATCTCTAGCAATTCTTATCTCAATTAAACACACACATATACTCTCCCTATGTAGTCTATCAAGTCTGTGCAAGAACCATTGATTAACATCTCTTCAGTTTCACGAATTGGAGGCTTCTTATTTTGGTTTTCTATTTTCGTGTTCTTATCAATTGGACCATCAAACTTGTGATTTTTTCCAATTTCTTTTGGTTATTCTTTCATTTATGTTAGTAGAACAAAAGCCCTCTGTTTAATTCAGCAAACATAATCGCTAAGGGCTCCAATTGAAAAATCTAGGTTTAGGGTTTTCTTGATTAATTGGGGATTTTGATTTAAAAGTATATACAACTTTAAAAATCCATAACTCGACCATCGTTGATCTAAAAATTACGAAACTTGGTATATTGTGCTTACGTGTTTATCATATTGCCTTGAGTGAATCATAACACTTGAATTGTAAAACCTTTTTATACCTATACTATACGTACACTAACTAAGTGTGCTCACCAACATCATGTGTGTTGACAGTTACTATTTTGTACATGTTTTAGGAGATGCTTGAAGTTTATCACATAAGGCTTGGACTTAGACATCATAAAATAAAACTTATGCTTTGTTTCTTGTAATTTGATGTTTCGAAATGTAATGTGTGACACATAATCGTGATTAAATAAATATTCGTGTTTTAGTACCTCGAGATCATGAACAATCGTTACCTCGTGACACCTCGTCTTTCCGTCATCGATTGGGGTGTTACACAATGCGGGTCACAATCAAAACTACTGGCAAGTGGGAATCCCAGTTGCCACCAAAATCAATAACACAAGTTACCATGCCAGTATCCGTATGGCACCAAAAGGAATTGGAAAAACTCACGAGTTTGCACACATATACCGACCTCGTTCCAACATACAAGAGAACGACATTTGCGACCATAAAGAACTTCAAAAGGTTCCATACGGATACTAGCATGGTAACTTGTGTTATTGATTTTGGTGGCAACTGGGATTCCCACTTGCCATTAGTTTCGATTGTGACCCGCATTGTGTAACACCCCAACCGATGGCGGAAACATTGAGGTGTCACAAGGTAATGATTGTTCATGAGCTCGAGGTACTAAAACACGAATACTTATTTAATCACGATTATTTGTCAAACATTACATTTCGAAACATCAAATTACAAGAAACAAAGCATAAGTTTTATTCTATAATGTCTAAGTCCAATCCTTATGTGATAAACTTCAAGCATCTCCTGAAACATGTACAAAATAGTATCTGTCAACACACATGATGTTGGTGAGCACACTTAGTTAGTGTACGTATAGTATAGGTATAAAAAGGTTTTACAATTCAAGTGTTATGATTCACTCAAGGCAATATGATAAACATGTAAGCACAATATACCAAGTTTCATAATTTTTAGATCAACGATGGTCGAGTTATGGATTTTTAAAGTTGTATATACTTTTAAATCAAAATCCCCAATTAATCAAGAACACCCTAAACCTAGATTTTCAATTGGAGCCTTTAACGATTATGTTTGCTGAATTAAACAGAGGGCTTTTGTTATACTAACATAAATGAAAGAATAACCAAAAGGAATTGGAAAAACTCCCGAGTTTGATGGTACAATTGATAAGAACACGAAAATAGAAAACCCAAATAAGAAGCCTCCAATTCGCGAAACTGAAGAGATGTTAATCAATGGTTCTTGCACAGACTTGATAGACTCGATAGGGATAGTATATGTGTGTGTTTAATTGAGATAAGAATAGCTAGAGATGGTGTAATTGGATTGTGATTGAAATGGGTTTTTTTATAAAGAAAATTTCTACAAGTGTGAACACAAAAAAAAATTGGATAATGATAAGATTTGAAATAGTGGCTGGATGGATATGGATAAGGTTGGATTTGGAGTCGGCTGGGATTTTTTTTTTAAATGAAGGACTACAATGGTGTATTTAGGTAAAGTCAAAGGTGTAGTTGTCACAGTCTCCCCTACTTTTAGAAATTTCGTCTCCAAATTACTTCAAGTGGAGGATTCTGGAAAAAGATAAGGATACTTCGTCTTCATTTGGTCCTCACGTTCCCAAGTAAATTCTGGGCCACATTTAGATTCCAACGAACTTTAACCATAGGAATACGACTACGTTTGAGGTTCTTGACTTCGCGATCCATAATTTCCACCGGTTTCTCGATGAAATGCATCGTTTTATCAATATGGATGTCTTAATGCGGAACATGAAGATTCTCATCAGCTAAGCATTTCTTCAAATTTACACATGAAAAGTTGGGTGAATACTGTTGAGTTCGGTCGGAAGATCTAACTTATAAGCCACTTTCCCAATCGTTTCCAAGATTTTGAATGGCCCTACATATCTTGGCGCAAGTTTCCCCTTTTTCCCGAATCGGAACATACCCTTCCAAGGTGAAACCTTAAGAAGTACTAGATCCTCGACTTGAAATCTCAAAGGCTTGCATCGTTGATCAGCATAGCTTTTCTGTCGACTCTGAGCAATTTGAAAAGATTCACGTATTCGAGCAATCTTGTCAGGATGTTTCCTGGACTAGTTCGGGACCGGTAATTTGAGTGTCACCGACCTCGTTCCAACACACAGGAGAACGACATTTGCGACCATAAAGAGCTTCAAAAGGTGCCATACGTATACTGGCATGGTAACTTGTGTTATTGATTTTGGTGGCAATAGGGATTCCCACTCGCCATTAGTTTTGATTGTGACCTGCATTGTGTAACACCCCAATCGATGGCGGAAACATCGAGGTGTCACGAGGTAACGATTGTTCATGAGCTCGAGGTACTAAAACACTAATATTTATTTAATCACGATTATGTGTCAAACATTACATTTCGAAACATCAAATTACAATAATAATAATAATAATAATAATAATAATAATAATAATAATAATAATAATAATAATAATTGTCTTGAGTTGTTGGGCCAAAAAAGTCAAACGGAAAAAAAACAAAAAAAAAAAAAACCCTACGGCAATGATATTATAATTGGATGGTGATTCATATTTTTCGAACGGCATTATTATTTTGGAACATATATTAACAGCCGCATCACGGGAAGAAGAAGAACATCTCGAAGAAGAAAAAAAAAGAAGCAGCAGCTTCTAAATAAGTTGGAGAGGAGGAAGGCTTGGTTCAAGATTAAAGGCTCGGGTTTGATCACTAAACGTTATAGTTTTTATATTTATTTACTCCGTGTTCATAAATATTGAGACCATGAGTTTGTGTTATTTTGAACCTATGTTTTTAGTTTTTTCCATGTTAATGAGTAGTTAAACATTTAGGCTACCTAGGTCGTGTTGATGAATACTTAGCATTTTTATGACTTTCGAATTCGTTTAATTATATAATTGGCTCATGTTTTGGTAAAGATTTAATTGTGTTTGGTTATGATGCGTATGCGTATTTAAGTCTAATTTATTATCTTTGATAGTTCCACTTGTGTCTTGTTGAATGTCTTTCAGTTATAGATGCATGTTAGATTGCCTGCTTTGTGCTTGTGACTAGTTTATGGTGTTTGACGTCTAATTCCATAGGAACTTGATTTGAGAGTTTAGAGGACTTAGGTATTCTGCTATTCCTTGAGACCGGGAGGTGATATGGTGTCAGGTTGTCTAGATCTTTAGGTATCAGGTAGAGGTGAGACCGGGAGGTGATCCTTGCCTAGTGTGTCTTTAGATTCTTGTAATTCCGAATTATTTCCAAGCCAATTAGATTACTCCTTCACATTTTTGGGTGTGTTGTGACAAGCGAGACCGGGAGGTGAGCGAGTCTGTCGAGTACCTTAGCATTCCCTAGTGAGGTGAGACCGGGAGGTGATCCGAACTAGTAACCCGTGATTTACACGTCCCTTAGGATTTTCTGAGAGGTGTTAGTGAGACCGGGAGGTGATCTAGCATGCTTTAGGGGTTTCCTGGGTCGGGCGTATCTTTCGAAAACCTGGTAGCCAATCCATTATTCGATTCCGAGAGTTGTGAGTCTGCGGGTAGAATTCTAGACCT
Source organism: Ambrosia artemisiifolia (assembly GCA_032199755.1). Taxonomy (NCBI): domain Eukaryota; kingdom Viridiplantae; phylum Streptophyta; class Magnoliopsida; order Asterales; family Asteraceae; genus Ambrosia; species Ambrosia artemisiifolia. Next base: position 49,056,423 of record CM063515.1, on the reverse strand, counting down.
AGGTAGTTGCCTTCCACATTATCTGAGTTCAATCCAGCGTCCTTAGTTTACTGTTTTCGTCTCTGTGTTATTCATTTTAATTGCTTTTATTTTATTTGCATTTAGTTTAAAAATAATTATCAAAAATCCCAAATTATTAGGCTAGGAGTCGACAGAGGTTTAGTACCGAGAGTCGCCATATTGTGTCCACGGTTCGATATTCCGGACTTACTTACTCTACTACACTGCGACCGGTACACTTGCCGTTAGTGTGTGGTTTGTAGGTTTTTCCTTCTTTAAAACTTGACCGATTTATTTACTACACATTTCACACATCAATGTCTAAGTCCAAGCCTTATGTGATAAACTTCAAGCATCTCCTGAAACATGTACAAAATAGTATCTGTCAACACACATGATGTTGGTGAGCACACTTAGTTAGTGTACGTATAGTATAGGTATAAAAAGGTTTTACAATTCAAGTGTTATGATTCGCTCAAGCTAATATAATAAACACGTAAGCACAATATACCAAGTTTCATAATTTTTAAATCAACGATGGTCGAGTTATGGATTTTTAAAGTTTTATATACTTTTAAAACAAAATCCCCAATTAATCAAGAACACCCTAAACCTAGATTTTTCAATTGGAGCCCTTAACGATTATGTTTGCTGAATTAAACAGGGGGCTTTTGTTCTACTAACATAAATGAAAGAATAACCGAAAGGAATTGGAAAAACTCACGAGTTTGATGGTCCAATTGATAAGAACACGAAATTAGAAAACCCAAATAAGAAGCCTCCAATTCGTGAAACTGAAGAGATGTGAATCAATGGTTCTTGAAATTGGTTTTTTTATAAAGAAAATTTCTACAAGTGTGAACACAAAAAATTTGGATAAGGATAAGATTTGAAATAGTGGCTGGATGGATATGGATAAGGTTGGATTTGGAGTCGGCTGGGAAATTTTTTTTTTTTAAATGAAGGACTACAATAGTGTATTTAGGTAAAGTCAAAGGTGTAGTTGTCACAAGGACTCAAGCTCATGTCTTGTACCAAAGCTCGAAAGTATCTCCGTAAGGAATACATGGCATTCTTGGCTCACGAGGTAACAACCAAAGACAAGGAAAAAGGCATAAAGGACATACCTGTCGTTTGTGACTTTCCCGAAGATTTACCCGGTCTTCCTCCCGCTCGTTCTGTTGAATTCCGCATTGATCTCATACCTGGTGCTACACCTATTTCAAAATCTCCATATCGTCTTGCACCTTATGAAATGCAAGAACTTGCTAGTCAACCACAAGAATTACTCGACAAAGGCTTCATACGTCCGAGTACTTCTCCTTGGGGTGCTCCTGTTTTGTTTGTTAAAAAGGACGGATCTTTTCGCATGTGTATCGACTACCGTTAGCTTAACAAACTCGCTGTCAAGAACCAATACCCTCTTCCACGCATTGATGATCTCTTTGACCAGCTCCAAGGAGCTACTTGTTTCTCAAAAATCGATCTTCGTTCGGGATACCATCAACTCCGAATCCACGATGAAGATATTCCAAAGACCGCCTTTCGCACGAGATATGGTCACTATGAGTTCATGGTGATGCCTTTCGGTTTAACCAATGCACCCGCAGTGTTCATGGACTTAATGAATCGTGTGTGTAAACCTTATTTGGATCTATTCCAAATCCGAAGCCGGCCATAAGCGACATCTATGTTTGATTTTGGAACTTTTACGAGCCGAATGACTTTATGCCAAGTTCCTTAAATGTGAATTTTGGCTAAAAGAAGTTTAATTCCTTGGGCATATTGTGAATGAAAAGGATATTCATGTTGATCCTACCAAAATCGAAGCCGATAAAAATTGGATTGCACCAAAATCTCCTACCGAAGTTCGTTCTTTTCTCGAATTGGCAGGATACTATCGTCGATTCATCTCCAACTTCTCCAAAATTGCTACACCTCTCACCGCTTTGTTTCTTACACTTTTTACAATAACTTGTTTTTTACGTTAGCCTCACCCTTTTAATTAAAACTTTTAATTATCTAATTTTGCAAACAAAACACTTCAAGCCACAACTATTCATAAGTTCTGACCATTTACGTCTTTTGCAAGTTCTATCTTATTTTAATTTCTGAATACTAGTTTAGTAGTTTATAACACCAACAATTAAATCAAAAATCTTGTAGCAAAAATAAAAATCTAGCTATATATACCCACATGTTATGTATCTTCATCCAAGTCTAAAACAAACAATACTAAAGACCATTGTTCAGTTTGTGAATGCATCAAATCAAATCGATCGGCTCGAAATCTGACCGGAAGGAGAATATTTCATAAGGGGTGTCATTCAATACCACCTTCCTGATCATGCTATTGCCTTGTTTAAACCTATAATATAGGAATCTCTCACGATCCACCATAACGCTTGTATCCGAATCATATAACGCCTTTAGCGACTCCCTTTCGCTTTCATTTCCAACAACAACACCACCTTCTTTCCCCCACAATCCGTCCTTAGTAAGAACCCATATGTCCCAACAACCATTTGCATTCGGTGGCTTACAAGCCAGCCCCAATCTTCCGCCATACTTTATGAGTTCGACCGATGTCCTTGATTCATCATATGGAATAGGAGACGAGAACACTTTCCATTTTTCAGAATGCGCATTGAACTTTAAGATGTGATTATTTGTTAACAACATGTATATGGAACCGCCTTTTGTAATTGGTTGTGGGTTGGTTATGGAAACACAGTAGGCCAACATTACATGCTTTAGCGATCGCCATTCCCAAGTCATCGAGTCAAATATGTCACAACGATACGTTCCGTAGAGCTTTCGCCACCGTCTCGAAACACTGCAACAAATTAAAAGAAACGTAGGTCACTACACATATATATTTGAATTGTTATAGTTTACACTTGAAAAATAAACAAGCATGCAACATTCAATCACATTCTTGAATCACAAAAATATTTAAGTTATTAAAGCGGTAAACAATGGCGGATTCAAAACCCACAATTTTTCCGTTTTAGTGGACTCCTTTTGTTGATTTTTTTTCCAAATCATATACAAAGTTCTCACTATTTTTTTTTTCTATTTTTACCAAACCGATTAGGTTTCAGGGAATCCACAAAGGTGGGTTGGATCCGCCACTAGCAGTAAACTATCTTGTTTCGGTACACTAACTCTTAATAAAACTTAATGCATACAATATTAGTTTTGACGATCATGTTAATATATCATATAAAGTTGGCTAAACATTCAAACCAATATAGAGAGGACGAGAGACTTACCTGTGAAAAGAAAATCTAATGATCTTATAATGTAATGGCTTCAAACCCATCACCACAATCGCAAACTTCTGTTTTGTATGAACATCTTCGGGATTCGGCAATTCCATAACTTGCTTAGTGGCAGGTTTACAAACATGGTACACATCTTTCCCGTGATCCGATAGATTCTTAAAAACCACCATTCCTTGCTCCGATGTTGCGAGAATATGAGCATTACGCGGCAGAAAACGAAGATCAAGAGTGTCCGATTCGGGTGATGGTGCAAAGTTTTTGATGTACATGCAACCTCTTTTAATATTTTGTATGAGAAAACCGGACATTATCTTTTTTCTTTTCATGCATAGGTCGAGAAGATGCGATTCGTATGCCAGTTTATTAAATTCTTTGTTCATACAACGCATGACGCCTAGAGTCTTTAACGATGTTCGTGACACAATCTCCATGATCATCTCGGTAGAAAGTTCTGAATCCATTCTACCGAAATAGGGTTTAGGATCGGAGGGATGTATGAAGAAGGTTGTGTTTTTGAGAGGTAAAAGGTTCTAAATATCAATGAAAATACTTAGGGTCATAGATTCTTATATACAGGGGAATCAAGTCCTTGGGGCCCAAGTTTTAGTGTGATTAATATAAGCTATTTTTTTTATATAAAAAATATTATGTAGATCGAGTTAACCTAAATAAAATTTGTTTCCTTTTAAATTATCAACTTAATTTAATTTCAAACTTTCAATGGAATTAGTTACTAGATTGTAAATATGAGTGGAACTCATCTGAGATAATGCAAAAAAAAAGGGTGTTGCTAAATGCACTCCCCTTTTTTTAATTTTTACTGGTTACACTCCCCCTTTAAAGTTTTTAAATTAATACAATCAAACCTTTTATTTTAGATTTTTCTTTAGTTGCATCTAATTTAAGATTTTATACCTGTTTAAAAAGATAATTAAATTATATAACCAACATTTATCCAAAATTTTATATACATCGAGCTTGTATCCATTATTTATTTATAGAACTATTTTTAAAATTTTGAATTTTTATGTGATAGCTGAAAACTCAAACCTTAGATATAGTTATATAAATTATTAAAATATTCCATGAGAATAAGGTTCCAGTTTTTTAGAGTAATGTAAATAAGTTTTGGGAAATTAGTTACTACACATATTATTAGTTTGTTCAACGTAATTTCAAAAAAATAAGTTTCTTATCGTAACATTTATAAAGTATATTAAATAGATTTAGATAGTGATAAATTCTTTTGATTTGATTTTAATATATAATAATTGAAAACGAGATTGATAAAAAAAATAGGCAAGTAAATTAAAAATATTATATTTTTATTGAATAATATAAAGAATTTAAAATTATTTGTTAATAAAGTTTTTAATGCGGGATATATATACGAAAGGAAAAAGTGTAATATTGTTAGAAATAAAAATAAGAAATTTTATAGGGATGAGATTTGACAACTTTAAAACTAAATTTTTAGAAAGGGGAGTGTAAAAAGTAAAAAAAGGGGAAGTTTTAGTTTCATTAGTTTAAGGATTTTTTAATGCAGAATTAACCTAAACAGCATTTGTTTCCTTTAAAAAGTTGAGTTTCTTTTAACGGTATATTTTTTTTCCAATGCAAGTAGTTACTTGATTGTAAACATCCGTGAAAGTCCTATGAGATAATGAAAAATGGTAAAGATAATGTACAAAAACCTTTAACATATAAAGGATAAGAAGGGCCCAAAGTGCGATAGGTGGCATTAACCAAAAGGGTATTTTTGTCCACCATCAAATAATAACGCAAGGTATATCTAAAACAAATAATCATGCAAGTTATACCTGATAATCACGCAAGTTATCAACCAACAAAAAAAAATTAAAAACTATAGCAATATGGTATACAAATGAAAGAGGATAAAATGCTTGTTTTTATGGTGTATTTTTATTAATAATATAGCATGAAAAAGTTATGGACTTTTAAAATGTTGTACCTGTATCCATACCGAAAATATCGGTACAAAATTTGAACAAAAGTGGGTACCGAGTACCGTATCGAATATATATGTATGGTACGGGTACGAGTACGAGTACGAGTATCAGTACCGGTATTTCGGTACGGTATCAATTTTGGTACCACTTTGTTATTTTTCTTTCTTGAGCGCTCTTACATTGATAAAATTGGTACGAGTACCAATATGGTACATGTACCAAATAGGTAAAATTGATACGAATACCATAATACGAAGTCAAACATATTTTCAAATTCATTAGTATATAGAATTCGGTACACGTACCATTTTTACCCACACTCATACATGTACTCGTACCGATACCGAAACTACCGAATAACCAAAATCAATAAAAGTGGGTACCGATACTTATACCGAGTACCCAAAATTGATACGGGTTGGGGTACCGGTATGGGTACGGTATGAGTACGAGTATAGGTACTCAGGAAAAAAATGCTCATTCCTAAGTTTAATGCATCAAAATATAAGATAAATGAGCAACAAGTTGTATTTGCGCTTTTTCATAGCAAAATAAGTCTTTTAAAAATTAAATATATCTCGGGGTCATAACATGAGTATGCACAACTCATTGGAATACTTAAATATAACTTATAAATTATTTTTGTTCTAGAGTTATGTAACACCCCAAAATTCCGTTTCACTTAATTAAGCTAATACACGTGATTAGGGATTGAATAAAAATATGAAAGCTATATGAATGCGGCCTATCTAGGTTAGTAATTGATGTTAATAACTAAACATAGAGCTAGAGGGTCAAATATGTAATCATCTAATACTTGAGATAAATGGGGCTTTATAAATCAAAAGATGCTTACTTTGATCTACATCAGTAGATCGATATACACACACTCAAACCCTAAACCGAGAAGATATCACAAAATCAAACTTGGATCAAGGGTGTTTACAGTGCATGTGGCTCCTCTTGATCATCTAAGGCCTCCTCTACAATATGTAAGTGTCTATTTTCAGTTTCAATGCCTCTAGATGGGTTATGAAATATGGTAGATCTGAGCTAGGTTGTTGAATGTCGAAATTGTTGGCATTTAGATGTTATTTGAGTTCATAGGAACCTTCCCTGAGAGGGTTTTAACATAATTCATGCTAAACACATAAATAATTGAAAAATTAGTTACTAGGAGAAGTGGGTTTTGCCCTTGAAGGAAACCCACTTGTCTAAATGAGTTTTAGGATGCCATGAGACAAGGTTTTGTTAACTTAAGTATGTGTTTGGCCAAATTGTGGCATGAGATGATTAATTAGTTGAATGGTAATTGTTTAGACATGAATTAACCATGAAAATCATACAAGAAAAAGGATGCACACCAAGTGTTCGATGAAATGTCTAAGTGACCAAATTGTGGCTAGACATTGTCATTGGATACGCTTGGGTGCAAGCTTTAATACGAGGGGTTAATGAACCTCAAGAATATGAACTTAGGAATGATTTAACCCATTCCTAATGATATAATGGAAATTGTCCAAATAGATGTTTCGAGTGGATCTCCGGGAGGTCAAGATGCCAGGGTAATTGAACAAAAAGGGACGCACTTTAAGGTAAGTCATCTTATGACTCAAAATAGATGAATTGTAATTATGAGTAGGAGCATGTTCATAGTGAGTCATTGAATCACTTATGTTCATATTAAGTTGTGTTGAATTGCAACCATCCTAGTTGAGAGTGGATGCAAAGTTGATTAAGCAAAGAAAGTCAAACAGGTCTTATGCGTAAGTCATTTCATGACTTAAGCTTGGTAAGTTGTACAATATTAAGGTAGGCTTGGCAGTTGCTTAGAAGACTATGCAATTGTGTCTACACTAGGTTATAAATGGACTTGCACTCACCTTATTTGAAGGTGGATGCATGGTAACAATTAAAAAGGGCTCATTAGGAGAGTATTGGTGAGGCTTGACCATAGTTGAAGGTTATGGTGCACCAAGAAATCCAAATGGGTCATTTGACATGACATTGGAGTCTTGGTAAATAAGACATCCTATGACCATAGTTGAAGGTTATTGGTGTTTTGTTATTGTAAAACAAACAAATGAATGGCCTTGATGAGTATTGGCAACCCCATCATTAGTTGGAGGATTGAGGTTGACCAGTAATATTCAAGCGGGTCATTTGTTGTAATTAGGCGAGTTATGAGTATTGGCAACCACATCCTTAGTTGGAGGATCGAGGTTGACCAAGAATATTCAAACGGGTCATTTGTTGGGCATATGTGCTATTAGTTAGAATTGGTGTTCATTAAAGGATCATAGAACCCTCATTTAGTTAGTAGGACTAGATGGTGTCCCTTGAAATCCTTGAAATGAACACAATGATAACAATGCTTGAAATTGACCCGCAAATGGTCAACTAGACCGTTGGCGTGTGGAACGCAAATCTGTTATGTTAACAACCTTATTTGAAGGTGTGCAATCTACATATGGTTATTCGGACCATATGGGTGGCATGTCGAGGAACAAGCCTTAGTTGAAAGTGTCACTTGATTATGCACGCAAACAGGTCGCTTACGCAATACTAGTTATGTGCGACTAATAAGTAGTAAACCAGATCGATTATAAGGTGTTAAAGTCTTGGCTATTGGTTGTATGTATGCAAATCATCGTATATGCAAATATGCTGTGTTAAAATAAAATCCTTGGTATATTAGATGAAAGATCCTCTAGTCACCGGATGAAAGGTCCTCTGGTCACTGGATGAAAGATCCAATGATCCTCTGGTCACCGGATGAAGGATCCTCTGGTCACAATATGAAGGATCCTCTGGTCACTAGATGAAAGATCCTCTGGTCATCAGATGAAGGATGATCTTGTCACTAGATGAAAGATCATCTTGTCATTAGATGAAGGATCCTCTGGTCATCAGATGAAGGATCCTCTGGATTTGTAAAAAGGGCGAAAGATCCTTTGGATGTAGTAAATCATTGGTATATGCGAATTTGCCGATATATGTAGATTTGTTGTGCTGTAAGTCAATCTTAAACCGTTTCACCAATTTGTCAATTCAATTAATTGCTAATTGACTAACCATGTTTAATGTGGTTAATGCTAGGTTCGGACATAGTAGGGGGCGGAGCAAGGATCATGGTCGCGCGAAGAACCGAACGCAATGCAAATATAAACTTTTAACGCTTCCGCTAGACTTTTAAGAACTTTAATAGTTGTGATGGGTTTCTAAATATGTTTCAAATATTTTGCACTCAGAATTTATGAAATGAAAACAGTTCATGGACTTGACACTAATGGTCAAGCATATGTTTATGAAAGTTTAAGTTCTTCCATAAATTTAATCCGACTAATTATCATTAGCTTTGAGTTAAGATCCGTTTAGTCGGGACGGGTCTTACAAGTTACAAAGATAGTCAAAATTTAATTTCTTCTTGACCATGTACCATTTTGTGTTTTTTTTTAAAGTATTTTGCTTTAACTTTAAACTAGCACATTATCATGTTTTTAAGATGTATGATTAGAGATGTCAATGGGTTAGAAAATAGGAATGAGACAATTTTTGGTAATCTCAGTCTTATACTTAATGTTTTCATAGCCGAACCAATCACCGAATCGACTTTTTACCGTCTCACTAGTTAGACCTGTCGAATGAAACTCAAGAACCAAATAACGCATAGCTAATTTCGATAAATATTTAAGTATCATATAAAGAATAAATAGTCTACTAAATTAAATAGTTGAATATAAGCATCATCTTATGTTAGATATGTTTAAAAAAATAAAGGTGTATTGGATTTTAATAATCCAAACTTTCACCCATTGGTCAGCAATAATCTGTACTTCAAAAATTCCTAACAACGATCCCAACTTTCAATGTAGTGGCCGACAATGAACCTTTGTTAACTAACACTACTAGAAAACTGATAGGTTTCCTACGCCAATTTCTGTCGGAAATGTGTAGGAAATGGTGTTTTCCAACGTATTTCTGACAGAACACCGTGGTAGGTATGACCCTCGTCGGAAAAAAATTACAACGCATTTCCAACACATTTTCCTACGCATTTCCTACATAATTGTGCCGTCGGAACTCTCCTACGCATTTCCAACGAAATATATATTTTTAATTTATTTTAATAATACTATTTTACTACGCATTTCCAACAAATCTTTTCTTTAGTTTTTCAGCTTTCCTACACGTTTCCGACAAAACATGAACATATTTCCTACACATTTTCAACAAAACATAAAGCATTTCCAACGAAAACACCGTGTCTTTTTTCCAACGGATTTCCGACGCCTACACTGTAAGACCCTAACCCATAAACACGCGATTAATATTTGAACTTAGGGGCTTTGGTCTTAATGAGTAAACACTCCCGATTTCGATCTTTGATATTTATGAAACCCAATCCATTATGATTTCTATATTATAGGTCCCAACAAATTTTCTTATAATTAGATTTACTAAAAACATGTACTAAAGCTTGCGTTTTAATTAGGAACTTCAAATGCGGAAGCTAGTTGAGCGTTCGGGTGTGTTCGGTTCTTCTCGCGACTTGATCTTTGTAACACCCCAACCGATGGCGGAAACATCGAGGTGTCACGTAGTGACGATTGTTCAATAGCTCATGGACTAAAAGTGTAAATATTGATACATTGATTACATAGTTTATTACATTGAAAAGAATTACAACGATTCTAAATATCACTAAACTGAAATATAAGGAATCCAAAATCTAAGTATGAATCCGAAAGCTTAAAAAATGCATCTCAAAACAACCTGAAACATGTACGAAAATAATTTGGTCAATACAAAAATGTATTGGTGAGCATACCCTGTTTTGAATACATATAGTAAGGAAAAGTGTTTAGCAATTCATGTGCGGTACCATTTGCAATTATGTAATAAGTAATATCCGTTCAAAATCAACCCTAGAAATGAAAGGAAATATATATAGTATGCGCTAGTAGTAATGAAATACATAGCAATGACAAGGACTCTCAACAGAGTCACAAGGGTATATACCATAGTACTATTCATTGAAATGCCAGGCCCTCAAAGGTTAATGATTTTGACAAGTCACAGACAAACAAATTAACATAACGCAAACACACATGAGAATTGCATTTAGTGAAAGAGTAACATTTAGTCATAGTGTACATGAATAGCCCCAAAAGAGTAAAACATGAAAAAGGGGAAATATATACTCACATTGATTGTGATGATGAAATTGCAAGATGTAACAAGAATCAATGAATTATTCTTGAACCATAAACGCGTCGACAACTTGACAAGAATTTCTAACGTCGCACTCTGAATTTATGACAACCTAAGTATAAATATATTCGAGATTAGTTTCATTATATGATTCGTTGCCCGATAGACTCTTCTTTATTTAAGCTATTAACCTTTATGGTCATGCTTTTGTCACTTAGTTGGGATTCGCAACCTTGTAGAAACATTAATATTCACATATTTAACGAGAATATATGGACTTCATGTTTATAGATTTTAATAAAAAGACATTTAGGTTTAAGTTATTTAACTATCAACTGTAATATAAATTATTTATTGCGCTAACTATGTCAAGTATATAAATACCATCTAATTTTACCTTGTAGTAAAGGTTGATTGTTATATCAACATATGCTAACAGAACAAAATTGTTTCTTATTACCATAACACATTTAGTTAAAATTGCACGTTGATAAAATTAATTATAGCTCTTATATATTTACTAGTAAATCTATCAACTAGAGGTTGGTTTATTACATTTTAAACATCAATGGCATATCACTATCGTTTATTTTAACTTCACAAATATATGTGATAACTATATCTTGCATTTGGAAACTTATAAGACTACTTAACTTGATTAAAAAAAACATGAGTAAATTTTTGAATAATCATATTACGATTAATAATACAAACTCATTTATATTATTTTATTAAAAAATCATTTCAACCTATATTATTTACCATAACACATATTTTGTTTTATCGTTTTATTTAACCAACATGTGCTCCAATGAAGAATAGAAAGAAAGAAACAAGCAAAGCTCATATTCTTCATTGCTTTCGCATTTGCTAAAACAATAAGTTTGACCATCTTGTTTAGTATGATAATGTGTATTGTAAAACAAACTATTAATGGGAAATAAAATGGTACCTTAGACCTTGAGGTGGAGCCGTATATAAATAACTATGATAGTGGAATAGCGGGTACATTGTCTCGGAGGTTAGCAAAGCTTCATCCTTCGCTCAGTGTTTCGTGCAAGATAGAGATACAAAATGGGATGACTTTTATAGGTGCCGGGTAGTGACAATATCGGAAGGGTGATGGAGTGCGGTTTATTTTCACTTCGAATGATTGTTTCAAATTAAAGTTTATTATTACAAAAAGAAAGAGAAGGTGAATGAAAGGCATTATGTTCTCATTCTAAAGAGATGAAATGAACATTCATATATAGATGTCTAGGTTGTTATGGAGTCAACAAGATAGGAATATACATGGAGGAAATAAAAGCAATAAATGTCGTATTCATTATTAACGGTAGAGTCATTCATGGAAATAATGTCAATCTTTAATAGCCAACTTATGGCTAACTTTTGTCGGTTACGAAGATGTAGGAGCAAGAGGTTTCACATTGGCTTTTAATATTTTAGTGGGTTCAAACTAATTTATCATGGTTTTATTTAAATAACACAATTTAAAAATCTCGCAGCCTGAGCCACTATCCTTCTATTTTCTTGCACTTTGAGCCCAAGTTTTAACTTTCCATCCAACTTAACGTTAGATGCAAGGGCACATATGTAATTTCCATCCCATCAACCTTAATCCTTTTATCATAATACGTCTGATTAAAAAACCCTAACCACGAAAATACAACAGCAGCAATGGAACAGTAATCTTTCATAATACGTTCTGATTATCAATCGTTTTACTTTTAATGGAGTCGCAATTGTTAAGGATTCGTAAGGATGGTGATGCTTTCAACCCAAACGCCATTTACAGTAAGTTTATCAATCGTTTTACTATATATTGCTGAATGATTTGATTCAAAACAATCGCTTTTATTTAGTTAAATGTATATGATTTTGTTGACAGGTGACATAGACAATCGGTTTACCCTAAAAATTTTTCATGGTGGAGAGTTTTCTGACTATCCGGGTAGAGAATACATCAATGGTAAGTCAAATTACATTGATTTTGTTGATGTTGATGATGTTGGAATCAATAAACTGGAAGAAATACTCAAGGGAATTGGATATGCAGTTGACATGGTTTATTATTTTCATTATAAGGAACCTTATGTTTCTTTGGATTTTGGTCTTAAGTCTTTGGTTACCGAGACAGATTTTGAAAGCATGTTGCATAATGTTCGAAAGGGATATAAGGTTATTGAGATATATGTAGAACATTGGCACTCACGGGTCTTTATGAATTCAATGTATATAGATGGGATAGAAGCGATTGATCCTACTTATGAGGTGGATCAAGACAATGTTATGGTTGAACCCGTAGTGGACGTGGTGGATGAAGAGAATGTTGTTGTAGAACCCGTGGTGGACATGAGTAATTTTAGGGCCAATATAGATTCTGTAGTTGAAGAAGAAGATGAGTCTAGTGATAATGATGATGCTTTTAAGGAAGGTCTCACAGTTGATGATGAAAACTATGATAGTAATGATGATGAGGAAACCGTTTTAAGAAAGGTCACAAAGAGGATGAACAGGGTTAGAAAACACAAAAAATTTGATGAATACAATCCATTCGAGGTTGGTCAACTTATTGAAGATAAGAAAAAGCTGAATGAAATGGTTAAAAAGTATGCACTTAAGTCAAGGAGGCAAGTTTATGTTTTGAAAAATGAAAAGAAAAGGTATAAGGTTATATGTTTGGGTATTAACCCAAAGTTGACTAGTGAGGGGGTAGGGTCTTCAACTAATGGACAAAGTGCACAACCCAAGAAAGTTGATAAAAGGCACACTAAACCCACTTGTCCTTGGGCAGTCCATATCTCAAGACCATCTCCCACAGATCAATGGTGTGTGAAAACCATCCATAATACACATGAATGCATCCAAACTAGAGATGTGGGTTTGTACACCATGAGCACCATAGCCAAAGAAATTCAGCCACTTGTTGCAAGCAATCCAGAAATACGCTTGCCTTCTATTCAGGACCAGCTTACAAAAAAACATCAGGTGCATGTGTCACTTCACAAAGTTTTTAGAGCTAAGCAGATTGCTATTAAGAAAATCTTTGGTGACTATAGAGAGCAATACACTTTACTTAGAAGTTACTGTGAAGAATTGTTAAGAGAAAACCCAAGGAGCACTATCAAGATTGATGTAGAGCAATTCACTAACCCTAATTTACCTACCAGGCAATTTAAAAGAATTTAGATATGTTTTGATGCTATGAAGAGGGGCTTTAAGATGTGTGGAAGAGATTTTCTAGGGTTGGATGGTTGTTTTATGAAAGGTCCATATCCAGGACAGATCCTGACTGCAGTTGGTGTTGATGGTAACAATGGTATTTATCCTCTTGCATTTTCTCTAGTTGAAGCCGAAACTCTTCAATCATGGTCATGGTTCTTACAAAATCTTAGAGATGATCTTGATTGTGATTTCAACTCTAATTTCACCTTTATTAGTGACAGGCAGAAGGTACTTTGTTAAACTTTAAATTTTGTTTTGTTTATTAATTATTTGATGTATGGTTGATTTGTTCATTTAGGGGCTTGTGCCAGCACTAGCAAGGGTATTCCCTAATGCGGAACACTGGTATTGTCTTAGGCACATACTTGAGAACATGAAGAAACAATGGCGAGGAGACTTGTATAAAAACCTGGTGTGGAGAGCAGCTACTGTCACAAGCATACCGTACTTTAATAATGCCATGGAGGAGATTAAGAAAGAAGATGTTAAATTGTTTGAGTGGCTACAACAAATCCCATATAGCAGTTGGGCTAAAGCCCATTTTACAGGTAGGGCGAAGTGTGATATGGTATTGAATAACATTTGCGAGGTGTTTAACAGCCAATTAGTGGGAGCAAGAGACAAGCCTATTATAACATGCTTAGAGTACATCAGGGAGTATATGACCAAGAGGATAAATATTGTTAGGAAAGTTCAAGCAAAAGCTACAGGCCCACTAACACCAAATGCTACAGAAAGGTTTGAAGCGATAAAGGCAGAAGCTTCACAACTGAATGTTCTAATGGTGAATGCAGACAAATACCAGGTAAAATCTTAACAACTATTTAGGTGACTAGCAAAAGATACTTATGTTTCTAACTATCTTAATAGGTGACTAGTTCAAGGTCTCAATGCGTGGTGAATGTGAAGGAGAAAATATGCTCATGCAGAAAGTGGGAATTGACTGGGATGCCCTGCAAGCATGCAGTAGCTGCCATTTGGGACATGACCAATAATGGCATAAGGGCTGGGATCCCTGAAAATTGGGTGTCTGAAGTGTATTGGTTAGATACCTGGAAGAAAGTGTACATGAATGTTATTGAACCAATCACTGGACCTGATTATTGGACCCCCTCAAAATGCCCAACAAAGCTCATACCACCTAAACATCACAAGCAGGTTAGGATTGCATCTCTTGAGACTTTTGTTATGCATATGTTATGTTAGTCTTATGCGTTGTGTATGGATATTGTACAGATTGGAAGACCCAAAAAGTTGAGGAAAAGGTCAATTGAAGAGGTCCAAGAAGCATTCTCATCTAAGGGAAAAATGACAAGAAATGGGAACACAACTACATGTGGCAAGTGTGGGAATAAGGGTCACAATTCAAGGAGTTGCAAGGGTCAAGGTGGGAGTGGAAAAACAAAAGGAAAAAGACAAAGACAATTTCAAGAAACACAAGATGCAACTCAAAGTGCTCCAGGACCAAGCCAAAATGCAACTCAGTGAATCGCTTTTTGAGTTTTTTTTAGAATCGCTTGTTTGACTTTTTTTTGAGAATCACTTGTTTGACTTTTTGTTGAGAATCACTTGTTTGACATTTTGTGGAGAATCGCCTGTTTGACTTTTTTTGAGAATCGCCTGTTTGACTTTTTTTGAGAATCGCCTGTTTGACTTTTTTTGAGAATCGCTTGTTTGACTTTTTTTTAGAATCGCTTGTTTGACATTTGTTTCAAAATGGCATGTTTGACATTTGTTTCAAAATGGCATGTTTGACTTTTGTTTCAAAATGGCATGTTTGACTTTTTATGGGTCAAATAATATGCATCGCATATAATATGGGTATTGTATAATGGAATTGAAGTTGGTAGATTTTATTGGCATTTATATGTTGTGCAAGTAATATGCAGTCAAATAATATGCATGTTTGACTTTTTTTGGGTCAAATAATATTCACTGCATATAATATTCATGTTGGCCTTTTTATGGTTACTGTTGGTCATGGCATCATTCTACTGTTGCAGTGCATATAATATAGACTTTAGTACTTTGATAATATGCATTGCATATAATATGGACTTTGGTTGGATAATATCACTATTATAATATGCATTACAAACACTTGTTATAATATGCAATACAAAAGCTTGTCATTAATATGGGTCAAATAAGATTCCACTGTTATAATGTTATAATATGCAGTCAACAACTACAACACATTTGACTACAACTCATTTCAACACTTGCTCACAAAGCTAAATCTAAAGTACAACATATTTCAAGGGTGAAGTACATAAACAACAAACGACATCACTAAAATTCCAATTGCAATCTTCAGTTTCCACACTTCCTTGGTCTTCGCCTTCGCTTCTTCCTCCTTGTCGTTGAGACTCCTTACCAAAGCGGGAATCAACCTTTCACATCTTGGACAGTCGAGATTATCAGCCCATTTTATCCATCCACACCTGCCCTTCTGTTCATTTATGCAGTATCTTTTGTGGTTAGTCGACGAACTACCTAAACAAGAATATTATTATCAAAATGTTCATCGAAAAAGTTATTGTTCACGTACATGTCTTAATGTTTTAATTAGCATCCATTATTGTTGTTCTAGAATTAGTACTGCAACTTGAAAAATCTTATACAAAAGAACTCAAACTCTGAATATGAAAGCATTAATGACTATTTTTAAATGTAGGACTGGTACAAAAATGTTGGTTTCATACCTAATTTCATGAACTCACAGACGACGAACTATACGACATTACAAGCTTTGTAATCAGCTCTGTAACAAAACCTTCACCACTTCTCAGTTGTTTATCCTTTACTTCTGCATCCAAAACATACAATATTAATATGCTAAAAAAATATACACAAAAATTAACTTTGTGTAGGTAATTCTGTTAATATTGAACTTATTACTTACCTGGATGAACCAAAGTCTTTCGCCCTCCTAACGATGAGATTACACGAATGTTGAACGAAGCAATCGGATGATTAATTGTGATGAACTGAATTTACATTATATAAAGAAGCAACACAATCGCAACTTATTAGTGGTGAAGACCGATTAATAAAGAAGTTGTTACCAAGACCGATTAATAAGAAGCTGTTACCTTCGTGAACAACTTGGAAGGAGGCTTCGATTATTGAACTTGGAAGGATGCTTCGATCATTGAACTTGGAATGATGCTTCGATTGAACCTGTAACTATCGATTAAGTGCAGAGACAAATTGGGGAAATAATTAGGGTTTATGAGGAAAGATGGGTATGGGTAGTATAGTAACTTTCCTTGTTTTTAACGTTTAAATGGATGGATACTTAACGGTTGGGCTCAAAATGCAATAAAATACAAGTACAGTGGCTCAGAGTGCAAAAGGTTTCGAAAATGGGTGCAAGGTGCCAGCTCCAGTAAACCACGGGGACTCAAATTGCAGTTAACTCTTAATCTTTTTTTTTTGAACGGCAAATTTCTTTTATTCATCCCCAAAATATACATTACATTGTAAAAGCAAGATACTAACACAATGTAACACGCCCGAGAAATACCCTGTAGACACCAATACAAAAAGTCTTTTTACCCCATATCATCAAAAATGATCAGTTTCACCCACTCCACAAAACATACCATCTCCCTATGAATCAGGCGCAACACATTCATCTTCCTACGTTGTCTCCCCCGTTCCTAGTGTTGTTGTAGACCCCACCATTCTCCTCAGATACTTGGTCTTGCTGGCCTGGGTTTCTCATACGCCTAGACCATTTTTTACGAATCTTCTCACCTCTTTGGCCTTCTTTCTCTGTTGATCCGAGTGAATAATTTTGACCATTAATAGCTCCATTAATTATCTGCTCCATCTTCTCTCTTGACCCAAAACAAAAAATTGGACCAATTTTTTGTTGATTAAAATGGCTCCCGGCGGTGGCATTTTCTCCACTCGAAAATTGTTCCCCACTTCCCCCAAGTAACGCGTTGGATTCCAGGTGAGTTTGTTCCCCCAGCGCCTCATCCTCTTGCACCTGGACGACTTGTGACCGTACATCTTCAACCCCAGAATCCACCGGCTGATTTTCAGTGGAGTTTAAATCATTAGGTTTTGATCCCGGAGAGAAATCACCATAGCAAACTCTAGTAGGTGGGGCTTGAGTGGATCCCAAAGAGGGCGGACTCCTTAAATTTCTGCTCCTTTTTCCCATTGAAGGTGGGATTGGTGTTTCACCATCATTATGCTCGGGGCTAGTGTTGACCGCCTCGGTAAGTTTTTGCTGGGTATGACTATTTATTCCTTCAACATCTCCTACTTTATTAATCCCATACATGCCATCAAATAAAGGACAACCATTTATTGTTTCAGGCTCCACTTCCGATGTCCCATATTTATTTAAACCAATTATACTTGGATTATCCATATTTGAATCTTTAACCTGGTGAACCCCACACGTGTCTCCAACTACACCCGCCTTATTTACTGTTGCATCTACCAACTTAACTCCACTCGCCTCTTGTTCAAGTGCTTGTGAATCCCCATGCAAGTCTCTTCCACTACCTAACGTTTCGTCTACCTCCTTCTGTCTCTTCGAGTTCCCGTCAGTCGGAAAAGATGTCGCAGTAACAATATTCCGGTCCTCTGGACCAGTAACCTCCTTTCCAAACATAGGACTCGCCGGAGACGGCGTTGCCGGATTATTCCCAGATCTGCCACAGCTCTCATCCATCGACATTCTCTTCCCAAAATCATCCCTTTGATCATGCATGTCATCTTCCTCATTCCTCAAACAATCCGCCATCCATTCCTTCGTCTCCTCCATAACCCATATTTTAAAAGTCTTCTTCCTCCACCGAACATAAGCCTCATCCTGTATCAATTTGCTTCCTGCCACCAAAACTCCCACGTAATGGAATGAAGCGTCTTCACTGCAGAGATCAATCTGCGCCGGTCTGACTACCGTCCCAAACAGTCTCCCAACGTCATCAATCACCTTATTATCCATGACACAAATCGGCAGCCCGTAAACCTTAAGCCAAGCCACTCTCTCATACCTCAAATCTTGTCCCTCCCAGTAGTCCACTGAAGAGAACATCTCCGGCCGCCCTAGGATTTCATCCCGAGCCATAGTCGCATGATCTTTCTTTTTGAAAATAACCATCAACATGAACCCACCCAAACACCGAACCTCTCCCGATGCCAAACCCATCTCCTTCAGGATACTCCGGACATTCTTGAGGACCTCAAAGGAACTGACTCTGACGATCAACGCTCTCCCAATTTCACTCTCAAAGGCTCGAAAGTTTTCATCAACCTCCACAACCTTATTAGGATTCACCCCTGTGAAAGCCTCCTTGAAAGACAAGTTTCCTCCCATTCCAAAAACCCTACCCCCTTTAACTCCTTCCGACCCCTGTTGATACCTCTTGAACAATGGTTTTGCCTTCTCTGATTTCCGATCATTAATCTCACCGTCTTCCAAGACAAACCTAGCCACATTACACTTCAAACGGAAATCACCCAGTTTAATCTGGGAAAGCTGTTTGACAGTTTCATCCCGATCTTTCACGTCCAGAAGAGATACAAACGCAAATTTTTTCCCACTTTATCCCTCTTACGAGCGATATATATGTCGAAAATCGTCCCAAAACTACGTATCGCCGACGCTAAATCAACCCCACTACAACGATCGGGGAGATTAGAGACATAAAACTTGGTAACCCTTGCTTGAATGTCCACCGGAATAGGATTCCGATGGCTTCCCATAGAGAGAGTCTAAAATATTTGATGAGTGAACACCATAGTTAACAGAGGTTTTGTTACAGAAGTGATGAGATGCTATGAAATCTACAATTTAATCTTTCTTGCTAACTTATAATCTATCCTTTAAATTCTTATTTGTAAGAGTATTGACTAATAAATCCTTATAATCTTGCTAAACAATGTTATACATATTAAATTACCGAATTATCATTAAGATAAAGCGTTTAAAAGTTATAAGTAGATTCTCGAATTTTATTTGAACATAAATGAAAGTAAAAGGTGACGGATGTCACAATCTTTGCTCCGGAAGTCCCGCCACATGAATACCTATCACCATTACACAAAGAATGGTTAGTGATTTGTCAATAATAGAGGAAATATCCTCTGCTTAGTTTTTCCTCTGGTCTAACTATCCTCTGGTCTTAGCAAACATCCTCTGCTCATTTTTCCTCTAGTCTAAACAATCATCTGGCCTGAGCAAACATCATCTACTCATTTTTTCTCTGGTCTAAACAATCCTCTGGTCTGAGCAAACATCTTCTGCTCATTTTTCCTCTGGTCTAAACAATCCTCTAGTCTGGGTGAACATCCTCTGTTTCCTTGCTTGTTTTTCCCCAACCTTTGGGTGTTTTTAAAGCAAGTTCAAGGCCCTTCCTAGGGGCACTTGGGGACTTGTTTGATACCCTTTATTGGGCTTGAAAGATGCCCGTTTATGGTGGTTTATAACCCCTTTCGGCTTAACTATTACTTACATGTTTTTCACCCCAAATCGACCCGTTAAGGCCTTGGACTCTACAAGACACTTTTTAAGCACACCAAAAGGCATTGAAATCATATTGTCAACTCATTGGACACATGTTCAACTAAAAGCATTGTCCGTTTTGTGTCATGATGACTCGTTTCTTAGATTTAACCTTTAGTAAATATTTAAATTCCCAAAGGCGCCCTTTTATAGCCAAATCTTTAAATTTAGCCATCTATGGCGACACTTTTGATTTAAACCCATTGGTTTTGACTCGATGACTTGTTTAAAAACCGCTAAGTCCTTCCAGACTTAGATTTCCACCATTTCTCTAGTTTTCTCATATTTAGTCAATTATAAGCGCATTAGCGCGCATTAGACATAGTTATGGAAATAACTTACTTGATTGGCACCCACACTTCATGTGAGTAGTTTTAGCACCCACATTGCTTCGCCCGAAGGCATCATTTAGCTACGAACTTACCGGGTGGCGTTGACCCATACCTTGCAGCCATATGGATTACTTAGGCAACGAGTGCCCAATTTCCAAGTGTCCTCCTGCATACACTCTAGATTGACCACATTAGTCTCTTGGGACTCAATGGTAATGCATTTACCATTTGACCCATTATCCCCAAGTTTCTCAAATCTTAGATAACCGGGCAGCCGGCTTTTAATGTCGGGTTTGAATGGTGAGGGAATCACCCATCCGACCCGTTAAGACTCATGATTACATAACTTCCTTATTCATGTGATTTTTATCCAAAACCTGAGTTTAGACTCTTGTTTACCACATGGATTTATTGGTTGACCCAATTGACAATTTTCATCATTTGATCAACACTATATGACTCATTTATGACTATGAATTTTGTTGTGACATGAATTCGCATAAATCACCCAATTAATAGGTTTCACCCCTTGAGGTCATACCTTCGTCCCACTTCAAAGTCTAAACACTTATATCAATACAAGAGTTGTATTTGTAGACTAGTAGTGTAAGTATTACTTACCTCATATTTGTTCTTGCTTCCATACGCATTGAGCTTGCTTCCGTTTTGACCCGTTTACATCCCTAGTTCTTGTACCTACTTGGGGACATGTCAAACCTTGTTTTTGTTAGAACACATTATGGATTTCTTTCATTATCCATGGCATCATGTATTCATTTTACCTCAAACTCAACATTACATTTCTAGTTTTCCTGTTCATACATGTTTTACACATTTGTTTCCTCATTCAAGCATTTTATCGAACACCTCATATGCACCATCTTCATCATGTTAGTTTTAGGTGTTCAAGACTTTCTAGATTCCGTCATGGCTTAGCTAACCATTGGCACATGATCATTTCAACAATTAGCACACATACATGATACTAATCGCATAGAAATTGCAAGATTATTCCACAAACTAGTGTAGTTCGTGATTAGGGTACCCATTACTTACTCATATCACATAATCATGATTTCTCATGAATCAACAAGCTATTATGATTCACCACGTTTTTATAGTCTCCTTGATGTATACTAACACCTAGAAGACCATAGAGACTAAGGAATTCACGTTTATTAAAACCCTAGAATTTCATCAAGATCATAAACGAAATCAACATCAATTTCAACCAAATAAAAAGGTACCTTGAAGTTCTTTAGGGCCTATATGACCCGTTTCTTGCTCATGCAATGAAAGCCCCTTGATTTTGGCTTGGATTGAGCTTGAGCTTGAGGTTTAGGGTTTGGTTGTTGGAGGAGATGATCTCCTGATCATCACACACGACACACACACTAAGTGTGTGTTTTTATTGATTTATTTTTATAAATAAAGCCCTCTTTATCATATTAGCAACCAAGGCCCCTCAAGTTTAGTCTCGAGTTCATTTTTAGATTATAACATTAACTAGAATAGTTTCTAGTAATGAGTTTAGCCTCGTTTTATTATTTTGCTAATCACGCCTAATGGCGTAATTAAGCGTAACGGATGATTTTGGGGTGTTACCTACACTTTAAAGTACAAAAGTAAAAAAAATACCCAGATTTTTATCCTGCTAAAAAATGCATGATAATAAATCTAAATAATTCAAAACTGTTTTATAAATTTAATGAAACACAATATCTTAAATTCAAAACATGTTTTCATTACAAAACCACAATTCTTAACATATAAACTAAGAATATTAAAAAAAAACTACTAGTAATTACTACCGGGAGGCTGAATGTTTTTTATAAACTCATCAAATTGTTCTTGCCTCCTTTCTTCATTTTCCTTGCGTTCTTTTTCCATTTGTTCCATTCGTCGCACTCGTTCTTCCAACTCGTTTCTTGATTTCCTTTCATTTTCTAGTTCTTTTTCCATTTCGGCTCGTACTTTTTGAACCTAAAAATCTTGAAATGTTATAAATGTACTTGGTATACTAATAAGTAAATAACGAAAACCCACAAATAACGTTTATCTTTGTTGACACAATACATAATAATATTTGACAAATCAAAGAGGAGAGCATTGGTAGGAACGCTTTCGACATTTTTACCTCATGTCTATTTTCCTCGTGTAGAGTTTGCCAATTTTAAGGCACAAGCTCTTGTTCTTCTTTGTCAAGTAGCTCAGAAACAAGTAACAATATTTAAAGTTTAAATGTAGTTCCTAAGCTACTATTTAACCGAAATTACACCTTAATTAATTAATATGGACCCAAAGTATTATAGTTCAAATGCAGTTAATGATCAATAAAAAAACATTAATAATTGGCATAACAAACTGTAAGTAACAAAATAATTTTGACACAAGATTCCCTTGGCAATTTGCAGGTTGGATGCACAGAACAAATAAACAATTTTAATGACAGAAATAAATGTTGTAACAACATCGGTCCTTTTTTATGCAATTTTGGTTTTCTAAAAATCTTATCCTAATTACTAAAAAGCTTATTGTCGGGTTATTAAGTATGATTAGCATGCTTAGTTAATATTTGCTAACTCAAAAGATGAATCCTACAAAAGCTAACTTTGACAGTGCCTAATACTAAAAGAACATAGTGCAATCTTTAATTAGAGAAGTAAAGGATACCTCCTCTTCCGACCTTATGTCACCAAAATATGATGCAGATCTAGAATATGTAGACGGTTTCCCAGTTACCACAAAATGAGGATCCGAAGATCCTATCCCAAACATCCGGACCCTGCTACCTCTTGCCACATTCGTCCACACATCAAGATCATCAGGATGTTGGCTGATATCTGACCCGTGCAATAGGGGTGTTCATCGGGTTTGGTTTTCGGTTATCGGGTTATTCGGGTCGGGTTGTTCGGATTTTTAGTGGTGAAAATATTACCTGATAACCGACCGAATCTAGTTAAATGGTTATCGGTTATGGGGTTAATCGGGTTCGGGTTTTTCGAGTCGGATTAAATGGTTATCGGTTAAATGGTTCGGGTGTTTAAGTTATATATTTCCAACCATTTGGGTTGCGTATTTCTATCTGTTTAGTCTACAATATGTTTAAAATAAAACCACAACATGGTTACAATATTTAGTTGCAAAATTTGGCTACAAAATTACTACTCCGATATACATAAAAATATGAAAACTGGATCATTTATTTGTTTTTGAATTGTTCGGGTTATTCGGATCAATCCGAATCATAAAAAACTAATCCGAAGACCGACCGTAAAGACTCTAGTCGGGTTCGGGTATGCACTTAATCAGGTTCGGGTTAATCGGGTAAGGTACTTTCTCGGGTCAGGTCACTTCGGATTCGGTTCGGTTATTGGTTATCGGTTAAAAAGAACACCCCTACCGTGCAATTTGATCATGTAACGGTTTTCAAAGGATTGCTTTAAATGTTTAAATAAAACCTGTGAACTCACCAGCATTATATGTTGACTCTTTTAGCATGTTTTCTCAGGTCGCTAAGGTAGCAGCAGTCAACTAGGCACACGGAGTCGCACTGGAATCGTCTCGCGTCTAGGGTCATTTATGCATGCTTTGGATTGTCAAAATCTTAGACTTATGTTTTTATTTACGTATGACTTTTGTAAACTTCAATGCTTCCGCACTTTCGAATGTTGTTTTAAATCTTATGCATGCTTTTATTTACCTACAATGTTTAATCAAAACAATGTGACTGTCGTTCTACTAAAAGTTGATACACTAATTACCTAATTGTATGCTTGTTTTGATCGTTTAGTACAGAACTCAAATCCCTCAAGGCAGTTAATGTTGAGCTCTCCAGCCCAATGTTGAACTCAGAACCAGACCGTTTTAACCTGACCCGTCCCGTAGCAACCCAGACTGTTTCGACCCGGCCAGGCCCGGTAGTGACCCGGACCGTTTCGACCCGGCCAGGCCCGGTAGCAACCCGGACCGTTTCGACCCGACCGGGCCCGGTGACGAACCAAACCGTTTCAACCTGACCTGTCCCGTAGCGACCCGGTCGAGCCCGATAGCGACCCGGAGTGTTTCGACCCCACCGGGCCCTGTAACGAACCCGCTCGTTTCAACCTGACCGGTCCCGTAGCGACCCAGACCGTTTCGACCCGACGGGCCCGGTAACGAACCAGACCGTTTCAACCTGACCTGTCCCATAGCGACCCGTACTATTTCGACTCAACCGGGGCCGTTAGCGACCCAAACGGTTTCGAACCAACTAGGGTTATCAACAAATGCAAAAGATATAATTTTTTGTTTTTAATGACATTGATTTCTATGAGGCATCAACGCTTTAGTTGTTGGGTGAGTTTTAACTCAGATTTGTATATGGTTATATAAAAATACCCATCCTGACCCATTTGTTTTTTTATATACCCATCCTAACTCACTTATTTCCTACAATTAAAATTACATATCCTAACCCCTTTGAAAATTATACTAAACCCATTTTAACCCACAAGGTCAAATTTTAAACTCAAAAGAACCCAAACTCAACTAGATGGGTTGAAATTGTCAGATCTATTCATAACAGTTCATGTCTTCTAAAGAGTATTTTTCATCACACCCAAGGCATTATAGCCTAGTGGTATCTTGGTGGTGAGATAAGACTTAGGGGCCATAAGGTGCTGGGTTCGAATCTCACAAAGGGGGTTTTCTCATAATTATGAGTTTCCTCCTGAATTGGTGACTTGGTGGTGGAATATGATCGCGTGGCAACACTGGTGGCACGATGATACTCCAGTGTTCCGTGAGTGATTCCAATCCGTGAGTGATTCCAATTTGTTGGCCATTCAAAAAAAAAAAAAAGTATTTTTCGTCACATCAACTAATTAACACTCGTTCAAAAATTATTAATGGTCACCGCTCCTTAGTATACTTCCAATCATTGATTTCTATAATTTTTCTTCTTGTTGGGCATAATAATATAAATGTCACCATCTTTGGTTCATTAAGTGCTGAATAATTAAAAGGTCTGAATGGTTACGAGGTCTTAAAAATTAGTTTTCTTGTCTCACATTGATAGGAGAGCCTAAATAAGGTTCAGATTCGCTTAATGATTCATCCATAACCATTCCATTAAAAAACTGAAACAAACACACTTAATGCTAAATCATTCAACGCTTAATATTTCAAAGCCTTGTTAAGAAGCTTAGCAAACAACCCTTACACTTAAAAAGAACATCAAAATAATTTTTTTTTAACGGAATATGAGTTCTCTCTCAGACAAATGCCTCGATTCGTCTTCATGATGAATGGAATGGATATTACATCAGACTCGTCATCTATAAAAATCATCACAGAGAAACCCAAATTCTCAATTCAATCAAAAAATTATCACAAACCTGTTTAATATTAAATATCCCAAACATACACTTGCAAAATCTTAAACCCATAAAACATATTCATTAATGATATTATATAAAACTTCAGACATCCAAGGAAGGAGCAAAACAGCACAAGCTCTCTAGCCCGGCGAAAGGCGAAAGCTCTTAGGCGGCCACTGCGAATGTTTATGAGAAACAAGCCTTAGAAATATCATCACTATTCTCAAATAAGAAAACCAAAGCAAACATAAACAACTAAAAACAACAATAAACATATTAACATAACAAAGTACCACAACCTCAATTTTAAAATGATAAATTCATATCAACATGCAACAATATAAAGAAAATGATTCAAGAACCTCTATTAATCATGTAAAGAGTTATTCAATCTTATTCAAAATCAACATAAACTATCAAATAATAAAACATTGAAATCAGAAAAAGGCCTCAGAATTGCAGAATTAGCATCAAAACCTTTTTAAAAAAGGTCAATCAGTCCCGAAAGATGGTGTAAATTTATAAAGATTTCCTCACAGGCCAATTACATAAACAATGAATGATAATAAAAACAATATTATTTGTAAATGTTTTTCTCACGGCCAATCCCAAGAGGTAATGGCAGAGACTCCGCTCCCCAAGGCGATAGGATGTGACAATGCCGTCTCCAGTTACATGGGAGCCGTCCGTCATTAAAGACAGACGGCTCAATCGTGTAACTGCGGAGACGGCTCAATTTTCGACGATTTACATTGAGTTTTACGAATATGAAATAATTCGCCTCAGATATTTTGTAAATCGCCGGTCAGAAACGTAATTTTAAGGATTAAGAATAGAATAATAAGGCTAAAATTAGGAATATTATGTTTGATTGAAGTGGGTTAGGGTTTTAGGTTGAAGTATATATTTATAGGAGAGAGGTGGTGATGGTGATATGTTGAGAGCCGTTACATGAGATGAGAGGAGCTATGTTTCATTAACCCTAGGGAAAGTATATGGGCTTTGTGTTGGGCTACTAACGTCAAGTGTGAGGAAACTAAATTTACTATAATTTTTTTAAGTGATAACTTAAAAGACCTTATTGGATGTGATTAATTTACGGTTAGATTGAAGGGAATTAGAATTGGAATTGGAAAGTTTTCTGTAAAGAAAACCACCAAACTTCGTCAAAGGAATTTAAAGGTGTGTTTGGTTTACGGAATGGTTTGAAAATGGAATTTGTGTAGGAATTGAAAATTCGTGAGTTAAATGCTTTATTGTATGAGTTTGGTTATCACTAACAAATATTGTATGTTAACTAAGGCACACATTTTATTATTACGTGATTCCTCCGGTATGAGTTTCGTTATCATATATCAAGTTGTGTTCAATTAATCATTGTTGTCTTTTATTGTAGTACTAGCTTTTATCCCGATAGTGTCCCGTGATTGAAATATCTAATATAACATAATAAAATATATATCTATATCTATATCTATACTCTTAATAAAACAAACTCAATTAGGACACTTGGCACTCCCTCATTTCACCTCAGTTTCTCTCTCTTCCCACATTGTGCCATGTGTCCTTCTCTTGTAATTTATAAAATTTATCTTTTTTAAAAAATAAAAAATAGAGTAATAATACATAAATATGGTCAAAATTGGTCATTTAATACTTTCCTAATCTCTTTAACCAAATCATTTATCACAATTCTTCTTCTTCTGTACGCTACTTTTTCCATCTAAACCTAATTGCAAAACACAGAACATAACCATAACACCCAATTTCTTCCATAATCTCCTTCAAGCCAAAACCCTAATCAAGGGTGATCGTTCGAATCAGAGCACTATTGTCGTCTTCTTCATCTCCTCTCCAAGGTTTTCTCTCTTCCATTCTTATGTCAATCAATAGTTCTTCATCTCTCTCTCTTTTCTTTGTATTTTTTTTTCGTGTTTTTTCCTGATTTGTTTGTCGATTAAGGTTTTTTTGTGTTTGTTTTTACATATCAATACAGACAACCACTTCCTTCTCCTTCATTATTATCTCTCTAAACACTAATTCTCTCCGGATCAATACACATTATCGATACAGTTGCTGTCGAAATCAGATTATATGCTTTATTTTATTGATTTTGTTCATTGTATTCATGTGTTTATTGTATTTTATTTCTCTATTATCGTGTTTATTGTTATTTCAGATTAAGGTTTCTTCCCTGTTTCTTCTTTTTTCTTCACCTTCAACAACAGCAGCAGCCATGGTTAGTCTTGATTAAGATTTTTGTCGATTAATTTGCTAAGTTATTCAACATTAATTTTACTGATTTCAAATATTTAGGGGTTTTTCATATTGATACACATCAGGTATGTTCTTATTAATATTTATTTTTGTTATTTTTGTTTCATTTCGATTTGTTGTATAGATTTAGGCACACCAGGTGTGGCGCCGGTCATCACCAGCAAGATTGTTATCTGTGTGTGATTGCTCCACTTTTACCCTCACTTCGGTTTACCGACATTAGATCTTTGGTATTAATTGATTTACTTTTCATGTTTGTAGGGTTTTTGTGATGAAGATGAACTGCTCAATTTGCTATGATGATATGGTGATCATGTGAATTAGTTTCCGTTTTCTTCATCTCTTCTCCAAGGTTTTATTTCTTTCCTTCTTATGTTAATTTTTTAATAATGTTTTTGTTTGCTTTCGATTTTGATATCCATATTTCTGTTATTTTTTTTGAAAATATTCAAAATCGATTTGCTGTTCTTGATTCAATCGCAAGAGGTAAGATTCATAGTCATCTCTTATGTTTTATTTTATTCACAACCCAGATCTGAAAACCCTAAAATTGATCGCAGGTGTGTGATGGTTTCATCCTTTTTATCTCGATTACGCAGATTCTTTCATTTGGTTTCAACAGGTTTGATGGCTTCATCTTTTCATCTTTATTTTTGTGTTTTGTGGGTTTGTAGATCTGTTGTGGTATAATGTGATTCGTTGCAGTGATTTAGATATTATGGCAAGATATATTGAGATTTTGAATGTCAAATGTAAATAAATTGATGATCAATCGAACATATGGTTAAATTCAACTTGTATGAGCTCTGTACATCAGCAATATTGTGGTCGAGCAGCCCATGCCTAGGTTTGTGGGTCCTGCACAGCCAACCGGTATAAGGGTTTTTTGGCCTCATAGGCGGGAGCTCGCAGTGGAGGCATCTGCAAGGCATCGGGTCTTGCAGCAATTGAGGGTTCTTCCTGAAGATGTATTATACTCCTGCATTAATTGAAACTTGCCATTATTTTTTATTATTCTCCGAACAAGAAGTTGTGGCGCTTATTGGTTTTCCATGATTTACGTTTTTCGATTTGTAGGGGGTTGCAATCCTTGATATTTCTGGTTATCATGAAGCAGGGCATTCAATTGATCATCATAGAGACATGCGTTTGGACATAGATCACATGTCTTACGAGGCAAGTTTTAATTAGAATTCTTATAATTGTCATTACTTACTCGGGGATCAAGTTACATGTTAACAGATTTATCGTAGTAGGAATAGGATATCTATATAACGCAAAGTGTCATGAGGGTTGTATTTTCGTCATTCATAATTTATTTTTTAATTTTTTTTTGGATTTTTGATGTCATGATAGAGTCGATCAACCTCTCAAACATTGATTAAACCATCATTTTTATTCATTTGCCGACTAATAACATTGTTTGCTTCATATAATTATGCAGGAGCTTCTTGCACTTGGTGAACAGATTGGTAGTGCTGGCTCGGGGTTGTCAGATGATTTTATTCTAGAACATTTAAAAACAAGAGTATTTTCTTCATCTAAATCTTCTAAACGTAGCTTGAAGTTTTTGATTTTCGAACCAATCTTAAATAGCTTACAAACTGTATTATCTGGTTTATAGGATTCCAGTATTACTATAAGATCACTTTCGAAATGTCTATCGGACTAACACTATGAATCTCTAATTTGGTTTTTGTCACTAAAGGTTTTTGGATTAACGTTTCAGGTTTTTAGATGGTAGGATCCATGTGTTCCTCTGTTCTCAGGTATGTGTTGTTTACTTTGCTTTCTACAGTTTCTTCTTTGTTTATTGTCTTTGGGTTATGTTTATTGTCCGTGTCAATGTTTCTTGATTTTTTTTTAATTACTTGGTTTTCATATGTGATGGTTTTATGTTAGTACGCTGATGGTTTTATATTCAATATGATTATGATCATCAAAGTGATGTCCTGCTTTTGTTCTTTTAGGTAATTTCAGTGGAGTTTGCAACTAAGCTTCATGATTTTGTGACCGACGATGTGTACCATATGAAAAAGATTTGCTTAAGATAACACTTCTTGAGGCAACTGACCATATCTTGAACATGTATGCCGTTATTCAGGTTGAAAACAACCAATATTACTTTTTTGTTCTTTTTTTATGTTTACGCATATATAAATAGTTCCCTGTTTTCTGCAGATTTGACAAACGATTCACGACTTTTTCCGTATAAAAGTTTCACATATGTGTTCTTCTAAACCTAAAATTGATTGTCTTTTGTTCATTGGATTTCAATAGGTTTGCTTTCTATCTCAATTTGTGCAATCTCTTACATGGACCCATCATCATGAAGCACACTTTTTAACCTCTGTTTTCTATGTTGACTTTTTGTATTTACTCAACTTCGTATCTTTTCAAATATGAAGTTGTTTTCCTCGGCCACTTTCTAGATTATTTTGACTTTTTCATTGCCAGACAACTTACTTTAGTCAATGTTCTCTTTGGTGTACTTCAATGCCTTCAAAATATGTGTTCTGTAAGTGACCAAACTCTAGGCTTAAACTTAAAAGTTTTCTTGAAAATTTTATAAATAAAAAAGTTGGTTATTGACCAGCTTTGTTCTCAGCCTATCTTTCATGACATGATTTAGAAGTTAATTCAACCTGAACCTGATTTGACCTGTAACCCAATCCACTTATTTGCCATATCTAACGTTTAGAATATGCATACGAGTGCATTTTATTGTTTACCTGTTAATTGTTATCTAATTTTGTTTCGATTATTTGATTGATAATTTTTTTGTTGCAGGTTGATTTGGGTATTCTGTTTTGGAGTTCGCTTTAAGAGTCATAATTGAAGGCTTACGTCAATCTTTACTCTTATTGTAGGTGGAATTAGTTTCCGATTTTCTCAAGCCGTAAGTTCATCTCTACTCAAAGTTAATGTTTCTCAACACGGGTCTTTTTTTCGAAATCTGAAATAAACGAGCCAATGAAATATAGCGTTTCTTCACAATCAATGCGATTTTTTTTAATGATGTGTGTTTAATGATGGGTCGCCATATCGTTCGTGGCTGTTTCATACATTGCAGCCAATGAAATATAGCGTTTGACTTATATTTTGCTTGCAATTTTATTCACATGAGTGCATTTTAGCACATCTTTGATTATAGATTTTTACGGTTATTTAAGAAAAGGTTGTTTTATGACAAAAAAGTTGGGGAACAAAATACTTATGCCATTCAATAAAATTACATATGCATGGATACTATATTATTAACTAAATCCCATTTCTCATACTCTTTTCAACAACAATTGAGCAAATCGCATTTGGTTGACAATTTAATTAAGCAATGATATGTTTTCTATTTTCTGCACATTTTCAGTATTCACTAATTATTTTATGGATTTGACAAAATGGCATCATGGCAAGTTTCAAAGGCGCCAATTCCTAATAAGCGTATGTTTCGTAATGATCATCAATAAAAGCCAAGGACAGTCTCTATCGAATGTTGGATTGTATTTAAGAGACCCTGTATTCTCACATAGCCAGCTTTATGTCGCATTGTCAAGAGTTAAAAGCAGGGCAGGCGTGAAGTTACTTATACTTGATGCTGATGGGAAAGTGATGACCAAAACAAAGAATGTAGTTTATAAGGAAATTTTCAGCGATATTTGAATAACTGTGTATTCGTTGCTTTTAAATTTTAATAAAATTTGTCTACTTTATTTTTCTTATACGTTATACTACTCCAAATAATCGTACGTTGGTGAACCGCGTGTCCACGCGGGCAAATATCTAGTATATAATAAAAGAAAGCAATTTTAATGACATGGCATTCAAGAAGGAATTCTCCTCCTTAAGTGTGTCATGTGTCATGCCATGTGGCAAATTAAAAAAAACAAATAATAATATAAAACCTAATAATCTGCTAAAATTAAATTGAGTTATTTTAGGAAAAAAAAAATTAAAAACAAATTTAATTTTTCATCTTTTATGTTTCCTCTCATAATTTTTAAACGTTAATATCTTTTATATACGAGATTTTCTAAAGAAAAAAATTACACCAAATTAACGAGCGTTTTATTATCTTTCCAACGAATACCATAGTGCTATATAAAAAACGGAGAAAAAACGACTATTTTTTGTGGGATTTCGTTCATACGGGAAAAAAAACACAAAGTGTTCAGATTATTCATTAATCATGTTTTTTCTTTTAAACCAGGTTCTTATCTACGATGTTGAAATTCAGCCCATTCGCCATGCTATCGTTGGAATTTTACTCTTCTAAAGATGCATAGGTATACTTAATCAAGAGAAGTATTAGTATTAGTATTATTAGAATTGTTATATTTTTCAACCCGGGACGCTCCCGGGATAAAATCTAGTATCTAATATGACAAATAATTAATGTTTTGCCAATACATGGTTAATGAATAATAATAATAATAATAATAATAATAATAATAATATTATTATTATTATTATTTATTTTAAACAAATTTCTGCCATAAGTTATCATATTCAAATATAAAAAAAAAGAATCTCTGCTTATGAAGTTATGTTTATCGTTTGTGATTTATTAGTATTGTAAAATATATTTGAAAACAAAACCCCACAAAAGTAGTTGTTTTTTTTTCTCCGTTTTTTATATAGCACTATGGTACTCGTTGGAAAGATAATAAAACGCTCGTTACTTTGGTGTGATTTTTTTCTTTAAAAAATCTCGTATATAAAAAATATTAACGTTTAAAAGTTATGGGAGGAAACATTAGAGAGAAAATTTAATTTTGTTTTTAAATTCTTATCTTTTCCTAAAATAATTATAATAATATATATAGATTTATTAAAAAAACTTAAAAATTAAAAACTCCTACATGATGCCATGTGGCACATTCAAGGAGGGGTTGAGGCCTCCATTGATTGCCACATCATCAAAGTTCAATTCTTTTATTATAAGTTATAAATTATAGATTATAGATTGTTATGTTATTCATACGCCCTCCCACTAAGCATTATTCTCAAGTGTACTTTTTCTAATACTTAATTAGGTTATTTTAAAGGAGAAAATTACAATTTTTGTCCTTTAAAAACATCAAAACTATTGAATGGGTCCTTTAAAACTTTTACTTTCAGTCTTTATTCTTTATATGAAAAGTTGCCACGATTTTTGTCCTTTACACTTAACCCAGTTAGTATAATCAGTTAAGTCACCCCACATGCAATGCAGTGATGGTATAAACGTAATTTCACCCCCATTTTAATCCCTTATAAATCTGTATATTAATTATCAAACAAACACACACATATGTTAGAGAGAGAAAGACCTAGAGAGGAAGAGTGAGCCGGAGAAAGAGGAGGAGACCGGCGGGTCTCCGCCACCCAAGGCGGAGCTCCGGCCGAGCAGTCCACAACGCCACCACACCCTCACCCATTCCACTGATTGTTGCTATTGTAGAGAGAGACGAAGAAGACGACGGTGACAGTGGGGGTGGTTCGCGTGAGGTTCTGATCGGGTCAGATCTGTTATCAAAGGTAAAACCCCCTCCTTTCTAATAATTATAGTGGTGATTAGCTATGGTTGTTGTCAATGGTGGTGGATGGAAGATGGTGTTTGTGGTGGTGGTTGAAGCCGACGGTGATGGTGGTGGGGGTTATGGTGGTTGCAGGTGACGGGAATGATGCTGATGATGGCTCGATAGTAGGTGATGGTTGTTGGCTGTTGGCGTTGAAGATTTGCAGTGATGGAGGGGTGAAGGAGGTTGCAGAGGAGGGTGAAGGAGGGTTTTGTATATGTGAATGGTTTGTGTGGTTGCAGAGGAGGGTGGTGCTGTGGTGATGGCTTAATTGGTGTGTGATGGATGAGTGAAGAGAGAGATAGAGATAGAAATAGAGATAGATAGATAGGGGGGTGTTTGTGTGTGAAGAAAAAAGACAAAAAAATATTTTTATATTAAATTACAAGAATTGTCTTTTAGAGGTAAAAAGACCAGTTTGCCCTCATGTGCCTTGCACATGTCTTAACTTAACTGAGATTTTCTAACCCAGTTAGTGTAAAAGACAAAAATCGTGGCAACTTTTCATATAAATGATAAAGACTGAAAGTAAAAGTTTTAAAGAACTCATTCCATAGTTTTGATGTTTTTAAAGGACAAAATTTGTAATTTTCTCTATTTTAAAGTCTTTTAACATTTTACTAGGTACATATATTTGTTTGTTGAATTATTCGTAATAATTGGTTTTTAGTATATGAATCGTTGCCTTTGAATACCATGCATTTTACTATGTTTTGATAGATGTAATTATGACATGCATGTAAAAATGTAAACTCAATTGAGCTTACGTGAGCATATTACAAAAGTTCCCCTTACAAATATATAATCTTACAAACAATCAATTTTCACCAATAGCGTTATGCATAGACGTCTGCGTTTTAAATAACGTGTACAAATTTCACCATTGTATCTTTTAGTGCATATGGCTACATGTCAGTTTCAACATACTCCGCTAACAAAACAACTGAGTATTGCACTCAGTCACGCTTTTGTTTTCATGCACATAGAGCACTTGAAGTTTATTAAAAGATTAATGTAATGAATCC